>OY756966.1:20905000-22155000 GCA_963580455.1 Euonymus europaeus | reverse complement strand
TTTCGCTTTAATTGATTGTCTTGTTCTGTCTTGGGACAAGTAATGAAAATGGGCCGTCTCTTTTGCAACTCCTTATTCATGTGAATAGAACCTAATCTATAATGGTTTAACAATCATGCAAAACTTTATATGATAATTTTCAAGGTGAGCTTGGCAAAATTCAAAGGTTTCTCTTTTGTTAGTTTCAAATATCAGAAACAACTTAATGTTATGCACAGATAATGCATAGCAGTTGCCATCTTCATTGTCGGGGGTATCGTGAATTGTGTTACACTTTTGTAATTGATTTTTGACCACCTTTGTTGCAATCAAACCATGGAGAGATGAATGTCTGATTAGCATTTTTATTACAGTATCAAAGATTTTATTCATTTTGAACTTTTTGGATTCTATTGTTACCAAATATATTGTTTGAAGTATTTAGTTGATTTTAAATGACTAATTGTGCCTGTAGTGGAGAATTTGTTATTGTTTTTGCACTTTATCTGACTGATTTTCTGATGTAATGTTTTATGCTCTCTAAATAGTCTGGAAAACTGGAAGATGATCAGGGTGAAGCCGGAAAATCAAAGTTGGTTGAACATATGACACCTAGTGAAGAAGTGAACGGGACACCAGAAAGAACTGGTAAATTTGGTAGAGACGAGTATCATACTGATGAGGACGAGGATGTGGATGCTGAGGATGAGGATGATGATGATGTGGGGGAGTCTCAACATGTTGGTGAAAATTCGATCGGAAAGAAACTTTGGACCTTCCTTACAACATAATATTCTAATCATGTTTTCTTCTTGGGTGGCTTTCTAGGCTTCTAGGGCATATCATTGTTCTTCTTTTGTATTTTTCAACTTGGTCTAGTGGTGTGTATTAACATTTTTCATTGTAGTTGACAGCAATCTGTTCCATTCATGTAGGGTTTATCTTGTGCTATTGTACTCTTTTTGTCAAGGATTAGGATGTCAAGGGGCTACTCCGTCTGTTCTCTTGTTTTTTCTACAATCTCAATGGTTTGATGTAATACCAATGCTTATTTCATGGACAAGTATTTTGCAGATTGTGCATTGAATAGTTTTGCAGCAAGAAATGATTGTTTAATCTTCCCATGTAATTTGTTGTCTTATTATTTTGTTATTGTTGCTGACTTGAGATGATGACTTCAAGACAATGATTGAAAGTATTGAAAGAAGGGGATATTTAATATGATTTCTGGGTTGCTGTAATTAATGTGATTAGAATAAACTTATTTCTTTGAAGGTTGAATTCCGCGAATCAAACGATACCAAAAGAAATGATTGTTTAGCTGATCTTCCCATGTAATTTGTTGTCTTATTATTTTGTTATTGTTGCTGACTTGAGATGATGACTTCAAGACAATGATTGAAAGTATTGAAAGAAGGGGATATTTAATATGATTTCTGGGTTGCTGTAATTAATGTGATTAGAATAAACTTATTTCTTGAAGGTTGAATTCCGCGAATCAAACGATACCAAAAGAAATGATTGTTTAGCTGATCTTCCCATGTAATTTGTTGTCTTATTATTTTGTTATTGTTGCTGACTTGAGATGATGACTTCAAGACAATGATTGAAAGTATTGAAAGAAGGGGATATTTAATATGATTTCTGGGTTGCTGTAATTAATGTGATTAGAATAAACTTATTTCTTGAAGGTTGAATTCCGCGAATCAAACGATACCAAAAGAAATGATTGTTTAGCTGATCTTCCCATGTAATTTGTTGTCTTATTATTTTGTTATTGTTGCTGACTTGAGATGATGACTTCAAGACAATGATTGAAAGTATTGAAAGAAGGGGATATTTAATATGATTTCTGGGTTGCTGTAATTAATGTGATTAGAATAAACTTATTTCTTGAAGGTTGAATTCCGCGAATCAAACGATACCTTTTTTTGGTAATGTCCATTTTTTTTCTAGGTTAAAATATATTATAAAAGCTTTTTTTTCCACCAAAAAACTGAACATTGTCACATTTGTGATTTACATAAAACATATCAATAGAAAACAACCACTATATGTATTTAGAGTAGAGTATTCCTCTCGTTTGATAAAAAAATAAATTATTCTCCTGTTCGAGAAAAAGATAAAGACTCCATTCATGTTTGTAGAAAAAACGAATATATATTGTTAATTGCAGTTAAAAATTAGGATAAAGGGTATAAATTAGTCTAACGTTATGGGTTATGAATGGTAACAAAATAAAGAGAATAATATCATAAAAATTATGTTAAAAATACCGAAAATTGGTCCCAATTCAAAGTAAATCAACCTTGTCAAGATTATCGAATCTAAAATATCATGATCAACTGAAGTAATGATTCATGATATGACTTAAAAGATGCAGATACATAAACGATTACAATACTAAAATAAACTTGAACTTTTAACTGAAATTAGAGTTGAGTGTTTGTATTTTCACCAAACGTTTATCCTTGCATATAGAAGATTGGGACACAAGGCCAACAAGACGCAACACAATATTAGGCCCAGAACTTGTCCTAAAACAAAGTGGAAATCCACTGTTTGGGAAACCAAATCGATTCGTACGCGGTCAGGAAAAGAAAAATCCGAATTCTATTATGACAAGAAGTTCATATGTATATGTACACATGATTTCTTCACTTGTTTTCATTGTCTATTTTTTTCTTTAATTTAGCATTAGACAAGAAAGACTTCCTGACTATTATTATCATGGAAAATCAAGCGATCTTGAAGAAAAATTCGTTGGATGGCAGCAAAAAACGCTGCACTGGTCACACCCTTTGCAGTAATGGAAGAGGCAAGTATGGCAGAGATGAAGTTGGTAATCTCAACTTCCATATTGTTCCAAAATCTCTGAAAGTCTATTATGGTCAGTTCTGTAACAGCAGACCGGGACGGTTGAGGGAGGAAGCACTGTCATATCTAGTTGAAGCTCTGTCCATCAATGTGGAGAACAAGTTTGTGGAGGAAAAGTTTGTGACGTTTTTGCATCACCTCTTGAATTGTGTCAAGAAGGGTTGTGCTAAAGAGAGATTGTTAGCTTCACATGTAGTAGGGTTGCTAGCGATTACTGTCTCGTCCCACGAGTATGCTCATACTGTGTATGAGGACTCTCTCTCGGTCCTGTCGCCGGCTCTGGATCGTGATCCCGGAGGGTTAAAGATGTTGGAATGTGTAGGGATTGTGACTTTTTTCGGGTCTGAGAATTCAGAGGAAACTCAGATTGCTATGCAGACAATTTGGAAACTTGTTTTTCCTGCAAATCCGATTATCAGTAAACCTGTTCTTGCTGCAGCGATAACTGCTTGGTCTTTTCTACTTTCAACTGTTGATGTGTGGAGGCTGAATCACAAATACTGGAGAAGAGCTGTATCTCACTTGTCTAATCTACTACACGACGACGAGGAATTGGTTCGAGTTGCAGCAGGTGAAGCACTGGCTCTCATACTTGAAACTGAATCTATTGAGAAGTTTTCAGGTGAGACAAGGATTTCCTTGAATGAATTCAAACATGAAGTGATGGAAAACATAGTGAACAAACTGAATGAAGTGGGGGATGAACATTCTGCGGAAATTTTGAGTTATTTGGAGGATGGATATGGTGATCTTGGAGCACCAGTGATTGGTGAAGATGGACTGGTTTTATCATCATTGTCTCAGAGAGTTCAACTGAACTTCCTGAAGAATTTTCTGGGTGAAAGTGGATTCTCCAAACACATGATGGAGAACGAGCATCTCTGCGATGTTTTTGAGTTGACAACAATGGCAGATGATTCTTCTTCATGGGATGATGCATATGCAGATTGCAAACCCATAAGAGAAGAGATTGTTGTTCACTTCTACAGACATGAAGCTGTAAGACGAGAGGAGGATGGTTCCATGTTAACTTTTGTGGGCAGAGAAGAAAAACAGTTACTGAAGAGGATGACTAAGTCTCCCAACTCCTTCCTAAGCAAGGCAAGGACTAAGGTATTGAACAAGAAGCGTTTTGTGAAGAAAGGAATTGAATTAAATTCTCTCTCTTAAATCCTCTCCTCTGTATCAAATTATTTTAAGAAATTAAATCATTTGAGATTATTGGGTCTGTTTCGTATGCTTGTTTTTTCATACATTTTCTATTTCATTTTCCGGGAAACAATCAGAAAAACATGTGTCTTAAGTCTATTTGATTCTCATTTTCAGTTATAAGCATGCTGGATGCAAAAGATAAATGGGTAAATGTAACTTTTCGTCACTGATGTTTCAACTCATTCAACTCGGGTACTGAAATTTAAATTTTTGTTTCAATTTTCATCATTGGTCAAAGAATCCCCTGTGTGGACAACAAATCAACTAAACTAATATTCATGCGTACCAATATAGTAACTATAATTATAGCAACTTAACAAAATAGTCATTACCAATTTAAACAGTACCCAACTATGCAACAACACAAGAGACAATCTCTTGAACTTGATATTATGTTACAGGTTAGCAAAAAACCCAAGCAATGTGTTGTTGATGTCAGCAATAGGATGGCTCCACTAGGATCCAGCTCAATATGTGGACCGATACTATAAGAGATCAACTTATTTGAGGAACATTCAGCCAACAAATGGTGAGAATTTGTGGACTGATGTCAGTGGTGATTTAGCTAGGGGCAGTGTTCCAGAGATGGGAATTGAGAGCACATAAATATCATTCAAGGAGAAACAACTAGTTAGTTCAAGCATGATCCCTGATAACAGCACCAAGGAGAGTGCGAGGAGGCTAGATAACACATTCTCAACGATTCAAAGATCCAACTCCATTGCAAGATATACAACCATGGTGACTGCAATTCAAGAATCAATCTCTTATGCACCCACAAATGCATCAAAATAGGTTTAATCTGCTACTTATTACAAACTGATTTTGTAGCATGCAATATGGTAGATGGCATGATAAATATTTATGGCCTATAATATTTTGGAGAATGTTTCTAGATTTGAAGACTGTCTCTTGTGTTGCTGCATAAGATACTATTTAAACTAGCAGTGACTATTTTGTTAAGTTACTATAATTATAATGATTATATTGATACACTTGAATGTTAATTTAGTTGATATGTTGCCCACAGTGAATTCTTTGACCGGTGATGAAAATTAAAACAAAATCTAAACTTAAATATCCGAGTTGAAACATTAGTGACTGATTTGAAACGGCTCAACTCTCGTAGTGACCAAAAAGTTGCATTTACCCAAAGATAAATGATTACTGATTAAGAAGATGATATACTTGGTATATTTTTAACCTTAAAAGCCACAATGCACAGAATATGCAAACATGACATCAAAGAGAAACAAAATGTTATTTTCAACATCTAAAATTGATCAAACCCAATCTGATTCCTTGGAAAATTACTGTCTTCCTAGCTGTGGATACAAGAAGTAACATGTAAATAAAATCCCTTATGGAAAGGAAAGAGAGAGCCTGTCAGGTCAATACCTTAAGTCAAATTGATTCTCCTCTTGCTCTAATGGAGATACCCATTGCACCTCATCATCCCCATCCTAAACAAAATATATATCTAGGTCGACATGGCTTTTGGCCAGTCCCATTATAAATCTGTCAGTCTCATGTAGAAATACATATATGTTATAATAAACGTAAAATCCCATTCACCGCCGACTATGACGGCGATGATAACTGTCGCTTTCATCTTTGCTCCGATATGAACTATCAAAATTAGGGCCGTCCCGCATTTCATGAGCATGAAAGCCACGGTCCCCTGATGAATTATGTCTATTTGAGGATGAGTATGGTGAGGAATTGTAAGATCCATGGGTTGCAAAGTCATTGTACACCCTTCTTCCTCTATCATATTGGGACCTCTCAATCGTAGGGCTTCTTGGTCTTTGGATGTTATCCCTAGGACTGTAGGAAGTGGAGATAGAATCATGGTAACTGTACCTTGGAGGGTAACTAGATGCAGATGGGCTAAATAATGGGTCAACACCTGGAGGTCCATCGTCTCTCAAATCCCTTGACCACCTTTGCTCGTAATAATGTCCCCTGCTGACAGGTTCTGAAGAAGAGTTTATTGTACGGTTCGAACGTTTCCTAGACAGATCAGAATTTGTTGAAGGCCCAGCTGCCCAACGTTTTTCATCTGCATTTTCTGGGATTGGTGCATTTATTCCAGGAAATTCAACAGTCATTTTCCTCTGTTCTTCAGAATTGACATTTTCAATAATTTCACCATCTTCACCATCTTCTGTTTCTGCCTTGATGTCCTCGTCACCATAGATTGTAATCCCTGATGGCTGATCCTCATCATCCGGATCTGCATGCGTCAACACAAGTTATGGTTAGATGAAAAGGTACATTCCAGCTCACCAAAAGCTGCAGTGAACTACCTTCTTTGACATTCTAGGGATCTCACTTATTTCTTGTCCCTTTTGATTGGCAGTAGTTTATTAGCACAAGACTGAGGAATAGCACGGACAAAAGATGACACAAGAAAAAAGGCACCAAACTCCAATAACATCAGAATTTTGTTCACAAATAAGGCACCATAGTGCCCAATTTCATGTAAACTTGCACTAATGCCTTGACAGCAAATTTATGATAACCTTCTATCCACTAAAATATGAAATCTAGATTTCCAATAAAAGCAGCCGTCAATTGGCATTCAGGACAAAGACTTCAGAGAACATCCTAAATAAATGTCTATATAACGATAACTGGCTGATCATATTTTCTCCAACTGTGCAGACAAATTTTAATTAAAAAATCTCCTCATTCTAAATCCTCCTCTAAGCATGGTAAACCTAGAACTTTGTAGTTGCATTTGCATAAATCTATTCTGAAGTAAACAGAAAATAAAATATTGTATCATACCCCCAATTGTTGGGCCAGCATTCACAGTATAATTACTCTGACAAAATGTTACCTTACAACCTTATTAAGCAGATCAGATCCACTACCATAAAGCACACAAAAAGGGATTTTGGGACCATGTCCCGGCTAAAAGTAAGAATCAAACATTAGGCCAAGGTCACTGCTAAATGGTAGCGCTGGAAGGAGACAGAACTAAGAAAAATTTCCAATTCTAAAGGAGCAAAATTAGATACACAGCGATCAAGTAGTCCAAAATTCTTGCCAGTATACGAACTTGAAAATGAACATAAGCAGACATCATATGCTTACCTAGATATCCTGGAGGATATCCCATTTCCCGCATTCTGTTAAGCCAGGGGGGTGGATCAAATTCCTGTAACGAAAATAGCAAGTAAAAAGGATGAGCAGTACTCATGATTATGGACAATTAAATTATTTCCAAGAATAAACTGTTTATGTTTGTAATGTATCATGTATGACTCCATCACAAGTAATCCATGCAAGTGGCTACTTTCTTGAACAAATAATCGAAAGTTCCACTAGAATGGCTACTTCAGGATAGGATATAGACGCTATTAGAAAAGAGTGCATCTCAAGTATTAGATAGGATAAATGGTTTTCAAAAAACTTAAGTGATCTTAACAAAAAAGAAGAAGAAGTAGAAGAAAACATTCTATGCTCAAATTTTTCATCTGACTGGAAAGTGATACTAAGCAGTAAGCACAGAATTTGAATCCCATGCTCAAAGGCAAGAAAAATATGTTAGAGGCTCATTGCTTTGCCCTCTTCCAGCTGGTTTTCCTTTTCTATGAAAATGAGAACACCCTAGCTTGGTCTTTTTAAAGAATATTTTAGTAGAAAACAAAGACTCGTTTCCTTGAAAACCGGGAAAGAAAAGAGTCGAGACAGTTGCACAAAATATTTACAGGTACTCTTGCCATATGACTGAGGCTTCAAGTCAAATATATACACAGACTGTTACACTTGACTAAGGTAACAGAAATGGTGACAAACACCAATTACAATAATGTGGGCTTTGATCCCAAACGATTCCAAGAGGCTGCATCTATCTTTCTTGGCCAAGAAGACAGGGAAAGAAAAAGAGTCGAGACAGTTGCACAAAATATTTACAGGTACTATTGCCATATGACTGAGGCTTTACGTCAAATATATACATGAACTGTTACACTTGACTAAGGTAACAGACATGGTGACAAACACCAATTGCAATATAGTGGGCTTTGATCCCAAACGATTCCAAGAGGCTGCATCTATCTTTCTTGGCCATTAAGCACCTGTAAGTGCCATCTCTTCTATAAGTAATAGCAAATAACAACTCAATTTGCCCGTTATAAAGTACAGTTGTTGTGCAAAGATTAAAATCTCAACAAACAAGAAACATATGATGCACAAAATAATTGAAAAGAAAAACAAAACAAAAACTGTTTCAGTTTGCAAAGATCTTACCCCAAGACCCAAAAGTTGCCGTGTTTCAGTATCAAGTGCACCGGGTCTTAAGCCATCATACTTTCCACCAGTTGAGCTCTGATAATATCGAGTTGGATTGCGCGACCCAGGATTCTGATTCCGTTTAGATTTGTGTTGTTTGCGAGCATTATTAACAGCAACATTGTCACGAGGTTTGGGGCATTCCTTCAAGGCATGACTATAAGACCCACAATTGAAACAGCGAGAAGCATCGAGCATTATCTCCAAGGCACTGCCAAGATAAAAGCCAGTATGTTAGCAATATATAAAAACACAAGGTGGTCTTGGGGGCGGGGGAGGGTGGGGGGTGTGAACTTAATATATGTCTGGAATGATACTTGAAACCAGAGAGCTACATAAGAAAACAATTGACAGAATGTTGGTTAGGTTTTCTTCAGAAGATCAAAACATTCTAATTCTATGATTTTTCACTAAAAGACTATCACCAGGTGCAGCATGTCCCATAAGGCGTAAACCAAAGCTTCAGCACAGCATAGGCTTTACGTGTTGAACTCAACACCATTTGCAAGTTTTAACAACTGTTTTCCTCCCTTTAATAAATAATTTGCTCCAACCTCCAAGTCAATTTAATAATTTTCATCTCGCAAATTTGATACTATAGAGCTCTATCGGTAAAAGTTAACAAAGCTTCTGACTAATAACAATGCTCACTTGGGTATGCTTAAAAGTTAAAAAACAAAAGAAAAAATATATCCTTTAGCTAAGCCACCTCTGCATTTGTTTATTGATAATTCCAAAAACGGAGTCTAACAACCAAAGTGGATCAATAAAAGTCAAGCGCACATGGAACATCACAATTAGAAAACGACAGCTCTCCTATTAATGAAACTTAAAAATATGATCTTAAATTATATACACAAACATACAACTAAAACTATGATCCTTAAATTAAACATACAACTAAACAAGAAACACTCAGAAAATATACAATTAGATGACCAGATATCAAAAGCACTTATCCATATCACTATATCAGATAACAAAAGAGCATTTACCCTTCCATATTACTAGGACCATCTGCGGAACTCAGACTGAATGCATATCCACGATCATAAAGAGGTACAGAGTGACTATCCAAAGAAATGAAGCCATTGTTCAGCTGTTTCCTTGTTTGGTTGTCTATCCAGAAAGACTACACATGAAAGAGCAGTTGATAGGAGCAAATCCACATAACAGAAGAAGCAATAAAAAACTTTAAAAAACACTTACAGATATGTCACCAAAAAATATTTACCTACACACCAGTGTCATTGCAGTAAATTGCACGATACAAAAAATATAAATAGATAACATAAATTTCATAGAACAAAAAAAATAGAAACAAGGAATTGATATCTTGAATAAAAAGATAAACAACTCTCATGCACAAGACTCCACAGTGGACGGGGTCGGAGACGAAGAAATTTCAAAAAGCATAGGTTCAAGACTCATCCAAGTCCTTTGGGAAAAAATATTAGTAGTGGCAGTTAAGAACGTTACAACATTATACAACTTGGTGTTTGTCAATGGAAAAATGCACAAATAGAGGTGCCATGATTGCAAATTTTCCAAGGTGCAACGCAGTAGGTGTGTGCCCAAGGGAAGCAAGGTGACAATCTAAATAAAAACTAGAAAATAAATCCAAATCATGCTCTCTAGTCTTAAGGAAGTTGATAGGTTGGAAATTGAAACATTACCACTGCAGAGTACTTCTCCAAGCCAAAATGTAAAGCCGGAAAGTATGTGTCTTCACCAGACTCCAGCACTTCATTTGAAACCTAAACAAACGTAAATGAAAACATAAATTAACTCACATAATTTTTTTTAATATGATTAATTTGTGAATTATTCAGTAAAAATATTATTTGGTATAATAATCTCATGCATTTCACAGCTACATGCCTAGCTTTACATAAAAAGCCAGCAATCACATTACAAATCCTAAAGTAAATAAAGTTTATAGAAATTTTGGTGAATTTATGACCCTTCCATTTTATTCATACCGTTTTTATCACTATCATACCCTCCAACTCACTTGGTTCAAAAAATTCAAGATCGAGTACAAACAATGTAGCATTAGATTAATAAATCAAGTCCCCAGCCCCCAACCCACCGAAAACAAAATAAATCATAGTAACACAGTGTAAAATGTTTGTTTCATGCTTCATTTGCAGTTCATCAAGCCATCTTACAAAAAACTACATAGCAAGTTTTCCATTCATCTATTTCTTCTATTGTTTTCCCCCCATCATATCATTATCCTTCGCATTGTGAATTTGAAATTTTCTAAAGTTGTCTATGTTTTATTATTATTTGACTCATCCTACAAGTTTTCACGTCCTCTACAGGACCAAATTATTCTAGATTTATATAGCACATACACATTTTAGAATACGTAAATACTAGATAGTTCAGATTAAAAGAAAGATCCTAAATAGTTCATAGTTGATCACATTGTTGAGTATTTCTTCCACTTAAGACAAATAAATAATATGTTAAAACATCTTATGACTTGGAGGGTAAACACTACATACTATAACAATTTGTTTCTAAGGGCTGCACAACATGTTCCATACACATAAATCATTCAGGAAAGAAATATGTCCCTGATATAGAAAATGGCAATAAAATATCAACAGAAACAAGTCAATTTTATTTGATTCTGATGCAGGACGGACCAACCCGAGTCCACGGGCTTTCGAGCTCAGAGGCCGCGGCATGGCCCTAGGCCCATCCTGGACCAGATCTGCAGATCATACACCCCAACCCCTGGAGAACCAAGGGCAGCTTAGTTGGTTGATGGGATTGCCCCGTCAAAGGATGTCAAGGGTTCGATCCTTGGCATCAACATCCCTTGGTTCTCCAGGGGTTGGGGTGTACGATCTGCAGATCTGGTCCAGGATGGGCCTAGGGCCATGCCGCGGCCTCTGAGCTCGAAAGCCCGTGGACTCGGGTTGGTCCGTCCTGCATCATAAAAGTGCACTTTTATGATGCAGGACTGGCCAACCCGAGTCCACGGGCTTTTCGGAGCTCAGAGGCCGCGGCATGGCCCTAGGCCCATCCTGGACCAGATCTGCAGATCGTACACCCCAACCCACTAGGGATGTTGATGTGAGGAGTCGAACTCGTGACCCTCACATCCTTTAGACAGACAAACCTGTCAACCAACTAAGCTGCAGCTTAGTTGGTTGATGGGATTGCCCCGTCAAAGGATGTCAAGGGTTCGATCCTTGGCATCAACATCCCTTGGTTCTCCAGGGGTTGGGGTGTATGATCTGCAGATCTGGTCCAGGATGGGCCTAGGGCCATGCCGCGGCCTCTGAGCTCGAAAGCCCGTGGACTCGGGTTGGTCCGTCCTGCATCAGATTCATACCACTTTTGAACAGAAATTTGATTCATACCATAAAAAAGAAAAGAATTGTGTTATACTTTCACTATAATAAAGTTGTTGTGTAATATCTAAGATGGCATCCTAACTTCTAAGAAATACCAAAAGAGAATTTCAGTAATCGTGATTTTAAATGATGGGGAAAAGTGGACTTACCTGAGACGAACAATGCTGAGCATGCCACCCTGACCACTGCTGCAATAGCTCCTCAAGCTTTCGTTTACTGGCACTGGAAAAATTCAAAACAATAAACTAAGAACCTTACTTGTGAATCAATAAAAACTCTAGAAATGGCTTCTCAATATGTAATAGATATTCTATTGAAAGATGAATACTCTGAGCCTAACCTTGTTAAGAAGTCATACTTGACATGCACTGAAGGCTGCTGTTCATCATACGTCGTCCTAGATCTCTTAACACCGGTTATTACTGGCATGCTGAATGAAGAAAAACTTTGGACCAGGGATCATAAAAAATTGCAGTATGAGACATTTTGTTTTTTTTCCCCAAGATCGAAAATGAATTTTATAGAAGGAGCAACAAATGGATCCAACCCAAGAAACAGTTACAAAGATGTAGAACAGTAGGAAACGAAATCAAGGTACTTTTTCCTTTAGTTAATCAAAGTGCAACAACAGAATTTGAGAAGATGCAACAAAATAGAAGTACAATATCAATGACAAAGGAATGAAAGGATACAAGTGCCATCAGCCATGTGGTTGCGGGAGGGGCTTTTATGCTGGATAACAGAACAACCATCTTCGGGGCGCACAACCGAAATGGAGGTATCTAATTTTTCCACTGTTGCAACATCTTCTGCTGATTCAATGCTCATATCCATGCTAGATGAATCGCTCATCAAGGCCTTATCACCATCTGTAACCAGTAAAGCATGTCTATCAGTACTTCCAATATCGCATTCGGTAGGACCCATGTTCTTCCCATCTGTTTCCAGTAAAGCATGTCTATCAGTACTTCTGATATCGCCTTCACTAAGGCCCATGTTCTTCCCATGTGTTTCCAGTAAAGCATGTCTATCAGTACTTCCGATATTGCCTTCACTAAGACCCATGTTCTTCCCATCTGTTTCCAGTAAAGCATGTCTATCAGTACTTCCGATATCACCTTCCCTAAGCCCCATGTTCTTTCCATCAGTTTTATCTTTATCATTTACAGAATCGCTGGGTTGAGATTCAGCTTGAATGTTCCCATTATCAGTACCATGAAGTTCATTGTTCTCACTTTCAGGGTCAGATTTTCTTGAAGCAGGAAGGTTGATCATATCTTCAGTTTCCATCTTTAAACAAACTGCATGAAACGACACTTCTTACTGCAAGAATAAAACTGGCAACCACGTATTCCTAAAGTTATTATTGCAACAAAGGTTTGTAGCTTCTTTATCAGAATGATACAATTTTGACTGCAATCATCAAAACTTCACATGCAAATTTCATAACTTATTTCAAAAGAGAAATAATGGTGCAGTGTACACACAAGATGCACGGAAAACTACTTTGCAATGTAAAACAAATAGATAATCTGTTGAAAATTCAAACCACACAAAGAGCAGTCCTACTCCCGGTAGCTCATTGAGGTCATTACCTGGTGCTACTCCTATCAAAGAACAACAACCAAAAAAACGGCAGCCTAAAATTCCAAATACGATTTACGTATGCAGAGTGAGCTCCAAGTACTCAATTCCATTGCATAATTTTAGAAGACCCAAGACAGGCATATCCCAACAGTTATCCCAGCCCAAACCAGTAAGCACGACGCACTAAAATCGTCGACAAGCTTTCGCCCAATTAACCAGTAGTAAATTCCAATTTAGCTAAAATATACGGAAATTCCAACTAAACCCTAACAATAAAATCAGGCTCAATCAAGTTAAAATTCTGTTCTGCATGTAATGATAAAACTCACAAAAGCTCTTCTCCTAATATATGAAATAAGGAATTGGGCTCCATCCGATAGAGAGAGAAAAAATAACTTCTTCAACTCTCCGTTACGAACCCAGAAAATTTACGACGCTGAATTTTAAGTTCCAGTGTTAAAGAAAAAGTTTTCCTTTCGTCAATCAAGTTTCTATCTAGAGAAAACTTGCAGAAAGAGATAGATAGATTTACCTGAGAAGAAAGGGAATTGTTGACACCACACCCAGTTACAGATCTCCAACAACACTTTCAAAACCTTTTTTCATCGTCTTTAATCTCTATGACAGACTACGCTCCTGCCGTCCTGCGGACTGATAATCCTGAAGCCGAATAGTCGTTGTAATCTTGTCCTTTTCGGGACGCCCATCGTTGTGTATTCCCCAATAAAACGATGCGTTTTATGGTGTATCATATATGGGCTCAATAACGAATAGGATTATGGCTCAATTCATTGGAGTCAATTCAATATAGACAAAATTGTAGAAATGCTTACTTTATGAAAATGATTAAGGGTAAAGTCAATCATTAAAATTTATTTGTAATAAAGTATAATTATTATTTTTTTAATTAATTTGACTTTTATTTTATGAATTTATGACAAAGTTGGAGACTTTTAAGAAAAGTACATATTAAATAAAAAAAATTAATTTAAAAAATATATTAATTTTGCCCTTTTAATTAATTATCTTACTGCTTTAATCAATATACTGAGCATATACGAGCCTGTTAGGGTTTAACAAATTCGTTTTTCTAAGGGTTTAACACTTATTGTTTAGGTTACAATATGAAAATTCGATACACGAGTCCGTTAGGGTTTAACAAATCTATTTCTTTTAAGGTTTAACACTTATTGTTTATGTTACAACATAAACAATACGATACACGAGTCCATTAACGGGTCGTTTGGTTTTTAGAATGGTTTGAGTGGGAATAAGAATGTGAGTGAGAATGAGATTGTGGTTATCACGTTTGGTATGTGTAAAACTAAGAATAAGAATGAAATTATGTTTTATCCATTATGTCATCATTCTTTTATAATTATGTATAATCAATATATTTCATTTGTACATTTATAATTATATATAATTAACAAATTAAAACAAAATACAGTCAAAATTAACAAATTATATAATTAACAAATTAAAACAAAATACAGTCAAAATTAACAAATTTTATAATTAACAAATTAAAACAAAATGTAGTCAAAATTAACAAATTAAAATAAAATAGAAATATATTAATTAATATTAATTTATCAAAATATTAATTAGGGTCAAAATTGTCATTCGGGAAGCCATTCCATGTGGAATTGGCTATTCCCACCTAAAAAGGTGGGAATCAAAATGGAGGAGACAGATTCCATTCCCTAAAAATTAATCAACCCAAATGATGGAATGAAATGTTCTATTCCATAAACCAGCTCTATTCCTCCTCTATTCCATCAACCAATCGGGCCCAGGGTTTAGTAAATCCGTTATTCTTAGGGTTTAATACTTATAATTTAGGTTACCGTAGTGAAAAAAATTAAATAGAATACATACTAATTAAATTGTTTTTAAAAAATAATGTAATTAAAAAGTACGTTAAAAACTATTGATGATGAGTCTTGTTAAAGAGAGTTTTACGTGCTAAGTTCGAATATGCAATTTTGTTTGAAATTTACCACACATTTTAAGAGAGAAAACGTTTTAAAATTTTATTCATAAAAAAATACAAAAGTTGTAGTGAATTGGACTCTTCCAAATAAGTTTTATGGGTGGACTTAAACCTTAATAAGTCTACAAAAGTATAGCCAACTGCACTTCTCTCTTAAAAAAATTAGGGAGATTTGGAGGCCGGTCCATAGTACTTGTATTTCAATTCACTGAAATCTCCCTAATTTTTATAGGCCGGTCCATAATAAAAAAGTTCGTTGTTTTATAGTATTTTATCGGCTGTAAGGACCTCTTTGTTAAGGCAGATGCTTTTGTATTTGGTATTGTCATATTTAACTTGCTACATCAATACAAATATTCAACTTTTGTATCACATCTATCTTAAATCCTGCGTGGCTTCTTGTGGAACATTTGTGAAGGTTTATTGAGTTATTGCATACATAATCATGATGACTCTATTTTAAAAAAATAATAATAATAAATCATTAGATTGTGCATCGACTCTCGATAATAGTTTTTAAGGCTCTATTGAAAGACTGGAAATTACTGAAAATGAGAGGATTTAAAAATCCTTACTTATTTACATTTTTAAGACCTCAAAATTAGTGTAGTGTTAATTTGTCCGGTTTTGAAAACACCTTAAATTGAGGTGTTTTGAGGGTTTTTAAAATTCATTGTCTAACATAATAGTAATTTAATATTTTTGAAAACCTTCAAAATTGGTGTTTTAATACTTTCTCCTGTACTGGACTGGATTGATTTAAAAATTATTATTAATTCATCTAAAACTGATACTCTTATTAGTCTCAAAACCACTATTTTATAAAACACTTCAAAACCTCTACTCTCATATTTGTCAAGTAAAACCTAAAACTTGAATAGGTTGATACAAAAGATTAAAGATTAAATAGCATATTTTAAAATAATCTAATTAAATAATAATAAATTAATTTTCACTTAATTATTTATATTTTTGTTAAAAATAATAGTAAGGGTCATCTTGGTCATTCAATAATACACTCCTTTGTTTTGAAATGGGGGCTATAATTACTTCGGTAATTAACCATAATTATTCCCCCAAAATCATATTTTTTTTTGGGTTTTCTGTGTTATTAGAATTTATGTTTGGGATTTAGGGTTATGATTTAGAATTTAAGATTTTTTTGTAAAAAGTAAAAATAAATTATGTGATGGCTTTAGAATCACTAAAATACTCAAAGACATACAAAATAAAATCTTAGAAAAACTTTCATTTGAGAGAATTTAGGAATAATTACACCTAAAATAATTATAGCAGTCTTACAACCTGATCAAGTTCAACTTATGAAGTTCCAACATCCAATCCAATTTTTCAAGCCTGGGAAGTTGTTTAGCGCCAAGTCCATCTTGTAATTGGGTTTGGACTTTAGAATGTCTTTATTTTCAATGCTTCAGTTTTATTGTTAGGAAAATGTTATAGCATTCAAGCTTTTTTGATGAGTCAATATGCTTACATGGAATGCAAGTTTACATGCGCTGGAGTGGTGCGTAAAGACTTTTTTTCATAGATCGGTCATGGGGGTATTTCAAAGAGTAGGGACAGAAATAAACAAAGAAGCAGGCTACCGGACTTCCCCCCCCCCTCTCTCTCTCTCTAGCAAGGAGATCGGTGATGATCTGAGAGAGAAGAGCTTCTATTTTTTTATTTATTTTATATAGGGCAATGCTTTAGTTACTTTTCAAAATCCACAAAAAAGTTTCTTTTGAGAGTCTCTTTGCTAGTTAGAGTGCACATGGGGTAAAGTCATCTTTCAGTCACTGAAAGATTTTGAATTTCTCAATTTGATCACCGAATTTTTTTTTTGTTTCAAGTTAGTAATGTAAAGATTATTATTATTATTTGGTGTCAAACAGGTCACTCAGTCAATTTTTCTAAAAATTGGACAAATTTTGTGCTCGGCTGGTTAGTTGACCATTTATTTTGACGAGCTAGACTAACGACGTCATTTTCTACTCCACAATACTAATGTGGCAAAAATAAAAAAGAATACTTGTCTCTACCCTCTTCCACTCTCTTTCCCGTGTGTCTTCTTCCCTAAATCCTTTTCACCAAACTCAACCATAAAGAATACGAAGTGGGCAATGACTAAATGAATATGAAGCAAAGAACACGATTCTAACCTCATTTAACACCCTCCGAGCTTTCATCACTGAACATATGCGTTTAGTGTGGAAGATCTCGACAATGAATCAGGTAAAGCAGAAAGGGAGTTTGGCTACTTGAATCAATGAAGTGCAAGAAAATGATCCATTTTTTTTGAAAGGGATATCCTTGATCTCAATGAACTAAGTTCAATGAAAGGGAATAGAATCCCCATCATATCATCACCATTAGGGAAAGGACAGGAGAGGATCTCTCTAGCTCAATAGAAAGAGAATCCGGAAAAGAGCATGCACATTGGATTAATGGTCAACGTGACACATCAACAGTTGACTAATTGAAAATCCAAAAATCTGACCAAGTGACCTGTTTGACATAAAAAAAATCTTTTCATTACTAACTTAAGACAAAAATATGTTTGTGACCAAATTGAGAAATCCAAAATCTTTCAGTATCTAAAAGAAGACTTTACTTGTGCAACACGTGTCAGCCCAATTAGCAAGTCTTCATTCATGTACACCTATATGGTCTGTTGTCATCAATTTTAGAAGTTAGAACACCACTATTTTGGATACCCGTGCCCGTTAGGGTTTAGTAGTTAGGACCTTATCCCACGTTTGGTTGAAAGGAGGGAATGGATTTAAAATGAGCTGAGCATGAGCTTATTGAGAGCAGAAAAATAGAGAAGGGTGAATGAGTTTAAAGATAAAATTTTGTATGTTGGTTAATGTGAAAATGAGCATGAGTTTTGGTTTGAGTGAATTGTAATATAGATAAAAATATTGTATTACCCTTTTCTAATAAATTAATAATTTTTTGTGATTTTAATTGAAGGATAAAATTGTCATTTAAAAAAAAGTTATTCTCCACAGAGGGAGAATAGGGGCCATGAATTCATGCTCGTGGCCTATGTTTTATACAAATCAAACAAAAGAATGAGCTTTAATCTCATTCCCTTGTCTCATCCTCTATTCTCTCCAACTAAACGTGAGGTTATGATTTAATACTTGGGACATTTATGATTTTAATAGCGAATTTGTTATCTAAGCTCGTTAGGGTTTAGCAAATTCAAGTCTTGGAATTCATCACTTGGGACATAAATTGTAATAGTGAATTCGAAATATATGGTCAATTTATGATCAAATTTCATTATCAATATAAATTAAAACATATATATCACTGATAAAAATAATAAACTCGACAAAATGCACTCTAAAGTATGTCATTTTATGTATTCACGATGAAATTATATCATTTTCAAAAACAATACAAATAAACACTGAGCCCTAACATATTAGTACAAAAAATAATATAATTAAAAATAATATAATTAAGAATGATTGGATAAAACTTATCGATGATAGATTTTGTTGAAAATATATTATTTGCTAATTTTAGATATGTTTTTTTAAAAAAATCTAATATGTATGTTCAAAGATAAAACATTTTAAATTTTTATTTAACGAAATAAATAAAAATTATGTAGTATATCTTTTGAATGCGATATTTTTATTTTGTTATTTGATATTTTTACAAAATGCTGATAAATTAATTAATATTGAGCTACTCAGCGTCAGTCCTATCGTTTATGTTATCTTTTGCTTTCTAAAGAAGAGATTGTATGGTGAGGAGTGAATCTTGGGAGAGATTTCCTTTGTTATTATCTTAGCTTCTGCAACCTCAATTGCTGCTTAAATTTGTGGATGAAATCGTCCTTCGTCGTCCACTCCCTCTTCCCCAAACAGCCTAGTTCAGTTGTTGCTGATCAATATGCTTTTCTTGATTTCAAATCCTGAGCAGACAATAATCTCTCAGGGACTGTCTAAAATCTTCGTTGATGGTATTCGACAGACCGGTAAGAACTTCACCGACCACCTCCATTTTGTCAATTTTTGCAGGCACGACGACGAGAATTGTGGAAGGGATGATTTAGTGCTCGCAATTCAAAATTCAAGAATTTCAATTTTACTTGTACTCATTTTTTTAACATCATCCGTCAAGAAATCTCATTGCTGTTTAAATAGTTCTTTACTTGTACTAATTTTTTAACCTTTGGGTTCTCCCCTGATTTTCATTACCACTGAATTGATCTAGGACTAGGAGTAGAGTTGCTTTAATACTTTTGGACTATTTGACAACACTGATTGGTGTTTTGGTGGGTATCCATTATAGTGGAGAGAGTGCCTTGGAATACCATCATGCTAGGAAGATTCAAGGAGTGACCCTTCTGAATTTCTGCAAGAGACACCACCCCATTGACACATTGGAATGTACATTCACCAAGAAATATGGGATTTGAAATCTAGAAGAGCATATTGATCAATAACATCTCACTAGATTAAGATTCAGTGGCACGTGTATGTGATTTTGGCATGGCCAAATTCTTGGGTGAAAGAGAAGCTATGAAACAAACTATGACATTGGCAACTATCGAATTCATGGTTCCAGGTGATGTTCAACAAACTCATATTTAATTTTAGGCTGAGTTTTGGAATTGTTTATTTTACTTGTTTCTGCATATGTATGAAAAGAAATTCTTAAAATAAGAACAACCAGAAGCCAATAAAATTAGCTATTTGTAGACTTGCAGACTAGCAACAGTTAGATAATGCTAAGATGACTAACAATTTCAGTTTCCAGAATATGGATTTAAGGGAATTGATTACAAGATGCGATGTAAATGTTATGATATGAGTTTTGATGATGAAGTGTGCATTCTATGATCAAAAATGTATGCTTGCTATGCAAGCTTGATTATTTCTCTAGACTAACAAAGATCAAGACATGAAGCTTTAATCAAGCTTACAAGTCACTTAAAGTTTCAGGTTTAAACTCTGAGAATTCATTATGAATTTGCTTGTTGATTTGGGCCTTGCTAATCTAACACAAGTTGTTGAAAAGAAAGGTAAAGATAAGAAGTTAAGAGGTTGCTGGAATTATTGAAGAGGGAATCAAATGAAGTGAGAGGAAGCGGCAGCTGCAAATGGAAATAAATGGGAGCTGAAATCTTTCAAAATCAAGGAGTTTTACAAATTAAGAAGGTTCATCTCTTTGCAACGCCTATCCTGTAAGTTCTAAGCCTATATATGCTCCTACAAGATTCAACAGAAGACAAAGATTTCCACTCACATTCATTGAGAAACTTGCAACACGGCTGCTATAGAAACAGGACAGAATTTTCACTACTAAAACCCTTGTTTCTAAGCCTATTCTTTCTAAACTTCATTGTACACACTTTGATCATCTGAGGATCACTTTTGTACACACACCATTTAAAGTCTAAGTGCTGGTGGTTAGCCTATAAAATCATGACTCGGGGGCTGGCACTTTGACAAGCTAAAACAGCCATTGTAAGGTGAAGCTGGCACTGTAAATAACAGCTGTTGTAAAGAGATTATTGGCCTTCAACAAGTCAATCATAGTGGATTTGAATTCTAAAGGCGGAGCCTTGGGGAGTGGACGGAGGCCTATACCTGGTTGAACCACTATTAATTTATTTGCGCACTCTCTTACTCTATTTTTTACTAGTTTATTTAATTTGTGCTTGTGTGTAGTTTCATTGATTTGCTGCACTCTTGCTACTTTAATCAACCTAGACTCTAAGCTTACAGTAATCAGAATTAAGTTTTAAAAGAAATCTGAAACAGTAGGATTAAACTTAAATTTGATATAATTCTAAGGCTAAAACAATTCACCCACTCTAGTACTCACTTAGATCCTTACTGTGTATGCCTTTGCTATCCTTATGATGGAAACCTTCACGCAACAGAATCCCAGAGATGAAATGTTTGTTGGAGAAATGAATTTAAAAAGTTGGATGAAAGGGTCATTAGCATGTGCAGAAACTGAAGTTGCGGATGCAAATCTGTTGAACATAGAAGACAAAAGTTTTGTAGCTAAATTGATTTGCATTTCATCTCTTACCAAATTGGCTTTGGATTGCTCAAAAGATTCACTAGAAGGTCAGATAAACATTAGAAATGCCTTAATTATTCTCAAAAGATCAAGGAAAAACTGGTTGGATGCATCTCAACACAAGATTTGAGGTTCCTTTTCTTCTTCCTCTTATACTCTAGTTATCTGATACTAAAAATGCAATGCATGAAATGGTTGTATAGTTCATGTTCAGAGGGAAAAAAAAATGCTGACCTTCATTCTACTATTGCATGCAACTCAAATGAGAAGGCCATCATTATGTATCTTCACAGTATACTTGTGAGGTGAAAGAGGAGACTATGGAATCCGACACCGGCTGTATGCATTCCTTATAGCTAGTTAAGTACTTAAGTTAGTAAGGTGGAGCTGTAGTTGGTGGATTCATTTCCAAATTTGATTAATTATTAGTGGGTATTGATTTTTAAGATCATTGCAGGTATAAGTGTATAACCATACAAAGAAAAAAAAAATTATGGGGCAGATGAATATTAACTCTTACTTAGTTAAAGATGTGCTTCTCCTCTTTAACCATGCTCTTCTGCTACTACTAGGCATGGACTCCATTGCTTCTCCCTCATCATGTAATTTCTCTTTTGTAGGAAAATGCTCCAAAAATAATGGATTGACATGTCCCCTAAAGTTTGCTACTTCCACTGAAGGACTTCTCCGGTAATATTTCTCAAAATGTTGATCATCGCTTGAACTTTCAGCTTCAATTGGTGCCTTTGCTTTAGCTGATAACGGAATCTCTTCTTGAAAATTCGAGTCATCATCAGACTCTGTCTCGCTTCCACTTTCTCTTGAAGATGCCCCGCTCAGGGTGTGGAAAACCGTAACACTTTCCGTCTTAGCACTTTGGAAGGAGTAGCTCTTTGTTAAACCATTGTAGAGTGGAATGAGAAATTTTGAGCTTGAACCGGCTTCATCTCTTCCTAAACTGTATGTCGTTGACAGCTTTCTCTCGATACCTTCCCTTTGCTGTACCAAATCCCCCAGTTCATGAATAACATCATTTGCCACTGCTTCCTCTGCAGCCTTTTGCTCAAGCTCCGTGATTGTCCTATCGAACGCTTTCTTTCTGAGTTGGAGTGAGCGCTGAGCCCAGAAAAATGTTCATAATCAAGAGAGATAATAAGTTTCTGCTGAAGTTTTAATTTCACTATTGCACAGAATGACATTCTTCTTCAATTCAAATATATCAAGGGAACAGAAGTTTGAGCGGTGGAGGTGAAAGAAAGATCAGAAATTCAAACCTCACCCGCTTTTCTAGAAAAGTTGCCAAGTTCTGGCCTTGGAGCTTCTTTTTCCTCCAAAATATACAGCAGAATCTCGCAAGTCCAGCAAAAACTACCAAGACTACAGATTCAAAAAACAGGAACCATACTATTGCTCTCTCATTACCTGAAAAAAAGAGGGTAAACTTTGCTCTTCATGAAACCTATTTGCATTAGTCTATTCTTTTTGTTTTCTTTGAAGTTGAAATTTACCTGTGTAGATATTGAGACTCTCCGGCCTTGCCTGGGAGCAGCTAGACACTAGCTTCTGACCTGGTAACAAATAATGGGTTACATCCTTGACATGTCAAAATATGTAAACATTTGAGAAGAAAATTTACAAGACAATTACCAGTGCTACGGCATGGCAATGCATTGTTAGTCCCTGCATCATTTTGAAATTTGAGAAACCAGTATGCGAGTATAATTACATAGTTAGAGCAGAAGAATTAAAAAATTGTCACAGAAACTCTTAATGTGAAATTATTTACAGGTTCAAGATGTTCATATCCATTTTTGGCAGCAATGTTCATGGTGGCATTGTGCATATTCAATTTAGGACAGAAATTTAGCCTTGTATGGTTGAGCACTTTATCCTCATCAATGCCTATCAAATTTTGCATTTTCTGGAAATAATGAAGGATCTCGGAACTGGCAAGGACATAGAACAAGCCATGGAAGAAAACTATCCATCTGTTATTGTCAAAAAGAAACAGACAGACTCTTACTTGAAGCAGTGATAAAAGCCAAAATGATTGTCTCATCTAGCATGAAATTATGGAGATCACTCTTGGACAATAAGGATGAAACTGGACCTGCACAAAATGACTTGAGCAGATTAGGTTTATGAAACAGTAAATACAGAGAACACGATCTCAGAAGGTTTAAATTTTGATATTGAAAAGATGCCATGAGAATTTAAGCAAGGTAGAGTAAGAAAGAACGGGGTGATAGCCTTGTTGGTTATATCACAAAACTAAAGGTAGATGATTGATTCTTGTTTGAGGTCTTCAGGTCGGGCGTTCGAACTTGTAGGGACTATTTTCCCTAGATTTTCCGGGTTTCGTGAGGCAAGGGTCGATGACATGATCCTGCTTCCAAAGAGGGGTTAGGAGACTAAATTGGTGGCTCACTGTACATACGAGATGGCCATTTTGAGTTTGGATCTGGTCCGGCTGTCACAAAGTGATACACAATGCTGGGGTGTTCTCAGTCACCAAAAAAAGGAACAAAGTAAGGGGTTGGAATTACCAGGATAGTTTTCAGACCAATGGATAGACCCAGTTGCTGGAACCAACAATGAGAAAACGACACTTTTGGGTTTCATTGCTGAGACAAAACTGTTTTCACCTATTGTGTGGCTAATCTTTCCTTCCATCTTTGTTTGAGAGATATAAACTCCATACCCAGAACAATCAAGAAGTGGACTAACTTGGACTACTGAATCCTCCGCCGCTGCTTTGTGGAATTTCTTTAGGAACCCAGTTGGTGAAAATGAATACAGAAACCCATCCAAAGAACCAACAGATATCCACCCTACCATAGAAAAAAGTGTCAATGAAAAACAAAGGATGAATTTCTCATAAGAATCAACAAAATAGCAAGATAACAGCCTTAAATTTAACAATTTTTTGTCTGACAGAATCTAGTGAAAACAGTATTTTACTGAACAAAGAACTACCATTTGAATCAACAGCTGGTTCAAATCTTTCAGCACTTGATGGTCCAATATTTCCCTCCCACAAAATGTTACCAGTAGATGCGTCCACTGCCAAAATGAGAGTTCTGATTGGTACAGTCACGTACAACCGGCCATTGTTTCCCGGAGTGATGGTAAAGTTTTTGTAGAATGGACTTATGTCCTGAATCCACTTAAAGTGAGGACTACGCATCGACAACGAATATAATTCTCCGGCAGAATTTGATATCTGCAACAATATATAACATACATAAATCAGTGCCTCAAGTTATTGTGATAAGGAAAACCCCATAAATACACAAAAGAGATGAAATCTTACATATATACTAGCTTCACATTGATCAATCACAGGAGCCGAATTAAAAAAACAGTCAGTGATGCCTTTTCTACACCCTTGACGGTAGCCAGACTGAGAGAGCACAGGTCCAGCACTCCAAAGCAGTTCTTCCCGCATCGTGTAAGCAAATAGTCCTCGATTCCTAACACTAATAAACACAGTTGAACTCAATGTGCTCACTGCAATCCCAATAATTTCACCACCTTCCTCATGACCAAAGAAAACTTCTGCAGTGGCTGGTGAAGTTGCAGTATCAGAAAATCTGATTTTCAACACTTTGTTCTCTGCAACCAAATATATCTGCAAATAGTTTCCTTAAAATATTTCTTCTTGTAACAAGTTAGATGCTGAACTTGATATGAATATATGATGACAGATCCATTTATGTCACTAGTGAAGATGATTATGGATGGAGAAAATGAGAACTACCTTTCCTCTGCCACCATGAACTGGAGCCATGCCAACATTGCACTGATAATTCAAATGCAAGATCCAAGCAATGGATCCAGTACTTTCAAATGCATAGAAGTTCCAGCCAGAACAAGCGTAAATCCTCCCATCTTCTCCAATCAAAGGTTTTGACAGCCTTTGAGCTGAAAAGGAAAATGTTGTACATGAGATATTTGCCTCATACATCTGTAATTGCAAGTATATCATCCTATAAGGTAAGGGATACAACTTTTGCTGGGTTTTTTTTCCCTTCTTCGCAGAAACATATGATTCCCAGGGAAAATCAGAAATTAGAGAGAGCAAAGAAATTTTCAATTCCATAGCTACAAGGTGAATTGGCAGCATACAAGGGAGTTACTTAAGCTAATAAAATCAAAATTTCGCCCATCTTTACATACTAGCCTACGTCAAAGCATTCTGCGCAAGCGCGCGCGCACAGAGAGAGAGAGACCTGAAAATGAGGGCGGATGAGCAGCATAAATCCGTGTCTGCGTGTAGGCAGGAGGAGGTACCATCATGAAGAAGCAGAAGAAGACGACTAGAGATCGAATAAACATTTGTGTAAAGTTTGCAGACTCTCTCTCTCTCTCTCTACAATGGTAGATAGGTTTGATTCACGTTTGCCTTGGATTTTGAAATAGAAGTAACTGCCCATAACCGCTGCTCACTGGTGTGATGGCGGGAAAACCATTCCCATCTTCAAATCTAAATATAATATTGGCAGAGCCATCTTGATTTTTATTTCAATTGTAATTCTGCAAAGGTCTCACTTCCTTACTTTGGCCTTTCCCAACATAAACGCCATTGTCAGTTTCCTTCCAAGTCACTCGAGCTCTGATTAACAACCGAGGGAAGGTGATGCAAATGGTTGAGACAGTTTATCAAACACATGAGGCTCAAGATCACATCTTTGGGTGCGGGAAATGGGCTCTAGACTACTGAGCCAGTGGTTGGATCCTGGTCTGGCCCATTGATTGGTGAGTCTAATATCTACTATGGTCAGAAATCCAAGTTTATCTAAATCAACAATTGTGCATTTGGAGTCATAATAAAAACCATGCATCCGGATTTGAGTGCTGGTGCAGTATGCACTGAGGAATTACAAGTCCAGATCTTAATATACAAGAATTTTCTCAAATGATGAATCAACTGAAACCCAATGGGGTATTAAGGCTCGCCCTCAGAAAAAATGGCACATACACAATGGCCTTGGAAACCAACGGTGGAGGAATTTCCGAGGCCACAGGGCAGAGGCAGAGCTACAGAATCTAACGGATGAGAACACCAGAGATCTAAAACGGGCTGATATCATGAGCCAACCTTAACAAAAGCTCAGGAACAAGGCGTCTGCTTGGAGGTGCAATAGCATCCTTTGCTTGAGCATCCTTATCATTGGCACGTATCACTGAAACTATATGTTCAAACAATTCATCCTTGCCACCTCGCAAAGGATCCTGCACAAGAGCGAGAACAATTAGGACCGGATGGTCCTTTTAAATGCTATACAAATAATTCAAGTAATCAATTCCAAGGGGGTTTTCAACAGATTAAAATAATTCTAGTAACTATTTGATCTAGGGCAGGGGTAGCAGTGGCATAAGATAAAATGCGAGAAAATTGGACAATATGGCGTACAGCGTTATATAATAGTGCAGTGGCCGTTACACAAACTGCAAATGATATTTTACACATGATGACCTTTTATCTTTGTGGTTGTGGAGGGCCAAAATGAGCTTATATAGATCAGGCCTGTTCTGACTCGCCCAAGCAAACTATAAACCGCATGAGCAAAGCGGGAGCCTAGGAAGGGCCAAAATGAGCTTATATAGATCAGGCCTGTTCTGACTCGCCCTAGCAAACTATAAACCGCATGAGCAAAGCGGGAGCCTAGGAATTCAGGGATGACATGGTACTTAAAATTCTAATATGTTTCCCCTATTCTATAAACTTGAAGGATGCATTTGGAATAGGAAAAATATTCCAAAAAGCACCCTAGTACATAAATTTAAAAATCAATTATAATTATGAAATGGCCAAAGATGAAGAAAAGCAAAATTAATTTCGATAGAAACAACATAAGACAGTAATACAAAACTGGTCCTACAACTATGACCAAGTCCCTAGTTCAGGCTCACAAGATTGGACAGTAACTAAGAAGCCTGAATACAATGGCTTAGAGTAACCAAGTTTGAACTTTGAACAGTTTTCATACTGGCATTGCAAATCCCTCAATAGAGGTTCTTACCAATAGGCGAATCCATTAGATTATGAGACTCAAGAAAGACATACAGCATCTTCAGATGAGCACAAAACAACCTAGATTATCTCGGAATACTCAATTTTCATCTAGTATAAGGTGAGATAAATGGAATTAATCTAGCTAAGTAGCTAACCTCCTATTGGAGTACAAGAAGATTGCAGTCAAAATCAGACACCAGTTATGTTAAACTACAATGACATTTGGCAACAAGATAAGCTGCAAAGAAATCTGATCATCTCTCACTAACCTGTAGAAAGAGATCTGTATGTGTTTTTCCTTCAAACAAAATTAGCTTAGCTCCAGCTTCTACCCTATGAAGTGCGTCAACAAAAGCCTTACTGCATAATGGTAGCATAATGCAAATTAGAATGCAAAATTATATCAATTTGCAGCAATGCAACATCATGCATCAGATGAAAATTCCATTGGCATAATTTTTTTTCTTTCCAAATTACTCATTAGCACATATTAAGCTTCCTAGTATCTACATGACAAACAAGGAATTTAAGATATTTCTGGCAAGAAGGAAATAATTTAAAAATGATTTGCATGGGAAGTAAATTACATTCACTTCACGGGAACATCATATGCCAAACATATTCCAATAAAAAACTATAATTCCAGCAGTCATGATATGGTATCAAAATGTGAAACTGACATTCTGTTAGTGGCTGTTGGGTAATGATGACTTCTGAAAAGGATGCAATTGTACTCTAAAGAAAACAAAAAATCATCGTTGTTGGAACTTGACAGTCTTATTGTTTTATTAGTATCTAGTAAAAAAGAAACAGACTAGGATACTTTTTGAGCTAAAAAAGGCTAACAATGATGTAATAGCCCGGTAAAAAGATTTACTGAAATTACAATTTATTTTATGTTTGCTCCTTCATTTATGTAGTTGAAAATCGTTTCCCCTGTAAGGATTTTGACCTACTAACCTTTTCAATTGCATATAAATTTAATCACACATAAGAAACCTGTTTTGCCATTTAAGAATTCCAACACATAAAACAGTAATTATTTAAGAATGAACTTTGGATTGTTAGCATTTATGCTGAGGGCCATCCAACCTGGAATCTGATGGAATTGAATAATCAGAGGTTCCATGGTAAAGAAAAATAGGAGGCAGGAGAGAAACAGCCTCTCTACTGCTCGGATCCTCTATTCTAACTTCCGGAGAATACTGTTGAAATGACTCTTTGCCTTCCATTATGCTGCAGCAACAAATCAATATCTTAGATGAGACAAAGGTAGGTAAACAACTCTTGAGCACAAAGCTCTCGCACTGGGTCTAGGTTGCACCCAATAACTCTACCATTGGGTCAAATGCTCGGAAAAAATATATATCATATATGGAGAAAGAGAGAATTGACAAGGGTGTACTAAAGAGGAAAAAAACTAAGTGTTGAGTACCTTAAGAATAATGAACGATACAGGCCACGGTTATGAAAATGATCAACTAAATTGAACAAGTTGTACCTGTCAACATAATTTGTAAGGAAACATGATCAAGAATGGAGATGCAAGCACCCTTCAGTCAACAAATCATTTAAAAGTGAATCAAGCTATGGTGTTAGTAGCTATTTAACTTCCCACAAGGCCACAACAGTCAAACGGAAGAATTAATATTGATTGCTACTTTTAAAACTTTTGAGGAAATTTTTACGATGCAATAATTAGTAAAGTAAAAATCACCCGCATTTCTTAGACGTAACATGGGAAAGCACATAGACATTAAAAATCACATTCTAGACGTCAAACCTAGTGCACAAGTTCCACACCAATGCAAGGTCTGGAAAAGGGTAGATATGTACAACATTGCACGGAACATATTTTTGTGACTATATTGCAGTGGAGTAACTTCCATCAAACTAATTGACATACGAAAACCACATTGTCATAGAGTACAATTTTATAATGTACACAGCCTAACCCTTGCATTAGTGCAGAGAGGCCATTTCCAAGATTTGAACCAATGGCCTCTTGGTTGCTGTGAGACAACCTTAAGAGGACAAACGTACAAAAAAAATAAATTCGGGAAGCAAAGCAAGGGGAACTGTTCGCTTTTATCATGTCTTCATAAAATAAACGCAAGACTATACAGAAGACAAGATGCTACTTCCCTGATCTTAAATTGACGACAGGATTATACATAGTACTTTGTTTTTTTATGTGTGTTTTCCAGCATATCAAAGGAGAGGTAATACTTTTTAAAACATTGATATATAAATAAAGGCAAATGCCATTTAAGATCGCAATTAGCAACAAGACAATTTCGCAGCGCTAGTCTCTTTTGTTGAGCCCCAAACTCTCGTTAGAAGCAAAACTGACCTGTAGAAGTCTCATGCAGATAATCATTCGCAAAATATAAATGATGAGGGAAATTCTTCCCAAATGTCAACCAAATATTTAAACCACATGATAAATACTGCTTCATCAAGTTTGCTGAACTTCTAGAAGATTTAAACAAAACAGCAGGAAAAAGAATTACCCTCCAGATATACCAAAATAAGCTTTTATCTGGGAAACACTCCAGAATATGCTGTCTCCCAAAGATTCCTTGACAGCTTGATCCAAAAGAACACAGGCAGAAATATGTGCACCAGCTGATTGTCCCATTAGATAAATCCTACTCAAATAGGTGTATGGAAATAAATGGCATATTCTAAGGAAAGAGAGGTACAGGAGAACAGAGAATTCTATTACCTGTCAGGGTCACCTCCATACTCGGCAATGTTGTTGCAGATAAATGCAATCCCCTGTGATGCATCTTTCACCATATCACTGATGGTTCCCTGGGGAAAATTTCTGCATGCACATGTCGATTAAAGAGGATGTACAAAGAAAAATGACACATAGGTTGATAGTACAGAAAATGTCCAGTCAATCAATACTTTCAGTAATATAAAAAATTCGAGTACTTGAAAAGAAAACTTATGTATGTAAGAAAATATCTTAACTAATTTATACCTGATTTTTAAGTCTTGTCAGAATAAGTGACCATTCTACGCTAAATAGACCAATGACAACAAATTATCTAGACATACTTAATTGTTTTTTGAAAAGGATGTCAAAACAAAAATCAATTAACAATAGATCGTTCAGAGATGTACAAGTACATAACCTTCATTAAATGTGACAATATGCATCAACTTCAATCCACAGTTAAAGTCATATGATGGTGTTAAGAAGGGAAAGGTGTGATGAAGTATAAGGTTCTAGAGACAACATGACATCTCAAGGATCAAACTCCAAAACTATCAGCAGCGGATGTGGCAGCTAAAAGCAAAAACCTGTACCAAGTTTAGTGCTCTACCATACAAATTTACAAACCTATGCTCTATTTGAGTAGCCTCGAAGGAAAGATGGAAGCCCATTTTCTTTCTAAGCCGTAGTTATTTATGATAATATACAACCAGGAAATTAAAGCACTAGAACTTCATTCATTAAATCGTAAAATTCATTAAATCGTAAAATTCCATCCCACTCGAATATCAGGTCCGGGATTCCTAAAACCCCCATACAACTTCATTCATTGATGGAAATAAATAGGATGTACTTCAATTAATATAAAGCTGGAAATAAGTTTCATTTTTTATGTTACTACTTATTTCCTTTGACAGAATACTTATCTGGAAAGATTATATATGGGGAAAAAGCATGTGCGGCAACAAATTAAAATTAATGCACCACCTGTAATCAATACAGGCAACTATGATGTCTCTTTCAGCCAGCTGTCGTCCAAGAAGAGAACCCCATGCTTTATACCTGAATAAACATGAAACCATATAAAATAAATGTCAAAAACTACAGAAAAAATAATTCATGTTGTCACATCCAGCACCAAATACAATTTATCCTAGGCACTAACTATTGTACTAGAAAAATTGAATACATGCCTCTGACTCATTGTGCAACAAGTACTTGCCAAAAAGAGATGCATGACTGTCAAATTAAACCGAGGATGCCTCATTGTTAAGTATAACCTCGGGATATTAATAAGTGATTTCTTACAAGACAAACGATTGGAAAGTAAGACACAGAGACAGAATCAATCACTCATTAGCCTAGAATGTGCACAAGGCCTACATCAGTGTCTTGTGTCAGATTTCAAAAGTGAATAAGGTTCCACTGAGATTATTGAGACCTTGTTCTTTATGCCTTTTTGGTAAGACCCTTTTTGTAGCCCCTTGAGCCATGTAAGGTCCTTGAGAAAATAATACTTGCATAGTTGCACTATTCTTATTATTAATAGCATAGATGATATAGCTTGCCCACCTAAAGTTACATAACAGCAGCATTTTAATATCAAATACCCATTCTTAATAGAATTGGAGTGATTATCATATCAATAACACTTGAATATGCCAATCAAGATAATAACTAGAACAACGGGGAAACAGCATATCTTTGACCCGGAGTCTCGTTTGGGTACTTTTATCTTAATTATGAGACACTTTTACATATGCATACTAAGTTATCGTTAATATAACTGATGTAAGCAAATTCAAGCCAAAATTTAAGAAAACAACAGAAAGGAGGTAGTTTTAAACTACTCACCCTATAATCCATGCCCCACCAGTTACAAATGCTGCTACTGGCTTTGGTCCATTTATGTTTGTTGGTAAATAAAGGTCCAACCTGTGAATTCACCAATGAAACAGCAACAACTGGCATTTAGTATATGTGAGAAAAATACGTTCCTTGGATACGGAGAGCAAGTTCTTTGAATATTGAGAAATATTTACATACAATTTCCTTGATAAAAAATTCACTGTACCTGTTTCTTGGTTGATCTCCATAAACAATACTCCTGCGGACTTGGCTTGAGAAGAAATAATAATATGCGACTGCAGAGGATCATTATGCTAAGTTAGCATTCTGCATTAATTTTTTGCTAAATATAAACAACGGAGCACAGTTGTCTGTACTCCATAACAGTTTAATCAATATTCTTCAGCTGTCAGGGCAATTGGACCCACTACTTACACTACCTACTAAAACAGAAAAGCAAGACATTTCCGGATTTAACATCAGAAACAAAAAAATGGCGGTGGACATTTCCGAATTTAGCATCAAAAACAAAAAATGGCGGTGCATATTACATACTAGTGTTCAAAACTAAGAACATTTTGCCAATAGTGATACTAAAGAACGAAAAAGGGACTCTGCATTTTAGCTTCAAACAGCCCAGGACACCCCTCACTTTGATTTAAACTCCATTAATGTTTAGACATTTTTCCTGTGGCAGTGGGAATGCAATGACTCACCCCATCGAGGAATCTTTGAAAGACTAAAGAAAAAGCTATACTTTCGTCTGTAAGCACACAGCAGCAGGGAGTGGGGGAGGTGCTAAACCAAGAAGATGCCAAATCCATTTAAATGCCTTCATCGTCTAACAGACTAACACGTATTGTATTAGGCAGATTTCGTTGTGCCAACAAGAAATGGAAGAAGGATTCCTTTAGTTAGACCCCATAATTGGATATACTTTGATCATCATGAGGTGAGACATGATACTGCAAAGACATCTTTCCTCATTAAATAACTGAATGCTACCTGATAAAGATTACTGTAAGCTACAAACAGACTGCTCCAAAAAGTATTATATGTGGGATAGTGTTGATATTAACAGAAACCACAAAAGGGCTGAAAACAAATTGAAAGATTATTTGAGAATTCCATTCTAGAAAAAAATATTTGAGAATTGAACATTGTGCTAGAAAACATGTAGTGGTGCCACTATTACAATCAAAGCACTGCCATCTGGAAAACTAGTACAAGACTACAATCTACATGAATATGCATAAACATTGATCAGCCAAAAAGAGCAAGAACCATCAACTTTTATTATGTCATCTGATGACTGATATAAGGCAGCCTCTAGCATTTTATTTTGATCAAGCAAATGATATATAAAGTGCATAATGTGATAAGAAATATATGATTAGATATAAAATAACAGCTGAAAGGAAATTGACTTATGAGACGTAAAATTCTCCATAAAGTTTATTTCTCTGTTCACAAATTTACAGACGGATTGCAAGTGCTTTCTTTCAAATTCATTATATGTTGACATATTACAGTTCACGGATGCAACGAAAAAATAAAAGTAAAGTTAATACCGAGAAGCTCAAAAGTAGTCATCAGTAACCGTAACACATAACTGGATGATGACAAACCTTGAAGAAAGCCAGGCATAAGCAGCATAGCATAACAAGCAAGCGCAGCTAATCTTATCATCCACCGATAGCCTATCCTGAATGAAATATATGATTAGAAGGTCGTAGAAATGTCACACATAAGTAAAGCTCCATATGCACGTTATCCACGAGACAAAAAAAATACAATCTGTAAATTCTGACAAGTTAGCGATTATTCGAGACATGCTTTATGAAAAAAAATCAAAACTGGATCCAAATGAAGCCTCAGACATTATGGAATCACTTTATATCTCATAACTGCATAAAAATAAGAGGGAAATATTATATCGTATAATCTACATCAGAATAATATATTCTCCTCCGATTTCAAACAAACTGCTTCAACTGCTAATCTTCAATCAACAAGTTTAAACTCCATTTTCACCGATAAATAGCAAAAAATCAATATCAAAATTTCATGCCTCTCGAAGTTTCCTATATTGGCGCCCTGGAAATATGCAGAGCATTGCATTCAAAAATGTGAAAAGAGATGTTGTACCCGAGATATCGAAGAAGCCTGATGGCCAGGCGGGTTACCAAGTAAGTCTCAGCGGCCGCACGGCCGAAATCATCTCGGAGAGAAGATTGGCGGGAGGGCGTATGAGTAGCCGGCGGCTTGCGTCGCTGAGTATGGCGAGTGCTTGCTCCGGTGCTGGTACTCTCCGGCGAGGAAGACGGCATCTCGGAATGGAAAATTATATTCACGATTGGATTTTGTGGACGTAGTGATTAACGTACGTGAGTGCTTGTGTTGGGTAGTTAAGCTTGTTTCGATGAACACTGAAAAAATGGGTTGCGTGCTAAGCTTTTTTATTTAAAAAAATAATTTTTTTTCTTTAAAAATGGGACGTGGAGATGGGCAAGATAATAAGTTAACCGAAGATAATACGTATCAGAATCTGTCTTTTTTATTATATGATTGTATTGACGGACGCATTTTATTGATGTTTTATTGACGTGACTGAGTACGATATTAGTTTTACTGAAAAAAGATGTAGGAATGAGACACTCAGATTTTCTAATTTCTTAATTGGGTCTCACATCTATTACACATAATTTAGGTACCACTTATTTATCCACATTAACAAAATATGTATTCTAATACATTCATATCAAGAAAACGTATCTTTCAATGCAATTTTTTTGCTTTCTATTTACAAACACTCCAAATATCAAGCATCAACGTCATACTCTCATACTCTCATACTTTTTATCATTTTTCATTTTTTTTCTATCATTTTACACATATCTCCAAATTTATTTGATTTACTTTTCGTCATTGTTCATTACTCTTCTTGTTATATTATATAACTAATCTTCTTTTGTGTCTAAACTTTGTATTTTTTATTTAGAAAACAGTTTATACATAACATAAGCCAAATGAATTTTTAACACTTCATTTATTTTAAAAACTGTTTTTTAAAACTATACTCAAAATCATTTTTAATTATTAAAAATAAAAATAATATCCAAACATACTCTTAGTATCTTGACTAATGGAAAAGTAAAAAAACTAAAAATTGTAGTATTAATTATTAAAAATAAAAATAATATCCAAACATACTCTTAGTATCTTGACTAATGGAAAAGTAAAAAAACTAAAAATTGTAGTATTGGAGGACATTTGTATGTCTTATTATGGTTGCGTGAAGCATTTTAATTGCAATAAATTCTTTTAAAAAAAATGAAAATTTTATATATGTGTGTATAGCATGATGAATATGATGATTTTTTTATTCAAAATCAAAATTAAATTCATTTCTATGTATTTTGAATTTATATTTGAAAATCTAAAATTATTATGCATTTGCTATGCAAGTTTAATTATTTGGTGAACCATACGTTGAGAGACGGCACCAACCCAATCCTCGCATGTGATTGGGTAGGTCACGCCTCACATGATAAAAGTTTCTTTAATCAATCCCCGCATGTGATTCATAAAAGAGAGAAAAAAAACAGAAGCCTAACATTACAAGTACAAGTAATGATCCATGTTTCTACCAATTTTCCTCACAATTTCTCCTGATAAACATCAAATTGAATGTAGTTATGAAAAACAACTAAAAAGCTTCTTTTTCTTCTCCAGCTACAATTGGACCGAGAACTAAGAACAACTAATACATATGCCGAACGGTAAGGAGCAAATCAACCAGTCACTGTGGAATATAGATCAAGAACAAATGTCATGGCCGCCGAGGGAATTGAAGGTTGAGAAGTTTGTTTTCTTGGTTCAGATGAAAGAGAATCCACATATCAGGAGTGATATTGCATTTCAAATGCAACGATTTCATCAGGCCGACCGACTTTTGATTACTTCCATGTAGAACCACCAAGTCTGATCACCTCTTCACCGTCTCTTTTAGGAAACCTTTCCATACCACCATCTCCTCTCTGTTCTCCGCCATCACCATAAATATCTTTAAGCTTTGCCAGTTTACTAGATGCATCTGTCTTCTTGTTTCCATCTCCCTGTGCGCTTGAACGAGAACCAAAGAGTGCAACACTAGCTTGCAAGCTCCTGCTCCTGCTCCTGCTCCGGCTACGGCTTCTATGAGAACTAGTTTCTTTATAATGCCTGCTTCCATAATTGCTGCTTTTTTCATAATCCCTTCCATTCTCTCTGTCAGAATACTTGTATTTCCCATCATAATCATGCCTCCGCTCTCTGTCCCTCCCCAACTCCCTGACTCGGTCTCTGTCCCTCTCCTGATCCCGATCTCTGCCCTTGTTCCTCTCCCTCTCCCTCTCCCTCTCCCTCTCCCAGTCTCTGTCTAAGTATTCTTTGTCAGAGTTATCAAAACTCTGGCTTCTAAGACTAGGAGATCTTCGTCCATCATCACCACCAGATCTGTGATAAGAAGGTGGCGGTAGGGTACGACGAACAGGTGATGAGTCCCTGGTTGATGCACGATGTGGAGCACGTTGACCAAAAGAAACTGAAAGCGAGGCCTTTACAGAAGGTGGCCGGCGAGCAGTATCCTCAGATCCATGACGGACGGTATCTCCAGTCACCCCAGCATGCTTGCTAGGAAGCTTCATCTTTTCAAGATTAGATACAACCTGACGCATTACGGGAACAGGGATCCGAGGAAAGAGTGTGTCAAAGTAATACTGAAAAACAGAAACATTGTGTTAGTTCCTTTCTCTGACAGCACTGATTGAAGAGCATCAAATTATTGAAAATAAGACACAGATGATAACTGCAACATGCTATTTGATCATTCCATATTGAGATGGAGAAACTTGAAAACAATAAACAAATCTAATACACCGCTAGCCACTCTAAAACTACCTAGAATGCAGATGATTATCAACATTCAATTGCAATTCAGATAACAATAAGATCTAAGAAAATAAGATCAAGAAGACATTATCAGGAAATGCAACTCAACAACAAAAAATTATACAGATCCTTGGACATGCATGCTTCAAACTGAGAAAAAGAAAGTTCAATCTCTTAACCTCAAGATATTTTAATAACAAGTAGGTAAATCAGGAGTATAATAAGCACCAAGAGGGTGCAGCCCAAAAGATAACATAACTTGAACACATGATTCTACTATGATGTAGTTAACGACTTCCCAATGGATCATAAACTGATACAACTCATCGACACAAACCAAATTCACCAAACTAAAAACTTTTCCAGCAAATAAATACAACAGCAAAATACCATTGGTTTTATAAGACAGAATAAAATAAACTAAGTAAGCCATGCATCAAGAACTAGACAAACTACCACGAAGAGCAGGTTTTTCTTGATCTTAAACAAAACACTATCTTTCATTGCGTAGAACTGACAACTGCAGATTTTGGCTTCACTATAGGATATTTCTTGCTTAACCAAAGTATGGATGAGGCATCACTATCTCAATCAGACATATTTTCCAATCAGATAATCTTATTCAATTAGTGATAATCCCAGTTACTTTACATTGTTTCCCCAGAGACCATAACAAATGACAAAACAAGAAGGGCTCTCAGAAAATTTATTATACTTGAGAGTCTAGTACAATACAATGAAAACAGCACAATAATGGAACACAACATCCATCAGACATAATCTAATTATTTCAGCAAGAAATTGGAATCAAAATAGCAAAGTTTATGCAGATATGGAAAATCCAGACACGAAGTTAGTGAAAAAAATCACACATTTTTACATATCTTCGTTTTCAGAAAAACATCGCTACATTTTAAGTAGATGTAATGGCTTATCAGTTGGGAGAATAATAATTTGATATTACGTTCATATGTTTGGAAAACCTAAAAAATATAAAACTGAGATTGTATCTAAATTCAGGTATAACCTCATGGAGTTATTTTCCCCTTTGCATGGGATCAAGGACAAGAATCCCTGATAATCACCTGGCAATGGCATTGCAAGCATATTAAAAACCGTTAACGAAAAATACAGTAAAATAGGGCATCCAAACTTTCTTTTCACGGATTCTAGCATCCAAATCATTTGATATGCATGGAAATAGCATGTTCACGTCTAAAGAAAGCATGCAACATTAGCCCAGACATGGAATCTTAACATTGAATTCGTTAAGAAAATTTTTGGCTTTCTTAACTTATTCTGGAAGGAGGTCCTATATCTGTCTCCTTTTCATTCTCTGAAACTTTCATTACATTAATATCTGTCCTGTCACACTCACTTTTCCCAATCCGTCATCTCCCCAGCCTCTCAGCCAGTGAAATGAACGATTGAGTTGGGAGAGACAGGAAAAGGAACCTGGTTGTTGTGTTTTGAATCTTTTGATTCTTTTTAAACTGCCCACCCTCATTGTTCTTTCACTTCCCTCTCTCTTTCTAAGTGTGAGTTTTTTGTTTTGGCGGTTGGGAGGATGATATACTGCAACCAAGCTGCAGTCTTTCTATAGACCAGGGGGTACACAACCCATATGCAAGGTGAATAGTTTGGATGCAAACTACAAAAACCACATGTAGAATGAGGTGCATAAATAAATAACTGAGATTCAAAAATGAGACAATCAACTAATTAAGCTCCCTTTTTTAAGGTTTGGAGGGAAATAAAGCTTGAGATAGGAACAAAATCATTTAGCAATTGAGGTACAACCTGTCCTAGAAGCAGATCGCGCACATAGGTTCCCATTGTAGTCAATCGTCCACTAGATCCAGGAGAGAACTCCTGGAAAACAATGTGACAAACTCAGTATATGGCTTGTGAAACAACTCAAGTCGGGAAATATTCAAAATAGTTAAACACAGCTCAATACACGCTAGAGAAAATAACAAGATACAAGATCCAAGACAAAAGTATAACTATTATACCGCATTTATACCATGACTTGCATACTATTTTTATCAAAAAGACTCTGAAATGTCAGAAAAAGTCCATAACCATAAAAATATCACGATCAATGAATTTATTCCTTCTTATCTGCATCAACTATGCTGCAGAATGCAACCTCATTTGCAACTAAATACTACTTCACCACGTATTCTCATTATATGTTAGGGCATGCACCACTACATCTCTCAAAAGTTTAGCTTTCATCTATACCAAAGTGCCCATCAGAAGTTCTATCATTCATCAAACATCAGCCTTAACTGCATCCACCAAAATTTTGCCAATCACACAAGCTCCATCCTTCTATATCTTACTCATGACAATAAAGAACTAATGAACTAACCAATAAGGGAAAGCCAATCAGAGAATCACATTTTATAATTTCCAACTCCAATTACAATAACTTATATCCTAACTTTCTTTGTTACTTTACTAGCTTTATCATGTTGTTACTTGTTAGCTCAATCAATCATGCGAGGCTGAGGCACACTATAAATATTAGGTAAATATTTCAGTATTTAACAATATTAAACTAATTAATCCTCCAAAGTTCTTCATGATCCAAAAAAGCATCTCATCCTACAAATAAACAGATAATTTGAAAATAACTGGCAAACAGTGATGGCAAAAAGTGATGCGTTTGGCTAACAGTACACTTGAAAATAATCTGATATTTCAGATATTTCAGTTTGTTAGTGATCCCAAATAAGCTTAAGATTTATTAACATTGCAGGAAAAACAAAAAACCTTAACCACAGGAACAAAAACCCTTTAAGGACATACGTGCAGAGCTTTTAGAGTAGGAAAGACTTTTCCAGATATAAGAAAAGAAATACAAGCTTATACGGCAGAAGCAGTAAGCTGTAAGCCACATTCAACAAATTAAAAGGAAGCAAAAAAGGGGTGCCAGTAGTTAAACAACCCCTCAATGCAGAGGCTAAAGTACTACGAAGTACAGATCAATTGACAAAAACTAAAAAGCAATCGACACACTTCCAAAATATACCTCTTCATCTTTAACATATGGTTCAAACCAATTCCATAGCGTCTTTGGATCAGCAGCATATCTCAAGTAGAGAAATCCAATCTGAAATTGAATTTTAAGAAATAAATTGCAAACATCATATCCTTAGGGTTTAGGGTTCCCCAAACCATAACCTTAAAAGACTTATGACATGCAGGAAATAAATTTAAGCCCTAGTGCCAAATCAAATATGAAAGGTCTATTCTTTAGTTTCATAACTCAAAGCAAGCCCGACTTCATTTCATCGATAGAAATACAGAGTGACAATTAAAAGGGCTTACAATTAAAATACTATAAAACTAAAACTAAAAATAGCAGAAAATGAAACAGATATGATTTGAAGTCTTAATGGCTATATCAATTCCACAAATTTTCACTTCAACGGTTATTAACAAATTTTTATATACAACTAGAAGCTGAAAAACAATCAAGCGCTGGGATATTATTACGCGCATATAAAGATAACTGCAACTACTCAAGAATAAAAACTATTATTAGCACAAATAGCATATGTAAATCACAAGCATTGCATAGCAGCTAGTTCTCACCGCCCTGATGTAAGGAGAATCCGTGTGCTTCAACAGACCGTGCATTTGTTTAATAGTGAGCTTCATAGTGAAAAACTTGTACAGAAGGCAGAATGCCGTGGAAGGGCCACGGCAATTCCCGGTCATCCACGGCTCGACATGGTCGACTTGATTGTAGATTTCATCAATCACTTCATGGTAAGTCTTCAGCCGGTACAGCTCTTTGAAATAATCGGAGGACAGAATGTTCATACACAGCACCCTCTCCAACAATGAATCTATAGGCTTTCCAGACGTTTGTATCTCCATATTGAATATCACCACACTCGTAGCGTCACAAAAACAGGAAGAAATAAATCAATATCATACACGCAGACCAATCCAAATCGAAACCCTAAAACTCAATATCGAAGATTGAAATCAACAATAGAAAGACAAAGCACGAGACCAAAAAGTGATCGAATTCAAGCATTGTAGCTATGACGAAGAAGATAATGAATAAATCGTCGAAGGCAGACAAAGGTGTCGATTGAGTCGAGCTGGAGCTTCCTTTCACCTCATGTGCTTCCCTTGAAAGGGGAAAGAGAAAGGACGAAGCGTTGACGATATGGATATCCCATTATGTTGGAGAAGGCCCGCTGTCTAAACATACGCTGGGTCGGCCTGTTTATTATAAACCCAAGCCCTACAAGCTGAAAAGCCATAATGTAAATATGCATTGGGCCAATGGGCCGGCCCGTTTCATTTTGAATTTAAAAAGTTTGAGGAAACTTTCAAGCCATATAGTCCTTGTACTCGGGCCGAGCATATCAAGTTTGAACAATGCTTGCAGGGATGGCAAAATTCTTCACTGGTATCCGACTCAAGATTTCGGGTTCGAATGGCACTTGAATTTCAGTGTTTAGGGACAGGTAGGGACCATACTCGGTCCCCGAACCTAACCCGAACATTTTGTAATATTTTATTTAAATATATATATATAAGACATATATGCATCTGCCCAGCCCCGACTTATTATTCATGCTTTTATTTCTTGATTAGCGTAAAACATGTTCTTAACTATGTGTGAGTGAAGCAAGAATTAGTCAAGGTCAAAATATGGAGGTTGAAACTTGAAAAGAATGGCTTCCTTTCACTTTCTCGGTTGAAACTGATGGTGCATCTAGAGAAGTTCGGGTTCGGGGAGGGCATACCCGGCCCGTTCCGTTGCCATCCCTAAGGCCTTTGCTTGGGAGAGGTGTTCGGAGGGGTTCATGAACAAGCAAACTCCTCCGAACCCTTGCTTGGCGCGAACACCTCAAAGTGTTCGGAGAGGTTCACGAACCCCTCCCAACATTTCCCAACACCCCTTTTCCCAACCCATCAAAATGAGGGTTTGGGAGGTGTTCACTCATATTAAAGGCTTCCAACCCTTCCCAACCTCTCTCATACCAATCAAGGGTTCACTTTTATGAACTCTTCCCAACCCAACACCTCCCAACTCTACCCCTCTCAACCCAACCCATCTCCCAAGCATAGCCTAAATGCTTGTGAAAATTAAGGTCTATGACCAATGCATTTGTTATACCATGTTTATTTAGTATTGCTGGAAAAATAATTCAGAAATAACCGAACTGATCAATAATTAAATAGGTCGGTCGGTTATTATAAAAAAAATACATATTTCGTTAATTGAATCGACTGTGACCGACCGATAATCAAAATAATCACCAATAATCGACCATTTTATCTGCTAAATTAATATCAAAAAAATTTAAATTTCTGTTATAACTGACTGTTTACACCTCTATTATTTAGTCCATTGGACTTTTGAGGAACCGCTCAAAGGGTACAAATTTTTAGTATGCACATAACTAGAGGTCGATATCGGGCTGAGTCGGCTCGAAAATTTTAACCCAGATTCGAGAACTCTCTTTGGGCAGGGCCTAGAACAATTTTGTAAGCTCAAGCCCGACTTGACCCAAGTAATTAACGGCCTCAGGGTTCGGCTTGGGCACACATTTTATATATATATCTATATATATATATATATATATCTATATATATATCACATGCACTATCACAATGCATATATATGTACTGATGTGCATATATCAGTGACGACCCAGGATTTGGATTCACTGGGGGTACAAAAATAGTGATGCAGGGGTTTGTCCTGGAATTTTTTTTGAGGTTCTATGTCATTACTTTACGATTAACGAATATAAATTGCAAATAAAATTACATACACATTAATAATACTTCAAAATAATAATGAAAATTACAATTATTCTATACGAATTTTCATATTTTGACTGACTAGGTATGTGACTTAACTTTAGTGTAATACAAGCGAGATCCAATATTAATTTTAATAGGGAATATATAATTGTATCATTGCAATTGCTCAACATTGTTAATAAGATAATTTAGTCTCTATATTTTACTGATGTGGATTTTCTTATGGTTTTAACTTTTAAGTTAGTAAACAAACATTTCTCATGCATTCTCAATTACTCATATTTTTATTTGTCTACATGTCCTTAAAATTTAAATGTAACTTTAATCATTTTCAATTTTTAATAAGGTTATGGGTTCACGCAATGAAAGACGTGGAATAAATATTGGATTTCTCTTCATTTATTTCCATAAAAACTTCAGGACACGACCTGTGAGAATCAGACACGATCTGACGATCCAATTGAATCTAGGTCTAATGGTGTTCCGTCCAGCTCCGGCCCACGGAGCCACGCTCTTACGTCTGCCTAGAGCGAAATTTTGACTCCACAACAAACTGTGTCATATATAATCTTGAACCGAATCATAATGTAATCTCAAACTACGAGTTCAAATTTCATCCCCTTCTATGATAAAAAAAATAAAAATAAAAAAGTAGAAAAAGGCAAGTCAATGTTGTCCAAATTTACTTTCATATGGAAGCAAAAGTACAAACATAAAATTGCATTAATTCACATATTCTTTTTTTAAACTACGACAAAAAGTTACAGGTCTACACAAATACAATCTTGACTGAGAGAATTGAAAAGGAACATTTAATACCCAGCTACATATGTTGAAGATTACAGAACAAAGAAAAAGAATGCAGAACTTGACAAACCCACACTAACAGAACTGGAATATCATGTGGTTTCAGTTAATGGGCTTGAAAGCCAAAACCGTGTTGAAAATGGTGGAGTTCATCGCCAGAAATGCAACTCCAACATTTGTTGTTCATCATCTTGAAACTTGGCTCCTTTGAAACAATCAATCACCCTGTAAACACTCTTCCAAAGCATTGGTGGAAATTGTAGATGTGCCAGACCTCTTGCCCAAGGATGGCCAAGTGAGCTCCAGCCCTACATGTAAAAATGAAACTTAGCAAGTTTCACCAAACACACTGGCACTCTTGACAGTTTGTTACATGATCAGGAATGTAATTTAGAATGAAATTGAAGAAGCATAATAAGTTTTTTGATCGGAGAAGAAACATTATACTTCAGCAATGCTGGGAAAATAATCAAATTTAGGGTGCAAACATTTGTTACCTAAGCAGTCGATCATGCCTCATCTTCGTCTTCATCAATATCAAACTTGGAGATATGAGCTATCTTATCCCAATCCTCACCTACAAGCTTCTTGCATCTTTTACGCAGCATTGGACATCCTATAATCGTCAATTCCTTCAAGGCAGTGAGTCTATTCATCCCCTCCGGTAGCGACAACAAGTTTGGACAATGTTTGATTGAAATTTTTTTAAGAGCAGTGAAGTCTTGGAACCACTCCGGGAACGAGGGAATTTTTTCACAATTATCAATTGAGAGGCTTTGTAGAGTGTTCAAGGATTTTTTTAAGCCATTGGGGTAAGGTCACAAGCAGTGGCAATGATTGAAGCGTCAAAGATTGAAGGCTCACCGTGACGTCTTGGATCTCATGATCTTCTTCCATCAAATTAAGCCGATCACAATTGCAGATCATTAGACCCTCCAATCCAGTTAAGTATTTCAAACTCCGAGGCAAGGAAATTAAATTTTCACAATCCCAAATATGCAAGAAACGCAAGGATGTTAGATGTTCCATTCCTTCAATCAAAACTTCAAGATTGGTGCAACCTCCGAAAGCCAAAAACTGTAGAGACGTTAAGCACTCTATTTCATCTTCTGGTAAATGCTTCTGTTTTACTGTTATTGCTAAAAATCTCAACTTAATCAGGTTCTTTATCCCTCTTGGCAACTCCTCGAGTTCCGAACAACGATCCAGGAACAAAGTTTCCAAGTTGTGCAGCTTCCAAATAGAATCAGGCAATCTCTTAAGTCTATTATTACCAGTTAAGTTGAGATATCTCAAATGTTTCAAATCACCAATGGAACTCGGCAATGACTCAAACAATGATTCTCTCATTTCCAACATCCTCAAATACGTACATGTAGAGATACATGTATTGACAAAAGATTGACAAGCAGGGCCTCGCAATTCGTTGGGGAATCTTATTGTTCGGATATTGTTTTCTTTTCTTAGAAAACCCAGAACTTCTTGTTCTAATAGTTCCGTATCGGACAGAAAAAGATGTCGAATCCCATCAGATATATTCTTGTTGTGAGTATTTACAATAGAGCACTCACTTTCTGCCACTGACAATGCGAGATCATGCACTAAGTCATGCATTTTATATTTAAGATGACCACCACAAGTTTCAGAGTCTTGCAAGAATGATCTCGAATACAACTCCTCCACATACTGGAATCCGGTATCTAAAATGTCTTGATGTTGATTTGAGGATTGAAGAAGCCCATTTGCCATCCAAATTTGAATCAATTGGATGCCGTCGAATGCCTCATCCTTAGGATAGATGGAGCAAATAGCAAAACATGATTTCAGGTGAGATGGCATTTGATCATAACTTATCCTTAAAGCAGGTAAAATGTCATTCTCCGGCAACTTCCATATCTCATTATCTCTGATGAACTTCCAATACCGGACGTCGCCTTTCGAATATAAAAGGGTCCCCAGTGTCCTCACAGCTAAAGGAAGGCCTACACATTTCTTCACAATGGCATCTCCTATCTCCGCGAGATGTGGAGGAAAATCCTCTTCCCCTTCTCCAAATGCCAATTTCTTGAACAAAGACAAACATTGTTCATGAGAAAGACCCTTCAAGTTATGTGGGGAGACGGTGCCAACAGTCCTTGCAACTGAGGCGTTTCGAGTGGTGACTATGACTTTACTTCCATCAGCACCTCCCTTCAATAAATCCATGAAGTCGATCCATTTCCTGCGATCATCACTCCACACATCATCCAAAACAAGTAAGAATCTCTTTGAGTTCAGCTCGTCCTGAATTAGGTTTTGCAGTTGATCAGGATCCAAGTCTCCACGATTTTGAAGAGTCAAGCACTTGAGCATGGTTACCATGATTTGTTTCTTGTCAAAATTTTCAGACACGCACACCCAAAACTTGAGATCAAAATGTTTACCTACTATCTCGTCATTATATAGCATACTAGCAAGTGTTGTCTTCCCCAGACCTCCTAATCCAACTATCGGAATCACAGAGATATCTCCACCCATAATCGGATCTAAGAGAAACTTGTTGACTAGTATTTCCTTATCAGTCTCTCTTCCGACAATATTAGATTTGCGCAACAGAGAGTCAGTCATCTCCCTCTTTATTCGACCAACTGATCGATCGTCAACTAGCTCTGCGAGATGAAATTTCGACTTTTCAGCAGCAATCTCATCCAGTCTCTCCCTAAGTTCCTTCACTTTATGACCCATCATGGGACGGAATATAAGTGAGTTCGAGCTTGAGAAGAAGCGTCTTACCTTCATGTTGGAGTTGCCATACAGTCGCACCACTTCTTTACGCAAACCTTGGTACTCGAGCTCGTCCAGAACATCCTCAGCATCATAACAAAAATTCTTAAGCCTCTCAAGCCAAAGGCGCAAAGCACGGTTCTGTGCCTGCTTCTCCTGTGCATCAAGTAACACAGCTTTTATTATTTTTAAGCTCTCCTCAAGCTTCTTCAAGTCACTTTCAAGACCCCATGCCAAACGAACTTCTTGCAGTGCAAGAGAGGCTATCTTTCCCAGAAGGTTTTCTGCAACACTGAACAGAAATGATTCAGCCATTTTTTCTCTCTTTTTTGCAATAGAAAGGGGTAAAGCAGTGAGGAGTTAAGTTCTTGTTTGCCAAAATATATATATGCTTTCTGTGTTTTAATTTTATACTTCAAGGCCAGCCAACCATACTCCATGAATCTTTTAAATCTTAGGTGAAGAATAATTGAGTTTTTATGATAAAAAATGATTCGGTTTCTAAGTAGTTTTCATGACTTTCCATATGGAATAGCAATATATATATATATATATTCTAGCTAGGTTGATTGAAACTTTGCACGTAGGTGCTAATATCGATGTATATAAAATTGAAATGATAAAAAATTGCTTTCGTAGTTATAATTTTAAATTGCATGGCCAGCCGAAGATTGCTTGTAAATACGATATATAAATAGACAAGTTGTTACCCATTGATGTTTTTTTTAAGCTGATACATTGTCATTTGGGTCCCATCAAATAAAAACAAGGCTAATTTTTTTCTTTATAATCGAGGGCGACAAGATACGTTTTCCTTAATACGAACATAATAAGTTGGGTCAAAACTCAATGCATGTCCATAATTTCCAGGGGTGTCATTTCTAGTGGAAATCGAACTTAAGACCTGGATATTTGTAGTTTTACTATATAGATATTCATCGCTAAGTTATCACCCATGTGATTAGACTGATACATTATTTATTTATTGATTGATAGTCTCCAAGACTTTTTTATGAATAATATCTCGTGAATCTTGCATGCTAGACAAGCACAAAGAAATTTCATATATTCATTAGAAGTACGGATCGAACTCACAAACTCTACAGAAAACATGCATTTGAAACTTCTAGAGAAGACATACTCTCTTTTAAATGTTAGCTAGGTGAAGAATAATTTAGTTGATTATGATTAAAAAATATTGGTAAAACCATTTATTAAACCCTTCAAGTTGTATCGATTTTCTTATTGAGTCTCTCAAGTCCAATTATATCATATTGAGCCATCAATCTATACGGTCTCAATCCAATAAGCTCTTAACACGGCAGCATTGGAATGCGTGGATGAATGCGCCACCATAACAAAGTTAAAATCATATAATAAACCCTTCAAGTTGTCGATATTCTCCTAATATGCCTCTCAAGTCCAATTGGTATGAAAATAACATAAAATAAGCCCTTCAATCAGAAATTATTAGCAACATTGGTATGAAAATAACAAAAAAATTTGGCACACAAATGTCACAGCATCCAAAAGATCAACCCCTACATAATGTAGCCCTAGAACATCAAACCAGACAATGTCTTCACATCCAAAACAAGGAAAACGAAGAAAAGAAAACATTAAAAAGGTTTCAAACAACCATAATTCAAAATTCCTGCCAACATAACATTAAGTCCTGCTCTTTTTCTGCCCAACATTGCTTGATGGTTGTGCTTGCTGACTAAGTCTTGTACTTCTTCTTGATGCATTGAAGGGTCTTGTCATAAAATGTCTTCTAGTAGTTCCAGGCTTCACAAGAAAATTAACAATTACTAGAAAGATCTTCCAAATTAACAACAGTTACCACCTAAGTATTGGCCTACAACCTTTCTTCCAACCCTTCTTGAGTTCACTAAAACACAGATATTAAAGCCTTCAAGTTGTATCGATTTTCTTATTGAGCCCCTCAAGTTCAATTGTATCTCATTGAACCCTCAATCTATGCGATCTCAATCCAATAAGCCCTAAAACAATAAACGTAAAGCACTATATGTGATGCGTGCAGCCACGCATTCCCGTGCTACCGTGTTAAGGATAATAAATGCGACACACTATATGCGGCGCGTGCGACCATGTATTCCCGGGCCACCGTGTTAAGGGCTTATTGGATTGAGTCCACAAATATTGAGGGCTCAATAGGAAACAACTGGACTTGAGGAACTCAATAGGGAAATCGATGCAACATAAAATTAAGGCTTAATATACGATTTTGCCAAAAATATATATGAATTGGTTGTAGTTTTCACTTGCCAGTTGCCATATTATAATTAGCATTTATTCTACCCATAATTTAAATCAGCTTGGCAATCCAAATGAAAGAGAGATAAAAAAATATGCTCAGGATAAACAAACTCTCCCTAAAATAAACCCCCCTCCCCAGTTAGGTTTACTTTTGTCAAATCCAAATGAATAATTATGGATCTCTCTCATTTTTTTTCTATGCATTATTATTAATAATATTTTAATAAAAATTCTAAATTAATACTAAATAAGAATTTTAATAAAAGTTTCATGTGCTTTTATTTAGTTTGATTTTTATATTAAATTTAATAAAAAATATTCATAATAAATTAAATTTGAAGGAAAAAAAAGCCAGATCGCTTTTCATCCCATGCCCAACTCCTTAATAATGCTTTTTTTTTGGAGAAGAAAACATGAAGAAAAAAAAATTTAGAAGAAAATATGCTAGAGGAATATACGTATGGTGCCAATTGGCATCCTAGTCATCGAAAAGTGATTTAATGACCAAAAGTATGTGAAGTTGATGTAAGAAAGACAGATAAAGTAGGTCAAAGCAAAAAAGGTCTATGGTTAGGGGTGTCCAAATTCGATCCGTAACTGAGAAACCGATCCGAATCGTGGTTATTCGGTTTCAATTTTTTGGTAATGATTTTTGATTTGGTTATGAATTAAGAGATTTTTCGGATTCGGTTTTAGATTTAACCGAAAAAACCAATATTTTTTATGTGTTATATATTTACTTATTTAAATAATTAAGGCTAAAAAATTGAAGAATTAGGCCCAATACAATTTCTAATTTATCCATTAGGGTTTAAAATAGCATTTTCTGCCCCACTTTTCTCCTCCCTCACTATTTCACTCACTTCATTGAAAATAACATTTTTATGTATTTATATTATTTTAACTTTTGGATTTCTAATAGTTTTAGTCCTCTAATTATCCTTGAACTTTTTTTAATCATACTAGATTGATGAAATATTTTTTAATCGTCAAAACTGAAATCCGATCCAAACCGAAAACGTTTGGTTTTTTCGGTTTGGTTACCCGATATATATTTTTCGGCTATGGATTTTAAAATGTTATAACCGGATCAATTCGAACATTTCAGTTTCGATTAAAAACTAAATCGAAAATCAAACAGACACCCCTATCCATGGTGGCTCCCCTCCCCCCCCCCCCACACACACACACAAATTGGCGCAAAAAGTACAAAAAGTAACGAGTATGGGATAGGGGGTTTGGCAAGGGTGCGGAAATTGGAGATGAAATTATTTCCGTCTTAAAATTGAAATCCATTGCAAATTTCATTACAAAAAGTTTCATCGTTGATTTTTGGGACGTAATTAATTTTTTGTTTCAAATTTCTCAGTAAAATTGATTTGCAATGAAAAATTTCCGACGCAAAAAGGTTATTTTCTTCTTGTGCTATATAATGTTATTCTAAATTAATTGACTTCATTTATTTGCTAATAGCGATGTATTATGAAGAACATACAATCCATACATGTATTAGACTTTCAAAGAATCATATCCACTCAGATACACATAAGTTTATGAAAATTACTAAACTACCCCTCACTATAAATATTAATTACATCAATATTTGTCAACCACTTCCTCTCAAGTTGGAGCAAAAATGTTAATCATGCCCAACTTGCTACATAATTCAACAAATTGACTTTTACAAAGAGCTTTAGTGAAGACATCTCCAATTTGATCTTTGGATTTGACATACACCAGAACAATCTCCTTGGTCTTCACAATCAAGTCTTGAATGAAGTGACAATTCACCTCAATGAGTTTTGTATTCTCATGGAACACTGGATTGGAAGCAATATGCATTGCAGCGTGATTATCACAAAACATTCTCATAGGAAAAGTGAAGGAAATCATATTTGTTGAAGCAAATATTGAACCTACATCATTTCATAAGCTGTGTGTGTCATAGCACGGTACTTAACTTATGCACTGGATCTAGCAACTACATTACGTTTCTCACTTTTCCATGTAACCAAATTATCATCAAGCAACACATAATAACCTAAAATTGACTTCCTATGAATACAATCTCTAACTCAGTCAGCATCATTAAACCCTTTGATTTCAAAGGATCTAGAACGTCTAAACCATAAAACTAGAAGCACCCTTAAGATATTTAAAAATCCGACAAGTTACATCCCACTGCTCAACACGAGGATCCTGTATGAATTGACTCACAACTCCAACAGTGAAGGAAATATCAGGACGAGTAATAGTCAAATAAATTAATTTACCAACCAAGCGTCGATATCTACTTGGATGCTCAAACAGTTCGCCACTATCCTTACTAAATTTGACATTAGGATCCAATTGAGTGGAAACAGGTTTAGTGCCTAATAGACCAGTATCCTACAACAAATCAGTAACATATTTATGTTGACACAATGATAAACCATTATTGGATCTTTCCACTCAATGTCCAAGAAAACGAAGCAATGTCCCATGATCCTTCACACTGAATAAACTATAAAGAAACTTTTTGAGTTCTTGAATACCTGAAGAATCACTGTCTGTAACGACAATGTCATCAACATAAACAACAAGAATAATGCATTCCCTTGCACTATGCTTCACAAATACCGAGTGATCTACAACCACTTGTTTCATGCCAAAACTCAACACAACAATGCTAAACTTCTCAAACCATGTGCGATGAGATTGTTTAAGACCATATATAGCTTTGTATAGCCAACATACCTTCCTACACTCTCTTAAGCAAAATAGCCAAGAGATTGCTCCATATAAATTGCCTCTAGTAAATCACCATGCTAGAAGACATTTTTTACTATCAAGTTGATATAATAGCCAATCTTTGCTGACTGCAATAGCCAAAATATGGTGAATAGAATAATGCAATAGGAGAAAATGTTTCAAAATAATCGATTTCATAGGTTTGAGTATATCCTTTAGCAACTAAACGAGTCTTATACTGCTCAACATGACCATCAAGTAAATATTTGATAGTATACACCCATCGACAACTAACAACATGTCCCCCAGGTGGTAAATTAGTAAGTGTCCAAGTTTTAATACGATGAAGGGCAACAATCTCATCTTCCATATCTTGCTTCCATGCAGAAATACCAACAGCCTACTGAAAGGAAGTAGGAACATTAGTGGAAGAAAGAGAAGTAATGAAAGAGGCAAATGAAGAAGATAAATGAGACAAAGCAACAAAGTTGGCAATAGGATGTTGAGTACAAGACCGCTTACTTTTATGAAGGGCAATCAGAAGATCAGAAGGAGATATCGGAGATGGAGAACTATTCAGAAAAAGAACAACAAGAACTTGCAATGAGGGAGATGATGGTAGGGAATCCCGAGAAGCGCGCAGAGATGGAAATCGAGGACCTCGAGTGAAGACATGTAATGGTGAAGAAATATCATGCTCTATAGGAGGGGGTGGAATAGGCAAGAGAACCAAAGATGGAGGAACCATAGGAGAGAATAGGGAATCCACCGGAGAAAAAAGTGAAACATCATAAAAAAAAAAGACATCATAATTGACAAGATACCGACGAGAAGCAGAATCGCAATAGTGATTCCCCTTCTATGTAAGAGAGTACCCAACCAAGACGCATTTGATAGAATGAGCATTTGACTAATCACTGTCGCTCTTCAAAACTTCAACAAAAAATTGACTGCCAAAGACACGAAGGGAAAGAGAAAAACTAGGAAGAGAGGGAAATAGAATAGAAAAAGGAGTTTGACCAGCTAACACAATAGAGGACATGCGATTAATCAAGTGACAAGTAGTTAAAATAGCATCACCCTAATAACATTTAGGAACATGCATATGAAGAAGCATAATACATGCAATGTCAATAAGATATTGATTTTTACGCTTAGCAACACCATTTTGTTGCGGAGTGTGAGAGCATTATGTTTGATGAATGATACATTTAGCTACATAAAACAGAGATAAATGACCCTTAACATATTCAAGAGCATATCTGAAAGTAAAATATGAATAGTAGAATCAAATTGAGTTTGGATTTCATTATAAAATACTTGAAAAAAAGAAGCGACATCAGAATGACGCTTTAATAGAAACAACTAAGTCATTTGGGAACAATCATCAATAAATGTTACAAAATATGAATGACCACCTAGACTAGGAGTGTGATTAGGCCCCCGAATATCCAAATGAACAAGTTTAAAAGGTACTGAACAAAGCGTAGTAACATGTGAAGGAAAAAAAAAACACAATGATATTTGCCCAACTCACAAGCTTCACATTCTAACCTAGACATGGACATAGGAACAGACAAAATTTGGAGGAGAAGTTTCAATGAGGGATGTCCCAATCGAAAATGCCTGAAGAGGAGTCAAGGATGAGTTGTTGAAATGAGAAACTAATGTTGTGGAAGGATTCGAGTAATAAAAACTAGCTTGTTCATGACCCCCACTAGTCATATCATTCGTCTCCAAATCCAGAAAAATCACAATGAGAATGAAAGAAGATGACACTAGAATTATATGTTTTAGTAAGTTGACTGAAAGACATGAGATTAAAAAGAAATTGTGGAATGTACTAAACATGAGACAATGGAAGAGAAGAAGTAGAAGATAAAGTACCACTCCCCTAAAATATGACAAGTGCGACCATCAGCAATAGTAAATTACGAGAGGAAGAATGATGAAAAACAATAAATAAATGTGGTTGACCAATAATATGAGTAGACGCTCCTGAGTCTACTTCTCAAGGATGTGGACCAAAAATCGAATAAGAAGATTGGTTACATGAATGAGTGATCTTTGCCGGTAAAATAGATATGAGGGTTTTGTTAATTACTTTGGTGAAGGCATTTAGAAGCTCACTAGAGGCTTTTTAGTGGTTGCCAAACGAAATAAGCTTAACACTCTTTATGTTACACAAGCTACACTTTGCAAGGGAGAGGTGAATCCAATTCATAAAGATGTAAATGTTGACCTTTGTCACTAGAGGCTTGGCCACATCAATGAGAAATGACTTAAAACTCTCACTAGAAAGAAATTTATGACTCAACTACAAGGTATGACTTCTCTCAAAACATGTGATCATTGCGTAGTTGGGAAGAAAAACAGAGTTACATTTCAGACACATCCTCCTTCAAGAAGACCAAATACCATTCATTAGATTTATACCGATGTATGTAACTTTCATTGATGACTATTCCAAAAAAGTTTGGGCCTTTGCTTTGAAAACTAAAGACCAGGTACTTGATGTCTTCAATCAATTTCATGCTCATGTTGAAAGAGAGACTAGAAGATAGTTGAAGTGTGTAAGATCGAATAATAAAGTTGAGTATAGGGGTCCATTTGAAAGATATTGCACAGATCATGGCATCAGACTTAAGAACACAGTGGCAAAAACTCCTCTACAGAATGGTGTGGCAAAGTGAATAAAGAGAACCATTGAAGAACGAATCAGGTGTATGCTTTCTCATGCCAAGTTGCCAAAATCTTTTTTGGGGGAAGCAATGAGAACCGCAGTCGACTTGATTAATCTTTCTCAATTAGTTCCACTTAATGGTGATGTGCGTCAGAGAGTCTGTACAGGGAAAGGCAATTCATATGATTATCTGAGAGTTTTTAGTTATCGGGCTTTTGTTCATATTCCAAAATATGATAGAACCAAGCTTGATGACGAGGCAAAGCCGTGTATTTTCTTGGGATATAATCATGAAGAGGTTATGGGATCCAGTAAGCAAGAAAGTTGTAAGAAGCAGGGATGTTGTGTCCCTTGAAGATTAGTTCAGGATAGATGCTAAGAAAATTGATAAGCCTGAGTTCTCTTCTAGTACTTATGTTGATCTGACATCTATTCTCCAAATGTAGTTCATGATGATGAAGGGAGAGGTGTTCAAGAATACAATGGTGACAATAATATTGGAAATGAAAAAGCAAATGAGGAAGATTGTTATACCCCATTTTTGTCCAAATTCTTTTGCTATAAAAATACAAAACAGAAATATGATAATAAATAAAATACAAAAATAAACAAATATACAAAAATAAACTCAAAAAATAGAAAACCCAACCCCTCCCCCATTAAGCCCAAAAATAGAGTTTACAAAACCAAAAGCCCAAATAAACAGCCCATAACCCGGCCCATCTTCAAGAAGCTTCCAACAAATTGAAAGCAAAGGATGGGGGAAGCATGGTTTGTGGTTGGATGGGGAGGTGGTTGCCGTTGGAGTTAAGGGAGAGCAGGACTTCAATGAAAGGCAGAGATGGCAGGAGATGGTGGAGATTGATGAGGGGATGGGCAGAGGAAGTTGAGCCAGAGGTTGGGATGCTACAAAAGGGGGAGAACCAGTAGTGCCAGGGGAGAAAAAATAAAAAGAAAAACCAGAGCTGACGGAGAGGAGAAGGGAAAAGGAGAAGAGAGGGGAAAAAGGAGGAAAACCGGCTAAGAAAGGAAAGGAGAAGACAGAGGCTAGAAGAGGCGAAACCAACAAAAACTCGATCTGTGAGAGAGGGAGATAACCCAGCCGCCACCAACTTTAAAACCCTATCATCATCACCAACCCAGAAACATTATCCGAACATCTTCTCCTCCCTCAAAATCGCGACCGGACCCATTCGTCTCATCACCCAGAAGCGCCACCGTCGTCACCTACAACTTGGAAATCGTCAGCACTCGAATATCAACACTTTACTTTTCCTCAGGCTTTCGGATCTTGTTTCCGTCTTGAATTTCGAAAAGTAAGGTTTCTACACCTAAAACTCAGATTTATCTTGATTTAAATTATGGGTTCTCAAGATTGATTCGATTTTTCACATCCATTTGCCTTGAATGCTTCTTTCTGTCCTGTATGTGGGTTTACTATTTCCGGTTATGCCTTGTGTTGCTGCTGTTTGTTTTCGTCATTTTCCTTCTGTGCATGTTTTCCCCTGGCTTTGCTCTTTGTATCCTCGTTTTTCTTGTTTCGACTCCTGAAAGGCTGGCTTCATCGGGGAAGAAAAGAGGTTATGGGCAGAGGCGCACCAGGCAGAGGCACACCAGGCGGAGGCGCGTGAGGTCGGAATGTTTTGATGGGCCGGTTACAGGGCCGTAAGGTAGGGCTTGGAATGTTTTGGTGGGCCGGTTGGGTTCCCATGTTGAGTTGGTGGGCCGGTGGACATTGGGCCGCCTATGTTGGGTAATATATGAATTTTTAAATCTTGATTTGAATCATGGGGCCCGTACATTATTTTGGGCTTGTATGTCTTTTATTTTTATTTTTTTTATTTTTTATTTTTGTGTGTGAACTCTATGTTGAGATATTGGGCCAGTAAGTGTTTGTTGGGCCTGCATATATAGTAATCGTTTGGGTTATATGGGTAGAACGTTGGGTCAATATATGTGGGCTGGTTTAGGATATTTGAATATGGGCCAGTTAATTTGGTTTTGGATTTATATGCATGTGGGCTTATATGTATAGATCATTGGGTCATGATTTATATTGTATATATTTGGATCATATTTGTATATTGGGCTTTGGGTTTATAACTTAAGCATGGGGATTAATGGGGTAGAATTTAATAGGCCCAAAGTCATATAAATTGTAACCCATGTAAATAATGTAAATAGTGGAATACATACATGTATATTTAGGATGTTAGAAACACAAAAATTTTGTTGCTTAGTATGTATGTATAGGCTTTGTGCAAATTGTGAATATTTAGATTGTATACTTAGAATCTTATTTCATATATACGCGACACACGAAAAAGACGCAACGCGATAATGATTAAATCTAAGCCGTCTCACTTTAAATAATGACACCAAGACTAATATGAGAAACTCGTATTCCGTTTAAATACCAAAAGAACCTTCAAGATATTGGGGTTTTTGTCGGCATTTATTCAGAACACTTGATTTTTGTGGAACCAAAAAGCAAACTCATTTTTAGGGATTAGGAGAATTTATTTAAGGACTCAAGAGGAGGTTTAAAGATATTTGACCTGTCTAATGAGCCTTAAATGTATTCTCTCTCTTCTCATAACGAATGTGTTTGTAAGTATGGCTTAAATTGGACCGAGTCGGTGTCTGTGGATCGGATTTGATGCATCAATCGAATTCCCAAAGATTCACAACCTCTTCAAATTATCAAAACCACTACAAAGTGGATTTTTCATCATTTCTTCAAAATATTTTCAGCCAAGCCGGGAATGACTGTAGTGATCCCGTGCACCTCTTCAAATTATCAAAACCACTACAAAGTGGATTTTTCATCATTTCTTTAAAATATTTTCAGCCAAGCCGGGAATGGCTGTAGTGATCCCGCGCACCTTTTTAATTATCAAAACCACTACAAAGTGGATTTTTCATCAATCTTCAAAATATTTTCAGCCAAGCCGGGAATGGCTGTAGTGATCCCGCGCACCTTTTTAATTATCAAAACCACTACAAAGTGGATTTTTCATCAATCTCCAAAATATTTTCAGCCAAGCCGGGAATGGCTGTAGTGATCCCGTGCATCTTTTAAATTATCAAAACCACTTCAAGTGGACTTTTCATCATTCTCCAAAATACTTTTCAGCCAAGCCGGGAATGGCTGTAGTGATCCCGTGCACCTTTTTTTAAATTATCAAAACCACTTCAAGTGGATTTTTCATCCAAGCATCAAATTGCCACAATATTAATGGGCCAAGCCCACTCAATTGAAACATGGACTTTCTAGCATATATAGAAATTCATCAAAGCAATTGAGACATACAAACTCTTTCAAAACAAAATTTGAGCCAAATAAGAAAACATTTTAAGGCAACCGTTTTTTCGGGAGTTGTGGGGTGCCTAACACCTTCCCCATGCTCAATAGACCCCCTTACCCATTTCTTTCTCGTAGACCATATTAGGTGTCCAATTGCACCTTAAAAATCAATTGGTGGCGACTTCATTTTTTCGAGCCGGTTGCTTCAGCTGGCGACTTCACTGGGGACGGTTTTTATATCAAAGGGGTCGAGCCTTTTTCGGTGTTTTCTTATCTTGGCTTATTTGTTTGTTATTTGTTTGTTATGTTTCTTTTTTGAGGGATTTAATACGTTTTGTCCATGATTGTATGATTTTTAGCAGGTTCCGTTGTTACGTGAAAATTGAATGCTCAAATAAGGATACGGTATGACTTTTCCACACACACATCACTATTCACATGCACACAAACGACCCACAAAAACCCGGGTCCTACTAGTGATTAGTGAGGGTTGATCTTTGCTTTTGATGGATTTTGTCCTCACGTAAGCAAGGAAAAACATCCTCCTGGATTGACGTCCCTTCAAGATATTGGGGGATGGGCTCCACTTCCAGATATGGGGTGTGTGCTAACCTAATCCAGTAACCTCTCGCGTATTCGCGATGTAGTTAGATATGCTACCTATACGCACATCAGTTCATCCTTAGATCCGGTTCGAGACCTTCAGAAGTATATAAGAATTTGGCCCCGTTTAAAGACAATGGAGAGATTCATCTATCCTTATCTCCATTTATTTTTGTTTTGTTTACATATTTTACGTTCACCTAGAATATCCACACATAAGCATACAGTGTTTAGATACATGTTCATATATTATTTTATGCAGTTATTGTGTACATATTGATCTAGTTTGTATTCATATATTTGTCAGCATACGTGTTATTTGTTTGTACATATATTTTGTACCATGCTTCATGACATTGTGTACATACTCATTTTTTTCATACGCCCATACATTTCACTAGGCACATTCTTTGCAATTCGACAAGATGATGTTTGCAGAAGCAGTGATAGGGACGAGTCATACGGAGCGAGACCATTCATGGGAGGTTAAGGAAGCATTGGAAGGTTTGCAAATAGAGCTTGGGGACAGTTTGAAGGATGATTTACATCTAGGAGTTGTTCGAAAAACGCAATTCCAAGAGCAAGCGCCACCAGGTCTGGCACAGTTTTGGGAGAAACAAAGCATTGAAGCACGTAAAAGCTTCGGGAAGATTTATGGGCATATCGGGCATTTGCTGACCATCAGGGTACCTATAACCCTTCTCCAAGCAGCTACACATTATTGGGACCCAGCATACCGATGTTACACTTTTAACTCAACAGATATGTCCCCCTTGGTGGAAGAATATGGTCAACTTTTGGGGTATGACCCACATGTTAACAAAGTCTACAACCCAGGAGAAGTTACAGACGGCAGGAAGATCGTTCACAAGCTGTTGAAGATAGATCAGACTAAGACTCCAGGAAAAGATAAAGGCACTATCTGGGTGTTTCCTATAGACAAATTGATGAGTTTTGCTCAAGGAAAGTTTGAGACTCCAGAGGGACAGATGGCTTTTGCTCTAGCTGTATATGGAGCGGTATTGTTTCCGTGTGCAGGAGGCTATGTGGAGAAAAATGTGATTAAGTTGGTTCACCTTGTCAAGTATGGCACCAATCCTATACCATCAATCATATGTGAGACAATTCGGTCTCTCAATCATTGCCGCATTCAAGGAGATGGCAGTTTTAGGGGATGCTCACAATTACTCGGTCTCTGGTTGGTGAGTCACTTGAGATATCCAAAAAAGATTGGGGCTCCAATTGTTATGTTTGAAGATCATACTCGTCCGCTCAGAGATCCGTTTCATAATTTCAAAGCAGCAAAGATACAGTCTAAGGTGTCGGGGGTTGATGTGTGGAGACGCTTCTTGGAAGAATTGAAGCCTGAGCTTACTTTTGATAGAGCGGTATGGTACAAGCCAAAGGGTTTACTCTACAAGTGTGGGGGGTATAATTGGCTACCTTTGATAGGACCTTGGGGCGGCACTAGTCAAGCACCGGCAATGTTCCTCCGTCAAGAAGGTTGCAATCTATGCGTGCCTGTTACACATGGTCTGATGGAGTTCGATTTCTCACATGGAGATGAGAAAGGGAAGGGGTTATCTCGGCAGGCGGTAGATGCATGGAAAAGAACTCATGTGATGATGCGGGGAAAACTCACTATGGACACCAAAGGAAAAGATCGATATGTTCATTGGCTCCAAGAAAGGAAAAAGACGATAGCACAGCCTAGCAGTCTCCTTACTCAAAGGAAGATGTCTTATGGGAAGGCAAGTCAGACTCTGGAGGTTTTGTCAGATAGGGATGAAGAAGGAGTTGATGCCCCAATCGAAATAGCAGTATTTCAGAATTCGTGGAAGCAAAGGTTCCAAAAAAGCGAAAGTGAACGTAGAGGGCTGAAAAGAAGGATTTTAGAAGAAAGAGAAATTGAGAAAAAGAAATTCGATGCACTGGAGAGGCAATTCATGAAGTTGCAAGAAGAGAGAGATAAAATGATGATGAGCCAAGTAGAAGAGGAAAGGACGAGGATGCAAGTAGAGTCTCACGAACTGCGCGGGCAAATTCGAGAGCTAAATGTAGAGCTCGTCTCATGGAAAGAAGATGTTTATCAGCTACAACTGCAAATGCATCGAGACAGGAGGAAAAAAAAGGAGGCTGAAGCTGAGAGAGAGAGATCGATTGAGCAAATAAACGCAGTATGGGAAAAAAATCAGCAGCAGATGGATGAGATTGAAGTTTTGAATAGGAACAATAATGATTTACATGCGATGCTAGAAGAAAGCCAACTAGAGCAAAAAAATACGAGATTTAGAGTGCGGCTAATGATGAGCCGCTTGATGTCTTTGTCTGAATGGGCTAGGAGCTATGAAGGGCGTTTGAGGAAGTTGGACTCAAATCCCGCACTGGAGATGACAGGGCTAACAGGGATTTGGGCGCTCTTGAGAGATTTGAAGGGGGACCTACAAGAGCTTCAGAGGAGATTGAATGTAGTTCTGGATGAGGTCCCAGTTGTCCAAGTAGAATAAAGTTACTTCTTGTATGCAATATTTTGAATAAAAGGAATAAAAGAAGAATGTTATGCTTTCAATCGTCTTGTCAGATTGCAAATATATTTAGGAAGCACATCAATCCACAAATCATGCATCATTACAAATAATAAAAATAATAATAAAATGTAAATAACTAAAATTGGATTCTTTGAAAGGTGGCAGATAAAAAGGGGACTGCACTGATTCATTCACATCATAGCCATCCTTACCGCACGAGGTTACAATTGCGGATTGCCAAAGCCATGGAGAATGAGCAGCAGAAAGAGTTGGTGCAAAAACAGAGTCAGGAGATAGCGGATTTGAAGGAACAAATGGCTTTGCTGATCAGCCAAATATCACAGTTAACAAAGGCGAAAGCGGTGATGGGGGAATCCCCGCTCAAAGAGGATCCCAAATATTTCCCTTATGACCATACATCGATGAATTTCTCAGGGGAGGCGCCAACAAGGAGCGTTGGACTTACTCGAAATAATGGTCCTTCAGTGGAATCTCAACAAAGGACCAATATCGTGCTAGTGGCTGATAAGGAAGAAGAAGGGAAGGGTCTTACCTTGGAGCAATTTAAAAGGTGGGAGAACTGGAGAAATACCACAGAAGGATTCGGACTTGCTGGCGCATTGAGTGCTCAAAAGTTGTGTTTGGTGAAGGACCTGACAATTCCTTCAGATTTTAAACTCCCTGCTTTCACCCTTTTTGATGGCACTGGAGTCCCTCTCGACCATCTGACTATGTATTGCCGGAGGATGCAACCATATGTCCATAATGAAAAAATATTGATCCACTTTTTTCAGGAGAGTCTAACGGGAGGGGCAACTCGTTGGTTTACTGGGTTGGATCCATCTTCAGTAGTGACTTGGGAAGATTTGGCAAACTCCTTTTTGAGGAAATACGAGCATAATGTTGAAAAAGTTCCTACTATTTATGATCTCCAGGGAAATATCATGAAGGAAGGAGAAAGCTTCCGGGATTGGGCACACAGGTGGAGAGACCTGGCATCTCAAATGCATCCACCGCTGGCAGAACTGGATCTGGTTAATGCATTTACTGATGCGCTGAGAGAGCCATACACCTCGAAAATTGCTGGAGGAGGACATAATGATTTGAATGAAATAATTCGATCAGGGGAGCGTATTGAACGGTGTGTGCAGAGGGGAACTATCATCATTGATATTTCCTCACCAGAGAAGTCTGAGTCTCAGAAAGGGGGAAAAGGGAAGAAAAAAGAAAACGAGGTGCATGCTGTCAACTATGGCTTTAATCCGACCTATAGCCTTCCTACTACTGAATACAAATCCCAAAACTCTGCTCCTAGACCACCAAACAAGTATAACCATAATCCAAATCCAAACAATTATCAGCCATCCAGCCAAAATAACCAGAATTTCCAAAACAATTTCCGACCCCGAAGACAGCCGGAACACTTTAATCCTATCCCAATAACTTATGCCCAGTGTTACGACATGTTATTTGCACAGTCAGCAATCGCGCCCATCCCAGGGAAACATGAAAATCTACCTTACCCACCATGGTATAACCCAGAGTTGACATGTGTCTATCACGGAGGCTTTCCGGGACATTCGATTGAGAAGTGTTTCGCTTTTATGAGGATTGTGGAAAACATGGTTAAATCTGGATGGTTGGACTTTGATGGGATCAAGAGGCCTGATGTCATCCATAACCCTTTACCTGATCACGGGAAGGAAAGCATTAATGTGATTGAAAGCTCAGTTGGATCCAAAAAAGAGGTTGCTGGAATAACGATGTCGTTGAGTGTGGTGCTAGATGCCCTAGAGAAAGAGGGACTTATCAAGAGGGAGGAGCTGGACCCAAGGCTAAGGTACGATGGCTATGATGAGTCCAAAACTTGTGGATTCCATCAGGCGGTGAGGGGACACTCCTTGGAGGATTGTTTTCAGTTCCAGAGCAGAGTACAATACTTGATTGACACTAAAAGAATAAAATTTGATGAGAAGAAGGATGATCTAGAAACAATCAATGTCATTGGACAGGAGCTTAGTAAGGGACTAAGACCTGGAGGGCGTGGGAAACCGATCGTGCTGAAATACTTCTTGGATGACGCGCCAGTTGTCCACCTGAAGCCGATATACTCAAGTGATAAGGCTGTCCCATGGACATATGAGAAAAATAACTCGGAGGGTGGTGTAGATAACATTTCAGGTGTTAGTAGGATGACACGCAGTGGACGAGTTTATTCTCCTGAAGAACCGAGCGTCAGCCTAAAGTTGAAAACAGAGGCTGAAAAGAAGAACAAAGGAAAAGAAGTAGCAAGCCTGAAGGAAAGTGGAAGTGAAACAAAGGAAGACTTGATTGAAAGTGAGGGAGTGAAGAGAGCAGTAACTGAAGGGGAAATCCATGAGTTTTTAAAGATTGTTCGTCAAAGCGAATACATGATTGTAGACCAATTGAAGAAAACCCCAGCAAAGATTTCCATATTGGATTTAATTATGAGCTCAGAGACGCATCGGAAGGTGCTGCTGAGAATGCTGAATCAAGCCTACGTGCCGGAGAAGATCTCGACGGAGTCTTTAGATGAAATTGTGGGAAATGTTCTCGCCACTCACTTGCTATCATTTACTGAAGAAGAGATCCCAGATGAAGGAATGGGGCACAATAAGGCGCTGCACATTTCAGCTATGTGCAAAGGATTTGAAGTGGCCAGCATCTTGATTGATAATGGGTCGTCGTTAAACATATTGCCAAAGCAAACTTTCGATCGCCTCCCAATTGACAGATCTTATCTGAAGCAAGTGCTCGTTGTGGCTAAAGCATTTGATGAGACCAAAAAGGAGATAATGGGAGAGATTGAGGTTCCATTGGAGATTGGGAATGTAACCTTTAACATTTCTTTCATGGTGATGGACATTTCACCCACTTACAGCTGTTTATTGGGTAGACCATGGATCCACGCTGCTGGCGCTGTCCCGTCGTCATTACATCAAAGCCTCAAGTTTGCTTACAAGGGAAGAGTGTACATTATCAAAGGACAGACCGAATGGATGGTGGCTAGTGTTTCCAATTCCCTCCACATTGATGCCCCTCTGCAGGGTATTGAAAGCACATTTCAATCTTTTGAAATTGCCACCACCAGCTTTGTGAAAGAAGAACAATCTCCAGTAGAACCACGATTGTCGAAAGTGGCCAAATTCATTGGCAGGGTGATGTTGAGGATGGGTTTTCAACCAGGAGGAGGTCTTGGCAGAAAAGGACAAGGGATAAAAAAGCCTGTAGAGATACTAAAACACGCGGAGTCTTGGGGGCTTGGATATAAGCCAAGCAGGGGTGACAAGATACAGGCACGTGCAGAGAAACAGGCCAAACGAATTGCTCGACTGGAGGGAAGAGGATCATACGTTCAGAAGAAGACAATCCCGTGGCTTTATGACAGCTTTGTGTTTGGAAACTTTTTGGAAGAAATCAGTCCACCCAAAACTAGAGCGATTTTCGGGAAACTACCTCTGATTTTATCTGTTGAAACAGTGGAAGAGGGTCGAGCTGGAGTTGCTTTTGGGAAGCTGTGTGATGCGTTTAAAGAATTCCATGTTGCTATGGTAGAAAAGGGGGAGAGCTCCACTACTAATCCCGGTTACATCATCCCTCGTCCACCAGGTTTCAAGCTCAATAATTGGACCAGTGTGGAATTACCAGTATCTATCGACAACCTGCAAGAGTAATTACTATATGCACTACCATCGGTGACTCAGCTCACGGTCACTAATTGGGTTTTTGTATTTGAGCATGTCTTTACTTTTTCTTTGATAAATTTCCTTTAGTACGGCTGTTGCATGTTTATCTTTTTATTGTTCTTGTGTCCAGCAATTTCCATTCTTGTTCATCCTGAATAAAAGTCCTTGATTCCAAATTTGCATGTTCATTCGCCTTTGTTCTCCTACCACTTCCCAATTCCCAAATCTCATACATTCCATTTAACAGGATTGAAATTGATGATAATGAAGAAGATGAATCTAATGAACCAGATTTTGGCGCACCCATTAACAATGTAAAATTTGACTCCGACTCTGAGGAAGAATCTGAGATATCATCTGAAATTCTAAGGCAGGTTGATTCGGAAGAAAAAATGATTCAGCCGCACAAAGAAACAACTGAGGTTGTTAATTTAGGGACTGAGGATCAGAAAAAAGAGGTTCGAATAGGCACTGCCTTTGACGGGGAGGACAAGAAGAGATTGATGGTGTTGTTACATGAATACCAGGATATCTTTGCATGGTCTTACGAAGATATGCCGGGGCTCGATACGGACATAGTGGTCCATAGATTACCGTTAAAACCGGATTGTCCTGCAGTTAAACAAAAATTGAGAAGATTGAAGCCAGATATGCTTTTGAAAATTAGAGACGAGGTAAAAAAGCAATTTGATGCCGGGTTCCTTGCAGTGGCAAAATACCCTGATTGGGTAGCAAATATCGTGCCAGTCCCAAAAAAGGATGGCAAAGTTCGAATGTGCGTGGATTATAGAGATCTTAATCGAGCAAGTCCGAAGGATAACTTCCCTTTACCCCAGATTGACATACTGGTCGATAACACTGCTAAACATTTTGCATTCTCCTTCATGGATGGATTTTCAGGTTACAATCAAATCAAAATGGCGCCAGAGGATCAGGAGAAGACCACGTTCATCACTTTGTGGGGTACTTTTTGTTATAAAGTGATGCCGTTTGGTTTGAAAAATGCGGGAGCAACTTATCAGCGGGCCATGGTTACTCTGTTCCATGACATGATGCATAAAGAGATTGAAGTGTATGTAGATGATATGATTGCAAAGTCAAAAGAAGATGAAGATCATATGTTTAATCTTGAGAAATTGTTTAAAAGGTTGAGAAAACACCAGTTGAAGTTGAATCCCTCAAAGTGTACATTTGGAGCAACTTCTGGGAAGTTGTTGGGTTTTATTGTAAGTAGAAAAGGTATCGAAGTGGACCCAGATAAAGTGAAGGCCATTCTGGAAATGCCACCCCCTCGCACTGAGAAACAGGTCAGAGGCTTCTTGGGGAGGCTTAATTACATTGCCAGATTCATTTCGCAGCTGACTACCACATGTGAACCGATATTCAAGTTGCTCCGGAAGAACAACCCATCTAAATGGAATGAAAATTGTCAAATTGCTTTTGAGAAAATCAAACAATACTTGCAAAATCCACCGATCTTGATGCCTCCGATTATTGGGAAGCCACTTATTCTCTACTTAACAGTATCAGATAACTCGATGGGATGTATGTTGGGACAACATGATTCGTCAGGGAAGGTAGAGCATGCGATCTACTATTTGAGCAAAAAGTTTTCCAATTGTGAGATCAATTATTCTATGTTAGAGAAAACTTGTTGTTCATTGGCATGGGCCGCTCATCGGCTCAGACAATATATGATGTATCACACTACTTGGCTAATCTCCAGAATGGACCCAATCAAGTACATTTTTGAGAAACCGTCTCTATCAGGTAGGATCGCAAAATGGCAAATGTTATTATCAGAATATGACATCTTATATGTTACTCAGAAGGCCGTAAAGGGAAGTGCGATAGCAGATTATTTGGCGGAGCAAGCAGTGGATGACTCCCAGACTATGAATCCAGGATTTCCAGACGAAGAGGTTTTGACCTTAGAGTCGGATGACCAAGAAGACTCAGAAAAATGGGTCATGTTATTCGATGGGGCCTCTAACATCACTGGTAGTGGAATTGGGGCTGTACTTATCTCTCCGGAGGGCAAAGTTACACCTTTTACTGCTAAGCTTTACTTCAAATGTACCAATAACGTATCCGAGTATGAAGCATGCACCATGGGCATCCAGGCCGCTGTTGATATGGAGATTAAAAAACTTCAGGTTTATGGTGATTCTCAACTTGTGATCAGACAATTGAGCGATGAATGGGAGACCAAGGATGTCAAATTAGTCCCGTACTATCACCATATCAAAAGGTTGATCAGGGTTTTTGATTGTGTAAAGTTTGATCATATTCCAAGAGAGGAAAATCAGATGGCAGACGCGTTGGCCACCCTAGCAGCCATGTTTGATCTAGATCCACGAGGTGAGGTCGAAGTTATCAAAATTGAAAAACGCACGATTGAAGCACATTGTTTAAATATAACTGAAGAGCCCGATGGGAAACCCTGGTATCATGATGTGAAACAATACTTAGAAAAAGGAGAATATCCTATTGATGCATCGGAAAATGACAAACGCACCTTGAGGAGGCTTGCGTTTTCCTTTTTCTTAGACGGGAATACTTTATACAAAAGAAGTCCAGGATTTGTTCTTCTTCGTTGCGTTGATATGAAGGAGGCTAGACAAATTATGGAAGAGATTCACGAAGGAGCATGCGGCACTCATTCAAGTGGCTATCCAACGGCAAGGAAAATATTACGGGCAGGCTACTATTGGCTCACAATGGAGAGAGATTGTATCAACTACGCGGTCAGATGCCACAAGTGCCAAATTTATGCCAATAAAACTCATGTTCCAGTACACCCGCTACACGTACTAGCATCGCCTTGGCCATTCTCAATGTGGGGTATAGATGTCATCGGTCCTATCGAGCCGAAGGCCTCCAACGGACATCGTTTCATCCTCGTTGCCATTGATTATTTTACTAAGTGGGTAGAGGCAAATTCTTATGCCAATGTGACAAGCAATGTGATAGTTCGATTTTTGAGGAAGGATATTGTATGCCGTTATGGGGTTCCTGAGAGGATTATTACAGACAATGGAACAAATTTCAATAGCAAGATGGTAAAGGACTTTAGTGAGCAGTTCAAGATCAAGCATCATAATTCATCTCCGTACCGTCCCAGGATGAATGGAGCTGTTGAGGCGGCTAACAAAAACCTCAAGAAGATCATTCAAAAAATGACAGAAAATTACAAGGATTGGCATGAGAAACTTCCCTTTGCTTTGTATGGGTACAGAACTTCTATACGTACCTCTACCGGTGAAAGTCCTTTCTCTTTAGTATATGGGACAGAGGCGGTTCTTCCCATTGAAGTAGAAATTCCCTCGCTGAGAGTGGCGGTAGAGGCTAACTTAGAAGAAGCAGATTGGGTTCAAACTCGGTATGAACATTTACACTTCATTGAAGAAAGAAGGTTAGGGGCGTTGTGTAGGGGACAGCTTTATCAGAGACGAATGATAAGAGCACATGACAAGAAGATGCACCCTCGTTGTTTCAGAGAGGGAGATTTGGTATTAAAGATGATTCAACCACCGCAAAAAGACTATCGCGGAAAGTGGACTCCCACCTATGAAGGACCGTATGTGGTAAAGAAGGCATTCTCTGGGGGAGCTCTAATCTTGACAAGGATGGATGGAGATGATTTGCCTCATCCCGTGAATGTTGACGTTCTTAAGAAGTATTACGCTTAAATAAAAAAAAAAAAAAAAAAAAAAAAAAATCCCGCTGGAGTGAAAACCCGAGAGGGCGCTTTAGGCAAAAATTAGGGATATATAAAATGTTAGAGCGAAAACCCGAAATGGCGCTCGGAAAAATCTGGTCCTACCAGTGATTAGTACGGAAAAAACTTTGCTTTTGATGGATTTTGTCCTCACGTAAGCAAGGAAGAGAGATGCAGTATTTGATTTCGTGATGTTAAAAACAGTTAATTGAAAAAGGCACCAAAACTGGGGCAGTTTGTGGCGCGTCATTTATGCTGTTGAAGATTTGCAGCTTATTAAAAGAAGGAGGGCCTACTGACAAATGGGGAGGATTCAAAAACAACCTCATACAAGTTAGATTTGATCATTGTTAATTGGGTGCACACCAAAACTGGGGCAGTTTTGGGGTGCAATTTTCTAAGTTATCACAGTTTCAATTTTGGAGAAGTTCGATTGGTTCTTCATACTCATGACTTTCTCGTATTCTTGTACTCCAAAAGAGTTCCTTGATTGCTGCTCATCATTCTTAATAAATTAATGAGACTATTCATTTCTTCAGTTTTTATTACTTGTTTTCTCCACCTCTATACCCTACTCACATTCCCACTCCATTTCCCAAAGTTATATCTTCGAATTCACATTGAGGATGTGCATAGCCGTACTATTAAATTTATCACTGACAAAGTTATGAAATGAATTGTGATGGTGCATTTAGAACATTACTTTTGACAAGAAGCCGATGGATGTTGGCATCCCAAACAGAAAGGATCTAAACCGGGAAATCTGTGGTCGAGATAGCAGAGGGAGATACCAGTCATGAAAATGACAAAAGAGACTTTGAGGGACAAAAATTCCAAATTAAGAAATACACACACATGGCCGGTTACTAAGACCAGTTAGAAAAAATGGCATCATGAGCATTGAATCTTCAAGAGAAAAATGGTCTTCTCCTAACCAGAATACAAAATATGTTGATGAACCTTATGAGTCAGAGGGACAATCCCTAGAAGAAAGCAGATTGGTATGGCAATTCACAATTGTACACGTGCTTGAGGATGTAGAGAGAGCGTGCTTTCATTCATTAAACATTCATGGTTTCATCAAAATAGGTCATTACATGCATCAATCATGGCATTTTTGGTTTGTCCTTTGTGAATTGGTTTCAGGTTTGTTCAAGGGGTAAGAGAGGGGTGACATCATGCTTCTCAAGTCAAATAAGTGGTTACAAGTTGTCCTAACAAGAGGCTACAAACCCTGATCTGATCTTTTGAGCCATATTCACGTCTTGTCATTCGTACGCATACATCGTTGAAAATAAAAAAAAAAAAAAAAAAAAGAAAGGAAAAGATGAGGGGGCGATTCTAACTTTCACCCTCTTTTTGACAAATTCTCGACCCTCTTTTAAATGTTTGGCCCCATCTAGCCAAATCATTGCATCTCCGTCACTGAGTGACGTTTTTCTACCCTCTTCATCACCTGCAATCTCAATGTTCGACATCTCTTGACCATTTCGAGACCTGTCATTAATGTCATGTCTTTTCTGGACAACTTTTTCTTCCCTTCCATGAACCGCCGACTTCATCATCTCTCATCACTTCCTCTCCCTCCCAGTTTTCTGGCCTGAGCCGATCTACCACCCTGCACATACACAAATGAGCATCAGTTCGTCATCCCGATCGCGAGCGATCACTTTATTTGCCAGAGCGGAGATTGTCTCGGAACGACGGATTGATCCGGATATTCTGGGAGATGCTGGCACTCGATGGGCCATGCGGTATCTTCAAGAGCATGCTATGTTATTTCTGATAGATCCAGACCCCACAGGGAACTTTCCGGTATATCCGCAAATAGTTCGAGATTTCTACACAACTCTTCAAGCTTTGCCTCTTAGTGCAAATACTAGACCACGACCAGTTTATCAAGTTTCTGTAGTCGGTATAAGACTCCAATTCACCACAGAAGACATATGTAAATGTTTAGGGTACCCTTTCACCTATGAGTTGGCTACAGGCTTCGAAGCACCAATCACTGTCACCAAAAGGAAGATCATCGACGACATGTGTAAGAGACGGAGGGTTAAAAATGCTAATGCTACGCGGCGTTCATATTTACCACCAGAGATGTGGTTGCTGGATGATGCACTCCGGCACAACCTCTGCCCTATTGGCCATAGCCAGCAACGACAGGGTCGAATTCTTCATGCCCTGTACTACATGTACAAAGGTACGTGGTTTGATATTGGCGAGTTGTATTTAGCGATTATCCTAAAGGCACAAAGATTTGTGAGGAACAGGCCAACGAAGATTGGAAAGATATATTTCCCGCGACTTGTTACTCGTCTGCTTTTCAGCAAAGGCATTCGCCCTCCCCAGAGTTTGAGCTCCACGTCATACCCAATAATTGTTATGGGGAAAAGCACATGGCGACAAAGCACTGGCCACATGGCCTCGATTACCCAGAGACAACGAGCATCGCGGCCTAGGGCTGCATTACTACAGGAAACATCTCGAATGGTTGCTGGATCGACACCACCTGACCATGGTCAGGATACTCCAGCTCATGAGCGACTGTTAGAGTCAAGACGACAAAGGTGGGAGTGCTTGCTGACGATTGCTCAAGAATATGCAGCATGAACAGAGGCGCTACAGTACTGGCTGATTGTCAAGAAATTACTGTCTCAAGTCTCAGACCACATTTTCATTTCACTTGAGTTTTCCGCAAATGTATGTTAATAAAATAAAATAAAATAAAATAAAAACTTTCAAGCCGGGAATGACTGTAGTGATCTCGTGCATTTTGAAATTCGGCCAAAATTTGGGTTACTAACCCTTTGTGCACCGTTACTTTGTAAAGGTCACACAAAGGGGGGCAGCTGTTATACCCCATTTTTGTCCAAATTCTTTTGCTATAAAATACAAAACAGAAATATGATAATAAATAAAATACAAAAATAAACAAATATACAAAAATAAACTCAAAAAATAGAAAACCCAACCCCTCCCCCATTAAGCCCAAAAATAGAGTTTACAAAACCAAAAGCCCAAATAAACAGCCCATAACCCGGCCCATCTTCAAGAAGCTTCCAACAAATTGAAAGCAAAGGATGGGGGAAGCATGGTTTGTGGTTGGATGGGGAGGTGGTTGCCGTTGGAGTTAAGGGAGAGCAGGACTTCAATGAAAGGCAGAGATGGCAGGAGATGGTGGAGATTGATGAGGGGATGGGCAGAGGAAGTTGAGCCAGAGGTTGGGATGCTACAAAAGGGGGAGAACCAGTAGTGCCAGGGGAGAAAAAATAAAAAGAAAAACCAGAGCTGACGGAGAGGAGAAGGGAAAAGGAGAAGAGAGGGGAAAAAGGAGGAAAACCGGCTAAGAAAGGAAAGGAGAAGACAGAGGCTAGAAGAGGCGAAACCAACAAAAACTCGATCTGTGAGAGAGGGAGATAACCCAGCCGCCACCAACTTTAAAACCCTATCATCATCACCAACCCAGAAACATTATCCGAACATCTTCTCCTCCCTCAAAATTGCGACCGGACCCATTCGTCTCATCACCCAGAAGCGCCACCGTCGTCACCTACAACTTGGAAATCGTCAGCACTCGAATATCAACACTTTACTTTTCCTCAGGCTTTCAGATCTTGTTTCCGTCTTGAATTTCGAAAAGTAAGGTTTCTACACCTAAAACTCAGATTTATCTTGATTTAAATTATGGGTTCTCAAGATTGATTCGATTTTTCACATCCATTTGCCTTGAATGCTTCTTTCTGTCCTGTATGTGGGTTTACTATTTCCGGTTATGCCTTGTGTTGCTGCTGTTTGTTTTCGTCATTTTCCTTCTGTGCATGTTTTCCCCTGGCTTTGCTCTTTGTATCCTCGTTTTTCTTGTTTCGACTCCTGAAAGGCTGGCTTCATCGGGGAAGAAAAGAGGTTATGGGCAGAGGCGCACCAGGCAGAGGCACACCAGGCGGAGGCGCGTGAGGTCGGAATGTTTTGATGGGCCGGTTACAGGGCCGTAAGGTAGGGCTTGGAATGTTTTGGTGGGCCGGTTGGGTTCCCATGTTGAGTTGGTGGGCCGGTGGACATTGGGCCGCCTATGTTGGGTAATATATGAATTTTTAAATCTTGATTTGAATCATGGGGCCCGTACATTATTTTGGGCTTGTATGTCTTTTATTTTTATTTTTTTTATTTTTTATTTTGTGTGTGAACTCTATGTTGAGATATTGGGCCAGTAAGTGTTTGTTGGGCCTGCATATATAGTAATCGTTTGGGTTATATGGGTAGAACGTTGGGTCAATATATGTGGGCTGGTTTAGGATATTTGAATATGGGCCAGTTAATTTGGTTTTGGATTTATATGCATGTGGGCTTATATGTATAGATCATTGGGTCATGATTTATATTGTATATATTTGGATCATATTTGTATATTGGGCTTTGGGTTTATAACTTAAGCATGGGGATTAATGGGGTAGAATTTAATAGGCCCAAAGTCATATAAATTGTAACCCATGTAAATAATGTAAATAGTGGAATACATACATGTATATTTAGGATGTTAGAAACACAAAAATTTTGTTGCTTAGTATGTATGTATAGGCTTTGTGCAAATTGTGAATATTTAGATTGTATACTTAGAATCTTATTTCATATATACGCGACACACGAAAAAGACGCAACGCGATAATGATTAAATCTAAGCCGTCTCACTTTAAATAATGACACCAAGACTAATATGAGAAACTCGTATTCCGTTTAAATACCAAAAGAACCTTCAAGATATTGGGGTTTTTGTCGGCATTTATTCAGAACACTTGATTTTTGTGGAACCAAAAAGCAAACTCATTTTTAGGGATTAGGAGAATTTATTTAAGGACTCAAGAGGAGGTTTAAAGATATTTGACCTGTCTAATGAGCCTTAAATGTATTATCTCTCTTCTCATAACGAATGTGTTTGTAAGTATGGCTTAAATTGGACCGAGTCGGTGTCTGTGGATCGGATTTGATGCATCAATCGAATTCCCAAAGATTCACAACCTCTTCAAATTATCAAAACCACTACAAAGTGGATTTTTCATCATTTCTTCAAAATATTTTCAGCCAAGCCGGGAATGACTGTAGTGATCCCGTGCACCTCTTCAAATTATCAAAACCACTACAAAGTGGATTTTTCATCATTTCTTTAAAATATTTTCAGCCAAGCCGGGAATGGCTGTAGTGATCCCGCGCACCTTTTTAATTATCAAAACCACTACAAAGTGGATTTTTCATCAATCTTCAAAATATTTTCAGCCAAGCCGGGAATGGCTGTAGTGATCCCGCGCACCTTTTTAATTATCAAAACCACTACAAAGTGGATTTTTCATCAATCTCCAAAATATTTTCAGCCAAGCCGGGAATGGCTGTAGTGATCCCGTGCATCTTTTAAATTATCAAAACCACTTCAAGTGGACTTTTCATCATTCTCCAAAATACTTTTCAGCCAAGCCGGGAATGGCTGTAGTGATCCCGTGCACCTTTTTTTAAATTATCAAAACCACTTCAAGTGGATTTTTCATCCAAGCATCAAATTGCCACAATATTAATGGGCCAAGCCCACTCAATTGAAACATGGACTTTCTAGCATATATAGAAATTCATCAAAGCAATTGAGACATACAAACTCTTTCAAAACAAAATTTGAGCCAAATAAGAAAACATTTTAAGGCAACCGTTTTTTCGGGAGTTGTGGGGTGCCTAACACCTTCCCCATGCTCAATAGACCCCCTTACCCATTTCTTTCTCGTAGACCATATTAGGTGTCCAATTGCACCTTAAAAATCAATTGGTGGCGACTTCATTTTTTCGAGCCGGTTGCTTCAGCTGGCGACTTCACTGGGGACGGTTTTTATATCAAAGGGGTCGAGCCTTTTTTCGGTGTTTTCTTATCTTGGCTTATTTGTTTGTTATTTGTTTGTTATGTTTCTTTTTTGAGGGATTTAATACGTTTTGTCCATGATTGTATGATTTTTAGCAGGTTCCGTTGTTACGTGAAAATTGAATGCTCAAATAAGGATATGGTATGACTTTTCCACACACACATCACTATTCACATGCACACAAACGACCCACAAAAACCCGGGTCCTACTAGTGATTAGTGAGGGTTGATCTTTGCTTTTGATGGATTTTGTCCTCACGTAAGCAAGGAAAAACATCCTCCTGGATTGACGTCCCTTCAAGATATTGGGGGATGGGCTCCACTTCCAGATATGGGGTGTGTGCTAACCTAATCCAGTAACCTCTCGCGTATTCGCGATGTAGTTAGATATGCTACCTATACGCACATCAGTTCATCCTTAGATCCGGTTCGAGACCTTCAGAAGTATATAAGAATTTGGCCCCGTTTAAAGACAATGGAGAGATTCATCTATCCTTATCTCCATTTATTTTTGTTTTGTTTACATATTTTACGTTCACCTAGAATATCCACACATAAGCATACAGTGTTTAGATACATGTTCATATATTATTTTATGCAGTTATTGTGTACATATTGATCTAGTTTGTATTCATATATTTGTCAGCATACGTGTTATTTGTTTGTACATATATTTTGTACCATGCTTCATGACATTGTGTACATACTCATTTTTTTCATACGCCCATACATTTCACTAGGCACATTCTTTGCAATTCGACAAGATGATGTTTGCAGAAGCAGTGATAGGGACGAGTCATACGGAGCGAGACCATTCATGGGAGGTTAAGGAAGCATTGGAAGGTTTGCAAATAGAGCTTGGGGACAGTTTGAAGGATGATTTACATCTAGGAGTTGTTCGAAAAACGCAATTCCAAGAGCAAGCGCCACCAGGTCTGGCACAGTTTTGGGAGAAACAAAGCATTGAAGCACGTAAAAGCTTCGGGAAGATTTATGGGCATATCGGGCATTTGCTGACCATCAGGGTACCTATAACCCTTCTCCAAGCAGCTACACATTATTGGGACCCAGCATACCGATGTTACACTTTTAACTCAACAGATATGTCCCCCTTGGTGGAAGAATATGGTCAACTTTTGGGGTATGACCCACATGTTAACAAAGTCTACAACCCAGGAGAAGTTACAGACGGCAGGAAGATCGTTCACAAGCTGTTGAAGATAGATCAGACTAAGACTCCAGGAAAAGATAAAGGCACTATCTGGGTGTTTCCTATAGACAAATTGATGAGTTTTGCTCAAGGAAAGTTTGAGACTCCAGAGGGACAGATGGCTTTTGCTCTAGCTGTATATGGAGCGGTATTGTTTCCGTGTGCAGGAGGCTATGTGGAGAAAAATGTGATTAAGTTGGTTCACCTTGTCAAGTATGGCACCAATCCTATACCATCAATCATATGTGAGACAATTCGGTCTCTCAATCATTGCCGCATTCAAGGAGATGGCAGTTTTAGGGGATGCTCACAATTACTCGGTCTCTGGTTGGTGAGTCACTTGAGATATCCAAAAAAGATTGGGGCTCCAATTGTTATGTTTGAAGATCATACTCGTCCGCTCAGAGATCCGTTTCATAATTTCAAAGCAGCAAAGATACAGTCTAAGGTGTCGGGGGTTGATGTGTGGAGACGCTTCTTGGAAGAATTGAAGCCTGAGCTTACTTTTGATAGAGCGGTATGGTACAAGCCAAAGGGTTTACTCTACAAGTGTGGGGGGTATAATTGGCTACCTTTGATAGGACCTTGGGGCGGCACTAGTCAAGCACCGGCAATGTTCCTCCGTCAAGAAGGTTGCAATCTATGCGTGTCTGTTACACATGGTCTGATGGAGTTCGATTTCTCACATGGAGATGAGAAAGGGAAGGGGTTATCTCGGCAGGCGGTAGATGCATGGAAAAGAACTCATGTGATGATGCGGGGAAAACTCACTATGGACACCAAAGGAAAAGATCGATATGTTCATTGGCTCCAAGAAAGGAAAAAGACGATAGCACAGCCTAGCAGTCTCCTTACTCAAAGGAAGATGTCTTATGGGAAGGCAAGTCAGACTCTGGAGGTTTTGTCAGATAGGGATGAAGAAGGAGTTGATGCCCCAATCGAAATAGCAGTATTTCAGAATTCGTGGAAGCAAAGGTTCCAAAAAAGCGAAAGTGAACGTAGAGGGCTGAAAAGAAGGATTTTAGAAGAAAGAGAAATTGAGAAAAAGAAATTCGATGCACTGGAGAGGCAATTCATGAAGTTGCAAGAAGAGAGAGATAAAATGATGATGAGCCAAGTAGAAGAGGAAAGGACGAGGATGCAAGTAGAGTCTCACGAACTGCGCGGGCAAATTCGAGAGCTAAATGTAGAGCTCGTCTCATGGAAAGAAGATGTTTATCAGCTACAACTGCAAATGCATCGAGACAGGAGGAAAAAAAAGGAGGCTGAAGCTGAGAGAGAGAGATCGATTGAGCAAATAAACGCAGTATGGGAAAAAAATCAGCAGCAGATGGATGAGATTGAAGTTTTGAATAGGAACAATAATGATTTACATGCGATGCTAGAAGAAAGCCAACTAGAGCAAAAAAATACGAGATTTAGAGTGCGGCTAATGATGAGCCGCTTGATGTCTTTGTCTGAATGGGCTAGGAGCTATGAAGGGCGTTTGAGGAAGTTGGACTCAAATCCCGCACTGGAGATGACAGGGCTAACAGGGATTTGGGCGCTCTTGAGAGATTTGAAGGGGGACCTACAAGAGCTTCAGAGGAGATTGAATGTAGTTCTGGATGAGGTCCCAGTTGTCCAAGTAGAATAAAGTTACTTCTTGTATGCAATATTTTGAATAAAAGGAATAAAAGAAGAATGTTATGCTTTCAATCGTCTTGTCAGATTGCAAATATATTTAGGAAGCACATCAATCCACAAATCATGCATCATTACAAATAATAAAAATAATAATAAAATGTAAATAACTAAAATTGGATTCTTTGAAAGGTGGCAGATAAAAAGGGGACTGCACTGATTCATTCACATCATAGCCATCCTTACCGCACGAGGTTACAATTGCGGATTGCCAAAGCCATGGAGAATGAGCAGCAGAAAGAGTTGGTGCAAAAACAGAGTCAGGAGATAGCGGATTTGAAGGAACAAATGGCTTTGCTGATCAGCCAAATATCACAGTTAACAAAGGCGAAAGCGGTGATGGGGGAATCCCCGCTCAAAGAGGATCCCAAATATTTCCCTTATGACCATACATCGATGAATTTCTCAGGGGAGGCGCCAACAAGGAGCGTTGGACTTACTCGAAATAATGGTCCTTCAGTGGAATCTCAACAAAGGACCAATATCGTGCTAGTGGCTGATAAGGAAGAAGAAGGGAAGGGTCTTACCTTGGAGCAATTTAAAAGGTGGGAGAACTGGAGAAATACCACAGAAGGATTCGGACTTGCTGGCGCATTGAGTGCTCAAAAGTTGTGTTTGGTGAAGGACCTGACAATTCCTTCAGATTTTAAACTCCCTGCTTTCACCCTTTTTGATGGCACTGGAGTCCCTCTCGACCATCTGACTATGTATTGCCGGAGGATGCAACCATATGTCCATAATGAAAAAATATTGATCCACTTTTTTCAGGAGAGTCTAACGGGAGGGGCAACTCGTTGGTTTACTGGGTTGGATCCATCTTCAGTAGTGACTTGGGAAGATTTGGCAAACTCCTTTTTGAGGAAATACGAGCATAATGTTGAAAAAGTTCCTACTATTTATGATCTCCAGGGAAATATCATGAAGGAAGGAGAAAGCTTCCGGGATTGGGCACACAGGTGGAGAGACCTGGCATCTCAAATGCATCCACCGCTGGCAGAACTGGATCTGGTTAATGCATTTACTGATGCGCTGAGAGAGCCATACACCTCGAAAATTGCTGGAGGAGGACATAATGATTTGAATGAAATAATTCGATCAGGGGAGCGTATTGAACGGTGTGTGCAGAGGGGAACTATCATCATTGATATTTCCTCACCAGAGAAGTCTGAGTCTCAGAAAGGGGGAAAAGGGAAGAAAAAAGAAAACGAGGTGCATGCTGTCAACTATGGCTTTAATCCGACCTATAGCCTTCCTACTACTGAATACAAATCCCAAAACTCTGCTCCTAGACCACCAAACAAGTATAACCATAATCCAAATCCAAACAATTATCAGCCATCCAGCCAAAATAACCAGAATTTCCAAAACAATTTCCGACCCCGAAGACAGCCGGAACACTTTAATCCTATCCCAATAACTTATGCCCAGTGTTACGACATGTTATTTGCACAGTCAGCAATCGCGCCCATCCCAGGGAAACATGAAAATCTACCTTACCCACCATGGTATAACCCAGAGTTGACATGTGTCTATCACGGAGGCTTTCCGGGACATTCGATTGAGAAGTGTTTCGCTTTTATGAGGATTGTGGAAAACATGGTTAAATCTGGATGGTTGGACTTTGATGGGATCAAGAGGCCTGATGTCATCCATAACCCTTTACCTGATCACGGGAAGGAAAGCATTAATGTGATTGAAAGCTCAGTTGGATCCAAAAAAGAGGTTGCTGGAATAACGATGTCGTTGAGTGTGGTGCTAGATGCCCTAGAGAAAGAGGGACTTATCAAGAGGGAGGAGCTGGACCCAAGGCTAAGGTACGATGGCTATGATGAGTCCAAAACTTGTGGATTCCATCAGGCGGTGAGGGGACACTCCTTGGAGGATTGTTTTCAGTTCCAGAGCAGAGTACAATACTTGATTGACACTAAAAGAATAAAATTTGATGAGAAGAAGGATGATCTAGAAACAATCAATGTCATTGGACAGGAGCTTAGTAAGGGACTAAGACCTGGAGGGCGTGGGAAACCGATCGTGCTGAAATACTTCTTGGATGACGCGCCAGTTGTCCACCTGAAGCCGATATACTCAAGTGATAAGGCTGTCCCATGGACATATGAGAAAAATAACTCGGAGGGTGGTGTAGATAACATTTCAGGTGTTAGTAGGATGACACGCAGTGGACGGGTTTATTCTCCTGAAGAACCGAGCGTCAGCCTAAAGTTGAAAACAGAGGCTGAAAAGAAGAACAAAGGAAAAGAAGTAGCAAGCCTGAAGGAAAGTGGAAGTGAAACAAAGGAAGACTTGATTGAAAGTGAGGGAGTGAAGAGAGCAGTAACTGAAGGGGAAATCCATGAGTTTTTAAAGATTGTTCGTCAAAGCGAATACATGATTGTAGACCAATTGAAGAAAACCCCAGCAAAGATTTCCATATTGGATTTAATTATGAGCTCAGAGACGCATCGGAAGGTGCTGCTGAGAATGCTGAATCAAGCCTACGTGCCGGAGAAGATCTCGACGGAGTCTTTAGATGAAATTGTGGGAAATGTTCTCGCCACTCACTTGCTATCATTTACTGAAGAAGAGATCCCAGATGAAGGAATGGGGCACAATAAGGCGCTGCACATTTCAGCTATGTGCAAAGGATTTGAAGTGGCCAGCATCTTGATTGATAATGGGTCGTCGTTAAACATATTGCCAAAGCAAACTTTCGATCGCCTCCCAATTGACAGATCTTATCTGAAGCAAGTGCTCGTTGTGGCTAAAGCATTTGATGGGACCAAAAAGGAGATAATGGGAGAGATTGAGGTTCCATTGGAGATTGGGAATGTAACCTTTAACATTTCTTTCATGGTGATGGACATTTCACCCACTTACAGCTGTTTATTGGGTAGACCATGGATCCACGCTGCTGGCGCTGTCCCGTCGTCATTACATCAAAGCCTCAAGTTTGCTTACAAGGGAAGAGTGTACATTATCAAAGGACAGACCGAATGGATGGTGGCTAGTGTTTCCAATTCCCTCCACATTGATGCCCCTCTGCAGGGTATTGAAAGCACATTTCAATCTTTTGAAATTGCCACCACCAGCTTTGTGAAAGAAGAACAATCTCCAGTAGAACCACGATTGTCGAAAGTGGCCAAATTCATTGGCAGGGTGATGTTGAGGATGGGTTTTCAACCAGGAGGAGGTCTTGGCAGAAAAGGACAAGGGATAAAAAAGCCTGTAGAGATACTAAAACACGCGGAGTCTTGGGGGCTTGGATATAAGCCAAGCAGGGGTGACAAGATACAGGCACGTGCAGAGAAACAGGCCAAACGAATTGCTCGACTGGAGGGAAGAGGATCATACGTTCAGAAGAAGACAATCCCGTGGCTTTATGACAGCTTTGTGTTTGGAAACTTTTTGGAAGAAATCAGTCCACCCAAAACTAGAGCGATTTTCGGGAAACTACCTCTGATTTTATCTGTTGAAACAGTAGAAGAGGGTCGAGCTGGAGTTGCTTTTGGGAAGCTGTGTGATGCGTTTAAAGAATTCCATGTTGCTATGGTAGAAAAGGGGGAGAGCTCCACTACTAATCCCGGTTACATCATCCCTCGTCCACCAGGTTTCAAGCTCAATAATTGGACCAGTGTGGAATTACCAGTATCTATCGACAACCTGCAAGAGTAATTACTATATGCACTACCATCGGTGACTCAGCTCACGGTCACTAATTGGGTTTTTGTATTTGAGCATGTCTTTACTTTTTCTTTGATAAATTTCCTTTAGTACGGCTGTTGCATGTTTATCTTTTTATTGTTCTTGTGTCCAGCAATTTCCATTCTTGTTCATCCTGAATAAAAGTCCTTGATTCCAAATTTGCATGTTCATTCGCCTTTGTTCTCCTACCACTTCCCAATTCCCAAATCTCATACATTCCATTTAACAGGATTGAAATTGATGATAATGAAGAAGATGAATCTAATGAACCAGATTTTGGCGCACCCATTAACAATGTAAAATTTGACTCCGACTCTGAGGAAGAATCTGAGATATCATCTGAAATTCTAAGGCAGGTTGATTCGGAAGAAAAAATGATTCAGCCGCACAAAGAAACAACTGAGGTTGTTAATTTAGGGACTGAGGATCAGAAAAAAGAGGTTCGAATAGGCACTGCCTTTGACGGGGAGGACAAGAAGAGATTGATGGTGTTGTTACATGAATACCAGGATATCTTTGCATGGTCTTACGAAGATATGCCGGGGCTCGATACGGACATAGTGGTCCATAGATTACCGTTAAAACCGGATTGTCCTGCAGTTAAACAAAAATTGAGAAGATTGAAGCCAGATATGCTTTTGAAAATTAGAGACGAGGTAAAAAAGCAATTTGATGCCGGGTTCCTTGCAGTGGCAAAATACCCTGATTGGGTAGCAAATATCGTGCCAGTCCCAAAAAAGGATGGCAAAGTTCGAATGTGCGTGGATTATAGAGATCTTAATCGAGCAAGTCCGAAGGATAACTTCCCTTTACCCCAGATTGACATACTGGTCGATAACACTGCTAAACATTTTGCATTCTCCTTCATGGATGGATTTTCAGGTTACAATCAAATCAAAATGGCGCCAGAGGATCAGGAGAAGACCACGTTCATCACTTTGTGGGGTACTTTTTGTTATAAAGTGATGCCGTTTGGTTTGAAAAATGCGGGAGCAACTTATCAGCGGGCCATGGTTACTCTGTTCCATGACATGATGCATAAAGAGATTGAAGTGTATGTAGATGATATGATTGCAAAGTCAAAAGAAGATGAAGATCATATGTTTAATCTTGAGAAATTGTTTAAAAGGTTGAGAAAACACCAGTTGAAGTTGAATCCCTCAAAGTGTACATTTGGAGCAACTTCTGGGAAGTTGTTGGGTTTTATTGTAAGTAGAAAAGGTATCGAAGTGGACCCAGATAAAGTGAAGGCCATTCTGGAAATGCCACCCCCTCGCACTGAGAAACAGGTCAGAGGCTTCTTGGGGAGGCTTAATTACATTGCCAGATTCATTTCGCAGCTGACTACCACATGTGAACCGATATTCAAGTTGCTCCGGAAGAACAACCCATCTAAATGGAATGAAAATTGTCAAATTGCTTTTGAGAAAATCAAACAATACTTGCAAAATCCACCGATCTTGATGCCTCCGATTATTGGGAAGCCACTTATTCTCTACTTAACAGTATCAGATAACTCGATGGGATGTATGTTGGGACAACATGATTCGTCAGGGAAGGTAGAGCATGCGATCTACTATTTGAGCAAAAAGTTTTCCAATTGTGAGATCAATTATTCTATGTTAGAGAAAACTTGTTGTTCATTGGCATGGGCCGCTCATCGGCTCAGACAATATATGATGTATCACACTACTTGGCTAATCTCCAGAATGGACCCAATCAAGTACATTTTTGAGAAACCGTCTCTATCAGGTAGGATCGCAAAATGGCAAATGTTATTATCAGAATATGACATCTTATATGTTACTCAGAAGGCCGTAAAGGGAAGTGCGATAGCAGATTATTTGGCGGAGCAAGCAGTGGATGACTCCCAGACTATGAATCCAGGATTTCCAGACGAAGAGGTTTTGACCTTAGAGTCGGATGACCAAGAAGACTCAGAAAAATGGGTCATGTTATTCGATGGGGCCTCTAACATCACTGGTAGTGGAATTGGGGCTGTACTTATCTCTCCGGAGGGCAAAGTTACACCTTTTACTGCTAAGCTTTACTTCAAATGTACCAATAACGTATCCGAGTATGAAGCATGCACCATGGGCATCCAGGCCGCTGTTGATATGGAGATTAAAAAACTTCAGGTTTATGGTGATTCTCAACTTGTGATCAGACAATTGAGCGATGAATGGGAGACCAAGGATGTCAAATTAGTCCCGTACTATCACCATATCAAAAGGTTGATCAGGGTTTTTGATTGTGTAAAGTTTGATCATATTCCAAGAGAGGAAAATCAGATGGCAGACGCGTTGGCCACCCTAGCAGCCATGTTTGATCTAGATCCACGAGGTGAGGTCGAAGTTATCAAAATTGAAAAACGCACGATTGAAGCACATTGTTTAAATATAACTGAAGAGCCCGATGGGAAACCCTGGTATCATGATGTGAAACAATACTTAGAAAAAGGAGAATATCCTATTGATGCATCGGAAAATGACAAACGCACCTTGAGGAGGCTTGCGTTTTCCTTTTTCTTAGACGGGAATACTTTATACAAAAGAAGTCCAGGATTTGTTCTTCTTCGTTGCGTTGATATGAAGGAGGCTAGACAAATTATGGAAGAGATTCACGAAGGAGCATGCGGCACTCATTCAAGTGGCTATCCAACGGCAAGGAAAATATTACGGGCAGGCTACTATTGGCTCACAATGGAGAGAGATTGTATCAACTACGCGGTCAGATGCCACAAGTGCCAAATTTATGCCAATAAAACTCATGTTCCAGTACACCCGCTACACGTACTAGCATCGCCTTGGCCATTCTCAATGTGGGGTATAGATGTCATCGGTCCTATCGAGCCGAAGGCCTCCAACGGACATCGTTTCATCCTCGTTGCCATTGATTATTTTACTAAGTGGGTAGAGGCAAATTCTTATGCCAATGTGACAAGCAATGTGATAGTTCGATTTTTGAGGAAGGATATTGTATGCCGTTATGGGGTTCCTGAGAGGATTATTACAGACAATGGAACAAATTTCAATAGCAAGATGGTAAAGGACTTTAGTGAGCAGTTCAAGATCAAGCATCATAATTCATCTCCGTACCGTCCCAGGATGAATGGAGCTGTTGAGGCGGCTAACAAAAACCTCAAGAAGATCATTCAAAAAATGACAGAAAATTACAAGGATTGGCATGAGAAACTTCCCTTTGCTTTGTATGGGTACAGAACTTCTATACGTACCTCTACCGGTGAAAGTCCTTTCTCTTTAGTATATGGGACAGAGGCGGTTCTTCCCATTGAAGTAGAAATTCCCTCGCTGAGAGTGGCGGTAGAGGCTAACTTAGAAGAAGCAGATTGGGTTCAAACTCGGTATGAACATTTACACTTCATTGAAGAAAGAAGGTTAGGGGCGTTGTGTAGGGGACAGCTTTATCAGAGACGAATGATAAGAGCACATGACAAGAAGATGCACCCTCGTTGTTTCAGAGAGGGAGATTTGGTATTAAAGATGATTCAACCACCGCAAAAAGACTATCGCGGAAAGTGGACTCCCACCTATGAAGGACCGTATGTGGTAAAGAAGGCATTCTCTGGGGGAGCTCTAATCTTGACAAGGATGGATGGAGATGATTTGCCTCATCCCGTGAATGTTGACGTTCTTAAGAAGTATTACGCTTAAATAAAAAATAAAAAAAAAAAAAAAAAAAAATCCCGCTGGAGTGAAAACCCGAGAGGGCGCTTTAGGCAAAAATTAGGGATATATAAAATGTTAGAGCGAAAACCCGAAATGGCGCTCGGAAAAATCTGGTCCTACCAGTGATTAGTACGGAAAAAACTTTGCTTTTGATGGATTTTGTCCTCACGTAAGCAAGGAAGAGAGATGCAGTATTTGATTTCGTGATGTTAAAAACAGTTAATTGAAAAAGGCACCAAAACTGGGGCAGTTTGTGGCGCGTCATTTATGCTGTTGAAGATTTGCAGCTTATTAAAAGAAGGAGGGCCTACTGACAAATGGGGAGGATTCAAAAACAACCTCATACAAGTTAGATTTGATCATTGTTAATTGGGTGCACACCAAAACTGGGGCAGTTTTGGGGTGCAATTTTCTAAGTTATCACAGTTTCAATTTTGGAGAAGTTCGATTGGTTCTTCATACTCATGACTTTCTCGTATTCTTGTACTCCAAAAGAGTTCCTTGATTGCTGCTCATCATTCTTAATAAATTAATGAGACTATTCATTTCTTCAGTTTTTATTACTTGTTTTCTCCACCTCTATACCCTACTCACATTCCCACTCCATTTCCCAAAGTTATATCTTCGAATTCACATTGAGGATGTGCATAGCCGTACTATTAAATTTATCACTGACAAAGTTATGAAATGAATTGTGATGGTGCATTTAGAACATTACTTTTGACAAGAAGCCGATGGATGTTGGCATCCCAAACAGAAAGGATCTAAACCGGGAAATCTGTGGTCGAGATAGCAGAGGGAGATACCAGTCATGAAAATGACAAAAGAGACTTTGAGGGACAAAAATTCCAAATTAAGAAATACACACACATGGCCGGTTACTAAGACCAGTTAGAAAAAATGGCATCATGAGCATTGAATCTTCAAGAGAAAAATGGTCTTCTCCTAACCAGAATACAAAATATGTTGATGAACCTTATGAGTCAGAGGGACAATCCCTAGAAGAAAGCAGATTGGTATGGCAATTCACAATTGTACACGTGCTTGAGGATGTAGAGAGAGCGTGCTTTCATTCATTAAACATTCATGGTTTCATCAAAATAGGTCATTACATGCATCAATCATGGCATTTTTGGTTTGTCCTTTGTGAATTGGTTTCAGGTTTGTTCAAGGGGTAAGAGAGGGGTGACATCATGCTTCTCAAGTCAAATAAGTGGTTACAAGTTGTCCTAACAAGAGGCTACAAACCCTGATCTGATCTTTTGAGCCATATTCACGTCTTGTCATTCGTACGCATACATCGTTGAAAATAAAAAAAAAAAAAAAAAAAGAAAGGAAAAGATGAGGGGGCGATTCTAACTTTCACCCTCTTTTTGACAAATTCTCGACCCTCTTTTAAATGTTTGGCCCCATCTAGCCAAATCATTGCATCTCCGTCACTGAGTGACGTTTTTCTACCCTCTTCATCACCTGCAATCTCAATGTTCGACATCTCTTGACCATTTCGAGACCTGTCATTAATGTCATGTCTTTTCTGGACAACTTTTTCTTCCCTTCCATGAACCGCCGACTTCATCATCTCTCATCACTTCCTCTCCCTCCCAGTTTTCTGGCCTGAGCCGATCTACCACCCTGCACATACACAAATGAGCATCAGTTCGTCATCCCGATCGCGAGCGATCACTTTATTTGCCAGAGCGGAGATTGTCTCGGAACGACGGATTGATCCGGATATTCTGGGAGATGCTGGCACTCGATGGGCCATGCGGTATCTTCAAGAGCATGCTATGTTATTTCTGATAGATCCAGACCCCACAGGGAACTTTCCGGTATATCCGCAAATAGTTCGAGATTTCTACACAACTCTTCAAGCTTTGCCTCTTAGTGCAAATACTAGACCACGACCAGTTTATCAAGTTTCTGTAGTCGGTATAAGACTCCAATTCACCACAGAAGACATATGTAAATGTTTAGGGTACCCTTTCACCTATGAGTTGGCTACAGGCTTCGAAGCACCAATCACTGTCACCAAAAGGAAGATCATCGACGACATGTGTAAGAGACGGAGGGTTAAAAATGCTAATGCTACGCGGCGTTCATATTTACCACCAGAGATGTGGTTGCTGGATGATGCACTCCGGCACAACCTCTGCCCTATTGGCCATAGCCAGCAACGACAGGGTCGAATTCTTCATGCCCTGTACTACATGTACAAAGGTACGTGGTTTGATATTGGCGAGTTGTATTTAGCGATTATCCTAAAGGCACAAAGATTTGTGAGGAACAGGCCAACGAAGATTGGAAAGATATATTTCCCGCGACTTGTTACTCGTCTGCTTTTCAGCAAAGGCATTCGCCCTCCCCAGAGTTTGAGCTCCACGTCATACCCAATAATTGTTATGGGGAAAAGCACATGGCGACAAAGCACTGGCCACATGGCCTCGATTACCCAGAGACAACGAGCATCGCGGCCTAGGGCTGCATTACTACAGGAAACATCTCGAATGGTTGCTGGATCGACACCACCTGACCATGGTCAGGATACTCCAGCTCATGAGCGACTGTTAGAGTCAAGACGACAAAGGTGGGAGTGCTTGCTGACGATTGCTCAAGAATATGCAGCATGAACAGAGGCGCTACAGTACTGGCTGATTGTCAAGAAATTACTGTCTCAAGTCTCAGACCACATTTTCATTTCACTTGAGTTTTCCGCAAATGTATGTTAATAAAATAAAATAAAATAAAATAAAATAAAAACTTTCAAGCCGGGAATGACTGTAGTGATCTCGTGCATTTTGAAATTCGGCCAAAATTTGGGTTACTAACCCTTTGTGCACCGTTACTTTGTAAAGGTCACACAAAGGGGGGCAGCTGTTATACCCCATTTTTGTCCAAATTCTTTTGCTATAAAATACAAAACAGAAATATGATAATAAATAAAATACAAAAATAAACAAATATACAAAAATAAACTCAAAAAATAGAAAACCCAACCCCTCCCCCATTAAGCCCAAAAATAGAGTTTACAAAACCAAAAGCCCAAATAAACAGCCCATAACCCGGCCCATCTTCAAGAAGCTTCCAACAAATTGAAAGCAAAGGATGGGGGAAGCATGGTTTGTGGTTGGATGGGGAGGTGGTTGCCGTTGGAGTTAAGGGAGAGCAGGACTTCAATGAAAGGCAGAGATGGCAGGAGATGGTGGAGATTGATGAGGGGATGGGCAGAGGAAGTTGAGCCAGAGGTTGGGATGCTACAAAAGGGGGAGAACCAGTAGTGCCAGGGGAGAAAAAATAAAAAGAAAAACCAGAGCTGAAGGAGAGGAGAAGGGAAAAGGAGAAGAGAGGGGAAAAAGGAGGAAAACCGGCTAAGAAAGGAAAGGAGAAGACAGAGGCTAGAAGAGGCGAAACCAACAAAAACTCGATCTGTGAGAGAGGGAGATAACCCAGCCGCCACCAACTTTAAAACCCTATCATCATCACCAACCCAGAAACATTATCCGAACATCTTCTCCTCCCTCAAAATCGCGACCGGACCCATTCGTCTCATCACCCAGAAGCGCCACCGTCGTCACCTACAACTTGGAAATCGTCAGCACTCGAATATCAACACTTTACTTTTCCTCAGGCTTTCGGATCTTGTTTCCGTCTTGAATTTCGAAAAGTAAGGTTTCTACACCTAAAACTCAGATTTATCTTGATTTAAATTATGGGTTCTCAAGATTGATTCGATTTTTCACATCCATTTGCCTTGAATGCTTCTTTCTGTCCTGTATGTGGGTTTACTATTTCCGGTTATGCCTTGTGTTGCTGCTGTTTGTTTTCGTCATTTTCCTTCTGTGCATGTTTTCCCCTGGCTTTGCTCTTTGTATCCTCGTTTTTCTTGTTTCGACTCCTGAAAGGCTGGCTTCATCGGGGAAGAAAAGAGGTTATGGGCAGAGGCACACCAGGCGGAGGCGCGTGAGGTCGGAATGTTTTGATGGGCCGGTTACAGGGCCGTAAGGTAGGGCTTGGAATGTTTTGGTGGGCCGGTTGGGTTCCCATGTTGAGTTGGTGGGCCGGTGGACATTGGGCCGCCTATGTTGGGTAATATATGAATTTTTAAATCTTGATTTGAATCATGGGGTCCGTACATTATTTTGGGCTTGTATGTCTTTTATTTTTATTTTTTTTATTTTTTATTTTGTGTGTGAACTCTATGTTGAGATATTGGGCCAGTAAGTGTTTGTTGGGCCTGCATATATAGTAATCGTTTGGGTTATATGGGTAGAACGTTGGGTCAATATATGTGGGCTGGTTTAGGATATTTGAATATGGGCCAGTTAATTTGGTTTTGGATTTATATGCATGTGGGCTTATATGTATAGATCATTGGGTCATGATTTATATTGTATATATTTGGATCATATTTGTATATTGGGCTTTGGGTTTATAACTTAAGCATGGGGATTAATGGGGTAGAATTTAATAGGCCCAAAGTCATATAAATTGTAACCCATGTAAATAATGTAAATAGTGGAATACATACATGTATATTTAGGATGTTAGAAACACAAAAATTTTGTTGCTTAGTATGTATGTATAGGCTTTGTGCAAATTGTGAATATTTAGATTGTATACTTAGAATCTTATTTCATATATACGCGACACACGAAAAAGACGCAACGCGATAATGATTAAATCTAAGCCGTCTCACTTTAAATAATGACACCAAGACTAATATGAGAAACTCGTATTCCGTTTAAATACCAAAAGAACCTTCAAGATATTGGGGTTTTTGTCGGCATTTATTCAGAACACTTGATTTTTGTGGAACCAAAAAGCAAACTCATTTTTAGGGATTAGGAGAATTTATTTAAGGACTCAAGAGGAGGTTTAAAGATATTTGACCTGTCTAATGAGCCTTAAATGTATTCTCTCTCTTCTCATAACGAATGTGTTTGTAAGTATGGCTTAAATTGGACCGAGTCGGTGTTTGTGGATCGGATTTGATGCATCAATCGAATTCCCAAAGATTCACAACCTCTTCAAATTATCAAAACCACTACAAAGTGGATTTTTCATCATTTCTTCAAAATATTTTCAGCCAAGCCGGGAATGACTGTAGTGATCCCGTGCACCTCTTCAAATTATCAAAACCACTACAAAGTGGATTTTTCATCATTTCTTTAAAATATTTTCAGCCAAGCCGGGAATGGCTGTAGTGATCCCGCGCACCTTTTTAATTATCAAAACCACTACAAAGTGGATTTTTCATCAATCTTCAAAATATTTTCAGCCAAGCCGGGAATGGCTGTAGTGATCCCGCGCACCTTTTTAATTATCAAAACCACTACAAAGTGGATTTTTCATCAATCTCCAAAATATTTTCAGCCAAGCCGGGAATTGCTGTAGTGATCCCGTGCATCTTTTAAATTATCAAAACCACTTCAAGTGGACTTTTCATCATTCTCCAAAATACTTTTCAGCCAAGCCGGGAATGGCTGTAGTGATCCCGTGCACCTTTTTTTAAATTATCAAAACCACTTCAAGTGGATTTTTCATCCAAGCATCAAATTGCCACAATATTAATGGGCCAAGCCCACTCAATTGAAACATGGACTTTCTAGCATATATAGAAATTCATCAAAGCAATTGAGACATACAAACTCTTTCAAAACAAAATTTGAGCCAAATAAGAAAACATTTTAAGGCAACCGTTTTTTCGGGAGTTGTGGGGTGCCTAACACCTTCCCCATGCTCAATAGACCCCCTTACCCATTTCTTTCTCGTAGACCATATTAGGTGTCCAATTGCACCTTAAAAATCAATTGGTGGCGACTTCATTTTTTCGAGCCGGTTGCTTCAAAGATGAACCAATTGAAGAAGTTGAGCAAGAAATAGCTACTGAGATTTCATTGACAAGATCTACAAGAGAACATCAACCATCCACTAGATATTCTCCAACCGAGTATGTGACACTCACTGATAGAGGAGAACCAGAAACTTACTAGGAAGCCATTTCACATGAGAAGAAACAAGAGTGGTTGAAAGCCATGCAAGATGAGATGAAATCCCTGCATGAAAATCACACTTAGTACTTGGTAAAATTGCCTAAGGGCAACAGAGATTTGAAGAAAAAATGGGTGTTCAGATTAAAGACTGAAGAAAGTAGCACACAACCAAGGTACAAGGTAAGGCTAGTTGTGAAGTGATTGGTAAGAAAAATGGTATTGATTTTGAAGAAATTTTCTCACATGTTGTGAAAATGTCATCTATCAAAGTTGTTTTGGGATTAACAGCTAGTTTGAATTTAGAGGTTGAACAACTTGATGTGAAGACTGCATTTCTCCATGGTGACTTAGAAGAGGAGATTTACATGGATCAACTTGAAGGCTTTAAAGCTCAAGATAAATGAGATCTTGTGTGCAAGTTGAGGAAAAGTTTATATGGACTTAAGCAGGCAACTAGACAGTGGTATAGAAAATTTGACTCTTTTATGGAGACTCATGGGTACAATAATAAAACCTCAAATCATTGTGTATTTGTGAAGAAATTTTTAGACGATGGTTTCATGATTCTCTTACTTTATGTGGATGATATGTCGATTGTTGGTCATGATGCTAGCAAGATTGAGAGATTAAAGAAATATGTTAATAAATCCTTTGCCATAATGGATTTAGGGCCCGAAAAACAAATTCTTGGCATGAAAATTGTTCGTGACAGAAAGAAGAAGAAACTTTGGCTATCTCAAGAGAGAGATATTGAAATTTTTTTGGAGCGCTTTAACATAAGCAAGTCAAAACCAGTTGCATTTCCACTTACAAGTCACTTCAAGCTAAGTTGTGAGCAATGCCTTTGAAGTGAGAAAGAAAAGCAAGAAATAAAGAAAGTACCATATGCTTGTAATATTATGTATGCTATAGTCTGTACTACACCGGATTTAGCTCGTGTTGTTGGAGTAGTTAGCCGATTCTTATCAAATCCAGGCAAAGACCATTGGGCTGCAATAAAGTAGATTCTTCGATATCTCAAAGGTACTTCCAAATAACGCTTATGTTTTGGAATTGAAAAATGTGTGCTAGATGGTTTCACAGATGCACATAGACATTGATTCCAGGAAATCCACTTCAGGCTACTTGATTACTTATGCAGGGGGTAGTGTCATGACAATCTAGACTACTAAAATGTGTTGCACTGTCCATTACAGAGGCCGAGTAAATTGCCATGACTGAGGCTTGTAAAGAAGTCTTATGGATGAAAGATTTTCTACAAGAATTGGGCCAGAATCAAGAAAAGTTCATACTTTATTGTGACAATTAGAGCCCAATTCATCTTAGTAAAAATTCTACATTTCACTCTCGTTCCACGCATATTGACAGGAGATATCATTGGATTCGAAATGTGTTGGAGATGAAGTTGTTACAAGTTGAGAAATTTCATACGTATAACAATGGCTACCCATAACCCATGCGTTCATTAAGCCCACGAAGCAAATTAATAAGAAGTGAAAAGAAACCCTATCAAGAAGTTAGAGAGAGTGAATTGTCAACAATAGCAAGCGAAAAACAGAGTTGTTGATTTTTTGAGGAGTTTACTGTGCACAGATTCTTCAATTGACGATATCAAAGCAATCCGTGGTCCAATTGAGCTGAATTTTGGACAATGACTTCATAACATTTGGAAATTCATTCTGGATGATGGGATCGTCATTTGAAGTTGCCTATCCAGGCCAAATTGTGATTGAACTAGACTGCTACTCTCGGTTTGAGATTTATGTTTTTCTATTGTTTATTGTTGATTTTACCTTGTTGAATACCTCTAGTTGTACCTAGAGATAATTTGTGTGTACCATTATTGATCATAGTGGAGTTTTTGGTGGACTATGGTCCCGCGGTTTTTACTCTCCGCATTGGGGAGGTTTTCCACGTTAAAAATCTTGTCTCGTTTGCTTGCTTTGTTCCTTGATTGTTGGTGTAGTATTTAGTGGTTGTTTTTGGTTGAAATTTGTGGTTGTGTTGCTAGCTTGTTTATACCATTGTATTCACACAATGGGAAAAAAGTTGTTGCACTTGTGTAACTTGTTTAGAGGGTTTTTTTCCAACACTTACAAACTTAGTGTGAGCCATTGATGACTTGCTCCGATACCGTGAGAGCGAATTGCGGAAGAAAAAGTTACTCATATAAATGAAAAAAATAGGTTACAAAGAATGAGCTTATAAAGAACCAAGGAAGAACAAGTTGCTCTACAACAGTCACAACACAAGACCAGTTGCAAAGCAATGGTAATAACCTAAAATAGATTGAAAGAGGGATGTACTAATGAAGAAAAAGAAAAAGACAGTAAACAATGCGATGTAACTAAACCTAAATGATATCATCCAAACCAATTGATAATAGACACAAATTTAAAATTCTATCAATGGAGAATATATAAACGGTAAAAACATCATTACTAGAGACGACAACAGCGCAAAGCACCGTTGCAATCTCGATCTAACACATTTATAAATTTTGAAAAATAAAATAATTTTTTTACTATCCTAAAATGTCCCTGCAATTGCATCCGCTCTAAAATAAAATTACAATAGAGCCCGAACCTGACTCAAGTTAATGGTCTGGATTAGAGCAACTCCAATGGTTAAGCTCTCCAAATTTTTCAGCGTGGTTCCACTTCTATTACAATAAAACACGACTTTCAACACAGTCAGATGAACAAAACACATATTTCAATACAACTTTTTTCAATTTTCATTCACAAACACTCTAAATATAAAGCATCAACCTCATTTCTCTCATACTTTTCTATCATATTTCATTTTTTTTTATCATTTTATACAATTGACAATATAATTTTTTCAAATTACTGAATGCACACTCCAAAAGTTTTTAGCATCCATTTTCAGCGCCGCATTGAACATGCTCTTAGCCATTAACTTCGTTTTTAAAGCTCCTGCATGTGGTCGTGCGTTACAGATTCAAAACAAAAATCTGAAGCAGCAAAATGGGCTGCGCTACACTCTGTACCTCCTCAGTCTCTACATCATCTTGTTTACGCAGAAAAGTCATACCTCTTTCTCCTTCCTTGAACATCATCTCTTTCTCTTCTTTCTCGACATATACCACAAACCCACAATCTTCTTATCCTTATTCTACTCGCTCTTGTTTTAGAAATCGACACAATGCCAATCCCTCTGTCTTCTGCAACTCACTTAAACCCACAACTATCAGACCCTACAAATATGTCAGGAGGAGGTTCAATTGCAGTGGCAGTAGTACGGAAATGGAATCAGAGGCCGATGTTGGTGTTGATTCCGTGGGAGCAGGCCTGGATGTTGAGTGCACTGTTGATACCGATTCGATGTTACCTGGCGGTTATGATGGGAAAGAAAAGGTCTTGGATTTAAGGGAATGGGTGGTTTTAGTTTCGCCCTTCTTTTTTTGGGGCACGGCCATGGTGGCTATGAAGGATGTGTTGCCAAGGACTGGTCCCTTCTTTGTTCCTGCTTTTAGGCTGATTCCAGCAGGACTTCTTTTGGTTGCTTTTGCTGCATACAAAGAGAGGCCTATGCCCTCCGGCCTTAATGCTTGGCTTTCTATTGCCCTCTTTGCTCTTGTTGATGCAACCTGTTTTCAGGTAATTGGTTGATTTTCCTTCCCTTCCCTTAATATTATATTGGTGTTTTTGTTGTAATTTTTTGTCAATCGTATGTGTATTTATTATAATGATGGAACTGAATTTAACAGGGGTTTCTGGCTCAAGGATTACAGAGGACTTCTGCTGGTTTGGGCAGCGTATGTATGTTTATCTGTTTGCTTTTTTGCTTATGTTTCATACTCAAAAGTTCATTTTCTTGTGAACTTAAGCAAATTTTGATATATTTCTTGTCAGGGTACTCTTCAGAAACAACTATTAGTGCATAATTTTTTCATTTTTTATTTTGAACTTTCGTGGCAGGTGATAATTGACTCACAGCCTTTAACCGTGGCTTTACTGGCAGCCTTGTTGTTTGGTGAGTCAATTGGGTTGCTAGGAGCAGCTGGGCTTATACTTGGTGTTGTTGGGATTCTACTTCTTGAGGTTGGTCTATATCTTTCACTAGGAAGTTGGTGTGCGCATTGGTTTCCTTTCGACAAACTAAGCTTTATCTTGCATTGCTTATTCTGATGCATTGTCAATAGTTGAGTTGACTTTCCAATAATTTGCTTGTTAAAGTATTTGATTCCTGGAAACATCATTTCAACAGGCTCACTTCAAACATTTATATTACTGAGTTTGAAATTTTGAAGAAATGAAACTCCATTACAAATTTGGATAACATATATTGCTGGCATGTAAAGCTTTCTCTGGATTAGTAGTTATTACCCTATCTTACTTGATGAGGTAAAAATTTAATTAAGGTGCCATATGACTATTGTTGCATGGCAAAATTTTGGTAAGGCATAATGATTTGATGTCAAAGGAGATGTGGCAGGTGAAAACAATCGAATAAGGCTAACCAACGTTAAACCTGAATTCTGAAAGAACAACACTGGATCTCCAGTTTTGATATAATTCTTCAATGATAAAAGATGACAATCGTCTAGGGGTCGGCTACAACCCAAACGTAGAGGAAACATAAAAACATGAAAATGTTCCTAAAATATTATGGGGCCCACCTAGTCCTACATCAGGAGAAGCAAGGGCTCATGGAGTAGTGTTTCAAAACAGGCAACACAGGAATGTGTAGTTTCTTTTCTAGTGTACTGTTTGTGTGTGAATGTTAGAACAAAGAATTTTTCATGATATAATGTGGCCCATAGATATTCTTTGAAGTTGTAAGCATGGTCCTTTTTGAGTTGCAAGATGTACGGAGGCTTTGGGGGAAGAACCCTTGAAAGTAGTGAATGTATTATGTACTAGAAAATTTGGGAATCGGAGAAGATTGGAGCTTTCTTTTATTATATATTCAAACGTATGATGATTTTAATTGTCCACGTACTTTAACTGAATGTCAAATTATGCCTTAACTTTTATCCTTCCCAAAGAAGCCTCTTCCTGATTACTTTCTTGTTAGAAGAGTTGTGTTTCTGTACAGAGTTTGGCATGAAGGTAGAAGCAGAGGGGCTTTTTGGATAGAAAAGAGGACATGGCACAAAAGTACCATGGGGTTCCTTTGTATGAAAAAAAAGTAGTGGATTGACACACAAGCTCAAATTAAATTCGACCTCAAAGGCTTTAGCAGTTTAAATATTTTGCTTGAAAGCACCAAGCGGAGCTGAGCTTCATTTGGATTCGCGTTCGTAGGGTCTAAAAAAGTTTCATACTGGTTGTCAACCTACTGTAACTGCAACTGCAACCCTTATCTAAAATACCTCAAATATATGGTGTTTTTTTTTTCTTTGAGAGTTTGAATATCATACATGATACATAGAAATGTGTTATTTGAGACTCCAATTCAAGCTTAGTCATTGTATTAGTCAAAATCAAACTTTTCCTCCCCTCAAAACAAAAAATCAATGATTTCATCTGGGAGCATGCCCTTCATTTGTAAGCCTGAACTGACTTGAATTAACAGCCTTCATTTATGCACAGATTCCATCTAATAAGTAAAAATGTTGTGGGACACACTCCTCAAGTCTTTAACTGAAATAATTCCCTTGATCACCAAATAACGTGGAAAACCTATTTTCTCGTGCTCCTTAAGGCAGAAAATACTTTTCTTTTCACGTACAAGCTTGTAACATATTCCTGTATTCTAGCGCCAATTCAGCACGGATTTTCTTGTTAGTTCTTCTCCTATCTTTTTGTTTGATAATGAGATATCTTTTGCAGGTACCTTCACTTTCTTTTGATAAAAGTAACTTTTCTCTGTGGGGGAGCGGGGAATGGTGGATGCTCCTTGCCGCACAGAGCATGGCAGTTGGCACAGTTATGGTTCGCTGGGTTTCCAAGTATTCTGACCCTGTGATGGCGACTGGATGGGTACGTTGTTCCTACTCCCAGCACTGCAGTAATTCTCTCATATTTTACTCTATGATCTTCTAATTTATCATGGCAAATACTCATGATCTTCTAATTTTTTTTTTTTTTTTTTTTTTTTTTCAATCCTCATTTGCTTTACTTCTGTTTAATATCAGATGACACTCAGTTCATGATATTTTCAACTAAATAGGCCATTGTTTTCAGATGATCGGCACTCATTATTCTTGTGAATATTTTCTTTAGTGAAGTTGTAGGATGTCTCACTGCCATATTTTTTACATACAAACTTTTAATAGAAGGAATGGAGAATGTAGACTGATGCACGTTAAAATTTTACTGCAGCACATGGTTATAGGTGGCCTCCCTCTTGCAGTAGTATCTTTTCTCAATCATGATCCTGCTCTTAGCGGCAGTTTTAATGAGCTTTCCACAACTGATATATTAGCACTTCTATATACCTCCTTTTTTGGAAGTTGCGTGAGTTACGGGGTATACTACTACAGTGCAACAAGAGGTTGGGATCTACTCTTAACATATTTCTGAGCCTTCTGAGTGTCTGCATCATTTCTTTATGGTTCATTTCCTCTTGGAGAGAAGTTGGTCATTTGGTACATGGTTGTATACAACAGTATCGTGCTTCACATTCTTTAGCGAATTTACTTGATGCCTAAGCTTAACTGTCTGCTTTATTTTGAGATTGATTTCTTATGCATTGCAGGAAGCCTGACTAAGCTTAGCTCCTTCACCTTTCTAACTCCAGTTTTTGCTTCAATTTTCGGGTAGGTTGGTCCAAGCATGCCAATAGATTGGACTGTCTATGTTAACTTTCTGGTAAATAATGAATATTTGAAAAGTTGAATCATTTCAATATTCAAGCCTGTCTTTCCTTACTTTTTTGTGTTCTGTTTCATGATTACAGGTTTTTATATCTGGGTGAGACTTTTTCGCCCTTGCAACTGGTCGGTGCTACCGTTACTTTGGCAGGAATATACATGGTCAATTATCGGGACTCTGTCAAGTGAAGCATATGGTCTGGAATGATGCATTTAGAATCTGAGTGAAGACAAAATGAGGGTAAGATTGGCAGGTACTGGGTTTCCTGAGTCTACATCGTACTGCAAATTTATGGATCCAGACCATGTAGATACCAGAAAGAATTGAGTATAAACTGTTGAAAAACTTTGGAACAGTGGCTGCTTCCTGGTTGAAATGGTAGGAAGTTTTCTCAGAGCTTAATAGTGTATTGTTCCAGCTATTTCCTGACCCAGCTGTACAGTATGTTAAACTACTACTTTGATGCTACTACGTGATTTGCTCTGCAATTAATGATTTGTTGTTTTGATTTCAACCCTTCAAACGTTTTGGGTGAGTTTGTTCTGTAGTCTCTTGGAGTTTTTTACCTTTCTAAATCCTAAACCCTAAAAATTATTTACGTTAAATATGCCAATTTGACTATATGCGCTACTGCGAATAGCACAAATCGAGGGTTATTTCACTTATTTGCCAAATAATCTCCCAAACTTACATAGTGATTATGATTGCAATAAAAGGTATATGTATATGTAATGTAGTTTTATCTGGCAGTTTTCCTTCAAGAGAAAAAGTTTCAATAATTATTCATGAAAAAAATTAGATCCTGCATTTTGAATGAGTACTTAATAGAGGTAGAAGAACCAGTTATTTTCAAATTAATACTTTTTTAATAATTTAGTAGTGATATAACAACTATCAACAAATATTTACACCATTAGCAATTGACGTTGTTTCGTATAGGGTCATTAGTGTTAGGTTTTTAGAGCTGATGTTTTTTAGAACAAAGTCATTTTTTTTTCAAATTTGATTTAATGGCGTTGTTCAGAACAACGTCATTAGACTTTAGGGAAAAGGAAAAAAATAATCTATGAAAATAGCTCAACTAATGACGAGTCCTCCTTCTAGTCAGTGGTGCAAGTGATGGACCATTCCCGAAATCATCACCTCCACGCATAGCCTGATTACTGCCCTCAATTTGAACGAGTTGATGTCCTGAACCATTTTCATTCAATATGTCGCGACACGTGTTAAACCAATTATGGAGTGCGAAAAAGGTGGACTCATGTTCAATATCCTGAAGGACACATGTTACCATAATATAGATGTTATTAAAAGAAATAGTTATACTCCTTTCGTCCCATTTTAATTGTCCTCTTCACTTTTTCATACAGTTTAAGAAAATATTTAATTATCTTTCAATTTGACGTTTATATCCCTATTTATAATGACAAATACTTTGACACTATAATTAATGTGCAGGTTATTTAGCTTTTCAAGTTAAGGGTAAATAAAGAAAAAATGGGAAAAAAATAGCTTTCATTAATTGAAATGGACATGTATTTTGGAACATTCCAAAAAGGAATAAGTGACAATTAAAATGGGACGGAGGGAGTAGTATTTGCCACGTGTTGAAGTCGACTCATGTGAGACTCAAATTCCAGTGACATGATCATTGAGTACAGTGGGTACGGTGGCCACGAGATGTGATCATTGAATATCACTGCATGTAATCATCGATGCTTGTATGGACCTCTCGATCAGCGAAAATCATGTCATACCTATTCTCTTGCCACTAGAAGATCCATGGTTGATTGATGATCGTCCAATCCACTTCCATGCGCCCTCTCAGCCTCTCCTACTTTGTTCATGCAGTATGTCCTTCGTATCCATCAATGCTAAGATATGCTAAGGTTGATAGAATTGTCGAAGTACTCGATTCGACTACTAAATCTCAATGACCTCAAAACATATGAGAGGAATGATAGACCGTCATACTAAGCTACCCTCTAAATATATCTATAGGCTAGTAGTTATGCGATCGTCTATGTACGGCTGCTAGGCGACCTGTAAGTTAATGAGGAGATTATAAGATTGAACTTAAACAATTGTGTGAAAAATACCGTAATCATGTAATAACAGTATCTATGAGTGCCCTATCCATGAAGCTCAACTCTGACGCATACCCAAAACATACATAAAATCATTATCCAAAAAATGGGGCTACAATCAGCATTCAAACACAATGGGGTCTACATAAACACCAATTTGTCACCACATAAACACACAATCGGGTAGAAATATACGCGCACACAAAAAAAAAAGAAAAAAAAAACCCCACAACATATACAAAATCATTATCCAAAAATGGGACCATAATCGGCATTCAAACACAATGAGATCTACATAAACACCTATTTGTCGCCACATACACACAATCGGGTTTATAAATATACACAAAAAATACATACCCAAAACATACACATAATCATTATCCAAAAATGGGATCACAATCGACATACAACACACAATGACATCTATATAAACATCAATTTGCCACCACATACACACAATCGGGCATAAATATGCACAAAAAACACATGCACAAACCCATTCTCAACAACTTGTGCAAACATATAGCCAACAAAATCAAGGTAAAATCACAAAATCAAAGGAAAAAGGATGTAAGCTATTCATCAAAGCAAAATCACAAAATGAAAGTGTCAAACGGGTAGAAAAAAATGGGTAAGAAATGAACTCAAATGAAACTCTCAAATGGGTAGAAAAAATGTATGACGAAGCAGAATGCACGAGCGAACGGAGGCTGCGACTTCTGTTGGGACCCCCTAGCTAGAGAAATGCATTGACGCTGCAAAGGCGACATTGTTCCAAACAAGGTCAATTGCTATTTGTGCAAATATTTGTTGTCTGACACTAATAAATTATTAAAATAATGTTAATTTGAAGAAAGGAGAAAAAAACTCAAAGAACCAACATAACAAAAATGAATATATGCAGCAAGAAAAGAATAAATCTCTCCTTTAATCCGTTAGACCACCCATCTAATTTCTTCAAATAAGGAAAGAAAAATGGTTGCAAGTATGCAACTGAAAAGCTACAAATGAATGAACAAACTACATTGAAGCAGTGGCAGCAACAACAGGAGTTGTTGCAAGAAAACCATCACCAGAAACAACCATGTTACGCCCAATTCCACGATTCCTTTTACCACTCACACCCCTCCTAGCTTCATCCATGGCACGGTCTGAGTTGGAGAACCCTTGCCTTTGAAATGCAGGAGCAGTAATGTGATCTTCCTCTCTCCCCTTGAATCTTGAAATCCCACAACCTGCTGAGTCAACTGAACTTGGCTCCCATGAAGAGGAAGACATCCCCCAGTTCTGTTGGGCGCCATTGCCCGAAAAGCTGTTGCTGCCAGAGGACTCTTGCTCATCCATATCCTCCTCCTCTCCTAATGTGCCACCCCTTCTCACTGTCACATACTTGTGAAAGCTTGGTTCCATTAGGTCGTCATTAACAACCACCTCAGATTCTATAAAAGGGTCTTTTGGTTCTGATGATGCTTTCTTCCCCACAAAAGTGTAGCCAGCCTTGTTAGAGCTGGATTGATCTAATGGAAGGCCTCTTCTGTCATCAGAAAAAGCACATGACAGATTGGAGGTTGTTGTTGAGTTTAGGTCAGCAACTGCTTCAAGGATGGAACAGGCCTTGGAGACACATGCTGGTAGTGAAAATGAAGGCGTCGTATTCGTGTTTTTCTGATGGAAATTTTGGATGTCTTCAAGCAACAGCGTAGTATAAGAAGGTTCAGCATTCAACAAAGCTTCAGGATTGATGTCTAGGTCCCGGGATCGACGAGATGACCTGCTTCTCGTTACTGTTTGGGGTTTCAGGCTCTCAGCTCCTGCAGGTATCACAGTGGTGGTTGTAGCAGTCTGTCTCTTAGCCTCCTCTACGATCTGTTGCTGTTCTTTCCCCAAGCAATTTGCACTCACATCCTTCATGTTTTGTGTCCCTCTGTTACCCTTCTTATGATTATTCCCTTGACCAACTACTCTATCATTGTTCATCTCCAGGTTCTGCTTCTGGATCAGATTCGACATCATTAATCAACTTTCAAGCAAAGGGTCAATTGAATTCAACAGAAGAACATTCAACACCCATTATATTGCAACAAGTATCAATCGAATACTATTAGCAAGGGAAAAGAAAAGGAAAAAAAATACCTGATTCAGAACAACTTCTGCTTCAATTTCTTTACATTTGTAGTTATTGCTACCAGGAGCCTTGTCGATGGATGGTTGTGGGTATGAAAGTGAATTGGGATCAATCTCACTTAACGGGTTCCTCCTGTAAGGCGATTGCTCAGCTTTCCTAGAAGAGCTGCGACTCAGCGATGGCTGCTGTTGATTTTCCTTGGCATTAACTCTTGCAGGGGACTGAGAACGCGGTGACGCTACACCTCTAGCCGCTGCCTCGCCACCGACATTTCTCTTGACTGAGATCCTTTTAATGCCAGCGGATTCCCCACCATTATTTCTCCTCTCTAGAGATGATGTAGAAACCGTAGGAGGCACAGATACCATCTTTCCCGGCCTATTAGCAGTACCCATGGTGCCATTAGAGCTAGCGTTTGCATTTGCATTATTGGTGTCGGATCTTCTCCCCGGTGATCGACTCACCCTTCTACTACTACTTCCACCACCACTGCCGCCACTTCTCTCTCTGCTTCCAGACCTCTGTTGCTGCTGATTGAGGTCTCTTTCTCTACTAGGCGTTCTCCTCCTCCCACTCGGAGAAGAAGAAGAAGAAGGCCTATTATGCCGGCGCTCTCGTTGACGATGCTGGCGTTTCTCTTCCCCATCACCCTCATCACTCCCTTTCACTTCTTCAACATCAAAATCATAACTCCTCTTCGATCCAGAGTACTTTTTCCCACCAGAAGAATTAGCCTTCCCGGACGAGTTGCTGCGGCTCATTCTGCCACACTGGATAAGAATCGCATCCACCTCTTCTTTGCTGCAACTTGACGTCCTCACTTTACCAACATTGCAGACTTCATCTTCAATTTCTCTAGGCCTCTCCTTATCGTGACTCTTCCTGTGCTTAATCACAAACACTTCCTTCTTCACTACGGTGTCCTCTCCTGCTTCTGTTTTCTTCACTTCTTGAACTTCTTTGATTTCTTCCACTTGCTGTTGTTGAACTTTCTTCTTCTGAACTTGGATCTGAGTCTCCAATTTGCGGGTGTCAATGGAGGAGGAAGAATGTGATGCTGCTGTTGTTGGTATGGCTGGAGCAGTAGAAGAAGAACCAGTTGCTTTCTTGCTTACACAACAACCCATTTGGACCAAATTGTGGCATACAGAGAGTTCGCTATCTGGGATTTCTTGATTGGGGAGAATTGATGTGTTTTTGTATGACAGTATGAGAGAAGAGAGGGGGATGAGAGAGAGAGAGACAGGGGTACAGTGTCCAACAGATTTTTTTAAAAGGTTGTAGCTTTTTGGAATTAACAGAGCAGAATTCAAAATTTTGAGGATAAGGCGGGCAAGAAAGTTGTGAATGTGATTTGAAAAAAGAGAGCCGTTAGAGAGACAGGGAGCCGTTAGATGGGATCTACTGTTGCTGGGGCTTCTGACTCTGACCTCCGCACGTGCCACCTATTTTCCTTTTTTGTTAATTTAAAAAAATACTTTACTGATTTATTAGATTCGTCTATTCTAATTTAAATTCGTTCAATTCAAATTTAGTAACGGCTACATTCTTGGGCTTTGGTTTTTTTTTATTTTTTTTATTTAGAAGGGTGCATTGCTTTTACTTTTGCGGTTTTGCCACAAAAATTGGTAGAAAATATTGATTCAAATTTAATAATAAACGAATTATATTTTATAGTGAAAAGAAGGGCGCAACTTCAATAGACATTATTTTTTATTTTTGATGTTTGTTTATTGTTTGTTATTGAATATAAAATGGTCATTTTTTGGAGTTTAGTCGTCATCTGTCAAATTTTGATTGTTTTCAATTGAAGATTGCTGTTTTTTTTTTTGTAAGAGAATATGCGTATATGGGGTGGAGTTTTGATTCAAAACTTCAGGATTTGAATATGTACAAAACAAAAGCAATGTAAGTATTTTCGAATGAATTTGAGGAGATTATCAACTAATTGTTCTTGTGGTTCTATTTGATGAGATATTGTGTATACTTTTTCGTTAATATCTTTGATGAATTACTGCTTATACTTGATTAATGAAGGTAAAAGTCATTAGGATTGTTTATGAAGTATGAGAATATATAATAATATTTTGTGCTCGAGGTTAAAAACCATTAGTATTGCTTACTTGAATCAAAATTATTGACTTAAAATTTGTCATTACGAGTCCAAAAAAAAGTTCCTTAAATACAACTCAGGGCAAGGCCAAATCCTGGATCCGCCCCGGAGTCCAACAAGAAGTAGATTAAAGAAATTAGAAAGTTTGCTTCAATCAATTGACATTTATATTTCTAACAAACTCTTAGCAAAACTGAGTTAACTGAGTTTCACTTGAGTTTTTTAGGGAACAAACTCATTTGTGATTAGCCAACATATTTACTACTCGTGAACCGAGTTAATGGATTGCTTTTGAAGAGGCTCTACAGCTACTTACAAGCTAAGCTAATTAGTCTAATGCAACGAGCCAACTGCCAAGCCCGAGCTCAAATAATGAACATCTTGTTCATTAGCTTAATCAATTTAAGCATGAACATTCACAATCTCATTAAAATTGGAAACATCTACAACATTTCATTTTCATATATCATGTGTTAAAAATAAATTACAAAAGGTCTTAAGGAACAAAACAAGTTGATTTGATCTTCGGATCTATTAAGCAAATTAAAGATGCAAATTTCTCTAGATCAAAAAACATATTTTTTATATCATTTGGCTTACATTATTTATGCTTTTTGAAAAATAATATATATTCTTCTATCTAGTTTTTCTTTTTTGAATAAGGGTAGGGGTGAAGCTCGAACTCAGGGTTTGAGATTACATAGGATCCAGTTTGTCAACTGACCTACTTGAAATTCGTTTTTCCACCCAGACTTTTTTGTTTTATATTTAATATTTTGTGAAAAAATTTAGAAGGAAACTCCTTATAACAAATACCGAAAAATTATGAATTTTAAAACAAATAAAGGCTAAATAAATGGAAAAATATTAAGAAAATGAGATAAAGATTAAAGTGCGTTTGGATTGAGGAAACAAAAATTTGGGGTGGGGGAAGAAGAGAAGGGAAATAATATTCCTCTTAATTTCCTTGTTTGGATATGTTAGTAAAAAATGAAGGGAGGGATTTGAAGAGAATTGAAGGTAAAATGCTTCATTTAAAAATTCGAGTCATTTGGAGGAAGGAGCAAGGAAAATTAAGTTATTTAGAAGTGAAAGATCTATTTTACTCTTATACATAATAATTTAACTTAAAAATAAGGATAAATTAGTCAATTAAATCAATTTATTTCATTTTTCTTCTGAAGGGTGCGTAAAAGATTTACTCGAAAGGATACTCTGGTTGATAGAGCACACAAATAATATTCTCGTTAATTTACTTATAAGCTTTCTCGAGAGGCTATCCTGAATCCCTAAACCTGGACATGAATTCTTTCAACAAATAATATTCTCGGTCAATGTATTGTCATTATCCAACTCAATGAGTCTATTGACTCATAAAAGAGTCTCACTTTTTTGTGACTCAAAATAATATTCAGTTCATGATCGTTCATATTATTTATATCAGGATTAATAGTATAAGCACTTATAACAGTTACGAGGTATTTGTTTTATATAGTCAATGTAACAACACTTTACTCGACTTGGTCCAGTTCAATTCACATAAGTGTACTAGCACATGAAGCCGAAAATATATCATTCCCATAATCAAGATAAACATATTTAATCATGTGTTACAACTGTATCGATGGATTTCCAAATTCCATCTTTAGTTGTGAACTAAAACTTATATTCTACAAAAACTAATAACTTAATCTTCAGTGTATAAGCGAAACTCTATGCACAAAATCATTTATGATATGAAATATTCAAAAATCGCACGCAACATTATATTATTTAAATTCTCACTGAAAAACAATAATGACTTTTATTAGTAAATACTATCAATATAATATTGCATGTCTTGTAGTATATATTCATAACGTCTTCTCTTATGATGACTATTCAAACAAGAGAAAATGACAAATTTATTCCTTCATTTTTTAAACCTATCCAAACATGAGAAAATAAATATTCTACCTTCTCTTCTCTTCTCTTCTCTTCTCTTCTCTTCCTTCAATGAATTTTCTTTCCATTCTCTTCCCTCAATCCAAACACATCCAATATATAAGTTTGTAAAAAGGAATGGTGATGAAAGACATGAGGATGAGATGTATATAATTATATATGGTTGGTTTACTTTTGGGTGTTAGCCGTCGCTACCAACTCCATCACAAGTCAACAAGGGCCTTTCACTACCCAAACACGCCATTAACACATCACAAAAGTGTAATCACTAATACCTACTTTTTCAGTAATTATAAATTATACTAACCCCACTTGTAATAACCCACTAATAATCACATTTCAGAAAGTAATAATTTTCTTTGGACCATTTGTTGATTTATTGCTAATTATGTTATTTACTTCAAAGTTACAGAATCTTCTAAATCATTAGTCGTACTGTAGGGATGTTCAAAATCAAATCCTAACTATAACCGAATCAAAAGTTTTAATTTTGTTCGATTTTCTGATTTATGATTTGGTTTTAGAATTTTTATAAAATCGATTTTCGATTCAGAATGAATATATATATATATATATACACACACATTTGTGTGTGTGTTAGTTTTAAAGTTTGAATAAAACATGGGTTAATAAATTATGAATAATTAATATTGGATTTATTGATGCATTTTTCAGTAAACCAATTTTCAATATTTTATGTTTTCTGAATTCAACCCAAAAAAATCAAAGCCAAACCCGATAAAATATTTTGGTGTTGTTTCCACTACTTCAAATAAAAATCATATAGTGAAGATGAGAGCTAACATATGTATCACTAGTTGCTCCATTTGAATAAAAGACACGTGTCTAAAAAATATCTCTCAACACATTGTATCATTGTTTTCATAACCATACTGTGACGACTGCATATTCAAAATTTTTGAGATTTAACTGATGCCATAAGGTTGAATCACAGCTTTAAAATACATAATAAAATATATATATATATATATTTTTATATATACTGTATATAAGAGTATTGATCAGGTGAGGGATACCCCACTTAAAATTATGTGCAAGATCTCATGCATCCTTGGATGGTGTGCATGTGCGGCTGTGAATCTGCACCTAACACTCATCTAAGGACAGGTGTGTTATCCCGCACGTAATCTACCATGTATATAGTATTTGGTATACTATCAATATAAATAACTAAAAAAACAAAATAATTATACTTATATCATCTACAATACTTATAACAAAGTGCCAAATCACTATGAACAAAATTTCTTGATTATTTGAACCTCTCGATGACAATGGAAAGTCAACCGATTTTTGACAACACTTCTGGTACGAAGTTTGTTCGCCGATTAGAGGTTGAACCTCATTTTTTGGAACCATCATATTTCCGATTCCTGATTTTCACAGTAGAACCGCCGGCACGATTCGATTTTTAAGACTAAGCTCTCTACTCTCTAGTCTGAAGACTGAATAGTCAGCCCAATTTATAACCAAACACGCGTACAACTTTATTGTTAACCAAGTCAGCCTTTCAGGCATGTGAGAAAGTAACCTACCCCATAAGAAATAAATCTGCTTGAAAACAAAGACATCATATACATATATATATGTTTGAAAACAAAGACATCATGTATATATATATACAGGCAGGTTCAAGTGAGGGATTCCGCACAAATTTTACCGTGTGGGATCACCTCTGCACCATTGTTTGTTGTGTAGGTGGACCCCGCCGCACTTGCACAACAATTAATGGTAATCAAGGGATCCCGCACCCTAAAATTCGTGCGGGATCCCTCACTTGAACCTAACATATATATATATATGAGGATTTTTAAGTGTGGTATCCAGCACGTAAAATTACACGTGGGATAACACAATTACCTTTGATGAGTGTCAGGTGCGGGGCCCACACCATCCAAGGGAGGAGGACGGGTTGCTCACGTAAAATTAAGTGTGCGATCCCTCACTTGATAACTGCTATATATATATATGTGTATATATATATTATATTCCTCTTAAAAGTCAAAGAAATGAACCTTCAAGCCAACCCCATTGTATTGACTTGATCAACCAAAACCTCTTTAAAACAACAAAAACATTCATTCACCACATACAATTCTAGTATTGCAAAGTTTGGGTGGGTTGCTAGTTTTCATCAAGAATGGCAGATAATCAGCAGAGAGTGTTTCCTGTTCATGATGTTGAGGCACCACAGACACCAACAGCTCCCTTGATGACTCGGGGAACCTCGAAATCCGACAAGGGAAATCCGGCTGACAATCAGCAGCAACCGCCGATTCGACGTACCATCCCGATGATGCACTCAAAACCACCCAAGAAGAGAAGCTGTTGCTGCAAGTTCTTCTGTTGGACATTTAGTCTCTTGTTGCTTCTGATAGTTCTAATTGGCATTACTGTTGGTATCTTATACCTTGTGTTCAGACCAAAATTACCAGATTACTCAATAGACAGATTGCAAATCACCCAATTCGATCTCAGCAACAATGACAGCTTATATGCCACGTTCGATGTCACGATTACAGCCATGAATCCCAACAAGAAGATTGGGATATACTATGAGGGAGGAAGCCATATAAGTGTTTTGTACACAGACACAAAGCTATGTGAAGGTTCATTGCCAAAATTCTATCAGGGTCACAAGAACACAACTGTGCTCAACGTGCCTTTGTCCGGACAAACACAGAATGCAACTGATTTGATCTCATCATTGCAACAGCAGCAGCAACAAACTGGTACTATTCCATTGAAGCTTCGGGTTAAGCAGCCTGTGAGGATTAAACTTGGTGACTTGAAGCTCTTCAAGATTAAATCATATGTTAGGTGCAAACTGGAGGTGGATAGCTTGTCTGCTAATAATGCTATAAGTATTAGAAAAAGTAGCTGTAAGTTCAAATTTAGGCTATAATTTTTTTTTAATGTGGATGCAATATATATGCTAGAGGGGGGTTAAAATTTTTTCTATTTGCATTGTACTATTTTTGGTTGCTTTGTTCTTTGTGCAGGGGAAGCTTTGTATTAGTCTTCTTCCCCTCATACGGTCATACCATTGATGTATTTTTTTCATAATACCTACACAGGCATATATATATTTTCAGAATTTCTTTTAGGTATGTTTGAAACAATGTTAAATTGCTTAAAACTTCTAAATTAGTTAGTTCCCCAAGTAATATTGGATCTCACTTGAATCTCCTCATTTATGGATGAGGAGGAAGACATATCCTCTATGATTTAGGATATATGATGTTAGAAGAATAGAGAACGCCCTAAGAGTTGATGATGATTATTATAATCATTTTCATGAGCAATGTATTCGAGACATCTTTCATGCTAGTAATGATGATAGCTTGGATGAAGATGAACTTATAGATGAGGAGGAAGACATATCCTCTATGATTTAAGAGTTATTAATTTTTGTTTGAATGACTTTGCAAGATAGAATGTGATGGTCAATGATTTTGGACTTTTGGTACTTTAAATGTTAGATTTTTATGTATGGTTGAGATAATTTGTTTTGTTTTATGATTTTTATGCATGACTATGCTTATCTGAAATATATATAATTATTTTGTATCATCTATAAATTTGTCCAAAAAGGCGGCTTACGCCTCCGTCTAGCGCTTTTGCGTAGTAAAACTTTGATACACACAAACATCTTCATTTAAGCGGAAACATTGTTATTTACCAGCAATTTTGGTATAAATGCAGCAATAATGAAGTGCTAGTGTCTTTTTAGAGCCCTAAACCACATGGACCAGGAAAGGACCACATCCATGAGAGAGGTGCGTACTTAATTCAAATACATAGACTCCAAGTTCAACAGAACAACATCAAGAAGTAGCTAATACATGAAACCGCAATGTTCTTAGAACACCATTGCAAACAATCAAGAGATAGACGACAATCGCAATTCACACATAGTTATTCGATGCATAATGATTAACTTCCCTTCGCCGTAGCAGTTGAAATGTTTGATTCAACGCCGCCAGTACGGTTAACGAGATCTTCGACTGGGACTTTGATGACATCTCGACGCACGCCCATATCTGAAACCAACCTGCTAATGCAATACATACCACAACCAACGGCTGTCAATCCACTAAAGCTGGTTGTCAAATATCTTAGCGGGGAAGAAACGATTGCACTGAAAGCTGCTAGAATTGATGCTGCCTGTCCACTCCGACCAACGCTGAGGCTAGTGATAATAAGCAAACCAGTCTTGCAGTAAATTGCAAAATCTTCGCAGTTGTTCTTGAAAAGGTTATATACACCAAAACCATTTTGGAGGAGAAAAGAAGCCCGATGAAGGACAACCTCTGACGGGTCAGAAGAAGCAAGAGTACAGCTTCCTCCTCGAGCTTGGACAATAAACAAGGCTGGCGAGACTCCGTACTCAAAGAGATGGAGGTCGCCACCATCGAGGAAGCAGTCAATACAAGATGAAATCACACCATCAACTCTTGAGTGGTCACCACACTTGGGGCATGGATTTCCAGATTGCCGAGCCGATGAGCTGAAAATAAAACGATCTAGCACAGTTCCTGTGCCAATTTCCTGCCCTGCTCCTCGAGTGAAGTGGATCACCATTTCATCACCCACATATATTCCTGAGGTTTTATAGCATGCATATAAGAAAGCTGATTTTTGCAGATTTATTTTTGTAATGGGCCAAAACTAAAAGTTCATGAAATTTTCATCAAGAGCCATTGGTTAAAGAATACATATTTTCAGTGATGTGCACAACATGTAAGAAAATATTGTTGTCCTAGTAATACTGGAATATACGAACAAAACAGGTATCCAACAGCAATTAGTAGAATATTTACAGTAAAAAGCCTACATATACTAGCATACAATTTGTGCAGCATGTCAGATCACTGAAGAAATGAGAATTACACTCGAGATATATTACAAAAATAATACATAAGGAATGTTGAAAACTCATTTCACATGAAATATTGAAGTAATAACCCAAACCACAAGTTTTTAAGGTAACTCCAATAACAAAATTTAAAAGAAAAATAACATGGAAGAAAAAGCTTTGAACTCCATTCATGAGATTCTAAATCCTGTCGATTATTGTTTAGAAATAATTTCAAAACTACATGAGTCAAGTTTAGAAAGCAGCCCTAACAAAACTGGCCAACCCTCCAAACACTGAATATTTGCATAATTTTTGCCAAGCGACTCTACAATTACTTGATACTCTCCTTCGTATCAGACATTCATTACATAATACATGTCAAAAAGAAAATAAAAGAAGAAAGGTAAAACAAAGATCCTATCATAAGCTTATGATCCTTAAACAAATTGCAAAACTTCAAATTACTTTGAGTTCGTCAAATTATCTTTGATTTTTTATTTCCACTATGAGAAGAGAGTTCTTCATTTTTTGTAAGAATTTTTCCAGCGAGAGAAAAACTGTTCCATATTTTACTTATATATTTATATCCAATTTTAAGGCTGGGAGGAAAACACTTCAAACTATTCATAATATTCTATGCATGTCAGGTTTCAGTTCCATTCTCCCCTTCAGTAACTTGGATTTAACTGGCACTAGCTGTTCACGTAATCATGTGGGTCTGGGATTTACACTCCAAGGTGCATCCAATGCAACGCTACCTTAGAGGGGTTCACTTCCACCTGCTCCAAACATTTCAGTTTAATGAAATACTGTGGAAAAATAGCACTGAGAACAACAACTGTACAAAATTTTTGCCTATCTATCCTTTTCAATTCGTTGATCTCCTTATTGTATCATACAGAGCTAGCAAAAGCAGGAAGAAAGGTGGTATGATTTCAAAAGAGAGAATCAAAGGTAGACAAAGCACTTTCTTCCCCTCTTTTCTTATCTTCCAGTTAAATAAGAAATAGTGAATTAAAAGGATACCAAAAATAGATAGAAGAGGAAGATGCAGTTAAGGCATTTTTTTTTCTTTTAATTAAATGCAGAGCAAACAATGCTTTGGGCCAAAAAATCAGTTTCTTGTAAAGAACAAATGTATTTCTGGATGTTTCTTTACTTCGCTTAATTTAAATTAAAGGAACTAATTAGCTAAAAAAGCAGTACTGATTGGGCATGTTATTTTTGCTCGAAAGAGATTGTTAGTAGATTAATCAAGTGAGGGAAAGCATATAAACATTTTGGTCTTCAACACCACTTTACAATTCCTTTCCAATTAAGTGTAACTAAGCACTTCAAGCTACACATAATCAAAAATATTGGCAGAGCAGGCATAAAGTGAAAGTACAAACCACAACCATAAGCTTCATTTTATAAAAATTCCTTCCATCAAATTTGAAAACTGTTCTTGGTTAGATATTATGCTTATATATATATATATATATATATATAAAAGCAGCTTAGATCTTATTCTTGTCTAGTGTTTTCTAATCCTCAATTTCGTGCACCTAGTAATAGGCCGTTCAGGAATGATACCAATTTAATAAAAGTTACAAGTGAGTAAGTAGGCTAAAGATCGACCAATTTGAATGCTCTCTTTGTCAGTAATCAGTGTGCCTTCTGTTGTCCTATCAGCAGAAATGATAAGATGGAAGGGAAACCAACTGAATTGTTACTACATTCCCAATTAAAAATCCCAGCTTAATAACATATTCTCCTATCTTGATAACATATCCTATCCCAAGTGTAAAAGGAATCCATGTATACACTAGAGAACCAGGGACAACAACATTAACAAGTCTTGAGCCAAATTTTAGGTTCAACAACAGGATTTCTAAATAACAGACTACCTTTCTTTGAAAGTAAAACATATTTATGGAGAAGCACCAAACATGTGCAAACGAGGGTAAACAAAAACCGACTTGGGGAATGAGAAAATTATGAGCCAAAAAGGCTGATAGACCCCATAAAATTGTCACAATACCATGAAAACCAAAATTTTATATTGCAAAGCCAGTTGTCCATGAACTGGCCTGAGTCCGTTTCCTTGTTCAAAAAATACCCATTATTTCTTTCTAGCCAAACTACCAGGCATGTATACTCGTAGATCACTCAATTAATCATATCGAAAACTACACTATTAACTACTCCATTCACATCACAATTTCAGTCCATATTACTTCCATTCACATTTCACCGCGCTTCTGCTTCTCTTCCCACAACCTCCTACATGAAATTTATCACATTTCTTCATTGAGAGTCCGAGACTAATAGCATTCCTATGTTGCACATCTCCCAACCCAAGTATCTTATACGGATATCTCTCAGTCCTATCAACAAAGGCATGTCAATACTGATTGAAATGTCTACATTTTTTATGCCATATTTTCACATGTTGTCATACATCAGTGATCCGCCCCAACATTCTTGTACATTCGATTCCTTCAACATCTGACCTTCAAATATCAAAATCATGTACAGTATAGACACTGTGAGGGGTAATAAACATGGTTCCAGTAATTTTGCAGGATCATAAGCAAAACCCAGAAATCCAATACATATAGAAACTCAATTCGATTAACCATGAAATGAAAATGCAAAATCCAACAAGATTTAGCAGGAGCCAACATTCATATTTAATGGGTACCAAATAATTCATGATACCATCAATCAACTAATAACAAGTCAATCGCCATAAAAAAAATCGAAACTTTAAGAGCAAGCATTGGCATATAAACAAGTATAGTCAAAACGAAGAAGAAAAGAATTGCGGACCATGGTGGGCGTAGAGGTAGGCCTGCCTCCATGAGTAGATATGATCTCCTGGCTTCAGTTGATCCCGAGAAATCTTGTTTGACAGAACTCCCATTCTCTATTTCTCTGTTTCTCTCTGCCTACGCCTCTGTTTCTCTCGATCGAAGAAGAAGAAAAGAGAAACGGATACGGAGACCGGTTTCTGCTTCCTTTGCCTCCCTTCCTGGTTTGCTTAGTCTTTACGCCTTTCAGAATCCTACTAAACTCCCATTTTAATACTTTTGGGTGAAACGACATAATAATAATAAGTTGTCATTTTATTAAATATATAATACATCATTCTCTATATTGATATATATCATTATCTATAATAAATGTTGCATGACCCACGTATATAAATTTTGATTGACAAGTCATATATGAAAGTTCTATATATGTGTTATATGAAAGAAAAGGAGGTAGGAATCAATTGAGTTATTATATAATTATTTAATTTCCAACACAGCACGAATCTCCCTCGTTGTTTTGAAAGCAAGTTTTTCAGGTTGTAAGTATCCAGTCTTATGTATCTTTATTTTTTAAGTTTATTATAATATTTCTATTATGTCAACTTTAAAAATTTTAAATTTTACGGCACTTGATATTTCTGGAAGAAATTATTTATCATAGGTTGTTGATGTCGAGACTCACTTGGAAGTTGCGGGTCTTGATAACACAATTAGAAGAAAAAAACACCGAATCCCCGCAGGATTTGGCTAAAGTAATGATTTTGCTTCAATTTGGCTAAAGCAATGATGTTGCTTCACTGTCACCTTCATTAAGAGTTGAAAACCGAATACCTCATAGAGAAAAATCATCTTGCACTATGGAATGATATAAGAGAGAGGCATGAACACCAGAAGAATGTTATTCTCCCCAAAGCTCATTATGACTGGATGCACCTAAGGTTGCAAGATTACAAATTAGTCTGTGAATATAATTCTGTCTTGTATAAAATCACCTCACAACTTGATTTTTTTTGGGAAAGGCTTACTGAGTCAGATAAGTTGGAAAAAACATTTTCCACATTTCACGCTTCTAATATGATATTGCAGCAAAAATATCGTCAGAAATGATATGAGAAGTATTCTAATCTAATAAGTGTTCTACTTGTGGCTGAGCAGAATAACGAGTTTATGTTAAAAAAATCATTAGTCTTGTCCTATTGGCAGTACATCGTTCCTTGAAGTGAATGTTATTGTAGATAATAATCGAGGACGTGGACGTGGTGAAAAAAGAGGTCGAGATCGTGGTTATGGCTGTCGAAACCATGAGGGTAATTTTGGTTCTCGTTCATACCACCAGAAGGGGTATGAAAGCGAAACAAGTAAGGGTTCTTCACTACGTTGACCTAGAAATTGGGGTTTGTAGGAACTGTGTGGGATTGAGACTTTCTACGGCTTTGTATACCCTCCAAGCTCTAGGTTAGTTGTTTTAAAATTTTATAGTTTACTTCTCTTTTCAATTTTAGTTGGATTTTACTTCTTTGTTACATAATTGATGATATTGGGAATCTATAAGTTTAGCAATATTATTGTTGGAAGTTTGGAATTGGAAGTACGGAACTATGTTCTTGTTTATGCCTTATGAGTTATGGAAGTTGGACTTGGAAGTATGATAGTGTGTTAATTTTGATGTTTCTACCAAAACAAAATTTTAATTTTGATATTGATATACAATTTTTTTTTTTTTTACGAGAAAAGTCAAGATTTAGCTCTCCTCTCTTGTCTTTAAAGAAGTGTCAATAAAAAAAGAAGTGTGTGTATGAATGTATGTGTATATATTATAAATTAGAGGACACAGTTGGTTTCAGTGTGAACTAATCTCAATAGTTGGGATTATTTTGCAATTGTAAGATGTGTGATCTATCATGCATATGATAGTTTCTTCTTTTTGCCATAGGAAAATCTAGAGTTCCATATTTCTTTACCTGTAACCGTCCAAATCAAATTCAATCAAGCAAAGAATTTCAAGGACTTTGGATTCTGGGAGAAAGAAAATACCTCTTCCATCATAAAGAGAGAGTTGGTGTTAAACAAGTAGTTGAGTGTTGTGAAGCGGGTTAGAAGAGCGAATATAAGATCGTTGAGTACCAACTAGATCCTGGTCTAGAGTACAAGAAGGTATACATTATTTTATGATTCAAAGAATCCTTCACGAAGGCTATGATTCACAGCATATGCAGCATAAATCGGATAAACTGGAACCTTGTAAGAAGAACTCGCAACAATCAAGAAGTGGAAGAAGCGACAAAAAAATAGTGCTAAAATTCTCTAGAACTCTAAAATATTACTAGTCGAAGTATGAAAAAATTTAATGAATTACACGTCTATGTACAGACTACTCGATACTATTTCCAATAATTTTAGAAATAATAATCCTTTGATGTTTACAATTAAAAAAAATGAAAATAGGTAGAAGAATCACATAATTTTTCTTGTCTGCAGGGTGATCGTCCCTTGTTTGTTTGTGAGCTGTTGTATGATGATGCGCATGGTAACTTGTTTTTAAATTTTTGTTGTTGATACCAATCTTATGTTTCTCGTTACTGATTTTGGTGGCCGCGAAGGAAGGCTTAGTCATATACATCACATGCAGTTGACTTCACAATAACAGTAGGTAATGCCGAGGCACAATAACAATAGAAGTAGTATAGTTCCAGCAACACACACTAAACAATAGCAGGAGAGGAGTATACCTTGGATACATCAATATTATATGTAAATTTTTTGGTACACGTGGAATGGACACATGCACATTAGAAGTTTGTTTCCATTGTTATTTTGTAACCTTTGTACTTATCTCCTTCATTTTTTCCTTACTTTTGCAAAGACAGACACACACACACAGGACAGAGACAGGACACGCCATTACAAAAGGGCCAATCAATTGTAACGCGGAATCCTATATATCCTATACACACACACCCAATCTTAGCGATGTGGTACAAACTGAGCGAATCAATACAGGACAGACACCGAAGCACCAATCAAATACTGACACCTAAGAATTTACAGACCACGGTTGAAACAAAGTTTGATTCTTTTGCAAAGACAGACAGACACACACAGGACAGAGACAGGACACGCCATTACAAAAGGGTCAACCAATTGTAACGCGGAATCCTATATATCCTATACACACACACCCAATCTTAGCGATGTGGTACAAACTGAGCGAATCAATACAGGACAAACACCGAAGCACCAATCAAATACTGACACCTAAGAATTTACAGACCACGGTTGAAACAAAGTTTGATTCATTTTTTCCTTACTAGGCATTTAACTCACATCCTTTTTATTTTTATTTTTTTAGGTCCTGCAATTTCGAACAAGGGTACAAGAAGGTTTCAGGACAAAGACCCTTTCTTTTCTTATTGATTTTTGATTTGTGTGTGTATGGTTTTTATTTTAATGTTTGCCTCTAATGAATTTCACTTCGAGACTGTAAATTACATTTTCGTAACACTAAAATCCCATTTGAACTATTGAGATTTGTTCATTCTTAAACATCTATGAATTGAGATACACCAAAATTATAAGAATTAAACATCTATGAATTGAGACACACACCGAAACAAACCTCCAACACATTTAGAGTTTTACAATTTTACAATTTAAAACTTCGCAAACAAGCGTAGCAACAACAATTAAATTATTCTTGAGGCTTGCTCCAAAATTTTCTCTTCCACATCTCAAGATTCTCAACATTTGTCTCTGCCCTCTTTTTTGCATACTCCAATGCATTTTTCCCCACTTAAATTCTGATTGGCATTTTTGGAGTTTGTCTTCCAACTTAGCATTCTTTAATCGCTGCACCTTATATTTTTCCATCAATTCTCTTTCACGCGAGACCAAAACAAACTCTACTACATTAAACTCGAAATCACGAAACTCGCATCTCAAAATTGAAATCAACTCCGGAATGCTCAAATTACTGAGATCACCATCTAAATCCATAGCTAGGTCTCCTTGATTAATAGAATTTGAATCTACTGATGAAGCCATCAAATGTTGTAAAAGGGTTAGAATAGCTGCTGACTCACTCTCACTTACTTCTCCTAGCATATAAACACACAATAAAATCTCGGAATGACTCCGCTCTCTCGTGTTCAATTACCATCAAGTCTTGGTTGGTGGTCTTTGGCTTCCTAACACTTGCCAATCGAAGGCTGAACTTCCTTGAGAGGTCCTAGAAGCTATAGATGTTATGCCTTAGAAGGTTAATAAACCAAGTCCGAGCTGGTCCAATAAGTGTGGAGGGGAATGCCTTACATAGAATTGCATCTGAGGCGCCTCGGCATTCCATCATAGACTTGTATCCCATGACGTAGTCATAGAGATCCTTCTTCCTATCATAGTGCTCAAGGTTGGGGAGCCTAAAGTCACGAGGTATCTAAGTTTCAAGAATGTCCCTGGATAGGGGAGTCATGGAGCTATCCCACATCTCGTTAATGATATTCCCCCCTACAGGGCTGCCAGCTTGTAGTCTACCTCTTGAAGATGTTTTTTTACATCTTCATTAATGTTGGAGTGATGCGTGTTCCTTTTAGTGCTGGTGTTGGAGTTCTCGTCCCGGTTCTTATCCCCTCTCTTACCCTTTGAGTCAGCAGAGCGAGAGTTTCTATCATCATTATTCCTTTGGGTCTCCTAAGTAGGGACTTGCTGATTCGCCATCATCATCTCAGTAAGCAACTGCACTTGCTGGCAGAGCTAGTTCAATCTTTTAGCACTGATGGGAGGATCTTGTCTTCTGTGCCAGTGTCTGTGGGACTCTTCCGTCTTGGACCTGAGGGCACCCCAAGGGCGCATTTTGTCGTGTAATATTCTCCAAGTCTAGAAGCTGTTGCTCGATCCCATCCACCGGATGCTGAACATGAGATGTCTCAAGATCATTCACATTGATTCTTCTAGGTCTAACCATTGTGAGTTAGGGAATTAGAAGTTTTCCACAGAAGGCGTCAAAAAGTTATCAGTCCCAAGAAGACGATCAGTCGGTCACACCTGTTGCCCTACACGACAACCGAGGGTGAAGATCCTTCCTGCAAAAATAAGTAAACGTGAGTTAAAAGCCGCACCAGAGGTTTTCCTCTGGCATTGGCGCTCCGGTGCTCAAGTCAGTTTGTACTCTAAAGCTAGGAGAGCTTGGTGGACCAAAGCTCTCTATAAGCAAAAGTACAAATTGTGATTATATAGATTCATACCTGACTTCAAGAGCCTTATACAGGAGTAGGGGAGGCTGAATTTCAATCGGATTAGAACTCTTCTTTCTTGCCATCTGCACCATTAATCTTTGGATCACCAGAGTTCGAGCCTCACTAGGACTCTTCTCTTAGTAGGAATCAAAATCATTTCCAAGGTAATTAGTCTCCACATCTGTGTAAGAAACATGTAGTTAGGCCTCGTCATCGGGCCGGGCTGGCCCAAAAAATTAGGCCCAGGCCCGGCCTTGGCCCAAGCTCGAGAGCCTTCTTTGGGCTTCGGGCCGGGCCTAGGAGAATTTGATAAGCCCAAGCCCGACCTTGGCCCAAGTAATTTGGGCCAATAAGTCGGGCCTCGGGTCGGGCTTCGGGCTTGGCCCAATGAGCTCGGGCTTAAGTATTAAATTAATATATATATATAGATACACATACATAAATATATACACACACATAAATACACACTTATAAATATATCTATACACATATATTTATATATGTATACACATATAAATGTATTTATATATATATATACACACACACACACACTGTGACAGTGTGCATATTTGCACACTGTCACACACACATATATGTATGTATGTATACAACCGGGTTCGTATAAGGGATCCCGCATGACTTTAATCATGCGGGAACCCCATCCTGGCCGTCCATCTAATCGGACGGCCAGGTCGAAGACTTATTTCATTTAGGGGTTCTTTCGAGCTCTTCCTTCCTCCATCTTCATAGGCTTCCTTCGTCTTCGACCTTCCTCCATCTTCACAGGCTTCTTTCGTCTTCGAGCTTCCTCCATCTTCACAGGCTTCCTCCATCTTCGAGCTTCCTCCATCTTCACGGGATATACAATGGTTAGGGAGATCCATCTTCACGCGCACATATCTCGTGCATATAGCCTTCTTCTTCGCCGTAACAACGCGATGGCGCCACTGAAACCATCTGGAGATCCCGATATGAAGATGGGGGGGAAGAAATCAATTTCATTTGGAGATTCCAAATCTGGTTCTTCTTCCTGTAATAGATGTAGGGGTTCAAGTTAGGGTTCAAGTCAGGGTTCGAGTTCTTATTCGATTCGAGGAGGAGCCGATAGTTCTTATACTTCCGTGCCAGTTCTCGCAGAAAAAATAAATCGATTTCGTTTGGAGATTCGAAGTCTAGCTCTGCTTCCTCTAATCGATGTCTCAGGGGTTCAAGTTCTTCTTCGATTCGAGATTGAGCTCGATTTGGTAAGTTTGATTTTTAGGTTTCTTAATTTCTTTTGCAACTTCTTTGATATGCACTTGCTGCTGTAAAAAATGGACAATGGAATAGTTAGTATTACATGATGAGCATTACTGATGGTTTTAGGCTGGGTTTGAGTAGTAGGCAAATGACCTATTTTTGCAGGGCAACTTCCGTCTGGTTTGTTTCAGTTGCAAAATTCTCATTTGCTTGCAATCGAGGCCAGAAAGGTAGCAATGGTCCCTAGAATGTGAATGCATTTAACTGTCCAATACCCTTTTTAAGTGTTCTCTATCATCAAATAGTTCTAACGGTTTCTGGAGTTTATTGTCTTTGGAATTATGAATTTGTTGTTACAGGAAAATACTAAATGGTGCTATTCAAATGACTTCGTTGGTTTGCAGTGTTGGAGATGGAATTATATTGCCTTGTGGGAATGTAACTGCAATAGCTTTTGATATTGTGTATTAATGCTGGAGATGGAATTATATGTACACATTTGGGATTCTGTTTTGTAAAAGGGTGTTATCCTTTGCTCATGTTGTATTGCCTTGTGGGAATGTAACTGCAATGTATCAGTTTTTATAATAGAAGGACAAATCAAATAAACGAGATTGAATAACAGCAGCAATATTTTAGCATCACTTTAACAAGAACAACAGCAATATTTTAGCATCACTTTAACAAGAAAGCACAAGCCAGAAGACAACTCTGCCCATGATTATTCACTCCGACAAATGGAGCAAATATCAACCCATAGCGATTTGTGTTGTACGTAGTGTCAAATACAAGAACATCACCAAATGCATGATACGATATCCTACACTTAGCATCAGCCCAGAAACAATGTCTAACTTTGTTATTTGAATCCATCTCAAACGAGTAAAAGAAGCCAGAATTTTTTTCTTTCTCTGCCTGAAAATATTCTATCAACATCTGAGCATCATGTCCTGCATACTGCTCTCTCTCATCCCTTCGCGCATTATATATATCCCTATCAATGCATCCTATGTTTTCTAAGCCCCCGGATTGTAGCTCAAATATACTAATTTGCTGATGAATAGGAACATTAGCCGCTGAAAATTGTTGGGACAACGCTTTTTTCGCATTGGAAAAAGAACGATGAGATCTCAACAAATGCATCTTCCTTGGAGTTGCAAAAACATGATTGTGAATTTCATTGAATTGAGAAACAACAAAACATTCATTCGAGCTACTTTTCACAACAGTAAATCTTGCCTTACAACCCTCCCTCGTTTCCGGCCTTTTCCTAACACCATTAGATTTTGATTTCTCATAATCTCGAACCCTTTCTTTGTAACAAACAAATTCTTTTCGAATAACCTCGTTGAACTTGTTCTTCTTTGAAGAGTGATTGCGAACACTAAATCCAGCAGACCTAGCATATTAGTTGTAAAAACTTTGAGCTTCTTCGACCGAATCAAACTCTTGTCCTAATTTTGGAGTTTTTTCAGACACTACTTGAGGCACAAATTCTTGGACTGGATTTGATGAAGAACCCAAATCATCTTCCTGGACATAGTGCATTTGACCTTCCATGATCTTCCAATTACAAATCTCACAAATGATTAATCCAAAATCAGTTCACAATGATGCTCAATCCAGCTTGCATACGGAAGCTATCTCATTATCTGCAAGCCCATTAAAAAATAGTAAAAAAGAGAAAATAAGAAACAGAAAATTTTAAGCAACATGTATTTGAATAAAGCAGCATGTATTACTCACCATTCAAGATTACTACAGGCAAGCTCACAAGAGCTTCATTCTTTAAAAATTTATGTAATGTTGAGTCTTTTAAAAAAATTAGATGACTACTCCCGTGCTCATAATTACATACATTTCTACATGCCAACATTGAAGACCTGATAATTAATCAAAAAAATAAAAGAAATCACTTGCGCCTAACTGAGGCTAAGTGTTCTCCTGGTAGGGGCTTTCGAAATGGCAGCTTTGCTGGTTTCACTAAAATGAACATTAACAACTACAAAATAACTTAGCAAAAATGAAAAACTAATCCGAAAATCGTTAAAAGGAACATACAATAAACCTTGCTGCTGAACGGAATGGAGTTCGGTGGTGAATCGGAGGATGGAATCGCGCCAAGATTGTTGCAGAAGGAATCACGCGAAGATGGATGAAGTCCCGTGAAGATGGAGGAACTCGCGTGAAGATGGATCTCCCTGACCACTGTATATCCCGTGAAGATGGAGGAAGCCTGTGAAGATGGAGGAAGGTCGAAGACGAAGGAAGCCTGTGAAGATGGAGGAAGGAAGAGCTCGAAAGAACCCCTAAATGAAATAAGTCTTCGACCTGGCCGTCCGATTAGATGGACGGCCAGGATGAAAGTCATGCGGGATCCCTTATACGAACCCGGTTGTGTATGTATATGTATGTATATATATATATGTGTATACACCTATAAATATATCTATATATATATATGTATATACATATATATACACACATGTCACAGTGTGCATATTTGCACACTGTCACACACACACACACACACATATAGATATATATATATATATGTATGTATTATGTGTTATATTTTTCGAGCTCGGGCTTCAGGCCGACCCAAATGATCGGTCTTCGGGCCGGGCTCGGCCCCAGAAATGGAGCCCAGGCCCGCCCAAGGCCTGGGCCGGGCTTTGGCCCGTGGGCTCGAGCCGGTTTCGGGCCCAAGGGCCGTTTGGAGAGCCCTACATGTAGTGTGTTGCTCCTGCTCGGTTTACAGAGGACCCAAGCTGCGTATTACCTAGCTCTTACTGAGGTAACCTCCTCGGTAGAGCGAGGTGGCTTGCTCGGCCTAGGGGTCGTTTCCATGGACCGGCTCTAAATAGTCTATATAGTGACATGTGTCATAACCTCATTGGTAGGGACATTTTGGTAATATCAAAGACGAAGTGGGAGACACTAGCCACACAAAGACAACACATACAAAGCTAAAGTGGGAAAGAACATTTAGGTCATACGACAAATGACGTCGTTTTGCTGTGCAAATAGTAGAGCTAAACAAAACCTAGATGAGTGACTAAGAAAACAGGAAGGGAATCGGCAACAAAGGCCCCTAATGCCATCAAGTACATATAAAGGTATTAGATGTATAGATATAAGAAGAAACAAACAATTAAACTAGTGGTTATGTGCTTCACTAACATACTCAATATTTTTCAAAACTTATTGATAATCACTAATACTTTTCAAAACTTACTTATAATTATGATAGGGTTGGGATCGAGACAATTTTAGTTATGATACTTTAAGCATTTATTAATCGGTCCTAGTATCCTAAATCAACATCAAAAATAAAAATCTACACGAAATCGTGACGAGTTTGAAAATAAATATCAAAACCATTTCCAAACTCTATAAGATCAATTTTCAAGTTTTAATCGCATTGGATATCCTAAAAATAATGCACGAGTCAATTTTTTTTTGGGTCATTCCTATACGAGATCCATCTTAGACCAAGGCTAGGACCCTAACCCTTAAAAATATATTCAAGAGGCCAATCGCCTCCAAAGTTTTGGAAATCGGACCGGTTCAATCGATGACCGGCCTTTTATCTGGTCTCCTCTTAACACTTATAAACTAGCAACTATCTATATTGGTTGTTCATCATGATAATCGTTCGATTCATGGCCGAATTGACCTATCCATGTGAACTGGATTGGCCTAAATGTAATGCAAAAATATTTTTAATTGGTCTTGAAATCATGACCCTCTCCTTATAATTTTCTTTTTTACGAACTAAGCCATGAGACATTTCATGTTTCAAAGAGTATACTTATTGGATATATAATATTTATTTCAAAAGTATTTACACACATTTTAATAAGTTCTTAAAAATATTTTTGCACATTTATTTATTTTGCACATTATAATAAATATGTATTTAATATTTAAATGCTTTTACATGTACCTGTTGTGTTTTTTTCCAACAAGTTTATTTTTTTATTGTTAATTATTATTTTTATTTTATCATTTTATTTAGGGGAAATTAGGCTTAGGTCCAAATTTATTAATTTTTAAGAGTAAAAGGACAGCTGAATTTTTTTTGTTAGTTAAGGTCCAACTGATTTTTAAATTTATTGAATTAAGGACAAAACTTGAAATTGCAGATTTTTCATTGTTATTCCAATTAAATATGATTGAAAACTTATTTTTCTCGAAACGGATGCTTCCGACTTTGGATTGAGGAGAGGCGAGTGGCGTTGGAATCATGAGGTCGATACGAATCCAACTCGATTGGTCTTGCCAAGATTAGACATCGAAAACTGTCGATTCGAGGCAAAACGCTCATAACACATTTGGCCTCAATCTGATCGTTTCTCATGTCAGATCGAGGTGAGATTAGTGGCCTTAGAATCGTTAGGCCGAGACAAATCCAACGCCACTAGACTTGTCAAGATCCGACATTGGAAACTTTCAAATCAAGGCAAAATAGTCGGCACCAATCAAAACGTGTTTTACCTCGATCTGACCGTTTTTGGAAATGGATCGAGACGGGACGAGTGGCTTTGAATTCATCTTGGTCGGACAATTCCAACGTCACTGGTCTCGCCTCAATCCATCATCGGAAAGTGATTACTTGGTCAAAAAATATTTTCGAAGGTTCTACAGAGAAAAAATATTTTCTACAGAGAAAAATAATATTGTACATTTATGATGATATTATTGGCCCATTATGTAGGTCTTGCTTCAAGTGCTTCCATTGGTAAGAATTTGTTGGATTTAGTAAATCTGAACTTTCTAGTTCATCACTTGGGACATAGGTTTTTAATAGCGAATCTGGGTTTTGATTTGTCGAATAGAGAAAAAAATAGTTCTACAGGAAAAAAGAGTTCTAACTAATTTTGGAAGTTTGAACCCCGGTGTTTAAGGTATCCGAGCCCGTTAGGGTTTAGTAGTTACGACCCTAGGGTTTAGCACTTGTGACATTTAATATTTTAGTAGTGAATTTATTCCTTGAGTCCATTAGGGTTTAACGAATCCGAGCCTTGAGTTTTATCACTTGGGACATAAAGGTTTAGTAGTGAATTTGTGCTTTGAGTTTGTCGAATAGAGAAAAAAATTACATAGAAAAAAGAATTGTACAGAGAAATCAAGGTTCTACAGAGAAATATAGGTTATAAAGAGAACAAGAGTTATGCACTAACAGTAGAACGAAAAATGTGATTTCATATTTTTTGGCCGGACTTTTATGTCGGAACATTAGGTTCATCACTTGGGACATAAAATTTTATTATTGAATCCGAGCTTTGGGTCTATTGTATAGAGAAAAAATATATTTTAGGAAGAAAAAGTGATTCTAAAGATAAATAAAGGTTTTATAGAGAAATGTTTTACAGAGAAATGTTTTACAGAGAAAAAAAGTTCTACAGAGAAATAAATGTTCTACAGAGAAATATAAGTTATAAAGAAAAAAGATATTGTATAGAGAAAAAAGATATTTTACGAAGAGAAAGTGATTCTAAAGAGAAATAAAGGTTCTACAGAGAAAAATAGTTCTACAGAGAAATATTAGTTATAAAGAGAAAAAGAGTTATGCACTAACAGTAGAAAGAAAATTGTGATTTCAAATTTTTTGACATGACTTTTATGTCTGAACCTTGGGACATATGGTTTTAATATTGAATTCGAGCTTTGGGTCTATTATATAGAGAAAAAGTGATTCTAAAGATAAATAAAGATTCTACAGAGAAATATTTCTATAAAGAAAAAAAAGTTCTACAGAGAAATAAAGATTCTACAGAGAAATATAGGTTATAAAGAGAAAAAAGTTATGCACTAGCGATAGAACGAAAACTATGATTTCATATTTTTTTGTCTGACTTTTATGTCTGAACTTTGGGACATAGAGTTTTAGTATTGAATATGAGCTTTGGATATATTGTATAGAGAAAAATATATTTTACAAAAAACAAGTGATTCTAAAAATAAATAAAGGATCTACAGAGAAATATAGGTTATACAGAGAAAAAGAGTTTTAAAACTATGATTTCATATTTTTTAGCTTAACTTTTTTGTTCGACCACCAAAATGATTGTCGTTGGTCTCAAAAGAAGCGCAACTATGAGAGGAGTAAAGCCCGACCTATGGCAGCCAGAACAGAGGTCTATAGCAGCCGGAAAGACACCGAGAAGCTCCGACGACGCCCGAAAACTTCTTTTCATTGCTGCAGCTGTTTCCGACGTTGGATCGAGGTAAGACTGGTGGCGTTGGAATCGTTTGGCCGATACGAATCCAACGCCACCAGTATCGCTTCAATCCGATTTCAGAAACGTCCAGATTGAGGCAAAATGTGTTTCAAACGTTTTGCCTCGATCCGCCCTTTTTTGGCGGCAAATTGAGGAAAGACCACCGTCGTTGGACTCCTCTCGACGATACAATTTCAACGGCAGTGGTCTCTCTTCAATCAGATGTTGGGAAGAGGAGCTTATATTGTCGAAGATGAAAACCGCGTGTAATGGATGAGAGAGATAGTTTGGGTAGTTTAATTATTTTGTCCTTATTTCTAATTTTTAAAATGAATTGGACCTCCTTCTAAAATTAAACATGATTATGTACTTTTATCTAATTTGTCATTTTATTTATGACATTTTTATTCTGTGAAGACTTACTGACTAATGAATAATTATAAAATTTTCAATAGAATATATTATTGATATATTTTTATATATTATGAATATTATAAAATATTTTTAATTATTAATTATATTAAATATATTCATATATAATATTTTTTAATTTCTTGATCAATCGTATTTTTCAAGATTGTCAGAATCGGTCACCGGCCATGTAACTGGTCCAATCACACCCATATGAACCAGACAATTTTTGAATTGGTTCTTTTTTGTGAATCGATAGAACCGACCGGTCTCAATGAATCAGACTGATAAGTTTTAATTGCAAAATTATTGTTGTTGATAAGTTTTGAACAGATGACCTACTAATATTAAGACAAAGACATTATCATTAGGTTATGACTCATTTTTTATTGAACTTAGACATGCAAAATTAATATATTGTATTTTTATAAAATATTTTTACACATTATTGAATATTAAATATTTTTTATTTTATATTAAATAATTATTTATATCATATTATATTTTATTAAATCTGATTTCAAAATCAGGTATTTTCAAAACCTTTCATCTGCTTATGTGCTCATTACCTGTTTGGACCGGGTTCCGAATTTAGGTCTCGAGAAGACGCTCCAAACCAAACACCATAAAACCCTTTGAGTATGCGGGGCAAGCTGCAGAAATCTCCACTTCTTCCACTGATCTTGTTGTCCCTGTAAACGCTCTCTTTTGATTGAATACTGCTGAAAGCTTCATCGAAACTGTTATTTTGGAATCTCGAGCATGAAGGGCGCTTTGATGGTGCTGAACTAGTCCTTGCTTTTGTTGTTTATTTTGCAGTTGAAGTTGCGAGTTAGGTATGATAAAGCGGAGATTCTACAGACTTGATTACGGAGATAATAGCGATGGCTCGGATTCATCACCGGCGTCCTCCTCCGACTCTGAAGTCGAAGCAGAAGAAGCTACTGAAGGATCAGAAGAGGAGGTGAATGAGAATGCTGAGTCTCGTTCCAACTCATCTGGTTTGTTCATCTCCTGTTTATCTTTCTTTGTTCCTCTCTGAATATTAGAACTCAGTGCCATTGTGTCGACGACTTGAAATGCAGAAGCTTTTTTCGGTGAACGAATTGTTCTGTTCGTTTACTTGTGTATGTGTTTGGGTACTTCTGGTTTGTGTTATGCTTTTGCTTGCGTTATTATTATTTTTTTTTGGTTTTTTGGTACTTTTGATTAGTGTGTCAGGCTATACTTTTGATATTACCGTAGGCTGTTGTTTAGCAACTCTATCCCAGTTAATCGAGTCCTTTCTGATATTCTGTCTGATTTTCATGCATTAATATACAAATTGATGGTTTCTTTGTTTGTGTTTTATTTTTTCAGAGTCTGTTTGTGATTTGTTGATATCTGCATTGGCCGATAAGAATTAGATCTCTATATTTTAAACTCAAAGAAAGTTATTCTTCTAGTAATCTGCTTTATATCAATAACTTTTTTGAGTGTACTAATTGTTATATGCTGTTACCTTTCTATGAATATCTACATATCAGGATATGAAAGTGAGGATAGCTCGGGAAATGAGATTGGTGTTGACGCATCAGGTAGTATGTATCTTTGTTTAACTATTTGTGGGTCAATGACTTAATGGGAGCCATACTTATCCTTTGTGTTAGCATCAAACGTGTCTCTAGTTAGCCAAATCCTTGGAAAATGTTAATATATTATTTCTTTGCCTCATTGTATAACCAATATAACTTCAAGAACATCACTTGCCAATGAACCATGTCAAAGGTTTCAAAGAATTTAAATTAACTGGTTAGTTACTCTAACTCAAACAAGATCGGATATTAGAGTAAGAATTAATCTCACACTTCTCATCAACATTTAGGATTGCATCTGTTCTTGGATGCCCTCGAAAGAAAAAAGGGCTCTGGTCCCCTGATGTCATAATCTGTGATATTCTTGCATACAAACTTTGCTACCACGAATGCTTTTAGCTGTTATTGTAAATAACCATGTAAGGTTTACAAAAGTGGAACACAAGGGACAGTGATTAGACGCATGACTTCAAAGCTAAACACTACCTTCAACCACTCCCGGAGAACTTTCCCTTGGAAAGAGTTGAGCACTTTTAATTTATCATTCACTTCTCATTGATGTGATACGCCACATATTATTTGTTTTGGCAAAACAAACAAATAGAGAATGGCATGAAGTTGGTGTCTCCCAAAAGATGAACAAACATTTTATAATGTTTGGACTGAAACATGCTCAACAGAAATAGACAAAGGAGAGAGCCTTGAGAAATTGGAGATAAATGAACAATTTCAGAAAATCTAGAATTCCTGGAAGGGCCTAAGACCTAACGTTGTCAAGCGTGTAGAGGCTTAATTTACTCGTCACATTAGTAATGAATATGAGTAAATGACAAACATTAGTTGCCACTGTTGCAGATTATTGTTGTTAAAACTTAAAACTGACATAAATAAAATATATTTGTGATATTACAAGTAGACTTTTTTGTCTTAATTTCATTTGGGTATCAAGTTTAGCACTTGTACTTATGTTGGTTTGTAAGCATGCTGGTTTCACAATATCATTGCGGTGTTGTAACTGATGTTGATTGAATTTGCTAGAATCCAATAATTTATTACATGTAACTTTAAAAATGCATGCTCTTTTTCTTTTTGGGAAGGAAAAAGAGAAAGGTACCCTCATGAATTTTTGACATTATTAGATCATGGCTGGTTTGCTAGATGAAGATGATAATGACAGTGGAAAGGAAAGAAAGAGTCTTGTCCATTGTCAGTTATCTGGCAAACAAGGCCCTGAAATGCAAGAGAAATTGTCCGAGATCACACATGAGAAGGAGTCAGTACCTGAAGACATGCCAGACTGCATAATGAAAAGCAAATCAGTTTTTAAGTGCAGGATTTGCCCTCGTATAACCTGCTTGACTGAGGAGACTATGAGGGCTCATCTTAATTCCAAGGTAAGGAATTACATATTTTATTTCTTAAAGAAAAGATTTGTAGTGGTGCACTACTACTCTCAACCATTTGTCAAACTGTTGTTAGGAGGGATGTTCACTTGGATGCATGAGAATAAATTGGCCACCACCCTTGTAACTTTGTCTGTTCCCATGTGCCGATGCATTTCACTGAGAACAATCTACTTTAGGTGTTGTGATTCTTTTGTATTACTTCATGGAAAAACTTCATTATTCATCTGAATCTAATCAATTTCTATTATTTGATTTAATAGAAGGAAAATAGAGACCCCAATTTGTGACCCTGTTTTACCTCCAGTCCATGCTTATAATCAAGAGTAATGCCACAAACCCCAAAACATACCCTTCATTTTATCCCCAATCTATGTGGCATGTGAATAGTCATTGATTATAAACACATGTAGGGTCCACTTAACATCCAACACTTTACATTCATTGGGGGTAAGATGGGGGGCATATTTTGGGGGTCTCAAACATTATTCTTTAATCAATGGTTATTTCACATTCCACATGGATTGGGAGTAAAATGGGAGTCGTAAATTTGGGATATGTAGCATTGCTCTTAATAAAAAAAACTACATTAATTTTTTGGAACAAGGAATCATAATGCTTTTGGTTTTTTATTTCCACTTTGCTTTTCTTGTATTGCGGTTTCATCCAAATTCCTCTTTCCACACATTCCCTTTTTCAGCCTATTTAATTAACTTGGCAAGTGACCAGACCATAAACCCTAAATTGACGCAATGGGTCGAATTAAGGGATTAAGCATACTTAGTATGAGGCACTGCCTTTGAAACTGTATCCCCACTCACCTTTAGTAGGTCATATGCTTGACAGATCTGCTTCCCCTTTTCTTTTATTTGATTTAATTTTTTTTGGTTTGATGAGGTTGTTCAGTTATTATGTTGTTATTGTTTTTCTAAGGAGATTTTGAGAAGAACTCTTTTTTTTTAACCTTCCTGCTTTAGTTGGATTATTTTGGTAATTTCATATATTATCAAGTTTTCTTTTGAGTTGATAGATGTGAAATTTCAATTGTTATTATATTATGTCTGTCCTTTTGGAGAGAAAAAATCAAGAATGGTTCTGCTGGTCAAGATCGTAGGACTGTCCACAATTCATATATTCGTACATCATGAAAATAATCGGCATTTTCCCTCTTCATTGCAAGAATAATACTTAAAGGCAAGGCTATCATCAATATAATGTCAAATGGTGGGAGGATAGTATCCAAATGCGGATTCAAAATTCGATGCTAGTTCATGGGCCATATGCAGACTAGGCATTAATGCTTGTCAATTTGCAAGTGACATGGTATCTCTGTGCACGTTATTCAACTTCCTACTACTTTGGATAATCTTTAAGCGTATCGAGGGAGAGTGACACTTCAAAGAAGCACGACTATTATCACCCCTCCTTTCGTAGCCATATTCTCTCATTCCATCATATTGTTCTCGTCAGTAGAAGGGAATATGCTGTCAGCATGAAGCTTTTTTTTGTTATCTTATTCTGGTGACAAGATAATCTTATATCCTGTGTTATGGAGGGTCCGGGAACATCCCTTTTCTAGGAAAATTGTGCTTTTTGGGCATGAAAGAATGACGATGGTAGTGATTTTCCGTAGGTTCATTACTCTTCATATGGTCAAGTTGAACATGAGATTGTGATTGTATTAGGTATAATGCTGAACTTCTGAAGTTGACCTGAAAGCAATGCATTTTATGATTGTAGAGACATGGTCGATCTGAGAAATTACTGAAGGAAGGTCGGTTGAAGACTGCGCTCAACAGTGATGGGGAAATTGAGAACCAGGAGACTCCCATGGAAATGAATGCTCGAATTTTAGCTCTGGCAGAGGTTGGTTAATTAAGATCCTTCCTAATTGAATTATGTGATTAATGCCAAATGTGCATGTAGTTAATCTAATTTGTGCCCTTGTCGTACAGAAAAATCCGAAAAAGAAAAGCAAAGGTAGGCAGCGACAGAGAAAGAGATCAAGGAGGAACGTAGGAGATGATTCGAACGTGGAGAGTGCAAAGCAATCAACAAAAATTCCTCCCAAAAAAAGGAAAAGAGGCAAGAAATGAAGTGTCTTGTTTTCTTCTCCGACTGAATGACAAGCCCGGACAGGTAGAAAAGGAGGATCACCAACTGATTTCTGTAAGGTTGCTGGCTAATATGTGGTGCCTATTTATTTTTTTAATTTTGATTCAAGAAGTGATTGTGAATTTGTTTTACTTTTGAATATTTTGCCCTCCTCTGTATAAGATCGCGCTGTATTTTGGCTCGCCACCTTTTTAAGTTTGGTTTAGTTACTCGATTATAATTTTTAACAAATTGACATTTAGATCCGAGATCTGTTTTCAGGATATTTCCCGGGTGCTCGGGAGCTGCTGTGGTTAAAGGTTAAAACTTGTTTTTTAATTCATAGATGTGTAACATTCAGTCTAATGATGTATTTTGTGTTGGAAACAAAATTTAAATTTGCGAATGTTTTTGACTTTATATATTCAACGTTTCATAATTATTATGTTTTTTTTTCATGTTGAATTTTTGTTTTAGACAAAAAAATATCAATCTTAAAACCATGAAAATACAAAAGCAATTTTTCAATTTTTCTTTTAAAAAAGAGAAGATATAAAGCTGTAGTGAAACTCTAAACCGGCCCCCTTTCATCCATAATTTTTTACACTGGTTTATTGTCTCTTGATCAACACTTGTTTTTCCTTCTGTGCTACTGACAGAACTTCAGTTGTCACTTCGTGGTTGAGAAGCAGGTTGTATGCATTCATTTATTCGTTTGCTTGATTGCTAACAGAACCTTTATCTTCATGTTTTTCTATAATTTTTTATCCCAGACAACAGAGGCAACATTCCCATAATAGAATGCCATTGCTTTTACAATATTGGACACGGAAGGTTCAAAGCACAGTGCTCCATGCTTGTTACTGGTGCTCTCTATTTCAGAATGAAATGTATCAAACCAAAAACCTATCCTTCATGATTCAGGGAAGCCAGTCCCAGTGTCTACAACTTTACCAATTGTCAACTACTCAGCATCTAAATATTGTTCAACAAGAAATCAATCTAAAAGGGTACATACCCTTATGAATATTACCCTCCATTACATTCAGACACAAGTTGCAGTGCAACAGAATTCACATGACATTTCAATCAGTTACATCTTTCAAGCACAAAATTATCAGTTTCAAGAACAAAATTGCTTGATCTAAATGCACGAAAAGGAGAATTTCCATGACATTTCAATCAGTTTCAACTTTCAATCACAAAATTTTCAGTTTCAAGCACAAAATTGCTTGAGCTAACAAAATAACTTTCTTCTAACATCATTACACAAATCAAAATTCTAAATGCACAAAAAGGTGATGAGTTCAATTGGTGCTTCAAAAACCGGTATGGTCAATCCACTTGCATCATCCATCAATTTCTAAAATGTCTGTTAGATGATTGCGAAGCCAACCAATCCTGTGGATAATTGCGGCAAACAACAAGAACCTATCATGCCATGTACCACGAACAAGACACCTGGTATAGCAAAAACTAAGGTTCATCTTTGTCTGAGGCTTGATCAGGTGAAGCGCGTGGTTGTTCTCCATCACCATCATTTTCGGCTGGTTGATCTGGTGGGGGTTCGTCTGCAGTTTCATTATTTTCAGGATGGAAATTTACAGGAAATTTGGTCACCCTGGGCTTGTCGGTTAAAATGTTCCTTTGAACCTTGTCAATCAAAAGCTTTGGAGGCGGTTCTTCTCTTAACTGCTCATCATCATAATCGTTGTTCACATAGTATCCCACTCGAACAAACTCCTGACCAAGATAAGAGCAGGTCAACAAAAGTACTGTCACACCAATAATATCTTCTTCACGAATCTTTGATGGGTCTGGTGGGTCTGCCTGCAATGCATACAAACCAAGTTTATAATCAAATGTACTTCTTAAACAAATTAAATCAGTGCATATTGTGTAAAAGGTGGAAGAGTCAGTAAAGATTGCCTGAAACACGAAACGATAATTGCCAACATTGACAGGACCAACAAGCACACTCTCAAGAAGCTGATCATATGTCTCATCCTCAGCAGATCCCACATAGATAAGTTTCCATTCCAAATCTGAATAGATAAAAGCAAAAAGAAGTTCGTTAGAATCTGTAAAGGGAGTAGTGTAAGTTTACGAGGCTTCAAAGAAAGTTACAAAGAAGACCAAAAATCTATTGAGCAGATACATTTATCAACATTTATTAGTCCCAAGACCAACTCATACACTCAATCCATATCATTATACTCATGATAAAAAGTGCAAGTAACTTGCTGAGCAGATAAATTTATCTACATTAAATTTGTAGTTCTGACACTTCTTTATACATTGAAGCCAGATTATACTCCTGATAAGAAATGCCATAATGTGAATCGTGAGCTGAATCCCCAAAACAATCTTCACAATCAATATCAGTTAACTCCCAAAGTACGATTACAGATATAGTTGCATGGATGTGATTCCTCAATTCAGTCCAGATCCTCAGTTTGAAAAATAATCACATGTGCCAATGACTACGGAAGACCTAAAACCAACTTCTAGTTTAACATATTAACGGCCATCAGCACATAAAAATCATTTTACTTCTGTCAACCATCAACACAGCAAGATCCCACGAAACACACACAGGCACACACATTACAAGAAATGATCACCAGTGAGATTCTCAATTATATCCACTCATGAAATTTTTGAGTGAAAAGCTTGGTAAGCCTGATATCCTAAAAGGAAAGCAAAGTGAACAGGTATGCTGTAATCTCTATAGCTATGTAACAAATAAACAGAAGTTGTGCAGGATACATATGACCATCAATGATTCTCCCTCGCTCCAATTCTCTATTCCCTTAATTATACAATAAATTAGAAAACCTATAACATCATTCAACACCAGCAGCAGTTACCTTCAACCTGGTATTGGATTGGGAAACAGAAGCTTCATGCATAGTACTTTGCAACATTATCATCTCTCAGTTGGGTAACCAAAAGGCACTCTCTAAAATTGAACACACTTTGAAACACAATGAAAACCATGCAGTTACTGTATAGAGGAAATCACTTCCATACATCCAAAGACCATTCAGACAGAAATTATAAATAGGATGAAATGCTTAAAAGGATTAAAATTTGTTTGCAAATCTTAGAAAACGACAGGGTGACAATCAAAAATCAACAAAATAAAATACAGAGAACAAAAAACAAGCAGTACGACCACAGTCAACTAACCAACAGATAAAAGGACACACAAGAGCAACTATAAAAAAAGAGCATATTAACATATTAGAACAGTAAACAATGGGTAATTGGATATAGAAAAAAGTCTAAAGTTGCATGCCAAAGAAGGATTTCATCAAGTCAGCAAGAGATTAAAGAATCGGATGTAACAAATGCCACTATAGGAGACAATGGAACCTAGTGCTTAGCTTCATTCAACAAGATTCTCATCTGAAAAAATATCTTGATGAAGGCAAAGAAGTCAAGACTTCAGCCGTGGTGAAACTGATTGTGTCCTAGCAAATTTTCAAGACAATGAAATCAAGACAAAGATGATTGAAGTAAAACAGATGCAAAAGCCTAGCTTCATTATTCAATATGGTGGTGCCTATGCAATTCATTTCTTTTATCGCCAGTAAAAAGTTTATTGTCTTCGTTGAACATGCACATTATAAGATATTATTGCCATTACTGTTACCAAGGAGGACCCTAGATGATGCCCGAGGTAACAATCTAAAAAAATAACCCAATCATGTAATAAAGCAATATGGCTATTTTTGACATTTCAAACATCCATGACAATTTTTCTCAAACCATGGGAGAGTGATGCAGGCAACAATAAGCTCCAAAATACATCAACTGAAAGATGAAACAAACGCTGAGTCATAGATTTTCTGGAATTATCTCTTAAGGTACATAGTTTTGACTTAATTTTATCTAGCTTTTCTGCATTCTCATATCATATGTACACAGATTCACTGGAATGTTTTGATTATCACCACTAAATTTCATCAATTTTTTAATAGTTTAATATCGTAGTCAATTCTCAAAATTTGCGGTCCCATTAATTTCCTATTAGGAAATAATGACTCAAAGAAAGAAAGTATCGGAATTACGAAAGAATCTGATTTTAAGAAGCAATGGGTTCTTGACAGCTGCCAATAAACCATTGGCGATTTTAAAGAACCTTATTTCCTCATTTTCCTCTACTTCAATTCCTATATAGTTACAGCAGAAATTCAGTCACCTTCAAGTCTGATATTTATTCATTCAAACTCATGTGTCCTAATTTTAACCCTAATCACAGACAATCTCTAAATTGCTAAATTTGAAAACATGAATCAATGAAACATGTTCTATGCTCTTCTAGTACAGTATGGAAGTTTTTTTTACACAACTGTAAGATTTCTATGTATCTACAACATGATCAGTAACTTGCAAAGGTGTCAGAGAATCCATATTGAATAGTTGCTTGAGTGAGTTCCACAGAGTATATGTCACTTATCTTGCAGTTTCAAAAAAATCTTTCATTCAGATAAGACACATGAAATATGAAACAAACTAACGTATCGTGCATATTGAAGAGGGTTCATAGGTTGAAGTATAAATCCTAACATCCCAACAACGACCATATCAGGCCTTCAATTCCATTTTGTCACTCTAATATTCCACCAACGACCATATCAACCATTAGAAATTGACTATCGTCACAACTTTGGAAGAGGAAGCCTGGAATTTAAATTTAAAATTTTAATTAAGCTCAGCCATCAGATAAATTTTGGACAGTGTAACAGAACCTTTGAAGCCAGATATTGGGCCTTCAAAGTTCAAACTAGAAAAATGCTTCAGATTGGCCTCAGCATCAGAAGTTGGACCAGGGACATTGCGTCCGTTACTTAAGCGGTTAAGCCTCTCCTGACTCCTTATCAACCCCCACGGTTACTTTGCGAAGCAAATAATTTTAAATAAGAGATGTAGGAAGATATTACATAAAGAGTGTTACAATCAAAACTTTCCATTGCCACCTAAAGACAGCTTTTCACACCTCTATTTCCTAGTAAAAACACAGTATATAATAGAAAACACACAATTCTTGACATTAAAAGAACAAAAATAAGCATCTTCTATAATTTAACAACACAAGTTTATGTTAAAAATCACATCTCACTTGAAAGACCCTCTGTATATAATTGGTAAACCGCACAACAGATCAGAAGAGACATTCTACATATTTGACTCCTGTAACCAACCACACATGCCCCCAAGGGTGAGCCAAGCACTTAGCCTCAACTTGGTCCTCCAGGCAACCCGTCCGAGACAATGAAAACATTGTTTTTGGTTCCACATCCAAAACTAAGAAGAATAAAACCCCAAATCAAAGAAAAAATGAAACAAAGAGTAAAATCAAAAATCAAAGAGAGGAAAGAAAAGCGCGCGCGCACACACAAACAGAGAGAGAGAGAGAGAGGGTACCGTCTTTGAGAGGGGTCAAGCATTCGTAGGAGATCTCAAACTGGAAAGAGGAGGAGAAAGGCGCCGGATTATCCAAAACCGTAACGTTGGTGAGGTTAACAGCACTCATTGTTGCGAATCCGTAGAAATCAAGGAACAGTCAAAGGAGGGATTCAGGCAGCAATTGACAGGAATCCTAGCTTCTCCAACCTTCATCGAACTAAAACCCAAACCCTAAATAGAAGAAATTTATATCGTCGATCGCTACCAGCTTTTCACAGAAACAATCGAAATGAGAAAATTAAAAAGAAGGTTTGTTCGGGTTTATGAGGGTTAAATTGGGAATTTTATATCAACCGGGAATTGCGATTATGAGCGACCGGAGTAGCCGGTGAAAAGCTTTGGCGGGAGAATTGCAGAGTTGAGCAGAATAAACTCAAACCAACGTGGACTCTGACGGACCCACTCGCGAGAAACTCAAAAAATAAATATTAAAAAAAGCAAAAGACATCTATGACCTCTAAAGTTTAGCAGAACGACATTTTTTCTTGGATAAATAGAATTTTTAATCATTCACGCATTTGAATTATTTTCACTCAGTCACGAAAGTTTGAACTCATTCGATTCGGGAATTGTAGTTTTGTTTTTGTTTCAATTCTCGTCACCGGATAGCTTCTCCACTTTTTGGACAGATAAAATGCAGATAAATAGAACTTTTAGTCACTGACAGATTTAGATCGTTTCAACTCAATCACTAAAGTTTGAACTCATCTAACTTGGGAATCGTAGTTTTCTTTTTGTTTCAATTCTCATCACTCTAACCTTCAAATTATATTTCCACGCATAAAATAAAATAAACACAATTTTATTATTTAAAAAATCAAAAAATGTAGACAAATCAGTGTTTGACACATATACTCTCCAAACCCTAACTCATCTTCATCCATCTACCAACATTGCCCCCTTTTCCACTGCCATTACCACTCTATTATTATTCTTAAAAACTCGATAAATTCATACATAGATGGATCTGAAGGAGAAGAAGGGATAATCAGATCTGGGTCAATCCATTCTTATTACCACCAGTTTTTACATATGACAAGAAGAAATCGGACCGACAATTCGAACATCCCAAGCGAGAAGCAGCGAAGACTTGACCCATCAACCCACTATGGACGATCATGAGAGGCAGAGACTTGTGATTGTTGAATGAGGTTTTATTCTAAGTCTTAGTGCTAGCAGAAATAGAGAAATCGAACAACATTGTAACTAATGAGGATGAAGAAGGGTGGGTACCACTGCACGCCGCTTCGGAGTCGGAGACTACGCGTAATGCTGCATCATCGAGCTTGTCGGACTCTGTGAGTTCAACTTTGCTCCTTTGTGTTCATATTTCGACTGCTATAAAGAAGGTGAAGGGGAACAAGATAAATCTGAAGGAGAAGGGCTCGTCAGACTCTATGAGTCCCACGGCTTGGAGATGGAGATGAAGTTGCACGCCGGTGACAAGAATTGAAACAAAAAGAAAACCATGGTTCTCTAGTTGAATGAGTTCAAACCTTAGTAACTGAGTTGAAACGACCCAAATTTTTCAGTGACTAAAAGTTCTATTTACCCGCATTTTATCTGCCCAAAAAGTGGAGAAGCTTCCCGGCGACGAGAATTGGAACAAAAAGAAAACTATGGTTCCCGAGTTGGATGAGTTCAAACCCTAGTATCTGAATTGAAACAATCTAAATCTGTCAATAACTAAAAGTTCTATTTACTCTTTTTCCCTCTTTCCTTTTTGAATACCCTGCCAGTGACTTCTTGAGTGTTGGGACCCAAAAAACTCTAAAAAAGGGGGCCAGTATTGTGCATAGGTCTATCCTAAGTAAAAGTGTGACTGCATTTAGCAATGCCCCTCTTTAAGATAATCTTGTTGCACCTTCCTCTCACCTTCCATTCTATCATTTTTCATTTTAAAATTAATTAATTTTCATATAATTTATCTAAATGAGATAATATTGATAAAGTAATTCACTACATGTGTCACGTGATTTAGTACATTTTTCATGTGTCACGTGTTGGATTAATTTGCTAATAACCACAGTTGTACATATATTGAGAAAAAAAGCAAAACAATTTTATTCATAACATGTATATAATCTGAAACACACAAATGACAACCAACAAAAATAAAAGTACAAGTCTACCAATTATCATTACCGAAACGACTAGGAAACGAGAGATTGAAGTGAGGTATGCAAACTGCAAATCTCCTTAAGGTGAAATGTCTCAACCACTGGTGTCGTTGCTAAACAGGGTAAACACCTCCCAAGATATAACACTTTCTTCTACAGGTAGTCGATACAGGTATACCGACAAGCTAGTTCGAACCAAAACGAATAGCACTCTCAGAACACAAAAATTGGCTGGGAAGAAAAGACAAAAGGTAGAAAATCAGTAGAGAGAAAGAAGTATAGAAAAATCAATAAACTTTTTCTACCACTGGGTTTTCTATTTATAATAGAGCCCAGCAACCAATTGGCCCTAAAAATCAGTGATACAAGCTTGATTTTCGAGCCAGTTATTTGACTTAGCCTAAGAGGATATTTTAGGCTTAGTTAGCCCATGATTTGGAACAGCCCATATTTTTTGGGCTTGAATAAAAAAAAATTGAATTAGTCTCATGTCCACGTTCAATGAACCTAGGTAGTGGGGCAGTGCAAAATGATAAGCACAGGTGAGCTACGTACGCCTGAGCCTGCACAGAACATGCAATGGCGAGGCGGCGCTCGTGATTTGAAAGCTCAAGCCCTTTAAGTTTAGACTCTCACTCTCATAAAAGCTTGGATGCCCTTAGGCCCAAGTCTTACATCCAACACTTGGGTTTATAAACCCATCACACACATCATAATTCTCCAATGTGGGATTCCCACATTAATCTTCATTTTGCATTTGATATGCCTATCTAATATGACTATTTTGGAGTTAATTTCCACTTAACTATAGATAGTTTTGGATAACTTTTAACTTCAATCTCTAGTCTTCATATTAAATATTAGAACCCACTTATTTCATTAAATACTAATTAATTAGTTGTCATTTAATCCTGGTCAAATAGTGGTTGACCACCATTTTTCTAACATCCCGTTGTCCAACATGATTATGACTTGATAAATAAATAGTTAAATACGCAAGAAACTCACTATTTGTACCTATAAATATGTACAAGTAGTTGTAGCAGTAAAATTATATCTACACTTTGATGTAGATAGTGTAGCTCCTCTTGAAAATTGGATGACATTGTTGGATATGGGGTACTTGATTGCTAGTAAGTACAATGTCTTTACATCTCCTCAACTCTCAGTAGTGCATGACTTTGTTGCCATTACGATCGATACCACGACCTCAACATGAACACATTGTACTGTCAATTGGGTTTGTTAATGACAATCACTATATGTAGCTAAATTTGGCCAATGGATATCTAATGTCTCCAGTAATGGTTAAGTGGTTTAGGTACAGATATAAGTGTACATCTGAATGAGTCACACCATACAATGAACGACTTGCAATGTATGTCCAATCTACTAGGTCTAGGCAGCCGCATTAGTATATTATGCTATGAAATTGTAATAAAGTTGCACGAATGTTGTGCTGTTTTCCAACCATTTCGTATGGGGGAGGGGGTGCAAATTCCACTTTTTTGGGTGGAAATCCACTACCCTATAGATAATGCATTCTCAAGATATTTAAAATTATAATAATACTATTAATATTCTTTGACAAGTCTTTCCCCCCTTTACCTTCCACATGAAAACCCATGAATCCTTAAATTCCTAAAAAGAATTAATGTCACTTGTGTTAAAACTACAAAAGAGAGCTCACAAATTAAAGGGGGAAAAATGCATAACCAAACACCAAATTAATCATCTTGAGCTAATTGGCTCCTCTACTATGGTCTCTAGCAAAGGCTTCTTTGACCTACTCATAGACAACCTATGCATAAATTCATGCTTTGAAAATTCTTCTATATCATCCAAGCTAAGCTTAGGCAACTTCTTCACCTCCTCAACCACTTGATCAGCAACCTCCCCGGCTTCCGGCAACACCCGCACGTTCGATCCGGCTATGCGCTTGGCGGTTACAAACAAGGCAGCCATGTCACCAGCCTTGACCATAGAGTTGAGTCTCTTCATAGGAAACATGGCATACACACTGGACAATTTCAAGTCCTCATCAGCAGTGAGAGGGGAGAACCGGCGCCCAATTTTGAGAGATTGAGAGTTGACAAGGAAGAAGCTTGGCATGTCCAGCATGAGCATGAGCTCCGCCGCCTTGATGGGTGCTCGGAACTGCTTGATTTCGCCACTTGGGAGGATCACTTTGGTTGATCTTGACGAGTGCTTGTGTGTGGGTAATGGAGTTGATAAGGTGCAAGAGATGTAATTCCCCATTTTAATGCAGAGAGAGTGCTTCTGTGATTTCAACCTGCAACGTCGCTAATGCAAATGACAAAAACTATGCATCCAAAACTAGCTTGCTTGAGATATATATATAGTTTAGGTTAACTTACTAATGGTGGTTGAAGCAAATTATAGTTTGTGGAAGAGCATGAGAGAGATATGTGAGAGGCTTTGAGTATGAATGAAGGAGAAGGAAGATGAGCTAGAGAATGTCTAAAGTGGTGGGTAATAATGGAGGTTAGATTGAATGATTTATTTATAAGATCACTTTGTTTGTTTTGAAAGAATCTTAGAAGAGCCAGTTGTTTGTGTGTTGATAATAATACAGTTAACTACGCGTTTAATAAATATAGAAGGAACTATAGTTACTTCAATATATATATATATATATATAGCTATAGATATATGTCTATATATGTGGCGTGTGTATGTGGATGGGAAGGTGACATTACATTTCCCAGTATGAGCACAATCTTTCATGCTTTAGTATCAAATGATTTTTTGTTTGACAATCAACATCTCTTTGGCAAATGCGTGTGGGACCCATTCACATGTTTCAGAATTTTTTTTTTCATTTTTTTGAAGTCAAGCTTAGAGTAATTTAGGAGGAAAAAAACAGAAACTGGGTTCATAAATTGAATATATTTATAGTCTATATGGAGCGGTGTCGGTTATGGCTGGTGTTCTTGTTCTGTCACAGGATGACTTTCTTATTATAATTATTTATTTTCATTTCTAATGAGTTTTATAATTATTTTAAATATTTTATTTCAAGCTGGGTAGGTATCACCATGTATTTTATATATATATATGTAGTAGTTTCTGACTGCGATATATATATATATTAATCATGTAAATTATGCTCTAAAAGGATTGTCGGAGGGTCATTTCTTCAGCTGGCAAAAGCTAAATCATATGTAGTAGTTAAGTAAAGCTGAAGATATCATATCATACGCCAAATCTGAAGCAGTGAAGCTTACCAAACATAACGCAAATCACAGCAACAAGCCAACAATCAGTACTGTAAGCCTAAATAACGATGTTTGGTATATGTCTCAAGCTTTTGTCACAGCAAATGAAGACATATTTTAGCGGGCAGCATTCAACAGACAGGGCATGCAGGTCTCCCCATAGATGCAGAAACTTCTTCCAGGATTTCTATGACAGCCGCGAACGAGGGCCTTTCAGAAGGATCCTTGCTTGTACAATGCTCTATCAACCTGCAAAATTTTCTCCTCATACTCAGTACGACATATATAATCGATACGGGGAGCAGAAATTAACATTGGTCTAAGCACTGTACGATTAATAATTGCAAATTCTCTATCACATGTGAAAAAACTATTGTTGTGCGTGATTTTGATTAGCTAACAACTGATAAGCGTGAACGTTTCAAATAAATTTAATGGTAGGACATAAAGAAAGAGCTTTGATGGAACATGTCAGTAACTTCTGCGAATTTTACTCAATACTAATATTCTTTTATCTAATAGAGTCGGGATGAAATGAAGATGCACAATGTAAAAAGAAAAAAAGTACTGCCATGACAATGGAAATTGACATTGGAAATGAAATTCACATACTGTTGAATCCTTTTGGGGCATCGACTTAATTGGAACTTCGGCTCAAAATCAACAGACTTGAGGTGTATGTGGTCGAAGTCCGTGTTGGTCAGCAGGTGCCTTCCTTCAAGCATCTGTGGCATCATGGTCACTTTTAAAACATAATATAAAGTTCAAAATACATCACATAAATTAATTCATTAAGCTTTCCAGAATCAACAACTGACCTACACTCATGTTGGGTGAGGTAAAATCTATCCAATTGTTACCTGATAAAATATAAATCCAAATGACTGAATATCTTTCTTAGTATCATCCGCTGGGTTGCTAGCAATGCTTGAATCATCATTCCTTTTGCCTTCAAACAACGTGGGAATTTTAAATGCAATGGCAAATTGGCAATGCAAAATATACAATTTTTAACAGTAGGATAATAGTGACACACAGTTGTCTTGATTAGGTTCTATTTCCTTATATAACATTTGAACCCAATACTCGCCAATCTTCAGGTCGCCGCCTTCATCTTGTAACAAATTTCTGCATAGGCATTTTATTTTTTCAGACTGTCAACAGATAGACTTGAGGATATGGGAGTGTGAATAAGTCAGCAATCAAACAAAAAAACTAGTATAGGACTGTCAACCATATAAAGAGATAAAGATGTATATATATGTGGTTGACACCAACATCTTCCGTTAGCAAATTGACAAAGGAGGCAGAGGTGAATGAGGGAAGAAAAGAAAAAAACAGAGGGTAGTTGTAAGGAAGGGAATGAGCTGTATAGAAGTAGCGGAGAACACAGCATTAGATCAGAATGAATGATTAAGGAAAATCCACAGTGGATTACAACTAATTTCTCGGATGGAATCCGACACAAATTGTTCAGCCTTGAAGGTGGATAACTATGATAGTGAACTTTATCTTCTTCAATGGTAACTAGCATTGTTCCCAGTTAACTCACAACAGATTGAAGAAAAAAGAATAAGGCATGATAGATTGATAGATTGAAAGAACCATGTATTATAGCAAAAGGAGCCGATAGTTTTTCAATTCTTCTAGTGACATGATGCAAATAACAGGCCAAGGAGACCTGAGAATATTGGAAAAAAAGTTTACCTGGGATCCAAATGATTGTGAACTATGGGAAACGGCTTGTGCTCATGAAGGTAATTCATTCCCCTATCAATAATTTCAAACATGAAAGCCATGTTTGACCCCATTAATGAAACATCCATAAATACCAATGTCTTGAAAATGAACTGACATGACAAAATATCAAGGATCTCATTTCATGTATGCAAAATTGCATAAACATGAATATCAATCCATATGCACATAAGCAATCACTTTTGTCTCATCAATTAACGAACAATAGTTATTCATAATAAAAATTGTGATGGGAGAAGCAGATTACCTAGCAATATCCAGGGAATAGCGCAAAACAATTGGTAGGTCCAGCGGTATCTTCTTTTTCAAGATATCATCCAGGTTTCCCTTAATTAGCATCAGAACAAACGAATGAGAATTACATAAGTGAGGATAGATTATTAATAGTCAAGAATGGCTATTCATTATAGTTGAAAGCTTGTTGTATATTTGAAATGCAAATATATCAACGAGCAAGACAAAGGAGATACATGCAATATCCAACGACAGAGTTATCTACCAATTTACATCTTAAATAGTTTTCCTTTTTCCTCACACTTCACCTTTCTTCTTGCTATGATTCAAGAAATAACCATAAACAATTGAATAATCATGAGCCAGAGTCGATACACAATAATCGTGTAGTATGGCTAATAATGACAAAAATGAGACAAAAGAAACAACACAGTAGAGATGCTCAGATATTCCAGTAAGAAAATTATTATAAATTTAATTTTTCCTGAGACCAACAATGTAGTATAGTATAAAGATAATCGACTTCTCATCCAGAAGAAGAAAGCTTTGGACTGACTACCCTTTAAGTACTTTTTTTACTTGTGTATGTTCTTCTATTAACACCAAGTAAGAGTCAGAAGTAGTAAACTGATGACGATTTATTTTAAAAGGAATTGGTATCTGATCCCACATCAATGAAGGAAGTAACTAAAGATGAGATGGAATCGTCTGTTGGTTAAATACCAATATGCTGCAATATTTTAAGAAAGAAAGTTTGTCAGATAAAGTAATACATTGTTGTGGAGCACCATTAATTCAGGGGCTCAAGCTCCTCACCATCCTGACCGAAGGCGGGGGTTCACATCCCTATCCCCGTTTTACAATAAAAATGAGAACAGTGCCACTTCGTATATAGAATTTAATAATATATAACTACTATATCAATTGAGCATCACAGTAAACTTTGGGTAGCCACATGTATGTTTTTCGAACTTTCAGTTATGAGAAGATTGCCTTCATTGAGGTCAAAAGATTCCGGAAATTCATTCTCTTTAAATTATTGCAGTATATATGGATATCTCCTAAACATAGAACACAAAGCATATTTGAACATATAGGCACGAACTATAAGGAGCCAATGATTAACAAAAAAATTTGAGGAATATTGGTAAGAAATACTTTAGGCAGATATTCTGTAATAAGAACCATCTCCTCTCTGTGCACAATGGAACCAAGAAACTGCAAAATATTTGGATGTCGAAGCTCGCGTAATAGAGAGTTGTCCTTGGCACTATCCTGCATTGTTCTTTAATCAATGTAATATCAGTGCCTGAAAATAATCTGTCCTTTTAGTCTTCATTGAACTAAAACAATTAATTCAGAGGAAGAAGACGGGAAAAAGGAAAGTATATTAGCATACATTTGTATAGGATGATGTATGTGTCTCTCAATTACTGTTTTAACAACCCATGTTCCTCGCCACTTGACCTTTTGAGATTCACCAAATACACCCTGACAATTATTAATAATTTCACCTAGTTAATTTCGTTGTGGGAGCACCAATAAGGTATGCTTTGGAACAAATTACCAGCACCACATACTACAAGACCTTAGCCAACGACAGTATTCAATGGAAACAGCGATGGCATAAAGCAAACTCATGGCAACAACGATGGGGTTTTGTCGAATCATACTACAAAGCAGTAATTATTTTATTATTAACTTCATTTCGTAATACCTATTTCAACAGTGAAGATTACATGCAAGATAAAATCATGAGGCTAATGTTCTTTCAGCATTGATAAAATGCGTTAAATTACAGTGCTTCAGAAAAATAAGTTCAATAGCATTTCATTAGCTCGAGTGCCAAATTCTAGTTTCTACGTATTATTATCCATTTTTGGTGAGCTCAGCAGGAAAGAAAGATTTAGTCGCAAGCAAACACAACCGCCCTCACTGCTAGTCTACAATTAAAAGATTCTTGAACATTTACGAAGTTTACTGCTGGATGGCAACAAGTTCCTAATTTACAGAACTAGCCTTTCGAAAAGTTTTTTAAAAGAAAGCTTGAGATTATTGTACCAACTTACAGCAATTGCATACCTGCTCAAGTTTTGAAGAAAGCTGCAAATTCAGTTCTGAAATATCAAAATTTAATTCAATGGAATCTTGCTCATTTCGAACTGTCTGTACAAAAAGAGAAAATTTTTTGGCATAACAACTCTGTAAGTTAAATATGTATTATCCAACGTAAAACTCATACAACCATATAATTACTTTCAAGTTTACGCATCCTAAATTACCATAGCATGATGCAAGATGCACAATCTGCAAAAAGAAAGTGAAAAATGGAACTAATTGATGTCTTCAGTTTGTCCACTCAAGGCAGGAAGAATTGAGAGAGAAAAGAGACAACAGACATTCATTAAATTAAATAATAAAAAGTTTCATACACGATTGTCCCAGGAAGAGGAAAGTTAAGAAGATGCACAATCTGCAAGAAGAAAGTGAAAAATGGAACTACTTGATATGTCTTCGACTCTTCGTCCACAAGAGGCAGGAAGAATTGAGCGAGAAAAGAGACAACAGACTTTCATTAAATTAAATAATTAATAGTTTCATACACGATTGTCTCAGAAAGATGAAAGGTAAGAACATGCACAATCTGCAAGAAGAAAGAGAAAAATGGAACTAATTGATATATCTTCGACTCTTCGTCCACACGAGGCAGGCAGAATTGAGAGAGAAGAGGCAACAACCTTCATTAATTAAATAATTAAAAGTTTCATACACGATTGTCCCAAGAAGAGGGAAGTTAAGAAGATGTACAGTCTGCAAGAAGAAAGTGAAAAATGGAACTAATTGATATGTCTTCGTCCACACGAGACCGGAAGAATTGAGAGAGAGAAGAGACAATGGAGAAAACCATGGGGGTGGGAGTGCCTATAGTTGGGTGGAAATTCGGAGCCTTAGTGTTTAGCTTTTCTATTGTGATTGTATACAAAGATTATTATGAGCCAGCATTCTACAATAGTCCCCCACAAGAACGAACATTTATATTACATGTTTCTAGCTTGTTGAAAATATAAACCATGCGAGTATCTCATGAAATCTACTCAGAAACAATTCCACACGTCACCTAAGACAGCTACACAATTTGCCATAGGCTATAGCATAATCATCATCAAAACTGGAAAAAAAAACTAATCAAGTACCAGAGGTTGATCATTGATGAAATCCTGGCCTCCATTTACTTCCAGAATCCTGCATATATCTCGATGTCCATAGAGTCTTGCATCTGTCAATGGCTTGATTTCGTAACAGAAAAATAAAATCAACTGTAATAAGACGGTTGTGGTTACGTTTTGTTTTATCGAAACTCCCTTTAACCACCATCATAGTACAGCAAAAAACTTTATACAAAGCCTCTAGCAACAAAAAGGAACAAAAAAAAAACTTTATATGCACACTCCCTCCAGCAACTCTAAATTAAATTTATCAATTAATAGAGCACCAACAGCACAATTCATGGATCGATCAAATTCCAACTAATGAAACAAACGTAGCATTTCCACAAGCACATTGTCAGCATTTCTTCACGTTCTTCAAATTTCCAAAAAATATCATTTCGAGCAATGCACATACCAAAGAAATCACCACCCAGAAAACAATAGATAAAGATAAACAACAAAATTGCAGAAAATTAAGGGTTACTTACCGTGCGTTGCCATCGATCCTTGAGATTGACATTGGCTTTGTAATGAAGAAGAAGCTCAACAATAGGTGCGTGGCCCTCACTTGCTGCCAGATGCAAAGCAGTCCTCTTGTCATAGTCTTGAACATTGGGTGAAGTACCCTTCCTCAGCATCTGGTTCAATCCAACCCTGTCCCCCCTCGATGCAAAGCTGAGAAAGTTGCCAATCAATTGCATATCAAAACCTTCTTCACCAGACTCATCATTACCCTGCTTCACCTGACCCATCATGCTGATCCTTTTTCTTTTTTTTTTAAGAAAAACGAAGAGCGATCACTACAAGATCAAAGCTGCAAGACAAGATTTTGATACGCTATTACATATGGGGAAATCAAAGAGAGAGGGAGGGAGAGTACCTCACTGAAGATCAATGTTGAAGAAGACAACATGAAATCAGAGGAGCATATAGAGACGGTTTTCATGTCAAAATTGGGCGGCAATGACTATGGCCAGACGTATTGGGTTTAACGGACTCATAGACTACGACACACTGTGATTCTTTTCTGCTGAGAGGACCAAAATTTTGTGTGTAGCGCCGCTAACTGGCTTGTATCACGTTGTAGTGTCGGTTTTCGGCCATGAGATTAGTAACGAAGTCATATCTTATCATATAACTAATACCAAATCCAATTCTCTCTCCATATGTTCCTCAAAAAATCCGATTCATAAAGAGGTCCAGCACATTCCTGTAAAATGTCCAATCGAGCGGAAATGATGTTCAATTATAATTATAAGGCACTTCACATGAAATTAAATCTTCGATGTGGGATGCTCTAACACTCCCCGCACTATCTAGTCGGCTGTTTATTTCAGCCGCAATATAGAGATGCAGCTCCAGATTGCAATTAGATCCCATCTTGGCATGTCCGAATTTCCAGCTAACATGATGTACTTGGGCCTTCCGGCTCTTTTTTCGAGATCTCGTTATGCTATGTTTAATTACATTAAGGAGAGGTTATGGAAAAAGGTGGGGGGTTGGAAAGAGAAATTATTATCTCAGGCTGGAAAAGAAACTTTATTAAAGTCGATTGCGCAAGCTGTGCCTGGTTATGCTATGAGTATTTTCAAGTTCCCCTTGGGGCTTTGTCATGACCTGAATCGGATTCTTCGGAACTTTTGGTGGGGAAACCAGCCTAATTGGGGTAAGATGGCGTGGGTGAAAAGGGACCGCGTGTGCCAAAATAAGCAATACGGGGGTTTAGGCTTCCGGGATTTTCGTGCTTTCAATATGGCTTTACTAGCAAAGCAGGGATGGCGGTTAATTTGCAATCCAGTATCCTTGTGTGCGCGAGTTCTCAAAGCTCGTTATTATCCAAGGTGCTCCTTTTTGGATGCTTAGAAGGGCTCGTCCCCATCCTATGTTTGGTCTAGTATTCTTTATGCTCGAGCTCTGCTAGTTCGAGGCCTTAGATGGAGGGTTGGCAATGGTCAGTCCATTAATGTTTGGTCGGATTGCTGGTTACCTATTCGCCTTGGTGGTGCTATCACCACACCACGAGGGGACAGAGATCCTAATATGAGGGTTTCATCTCTCATTGATAATGAGTTGAGGTGGTGGAACCAAGAGCTCCTTGTCTCAAATTTTAATGATGCAGATGTGATGGCTATTCGGCAAATTCCTCTCCATGGTCTCAGGTTTGATGACTCTCCCATGTGGTTTTTTGAAAAAAGAGGGCTGTTCACTGTTCGTTCTGCCTACTGGTTGGCAAAATCTGAATTTTTTCCTCTGGAAGGTTCGGCGGAGGATGACAATCCTAGTAGTGGGCTTTGGGCAAAACTGTGGAAGCTTTGTGTTCCCCCCAAAATTCGTTTTTTGCTTGGAGGCTTTGTTATGATAGTTTGCCAACCAAAACAAATTTGCTTCATAAGGGGCTTAGTTTAAATACTGTTTGCTATCTGTGCTCTATGGGGTGTGAATCAGCCTTGCACTTATTTAAAGAATGCCTAGCTATTCAGTTTATTTGGAGACAGTGGAATGCTCCCATGGATGTCCATTTGTTGAACTATGATTGCATTAAGTCATGGTTGGGTTTTATTATTTTATCTTTCCCAGCCGAGCATATTGAAATGTTTTTTGGCATTCTTTATAATATATGGGGTAGAAGGAACAAGTTAGTTCATGGGGAGAGGTGCTCCCCCCTTGCATCTATTGTGTCTAGTGCTGCCAGGCTTATTGCTGAGTATAAGATATTCAACCAAAGTTTTGCTCCTGAGTTGAGGCGTGAGTCTCGATCAAGGCAGTGGTGTCGCCCTCAGGAGGGCCAGGTAAAGATCAATGTCGATGGGGCTTGGAAAGAAGGGGAGGAGTATGGGGGGATTGGTGTGGTGGCGCGGGACTCTACTGGTTCAGTAAGATTTGCAGCTTTCAAAAGAGTGCCTGCGGCTGGTGGATCTTCCTTGGTGGAGGCTTTGGCTTTTCAGTTCGGGATCGATCTTGCAATCAGTTGTCACCTCTCAAATTTTGTTATTGAAGGAGATTCCTTGGAGGTGATTCAAGCACTGAATAATTTAGCCAGCCTTCACTCCCCTATGGGTTTTATTATTGCAGATATTTGTTCTAAAATATCAGATGTTCCTAGCCGGATTATGTTCACTCATAGGGAAGGAAATCAGCTTGCTGATGGCCTAGCTCTTATGGGAGTTTCCTCAACTGGTTCTGCTGTTATGTTAGAGGAAATCCCAAGCTCTTTAATTTCTGTGTACTTGGCTGATTTGCTGATTTCCCATTAATGGAGTTTTATTTCAAAAAAAAAAAACACTCCCCGCACGTGTGTGGGCCTACGGCCTTTCCGAATGGGCCCAACACGCGTGGGCTAAGAGTATTGTCCAAAGAAGTGCATAATATAGCCCAATAATCGCCGCTTTGATACCATGTAAAAAGGTCCAACACACTCCTTTAAAAGGCTTAATAGAGGGAGAAAAAATACCCAATTATAAGGCCCATCACATGAGGTTAAACCTATGATGTAAGATGCTCTAACATGCAGATTCTTTACCCAACTAACGAAAAGATCTTGGCGGAATTGTCACGTATGAATTGAGCACAATTGAATAAGAAAATATGCTTAAAGGCTTTTCAGTGTTGTCACGTCCGTTTTTTGAAAATGTTATATATTGTAACATGTATGTGTAATGTTATATATATATATATATATATATATATATATATATATATATATATATAGATATATAATAAGTGTGTAAAGGTGGGGTTCCAATTTCTCCCATGAGTTCAAGGTGTTTCGGTTTCCTTGTGTGTCTTTTACATACAAGGAAAATGAATATGATGTTCTTCCCATGGAAGATCTAACAAAACGTGGAATAATTTAACCCTGATGGGAGTGGAGGAGCAAGGTTTAAATTTGTGTGCGGTGGATCTTGAGCGGATGATTGATCGTAGTGCTCTAAGTTTATCGAGTAGGTTGAATCATGATTGGCGTATTTCGAAGGAAGTTCTTTCATCGACTTTGAAAGGAATTTGGAAGTTGCGAGTCTTTTGAGAATTCAAAGAGCTTGGGGAAAATCTTTTTGTTATCAGTTTTGTGGATGTTTAAGACAAAAAGAAGATCTTGGAGGGTAGATCGTGGATGTTTGATCGGCAATTGTTTGTTTTACAAGAGGTCCAGGGTACTATCCCTTTGAAGGAAATTCTCTTCGATTCAAAGCTTTTTTGGATTCAAATGCATAATCTCTCATTGGCGGCGATGACAGAGAAGGTTGGAAGGTTGATAGGGACTTCAATTGGTAATTGTGTTGAAGTTGATACACATAAAGATGGCCTTGATTGGGGCCCTTACTTACGAATTCGTGTTTGATAACCATAGTTCAACCCTCTGCCATGGGGAAAAAGGATTGAAGTAGGCAGATCTACAAATGTTGGATTTTTGTATGAGTTCTTGACCAATCTATATTACAATTGTGGTTGTATTTCTTTTTTATTATAAACAGGCTTAGTCTAGACATATATTGATAACACCCTCATCAATGGCGGAGGAACACCAATGTACAAAACGCAATATAAAAAACCTTCAAGTAGAAGGAAAAGACGGCAGGATAAAATGTACAAAGGAAAGAGGCAAAGAAATATTTACCAACCAAAAAGAGAGAAAAGCATAATAATACAACTGCACTAGACTCTACACAAATGCATTAGCCTTGGCTGCAGATTTGTTGTATTAGACCACGCAATGATGCAATCTGAAGTATCTTGCAGCTGGACACTTGAGTAAGGGAATCTTCTTCCAACGGCATACATGGATGTATGCCGTCTAACAAAAACAAGGGTATATATAGTTTCCCAATCCACATCCACACCTTTAAATATTTTTTTCATTTCTCCCCTTCCATATAGACCAAACTATTGAGAAGAAAATCATTATTCAAACATTTTTTTGAAAAGACTCCTTGTCTACCATGTTACTCCATTGGTCAAATAAATTTTCAATGTCCCTTGCTAGACACCAATTTAGACACCACCATCTAGCCACTCCGTACCATAAAGTTGAGAGACCTTGACAATGACAAAAAGATGATTCACAGTCTCCTCCTCAATAAGACAGAATGGACAGTTGTTCTCAATAGCTCGGATGATTCCTTTGTGAACCAAACTATCTCTAGCTAGTTGAGATTTTTTAAGAAGTAGGAGTCAATTTCAACTCTAATTATATTTATGTCTTACATGTCTATATCGTGTGTATATATAAGTGTTTATCTTGAGTGTTCTAAAGTCTATGCATTAGTTCATGGTTATTTTTATTTGTATATATAAGTATCTCAATTAGCCTATAAAACAATAAAATTGCATAATATTAAAGTGTTTATTTCTTTTCTTTTTTTTTGAGAAACTAAAGTGTTTATTTCTAAAGTGTCACAATATCAAAAATATATTATGAAGATTTTCAAAAAAAGTGACGTGTTTTAATTAATTACTGATTAGCATAAACGTGCTTTGTCTCTTGGATTTGGGGTAGGTCCAGTGGGTAAAACCACTGAACCTCTCAAGTGCCCCAATTTGGAGCACCAAATTTTTAAAAAAAAAATTGAAAAAATGATAAATATGTAGTGTACATCGTAACGATCTCTGCGGTATATTTTTTTTTTGAAACAAAAATCAGAATCATAGTGATCTAAAACTGAATGTTTAAATTTTAAATCCAACGGTTTAGAATTGTCACACATGTTTCACAATGATTTTGATATTTTTTTTTGAACAAAAAATATATCATTAGGATCGTTACGATGTATATTACACATTTATTATTTTTTCATATTTTTTTTAAAAAAATTAGTGTCCCTGAATTGGGGCACTGGAGGGGTCCGGTGGTTTTAGCCACCGGACGACCCCCGGATCCCTTGTCTCCTTGAGGCGATAAGGTTGAAATAGAAGTCCTTTAATGAGTTGTTTTTTAGTAGTTTGACCCTCGCTGGAAATTATGTTAGATAATCATTTGATATAATCATTATATCTCTTATATAATTGGGCACTAGGAATGAAGATAACCATTAGAGAATCATTATATCTCTTAGATGATCAATAGTGATCATTATCTATACAAGAGATACTAGGTGGTTATCATTATCTCTACAAGAGATAAATCCTTGAGGTAGGAAGTTTATATGTCATTGTTTTGTTGCACACAAATTAGTCAAAAATGAAGACTATCTTGTCAAACTTCCAGCACCTATATATATACACACACTAAAGGCGTGAAAGAGGATTATTGAAACTTATGCAAATGAATCATCCAGCTTCGTCTTCACTCATGTACATGGCATATGCTTTCATATGAATTAACTCAAGGGTGAGTGATTGATACGTTGGTGGACAGTTTGACATCTGCATCACGTTGAAGACTTTGGTAGGTATCAAAACAATTACAACAATGGTGTGATATTGTGTTTGAAACATATATATGATGAATAGTTGATGTACTTAAATTGATTGATATCTTTCTAATCTTTATTCTCATAGTGGATTGTTTCAAGATTGGTCGCTCGATAGACTCGAGATTTTTTTTCCAGATGAGCTTCCTCGATAAAAACCTTATCTCATTATTTGGTTTAATTTATTTCACACATTTTACGTATATTTTGACTTGCGATTGCTTAAAGAGTGAGAATACACATTCTCACAAAGAACTATATTTCTCTTTTCACTTAAAAAGTGTATTTTCTATCAATGTTGTTAGAACCGGCCGATTTGCGATGATGGATCTAAAATTTAAATATTTTAATCATAATGTGTACTTAAAAAGATAAAAAAGTACATCAACATAAAAAATAAAATCGATAGTTACATAAATTTAATATATGTATTTAAAATTTTTATTTCAATTAAATTAAGATTATCGTCTCATCAATAATTTTTTTTACATATTAAATTATTTAAAAGAAAAACATGATAATAAAAGAAGGAAATAAATCGTTTATATATACTCTTTGAGAAATTAAAAAAAAGGCCTACTTTTAGAGAGAAGATAGATATAAGTTATAAATGGCTCGTGCATTATATCAAGTTGCAAGAATGACAAAAAGAAAAGGTCACCTCGGTAACATCCAATTCAATTAGTTGATTGAATAAAAATTGGTCGAATATCCCAAAGCTTGAGACAAATTAAAATAGAAGTCCACTATCCCTTCATGTTATGGTATATATATATATAGACGGACGCCCGCACTAGAGACTGCTGCTATATATATATATATATATATATATATATGCATATATCTCTACAATATGGTGACTTGGTCTTCATTCTCAAATTTCACAAGATTCTTCATATTTAAATCAAGACGGTTATTGTCAATTGTCTATTTCTCAGTCACAATAAGGTAAAAAAAGAGAGTATATATATATATATAGATTGATATATATGGAAATATACCTCTAAGAGAGAATTTATAAATTGCAATACCCCTTTTCCCATTATGCAAATTAATCCTATTCCCATATTGTATTGTGTGAAAGGGCTAAATTCCACTGACAGTTTTTATTTGTTGGTCCTCGCTCTCTCTTATGGTATTAGTTGGTGAGGTGGGTCACGCTTGGTGTATATATCCTTGGTGATATTTGTGTTATGTTTGAGCAGTGAGATAACCTAATTGCATGTGTCTGACTCATTGTAGAAGAAGATCTGGGTCTTACTATTTCACATTAGTATATGGACAATATAAAGTGAAAGGAATGCTACACTATTCATAGGAAGATTTGCTGATTGAAGAGTGTGTATTTGCTTATGTTTTGTGAGACTGAAGTTCTGGATAACTACATTTGTTCCTGATTTTCCATATTCAAGCTCCCAATTAGCTCAATCATCATGTGGCATATAAAATCCTAAAACAAGTTACAGACCAGCTATTCAGTGGATATATATATACATCCTCTAATTGGAAAGTTGAAATTAATTAATGTTTCATAGATGGTGGTTCTGCTAGAATTGGTGGTGCTCCGAAGGATGATTCTGGCTCATTTAGATGTATGTTTGTTTAATGTTAGGTTATGTTCGAACTCATAATCTCTTTAGTTTGGGAGAGAGTGATTACTCAAGTAACATCTAGATTAGTTGGTCTCTTTCTCTGATTTTAATTGCTGTCTAGCTAGATTTTTATCCAAGATTAGGAAGATGCCTTAATCTTGTTTTGCCATGTATTGGATTATGGATTTATGAATGGTTGGATATAATTACAAATTCTGAGTTTCTATGTTTATTGAATTCTTGTGTGATTTCTTATTATTGACAACCATTGAAATTGCTTAGAGATTATTTGATCGAGCTATATAGACAATAATTAAGATGTTGTATGGTTCAAAGCTTCTTAAAATCTTGAATTGCGAATTTACAGGATTCTTTGATCAGATCATTGTGTTCGTATGATCCCTATTTCCAAAGAACTTCATGAATTCTTTGTGTTTAATTTATGCCAATAAGATGGATAGATTGCATGTTGCAACATCCAACCTACACCAATAAGATGGATAGTAATCGAGTTTAGGGAAATTTGACTTCAGTGCGTTAAAACCGACTTAGGTACGGGATCTTTGTAATTGATTTGCTATTTATTTATTTGGTTCCAAATAAATGATTAACACGGATTAATGATAGAATCCGAAGTCTTGATATTTTCTCAATTGTTAACAACACCAAAAATTCACAAAAACATCTTTTAATTGGTTTCTTAAATTTTCTGATCAATTGAATCACTCAACCCCAATTGTGTTCAAGTGGGGAAAGATAGATAAAATTGTGAGGTGATTGAGGACAAGAATGGCTGTAGAGAACAAATAATACATTAGATGCAAAAATGCATCCACAGATCCCAACACTAGCCCCTCAACCATTCCCAACCCCCATGCCATCATCGGCTGATCAGTTCTTAATAGTTTCTGCAAGATATTATGTGAAATTTCTATGGGAAAATTTGATAATGTAATGTACAAGTTAATGAAATTATGAACTGAAATGGACCAAGAAGGAAAAGAGGCAAAGAAAAGCAGTCCCACTAACAATGGTAATACCAACAGTTCCACCAACTATTCCTACCAATTCAACCAATTCATGCCATAACCTTTCTGCTTCCTCATCTCTCTTGATGATATTGTAACTGTGGTTATCCCACCCGATCTCGCGTCGGCAATACCTCTCCAGCCTCTCCTTCATCTTCACTTCCTCTATCTTCTCCCTTAGAACACTCATATTTGCATCAACCATGCTATTACCTGGTCTCCCTGCAAAGCATTGGTAACAGAAAACCTTAATTTCCTTCCATATATCTAAACACAACTATATATAAATGCACAAGATAACTAACTACCTTCATTTCTGAAGCTTTGAGCTCTAACTTGCAAGGCTCGGAATTTTCTCTTCTTCAGAGATCTGGGTTTGGTTAAAGAAGCCACCCCATAAGGAGGAGGTAGCAGACATGCAGACATGATCTTCAAGAATATCAATTTCCTCAAAATGGTCTTTTCTATTTTTTCTTGCTGAGCATCCGATTAACCTCGCTGGCTGGTTGGCTATGTATATACAGTGGAAGAGATTGATTTTCTGGTTAAAGGACAAGATTAGGTGCGACGGCAAGGACAATTAAAAATTAAATCAGGAAATGTCCAGGGACATGCAGAATTAATTAACAAAAGGTCCTGGTATGACTTATTACGTGTTCCAGAAGATATCACATTTTGGTCAAGAAGAGATATCGGTGACCACGACCCTTAAACTGTACGTATAAATAAATCCAAACGAAATTGGTAATCGGGTCAAACGTAATGATAAACACAGACAAGTGGACAAGTTTTTTTATGGATTAAGGAAGCTTCCTTAATCATTAAAATAAAATAAAAAAGCGATTATCTCATTAATTCTATTTGACCACCTTAGTAGCTCCTTCTTGCCTATTAACTTCGGCCGAGATAATAAATAATACGTCATGTACCCAGTGGCCAAGTCTTGTTTGACTAAAATACTAGGCAGGAGAGACCAACTAAGCAATCCCTCGACGTTATCATAAGGCTACTTACAAAATACACAAATTTTGTCATGTTTGAACCATAACAATTATCCAGAAAGCGAGCGCATAGCTGTTTGATTGAGCGTAAGATAGTTTATACGCTAGCGTCTTGCACTATCATATGCTATGACTACCAAACGTCATTTTAACGCTAAGTTATATGCTCAAACATACGCTTGCTCCATATGTTATCATGTGACACCCAAACCTGATCAATACTCTCCATCACAAAGCGTTCAATTACAAAAGCCATTTACACATACCATAACGATTGACAAAATTCAGCTCGAACAATAGCTTGCGAAAAATGCTAAGCACATTCTGTAATTCACGAGACTAGAGCATGTGACCTTTTAATCCCTGGTCAACCCACTGGACTACCACCTTCGATGGTATGGCCCAGGCCCCAGACTGCAGTATAGCACATTGTATAGATCAACAGTTGTCTCTGTGTGTAACTAAACAAAACAAAACAAGGCGCAGGAAGTCAAATTGATGACCACAAGAGCCCTATCAATAATGGCCTAAGAGGGAGGCTTAACAAGGCCCAAGATATTCAATCAACACATAAATTTCATAGGCCTATCATTTGATCCAAGCCCAAAAAGTGACAGCTCAAAGCCTCACATGAGTAACACGTGAGTTCGACCACTGTAAATATAATAAAAATTAAAAATAATAAATTTTTTGTCATTTTGACTTTTTCCCAATGGTATTATTTGCAATGTAAATTAAAATCAGTCGCTAATATGTTTGACTATTAGACTTATTTGCGACAAGAAATATATTCTACTGCAATTTTTTTTTGGCGACAGAATAAGAGTCCAATTTCCAACAACCTACCCCCTTCCCTCAAAGTTCTCTTTTGCCTAAAACCCTAGACCTCCTTGAAGATGCTTGTCTTTCCGGTTTAGGGTTTAGGATTTAGACATTCGTTCGAGGTCTGTGTTTATTGCATTACTATTGATCATCTATTTTTTTAGTTCCTTTTTGAATAATTTGAAGTCGGTATTGTAATTGTGTTTGCCCATAATGAGGCTTCATGTGGTGATAATCGCTTGATTTGTTTAGGAAAGTTGAAATCTCTGGTTAGGCTTGAAAGGTAAAGAGGTTCTTATGAGGTCCTTGCTTGAGGATGATTAGATGTTCAACTCTCTGCCGAGTACGATTAGGTGGTAGGGTATTCTTTGCATAATATACATCGTCAAATTAGTTGTATATTTAATATATAATTTTTTTATTAGATGTTAAAATAATGGATGTACCTGAGTAATGTTTATGGATGTATAATTGAGTAGGACCAAATCGAGTAGGAATTACACACGAGTTCTTGAATGGGCTTGAGGAATTTGTAGCTTTTGCATATGCAAATAATACTCAATTTCAGAATACAGGAACAATAAGATGTCCATGTAGTCGATGCAGGAAGTTAGAGTGCACTTATGCAGAAATGGCTTTCAGGATGGATATTATTATTGGACAGCTCATGGTGAAGAGATGCCTGAAATTACCCCATATGATGTTGATGAAGCAACAGATGCAAGAAATTATTATTGGGAATGCAATGGTAGAAATAATTTTAATGGATACGAGCAGATGGTAATGGATGCTGCGGGACCGGATGTTGGGGCTGAGATGCTGCAAGAAGATAATTACAACCAACAATTTGTGAATGAACCGCCTAATCCTGAAGCACAAAGTTTTTTTGAAATGTTGTCTGCTGCCCAAGCACAATTGTATGATGGATGTGAGTCACATTCGGAGTTGTCAGCTTCAATGAGGCTTCTAAACATTAAATCTGATTATAATATGCCCCAGAGTTGTTTCGATGAGGTTGCACAGCTTATGAAAGAGATGATGTCCGTTGACAATATGATGCCTGCTGATTTTTATCAATCCAAAAAGTTGGTCTCGAAACTCGGACTTGGGTATGATCAAATTGATTGTTGTGTTAATGGATGCATGTTGTATTATAAGGAGGATGTGTATGAAAGACAATGGAAATTTTGCCAAGCAGACCGTTATAAACCTCGAAGAACTGGACATGGTCAGGCAAAGGAGATTCCTGTTAAACGGATGTGGTACTTGCCACTAATTCCCAGGCTTAAGCGGCTATTCAGTTATATAGTGACAGCGAAAGAGATGAGGTGGCATTATGAGCGTCAACGTGAGCCAGACATTTTGTCTCATCCATCTGATGGAGAAGCATGGAAATATTTTGATCGAGAATATCCAGATTTTGCTTCTGACCCGCGAAATGTAAGGTTGGGTTTGTGCGCATATGGTTTCACTCATTTTGGACAATCAGGGAAAAACTATTCATGTTGGCCTGTCATATTGACACCTTACAATTTATCACCCGAGATGTGTATGAAAATGGAATTTATGTTCTTGACAGTAATTATTTCGGGTCCAAAAAATCCAAAGAGTATGATCGATGTTTATCTACAGTCTTTGATTGACGAGCTAAATCAATTGTGGAGTGAAGGTGTCATAACATACGATGTCTCCTTGAATGGAAATTTTGTTATGAGAACTACTTTGATGTGGACTATCAATGATTTTCTTGCATATGGTATGTTGTCTAGATGGAGCACTGCGGGAAAGTTAGCATGTCCTTGTTGCATGGAGCGTTCAAAGGCATTTACCTTGAAAAATGGAAGAAAAAATTCATGGTTTGATTGTCACAGACAGTTTCTCCCTATGTCGCACCCATTTAGACGGAATAAGGATGCATTTTTTAGAAATCGAATTGAGAGATTAGAACCTCCTCAACGTTTATCTGGGGAACAAGTGTTTGCAAGTGTTTGAAACTTTCCAAAGATTACTGAGACTGGGAGGCAGTTAGTATTACTGGGGTATGGACAAAATCATAATTGGACCAAAAAGAGCATATTCTGGGACTTGCCTTATTGGACACACAATATAATACGACACAACCTCGATGTCATGCACACTAAGAAGAACGTGTTTGATAATGTTTTCAATACTTGTATGGACGTTACGGGGAAAACAAAGGACAATGTAAATGCTCGACTTGATCTAGTGCTCGCATTCCTCACCCTAGTGGTCGTATTCCTCACCATGGTGGTCGTGGTGTACAAACTAGTTCCAGTTCTCAGTCCCCTTCATCTGTGAATTCCAGATTATTAAGCCATCAGTTGGAGGATACACAACAGGCTCCTCTCTTCCCAGTAAATGAAACCAACTCTGCCCTAGCCCCACCCACAATTCCATTAAATCCAAACACCCAGCCTGAGCCTCCTACACATGCTACCCAGCCTCAATCTCAGCCTCCTACACATGCAAGTAGCTCATTGATGGATAGACGGATTTTGATACAAGCACATATTGGTGCGGGGTAAGTACACTTTTCATTTTTTTAAAAGTTTATTTAATTGCAAAATTATTTACATTACTAATTTGCACTACTCTTTTTTTACTTTCTAGGTTTCAGCCAAGCACTGTACATAGGAGGATTTCTGGAATAATAAGGAGCAAGTTTGATAGTACCTTTGCGGATTGGTCGACTATGGATGAGACACAAAAAAATTATTATTTTTAAGAGTTCAAGGTAATTTTTAATTCTTTATTGGAATTGTATTACAATTTGTGTATAGTGCTAATTTTGAAGTGTTGGTCTTGTTATAACTTTTTAGAAGTTGTATAAGTGGGAACCCGTTGACGATTATGTGATTAAAAAAGAGTGGAATTCAAAGAGTGCTGCATTGATGCGAGGCATAATGCAAAAGGTTCAAAGTGGTAAGGATAAAGGAAGATGGATACCTGAAAATGTGAGGGACGAGCTTGACAAATTTTGGGAGACTGAGGAGTACATGATAAGGAGAGAAAAGGGAAAGATGAATCGATCCTCATCGACTGGGGGTAGTGTCCATATTGGAGGCTCCATTCCCTCCACCGAGCATCGTAGGAGAACGGTAAAATCTTTTTATTTAAAAACTTTGTTTTTTTAATTGTTTACGTGGATTTAATTGAAACAAACTTCGCTTTTCAATTAATATTGTAGGAAGAAAAAGAGGGCAAATCACTTGATAGCTTCGAGCTATTCCTACTCACCCATCAGTGAAAGGACACAGGAGAATTTGTCGATTCTCGGGCTGCTGAACTAGCTGTAAGTGCCAAATTTACTTTTTATAACTGTTAACTTATTTTTAGTACAATATTATAATTTATTTATTTTTACTTTTGAAACAGGCGAAATTTTATGAACTCAAAGAAATCGCATCCAGTGAATCATCGCCGTTAGACAATGATGTTATATTTTTAAAGGCAGTTGGCGGGATAAGTAAAAAGGGACGAGTCTACGGACTTGGATCAGAGGGACGCTGCATGCATTATCCATCTGCACCTAGCGAGCGCTTTGGAGGATTTCGAAATGACCATGAGCTACAACAAGAAATAGAGGAGCGTGTGGCTCGGATGAACTTCGAGTTAATTGATCAGGTAGCACATCTCCAGCAACAGTTGCAGGAGCAACAACAAACACAACAGCAGACAAAAGAGCATATGTTTCGACTGCAAGAGCAAATGCAGCAGCAAATGCAGTTATTTATGCAGCAGCAGCAGTTCCAGCAGCAGCAGCAACAGTATTTCCCTCAATCAGTGGCACCACCTGCTTTTGTTGATAATCCCAACAACCGTGAACTTGAGTCTTCCGATGAGTATTCCGAAGACGAGTAGCTTGTTTTTAATTTCAAGACAGTTTTATTTTAATAAATAGTTTGAAAACTTTTAAATTTATAAGTACTTTTAATGCATTTAATTTATAAATATTATTAATCCAGTTAACAACATAACTGGATTGTATTTCCAATATTAAAATTTTAAATATTAAATAAGCAATAAATAAAAAATTATCCCAAAAAGAAAATAAAAATAAAAATTTCGAATTAAAATCATTTCAGAATCAAAATATCGTAGTTTTCATTTTTTTTAATTTTTTTTAATGTTTTGTGACGGATATTCCGTCGCAAAACAAAAATTTTAAAAAAATAATAATTTTACGACAGAATAAAATCGTTGCTAATAAAAAAAAAATTAAATCATTCTGAGACGGAATTTCCATCGTTAAATCCGCCGCAAAACATCGGTCGCAAAAGTCGTCGAAAAGTCTGTCGCAAAAACCATCGCAAAAATTAGCAACGGGTGTTTTAGTGATGGATTATTCGTCCGTATCTAAATCCATCGCTACTATAATTAGAGACGGAAAAAGTTACTTTTTTCCGTCGCTAATGTAGTCGCAAAAATCGTTGCTTTCTTGTAGTGTGCCTCGTTCTGTTGCCATCCCTAATACTCATGCACCCAAGCTTATACCATGAAAGGAGATCCTTATAAACACACTCGTTCGTGTATTTAGATTTTTGCAAAGTGACATTAGTGTACCATTTTCAATTCTTCCTATTTCAGGTAGAGACATTTGAGATCAAATTTTCATTCACTCAATATTGATTTGTAGAACGTAAAGGCATTACATTACATTAATCTCTATACATACTCCACCCTGAACCCCTTTCAAAAGACGTGTTGGGTCTCGAATTTAATGGTGCCCAAAGTAGGCTCATTGACACATCAATATCTAACACTTCTATGCTAAAAAATAATTGGAATCAAGTTTGTATTGAAGAACAGCAAACTTTATAGGTCTAATATATCCTACAATGTGATGACGTGCTTCTTCTCAAAGCAAGAAAATTTTGCCTTTCTTTTCAACATCTTCTCATGCATTTGACCCCTACGATATGGATTACATATTGATATGGGAAGATCAGTCTTAGACATAGGGGAGTAGCAGATTGAAGTAGACAATGACGTAGAATGAAAGTGAAAACAAGGCAAATACATGCTGCCAGAAGAGTAGTGCAGAAGCCTCCTTCACTGCATAACCTCTCAGGCTTGCAACAGCCCCCAATAGGATTGCACTTGGTGTTGTGTATTGCAGCTGAAGCACGAACCGGTACAAACGATCATTGTTCACCAGAAGATGCCATTTATCTGCTAAAAATATGACCCCTATTCCTGCTACAGGTAGCACCAAAAGCCTAGCAACAATGATTCCAACAGTAGTTCTCATCCCGAGACGCAAATCGTTTGGTCCCTCAGCAAGCATTCCTCCCAATATCAGCATCACAGATGGCACTGTAGCCTCAGCCATGATATTTAAGCTGTCTGTAACGACTGCTAATGGAGCATTCTCAACATAAATCACAGACTTTACCTGTGGAATGATTCCAACAAGAATAGCCAAGAAAGAAGCAATGATTGCAGGTTGAAGAATGTGTCGAATTGGTGTCTTCTTCACGACAACTCGAATTTTCCTGACCACCTTAGGCTCTGCTAAACATTTTATGGACTTAGTTCTTTCCTCATCGATTGATTCAAGATCAGGAATATTCCTCTCTGAAATGTTGGATTCACTTTTGAACAATCTTGCAATAAAAGGTGTCTTGCAATGTTCAGTCTCGTTAGCTGTTGGGTCTAAAATAACCTACTAGCAAGTGCACTAGTCAGAAGAATAGTACAAGTGGTCAGTAGAGATCGTATCCACAGAGACGGAGATATGACTTAATCCAAGTGTTTATTTACATATAATTATGGACAATGCAAGAAATTAAAGTTCCACTTAAGTTGATTTGGTTTGCAATTTAAAAGAAATACAAGAAAGAAAAGTAAAGTGTTTTTGGAATTTTTGTATTGAAGAATGCAAATGCAAATGCAAATTATCACTAGACAAGCTACACTAATGTAGTGAGTTCAAGTAAGAGAATGAAGCACCAAGACTTCGGAATCCACCAAGGGTCAATGATGTACAAACACAATCAATTCACTCATACATTTATCAATCCGGGTATAACGAATCCGTACCTAAGTCGGTTTTAGCGCACTCAAGCCAATTTCCCTCATATCAATCACTAGTCATCTTATTGGTCTAGGTTGGAAGTTCCTATCAACATTCTAGCCATCTTATTGGTCTAGACATGCATAAGAATTCATGAATGCTCAATGGAAATAGGATTCATACAAACTTGTTCCAAACCTAATGGAAACAACAATTGCAATCTAAGGTCCCAAGAAGCATGATTAAATAGATATTTCACCATCTACAAAATCCATCCAACAAATCCATTCAAACCCTAAGTGGTGATCAAGCACAAAGAGTAAGAAGAATTCACAATAATCATAGAAACCAAAGATTTATACCCAAAAAGATTCACATATCAACAAATCAATTCATATAAACATCATTCAACCCAAGGCTTCATCCTAGCCTTGGTGGCAAAGAGTTTAGTTACACATAGAGAGAGAAAGAGATAAGCAAAGAGAGAGAAACATATTGGTAGAACCCAAAATTAGAAGAAATGCAAGCCAAGATGAAGAATCCCTCCTTCAAGCCTTGAATCCTCCTTCTTTCCTCTGTTTTTCGCTCTCTGGAACGGCAGTTCGAGATGTTAGAAGTCCCCAATTTTTAGGGATTTCGCGAAATAAAAGTTACTGTTTTTGTACAGGTGCGCCTAGGCGTGTAGGAAATGCGCCTAGGCGCTGCTCTAGAAAACACAGTTTTCTGAATTTTCCCATTTTTGTGCAGGTGCGCCTAGGCGTGTAGGAAATGCGCCTAGGCGCTGCTCTAGAAAACACAGTTTTCTGAATTTTTCCTTTCGCCTCTGTTCTGTGCGTCGCCCGTACCGCCTAGGCGTGTATAAATCACGCCCAGAATAATTTGCAAGCTTATTCTTGCTCTCCTCTTGCCCATATTTGCCACCTTTTTGTTATGCACCATCAACTGCCTATCAAAATCCAAGACAATAGATAAATGTACCGAAATGATAATACCAACGAGATAATATAGGGTTATTAACACCAAAAACAATAGGTATATTCATACCTATCATTAGCTTCCATACCTGGCCATTCTGCCTCAACCAGAAGTGGCCTACTCACATTACTATTATCATGTCCTAATTCCACTATCTCATCCTCGAAAATCTCATAGTACTCTAATGGAGGTTCCATCATATGATACACAAATGTGTAAACGAAAATAACAGCAATCCATTGAGATAGAGAAACATATGCCACACCAGACCTAATACATTCAGATCCAAATGGGTTATCTGGATTATGACAGACTGATCCAACAATGGCTAGAAGGATATTACCTGTGTTACCAAACCCGGTCGTGATGATGGTAAATCGAAAGAATTCATGTGGTGGCTTGCATAGGAGTGCCACCAGGTAGCCTAGAAGACAGCCAATGACAGTACTGATTACAACATTCAAAGGGAGGAACCACCAAAGGATGAATTTCTTGAGAGTGATTGAAGGACCCAAGTCTGTGAATATCAAACATGGCAAGAAGAGAGCAAAAACAAGCTTGCTCACAAGCTTGTTGGTTGATCTTGGGACTAATTGGACTCTTGGGTGTGCAAGAATTAAGCCTATGATTATGAGAGAGAGGAGTTTGAGTAGAGGAAAGATTGTTGTTGAGATATCAACTCCTTCAGATTTCATCTTCTCATAATGTAGTGAAGCAACCACAACTTTTATTGCTTCCATTCAATCTTCTTCTTGAATCTCTGGAAGAAAATTATCTTGGACTCTCAAGCTGCTGAGAAACCCAAAAACATTAAAAGAGTGAACCCATAAAGCAATTCTCAGAGTTGCAAGAATTCGGATGTAAGTTGTATATTGAAAGAATATCCCACAAATATGAAAATGGAAATTTGATGTAGCAAGTAAATAGATTCAAAGAATGCCAGTGCAAAATGAATTTAGAGGAAGCTGAGATTAGATATGGGGATTGATTTGAGAGGAGTAGATGATTAGGTAATTAAATTCTTACAGTATTTGTTTTTTACTAATTTTGATGTGAAATCCGACCACATAGCACAAGCCACGTCATATCTGTCAGACTGTTACTATCTATACACGTTATTTGTTTTGTCTCAATAATATATTGAGTATATCGAGGGGCTTTATGCGTTTTTTTGTCTTCTTACTTATTTCTAATGCAACAAAAAGTATGTGAATATATATTACATAAATATCTCATATCCATGCGTCTAAACGAGTTTAGATTCATATTAAATATTTAAATAAAATATAAAATTATAAGATATGATTTTTGATTATTAAAGAAACGTGTGAGGAAAAATATACATTTATTATTTGTGAATATGTGAATAATTTGATTAACGAGTTTAGATTCATATCAAATATTTAAACAATATATAAAATTATAAGATATGATTTTCAATTATTAAAGAAACGTGTGAGAAAAAATATACATTTATTATTTGTGAATATGTGAATAATTTGATTGCTTGAGGTATGTCATTTATGAAAGGTAGTTGAAATGTGGTTGGTAGTTGGTGGTTAAGCATTTGACTGAAGAGTTGAGCTTAATCATTTAACAATATATAAGATTTTTATTTCTACTCTTAAATTATTGAATAAAGTAATGCAGTTGATACTATTCTCACCAATAACAATTTTAATTTTTTTTTATTTACCTATAATTTGTGAACATTATAAAATGTCAGTAGTGGTTCAGGGAATTTATTACATTATTGACATCATGAATGACTTTTGTAATACAATCCACAGTCATTAATTAATCGGTAGTACTGTAGGTCCCTAAAGTTGGCATCCCTAAGCTTACATAATTTGCTTTATTGTCAACTAGATTTGTTTAGTCAGCTTATTTTTTGACTTTTGAATTTCTAAAACACTGACATCACAATAACCATGGTAAAAACTGAAACCGCAGTTAAAACAACCCATTTAGAAGAAAATCATTTTTCTCGTTTCTCGAAATGTAGAACCCATTCACGCCAGAGCTTCATCTTCTTCACTATATCCGGCGAGAATGTTTCTACGAAGCCCGCTGAGCATAAATCATCAACACTTTGTGTGCGACATATAGCTCCGAGTAAGTTTTCGTTAAAAGGTTTCAACTTTCTTTTCATTCACCATTTTGAGATGAATTTTTTTTTGGATTTCCGGCATCATTTTATCTTTGTACACTGTACTACCTTCTATTTCCTGATTTTGGTTAGATATTACACTGCATGGAACTTTACAACACACTATGAAGTAGTGATTGACTGACTGTAAATCATTTTATGATTGATTTTGTTGTAATTTTTTAATAGCACTATAACAAAGTGAAATAGCTTATGAAATGGGTTTTTAACTTTTGAAATTAATATAGTGCCCTAAATAATCGTTGATGCTATGTTATAAATATTGTTTCATGGCTCCTTGTCAGTTTTTGACATTATTGATATTCGGATAATTTTTTTTTGAGTTGATGTTGGGAAATAAATGTAATATAGTACTGCATTAAGGGGATTTTGTTAATTGTCTTGTATTGGATGTTATATTCTCATAGCTAGCTACATTGTAGTGGTGGATGTTATAATGGAATCGATTACTATAATGATTTTATTGTTGTATAACTACATCATGTTCGTCGAGGTTGTAAATGCATTGTTTAATTTGAAAATTATAGTGTCTTTACTATTATATAACTGTATCATGTCCAAGGTTTAAAAGCAGTGTGTATAGTGGTTATAACATTCAATTCAATATAATAACCTGTTATATGTGTTGATGTTTTGAAATAAATGTAATATTGTGATGCATTGATGCATTATAGGAAATTTTGTTTATTGTCTTGTATTTGATGTTATATACATTGAGCTAGTTACATTGTGGTGGCGGATGTTAGAATGAAAGCGATTATTACAATTTTTTATTGTTGTATAACTACATCATGTTCATGATGTGGTTAAATGCATTGTTTAATTTTTAAATTACAGTGTGTTAAGTACTATGTAACGGTATCATGTCCAGGGGTTAAAAACAGTGTTTATTCTGTTTATTACATTCACTTCAACAGGCTCTACCATGTTGAGCATTGTCCAACTGTAACAAGATTAAAAAAACTCATGACTACAAGCTTAAAAACTTTAGTATTGTGTGAGGAAATGCAGTTATGAAGATAATACAATAACTGACACTGTTTTTACATTGTATATTCATATATCACAACAATGTGTGTAAACTGTTCAAATTGTAATAAAAAACCAGTATGCTAAAAAAAATCATATTTGATGTAACAAAATGCAGCTAAAAATATATTACAATGCTTTATATATTATCACATTGCATATTCCTTTATATATGACAATGCAACTCGAGTGTTGACATTGTAATAATCCGCAATAAATATGATTTAATACAATGTAATTACAATAGTTTACACTGCTCTAGACTCCTTCCTCAAATTTAATACAATCCGAACAAAAATTCCCTAATAAAACAGGAAATGTATCGCTACAACCCAATATCACTACAAACCCAAACATAACATCGGTCTACAACAGTCCAAATCCAATCTTCATATCACATGAAACCCATAACAGACAAATTCATAGGAAAAACAGAACTTCCAATGTACTAATCACAGGAAAAATCACAACATCTATAAGACCTACCAGATTACATCGATTTGAAAACATGTTAGGGATGAAATAAAAAAAATCCACATCACTAGATCTACATACCTAAAAGATGACGCTGATATCGTCTTTCCTCCAAATTCTTCCATCAATATCGACCGAGGGGAATGCTCAAAATCACGAAGCAATAACTACTAGCTCGAAATGTGAAGCTCAGTAGAACTTAACCCTAATCAATGAATATTTCAGACAACAAGAGAGAGAAGAGGGTAGAACTTAACCCTAATCAATGCATATTTCAGACAATAAGAGAGAGAAGTGGGAACTCCAATATTTTTGGGCGGGATTCAGTACTTTTTTCTTTCTTGAAAAATGAGCTTGACTACTGTGTAATAATCTATGTGGCATGCTGATGTATAATGCCACAATGATTATGTACATTTTTTTTTTTGAAGAAAAAACATTTATATTAAGAGGAATAACCATTACAATCCGATAAGAGAATATAACTTAAAAAAGTAGGACATACACCAGTCCAAACAGTTGAACCGTGATTGAATAAAACATGATTTGCCAACGAGTCCGCTACTTGGTTCGCCGTCCGTTTCACATGCATGTAGCTAACAAAAGAAAAGGCCTCAGTCTTATCTTTTATACTTTGAATACACAGACCCGCTTCTGATAGATCTGTATCATCTTTATTTAAAGCAGTAACAACCAGGATAAAGTCTCCTTCTATCACTATGGCTTGATGACCGAGAGACATGGCAAAAGACATTGCTTCCCTTGCCGCTAGACTTTCCACAAGACGGACACTCGCCGCAATAGAAATACACAAAGATTTAGAAGCAATATAGGTCCCATTTTCATCCCGAGCCACTAACCTAATTCCCACTTTAAATTCCCTAACAGCTGCATCATAATTGACTTTGATAAAAGAGTTAGGGGGAGGACTCCATCGAGAGGGTGACGTAGGACTGTTGGTGGGGGGGTTTGGCCATGATGCAGAGAAGCTTCATGGAACTCCCTCATCATACCATCTGCCCTTCTTCCTACTTCTGCATGTGGTCCAAGTTTGCCTTGATAGAGAGCCCTATTCCTCATGCACCAGATTTGCCAACAGCATATAAAAAATTTAGTGGTGTCCTTCAAATTCAAAGAATTCACTACTACACCCAACCACTGTTCAGTTGTAAACAAACCCAAAAACTTTGGTATATAAGTAAGACTAGCTTCCTTGAAAGCTCGGTGGACCCATATGCACTCCTTAAACATGTGTTGCACAGAATCAGCACTATGACCACACAAGGAGCACCCTGGAGGGCTATCAAGAAATTGCATTTGGGGACTAGAGAATACAGAGAGCAAATTATTGCTAAGCCGCCACATGAACACTTTGATTTTGGGAGGGGCTTCTATACTCCACATTGTCTTCCACAGCTCAGAGGCAGAGGACTTACTACTTTTCGGAGCATCTCTGTCAGAAATTTGCCATTGCTCAAACATTCTATAACCATTTTTAACAGAGTACATTCCCTTAGGATCAAAGAACCATCTACGCACATCTTTCGCATCTATATTGCCCAAAGGGATGTTCATAATGGCATCAACATCAAAAGGGTGGAAAATCTCCCTCAGCCTTGGTTCATTCCAACACTTTGAAGATGTGTCAATCAAATGGTTCACCCTCAAATGCCCCAACTTCGAATTAACTAGAGTAAGGAGCTTGAATCCCAAGGCTTTGGGATCCATTGGTCATACCAAATGGAAATATCACAACCACTTTCTACCCTCCAAACCAGCCCCTTCTCCAACACATGACGACCCGCATAGATACTCCTTCAAGTCAGTGAAGGATTAGACCCTAAAGTAGCCCTCATAAAATCACAATTGACAAAATATTTAGATTTAAGAACCCTGAAGCGGAGGGATTTTTCATTCATCAAAAGTCTCCATCCTTGCTTGGCTAACAATGCAAGATTGAATGAGTCCAGGCACTTAAAACCCATACTCCCGAGAGCTTTTGGGTGGCACAAATCTTGCCATTTTAACCAACAAATTCCTTTCTCGCCCCTATTCTTCCACCAGAACTTGTTAAAGGCCACTGTGATCTCCTCAAAAAAAGATTTTGGTAGCCGAAAATTGCTCATTGCTTATGTTGGAATGGATTGCGCAACCGCTTTGATTAGAATTTCTTTCCCTGATTGGAATAAGAACTTCTCCTTCCATCCATGAATACGCGACATTATTCTCTCCTTCAGATGATTAAAGGCCCTCATTTTGTCCCTTCCAACCATTGCCGGAAGGCCAAGGTAATTCTCTATACTACTCATGCATCTCATCCGTAAGGATGACAAAATCTGGTGCTTGATCCCACCTGTGGTATTTGCACTAAAAAAAACTCCAGACTTGTCAAAATTTATCTTTTGCCCAGAAGCTTTCTCGTACCGAAAAAGCATCTCTTGAATCACATTGCACTCCTGCATGGAAGCTTTACAAAAAAGAACACTATCATCCGCAAAGAAAAGATGAGTTACCTTAGGACCATGACGACAAGCCGCTACGCCACTAATCATTTTTTTCAGCTTGGCCTCCTCGAGAAGAGCCGATAACCCTTTAGCACAAATGAGAAAGAGGAATGGGGAAAGAGGGTCTCCTTGTCTAAGACCTCTTCCAGGACTAAATTTTCCATAAGAGTTGCCATTAATAAGGACCGAGAATCGGACAGAGGTTATACATTTCATAATAATGGAAACCCATCTTAGATGAAACCCCATTTTGATCATCATTGCCTCAAGGAAGCTCCACTCCACCCGATCATATGCCTTACTCATATCAAGTTTCAAAGCACACAAACCCTTAGACCTAGATCGTTTGTTTTTCATTGCATGCAACAACTCATACGCCACCAGAATATTATCAGATATGAGTCTATTAGGAACGAAGGCACTTTGCGTCTCAGATATAATAAGAGGAAGGATGCCTCTCATTCGATTTGTAATGGCCTTTGCAATGATTTTATACAACACATTACAGAGGCTAATAGGACGGAATTGTGCCATGTCCTCAGGGTTGTTCATTTTTGGGATAAGAACTAAATTTGTGTCGTTAAAGTCATCCATACTACAACCACCATTCAACACATCAAGACACAACTCTATCACATCCCCCTTCACAATCTCCCAATGTTTTTGAAAGAACAAGGCATTTAAGCCATCTGGTCTCGGGGCCTTTATTGGCTGCATTTGAAAAAGACTATGCTCTACTTCCTCAGCAGAGAAGGGTTTCAGTAACTCTTCATTCATTACTTCCGTTACCTGAGGAGAGACTGTGTCAGTAACCTTGGCAATATCTAGCTCTGTCGTTGATGAAAATAATTCTTGAAAATAGCTTACTGCAACATCTGTAATCTGTCCCTCTTCCTGCACCCAATCTTCCAAGCTATTTTTAATCTGGCTAATATGATTCCTCTTTCGTCGTTCACTAGCCGATTTGTGAAAATAAGAAGTATTTCGATCACCTAAGGAAAGCCAATCATTTCTTGACCTCTGTCTCCATTTCATCTCCTCTTGGAGATCCATGTCATTCATGATTCTTTTAAGCTCCCTCTCTTTGAGGCACATCTCCACCGAATTGACATCGCATTGAATTCTAGGCAATTCAGATTGCAACTCTCTCATTTTGCGACGGTTAGCCCAAAATGAACTTCTGCTCCAGTAGCCTAATTGAGCACAAGTATTTTTGACTTTACTAAAAAAGTTAGGATGACTCCCCCTCCAAGCATTTCGAATGACATCTCCACACTCGGGATCTCTTATCCAGGCTTCTTCAAAACGAAATCGATGCCCAGGATTGAAGCTCCGTCTTTGATCTTTCACCGCTAGAGTTATAACAATTGGATTATGATCAGATTGAGCAAATGGAAGAACTTGTACCTTGAAATGAGAAAACTTTAGTCTCCAATCCGCATTTGCAAGAGCGCGGTCTAGTCTTCCACGAATATTATCCGGCTTCGCCCTTCCATTTGACCACGTAAAGGGCGGACCACAAGATTCAAGAGAATCTAGATTACAGAAAACCAATGAATCATGAAATTGTTGCATGACAGATTGAAGACGAGGAGCGCCACCGCGCTTCTCAGAATAAAAAAGAATCTCATTGAAGTCCCCTGCACACAACCAAGGACCCACTTCTTCCGCAACTAAAGCTTGAAGAGTTCTCCAGAAATTAAATCTTCTCTCAGAAACTGGATCACCATAGCTCCTATAAATCTCCACGGTGAAACCACCTCACAATTCTCAATGGAGGCATCAATATAATATCTAGAGGAACTTCTAACACTAATCGAAATACTATCCTGCCACATCAAGGCTAAACCACCTTTCCTCCCAACACAACTAACTGTAAAAGCATGAGAGTAACTACATCGAACTCGAATTCTTTCAAACTCCAGACTAGACAATTTTGTTTCACTGAAAAAAACTAAAGAATGCTAGACTTGCTGAAGGAGGTTTTTCACTGAATGAATTGCAAAAGAACCTCCCAACCCTCTGCAATTCAGGCACATAATACTCATTGGGTTCAGCGGGCCTGGTTACGCCCAGAGCCCACCGATAATAATAGCTTTCCATCAACTATGCTTGAGTCTCCTTTGGATTCCTGATCAACCCCCCTGCCAGCATATTCCACTAACTGTGTCGAATTTTCATGAAACTTCCTTTTCAATTGGGCCACTTCCTGGATGTCCATTGCTGCTTCATCTTGTTCAACATTCTTCTTTACTGATCTGGTCCACTTCTCTTTTCCCCTCTTTAAGGACTTAACCACCATTTGCTCACCTTCAGTATCCACTGGAGCCCTTAACTCGACATCACTAGGAAGGTTGTTTACATTGTCATAGAGATTTTCACCCTCATTATCCACCGGATCCCCTAGCTTGGCAGCATTAAGAAAATTTCTTACATCTTCATCGAGATTTTCTTTCATGGCCATTTGCATAGTATCCACCACTTGTTGAACTGTGTGGTCAATTCGCTGGTACCGATCCCCCTGTTTCTCTGCTATCGGGTTAATGTCAGATGAATTTGTTGATTGGTTTTCTGATGGAGACTTAAGTCGGGTCACCGGTTTGAGAGCCTCCCCTTCCAAGATAGATATCGATCGTCTCAGGGAAGACGACTGTTCATCCTATTGTGGGGACTGATGGTGATTTGGCTTTTTTGGCATTTTGGTAGGTCGCCTCCCCCTAGGTGGTGATGCCCGTAACCAATCTCCATAAGGCTTAATGGAAGAACTACCGAGCCCTTCCTTCTCACAGTCTATCTACACATGCCCTATTAAGCCACATTGGTAGCAAATATTGGGAAGTCTTTTGTACTGTATGCCAACCCTTATTGTCGATCCACTATCCACATCATTTACCATAACAACTCGTTGGAGTGGTTTCAATTTATTGAGTTGCATTCTCACTCGTAAAAATTCCCCCCACCCATACCCCTTCCGATCCAGATCAACCTTTTCTACTATTCTTAACCGCTGAGCCGATCTGCAAACCCACTTCCTCCTTTATCATTTTCAAGGGAAGGTTATAGAAGCGAACCCAGATTAGGATCTTATTGAATACTACATCACTAACCCTGAGGTTTCCATCATATTCCCTTAACAATAATGGATATTTGTCAAAGGACCACAGTGAGTTTTCTAACACCTTATTCAAATCACTTTTGGAAAAGAATTTGAAGAGAAAAAGATTGTCACCCACAGTTGAGATTTCCACTCCTCTCACTGGTTTCCAGACATTCTTCATGGTGGCGCACATGGCCTCTTGGTTGTAAGATCTTGTCGACCATAGTCACCCAAGAAGGCTATACCGTACATCTGGATCCTGATTTGGAGTATGGTTTTTTATAACAGTCACTTCCTTACTCTCCTCTTCGGTCAAGGAGAGTCGTTGCCATCGAGCTTCAAGATCGTCTTCCATCCCGTCTACCCCTAGTACCACACCCACACCGCACCAATCCCCTAACCTAGTAAGGAAACCGCACCCACCAACCCTAGGTTGAGAGAGAGAGCGTAGCTGATTATGTACACTTATGGATGCAAGCTTTAGGGATACCTATCATTTTTCTTAATTAATATTGGAACCAATAATTGGATTGGAAAAAAAATAGCCAAACCCAATTTTAAATTAATCAATAACATCATTAATCGTATGACTGATTAATTGATATCTAATTTTTGTTTATAAAATGATAATTTCTACTAATTTATCATCTATAACTAGATGTTATCCTATTTGCGTAGAGTTTGTAATAATTATCAGCTCTCTCAACTCCCTTCAAAAGGCCTTATTAAAGGGAGAAAAGACTTGCACTTTTATCTAAGGATTTTATGAAAATATCAGTAAATCAATTTTCAGTAACAATGTATTCAAGAAACACATGTTTATTTCTAGATAGTTCACGGATGAAATGATGACGAATTTTTAGATGTTTTGTCCTAGAATGATGATTTTTTTAAATGACAATAATACCCTTTGTGTTTAGAAACATAAAAAAGCTTGTCATCTCTCTCATTTCTCTCTCTCTCTCTCAGCTGTACTATATCAACTCTTTCATTTTTTACGGCTATTCCGGCGTGAGACTTAGGTGGAGATTCTCAGGTTTATGATTTTTTTTCTAGATCTATGATTTTTTTTAAAAGATTTTTGGTTCTTTTTTTCAAGATCTATACGTATTGATACTGCCATGATTCTCAAGATATATAGTTATTTTTTCAAGATCTATACTTGTTGATATTGTCATACTTCTCAAGATTTATAGTTTTTTTTAAAGATCTTTAGGCTTTTTTTTTCTTTCTTTCAAGGTATTTTTTTCAAGATCTTTGTTTCTTTTTTTTCAAGATCTCTACTTGTTGTGAGAAAACTGTAGTTCTCTATTTTTCAACATTTGTATTGAGATTTCAGTGTTACTACTGTTTTAAGTAGGGCTGCACACGAGGTACTGGGTTTTCAACCCAATCCGGTAACCTGGTGTGACCCGATTGTTATCAGGCCTGCCCAACCCGGCTATTTCGGACCGGATTTTGGGTTTTATATTTAGTCAAATCCGAGTTATCTGGTCACCCCATAACCCGGTTACATTTTTTCAGAGAATTGGTTGCTTCGGAAGGGATCTTGGCTACGCTCTTGCGTTGGAAAAGCATCTGAGATAGAAGATGGCGCTTTTGGAGTCTACTCGACCTGATAAATAGCGTAACGCGAAAAGAAAGCTGCGGATGCGAAGGACGCAGGCAAACAGGCTGAGATCTAAGAGATGTTTGAGAAAAGAAAAAATAACAAAGCAGCAGGAAACACATTTCCAGAGAGTTGCTACCCTAACCCCTTGTCCAGTAACCCCACTAGGCGGATTAAACTTGTCGGAGAAGCTTGTAGTGCAGATCCCAAAGGAAAAGAGAGAAGGCCTTCCCTTTTGTTTCGATTCGGTCGGAGCGGGACTTTTCATTATTAGCCCATATGACTTTTCACAAAAAAGAATGTAATTTCAGATAATATAAGCTTCCTATGCTCAAATAAACAGGCCGAAGACGAAGCACTTATCATCGCATCGGACTTACAAGATTGAGAGGGTTCAATTTCAATGTTGATTCTTTCCAAACACTTGTCCTTGTTTTTTCACTAGAGGCAGGGAAAAAGCAACCACGTGAGCACCGTTTTGTTTCCCAAGGTGGTCCCCACATATGGCGAGCAAAGAACGACGAGGTATGGAACCCTGAAGCATATAAATCTAAGCCTGGCCCAATAATAACAGCCCAAAACCAACATTCCAATACAAACTCATACAAAAACCGAGTTACCCGGTTACTCGATTGACCCAAACTCGATAGTCTGGTATTTTTAAACCGAGCTATCAGACCAAGTTTGGGACATGTCAAAAGTGACCCGATCGGGTCAAACCCTGTTCGATAATCCGGAACCTGACCCGGTGTGCACCACTAGTTTTGAGGTTCATGCATGTTTTTCCTTCCAAAATATCAAAACTTTAACTCATTATTGATACTGTCTGTGTTGGTATTATCATGAGTGTGGTACTGTTATGTGCTGTCCATTATTCTAATAATATTTCATGTTTGATACTGCTATATAACCTGGTACTGTCTGGTTGATGCTTCTACTATGGAACTTAGTAATGTTTTGATTTTAGTTGAAATTTTTGATGCTGTTTTTTTTAGATATTGTGAGTTTGTGGTATATTGTTCGATTTCGTTGGTTATTATAATAATATTATTTATTTATTTGCTACTATTTATACATTTGATTTTTTTATTATATTGGTACTATTTATTCATTTGAAGTAGTTAATTATAGTGATACTGTTTACTATTTGATATTGTTTATTCAGTTGATATTACTTTTCTTCATATTGTGTATTCAGTTGATACTGATGATTATTTTGGTATTACTTATTTATTTAAATGGGTAATGTTTAGTGAGAACTAACTATATAGTCAATGGAACACTGACTCTTAATCATTTGATAATTTTTATTATGTTAGTACTATTTATTCAGTTGATATTGTGTTATTCTTTCAAATTTTGGTGTTTGATGTTGTGTTTCTGTTTAGAGTTTTGCACAGGCATGACGTTTTTTAAAAATTTTCTTTTATATATAGTTATAATATGATTGATCAAAACGAACGAGAGTATCGAATTCACTGATACACTGAAGATGGTGTAGGAGATACTTCCATTTTTGAAATTAATCAATTGCATTTGGGAGATGAAATTATCTCCAGCCTCATCTTCATCATAACTGTATATAAAACATTAGAAATAGTCAAGATAAATAATGATAATATCAAATAAACAGTAGTAACACATACTAACAATGCCAAACATAACAATATCAAGTAGAGAGTATAAAAAATTCGACTAGTATTAACACATTTAATTGTACCAAGGTATCAACTAGTTTTTTTTTAAGATCTTCAGGTATCAACTGTTTTTTTTTTTTTTTAATTTTGAAATCTGAAGAACATTTTTGTCTTAGAAATTTTTTTATGTGACTAAACTTGTAATCTGAAACAATTTGTGACTAAATGATAAACTATGTTATCGAAAGTGATCTGCTTATAATTATCCCTACTTTTAGAGATACAGCCCGAATACAATAAGCCCAAGAAGAAGAAACCCCCCAAAGGGTATTAAGGTAATGTTCCTAAATTGGAGACAGCCCATGAATTAGGGCACGGAAGATATCTCAAAAACGCGAAGTCGTCTTCTCCGTTGGAACGCCTACTTCTGCGTTCGAACTATTCTTTCAGAACTCGCAAGTGTAGAAGATTCCATTGCTTACTATAAACGGATGGTCAATATGCATCGTAGATCTTCCATAGCTGAATTTGGTAAGTTTATTTGGTGGATTTGTCAGATTGAAGCATCGTAGATTATTCACCTTGTTTTGTTTCTCTCTGACTTTTTCTAGATGTGGAATTCTTAGGAATCTAATAACAGTGTTCACTGATCATAGCCTGAGTAGAATAATTTTCTATATTGCGTGAATTATGGTTTCTGTGTTCTGGATAAAATTTCAGACCCCGATATCGGAACGTTTGTGATCCTTATTTTGGTGATGGTCTCAGATCCATGATTTTTTTTAATGGAAAATTTTATTAAGGCATGAAGCACCATACGGAGGCTACCCCACAAAAGCCTCCAAGAAATTGTTGCAAAAAGCAGCATAAACAAAGTTACAGATCTGAGAAAAACATCAATAGAGGATTCGCTATGATGGATGAAACCTAATTTGGCTTCTGATATTCTACTGCTTGTTTTCCCTGACTTATTTGGTCGCTGTGTCGAAGACTGATTCAAATGGTTTATGGAGGAGGTTTTTTTTCTTCTTTTTTCTTTACTAGTTCTTTAAAGCCTAATTTTTGGGAACAGATCTTTGTTCTTTTTCACATTTACGTTTAAAAATAAGGTACCCTACTACCCTTGCACAAGCTCCTGCTACTTGAAAGGCCCGCATACTTTCAAAGTACGAAGTCTAATCTAGTTTTTGAGAGAGACTGGCCTTTTTATATTAATGAATGCGGGCATATCATAATGAAGCAATCTTTACTGGTAAGTCTATAAAAGTCCTTAATTGTAACTCCGAGAATGATGCTTGGAGAAAGCGTGACATTGAAGCCATAGATGTCGACCAAATAGTCATAATTTCACATTTTGTTATTTGTACGAAGGATGGAAGACAGAGCTGGTTTGCTGGTTGGGCAAGGTTTGCTAGCTTACGGGTTTTTAACAGTTTGATAATCCGATATATCTGTGTGATGTCTTTTTATTGCATTTTTCAGTTGTGTGAATCATATTGTCCATTGTCCATAAAATATGATTTTGGTCTATATCATCTCTGTTGCTTTCTATTTGTAATGAGATCAAGTAGTTCTGAAACAGATTGAAGAGCTCTGTGATGATGACATTGAAATGCATCTGGATTTAGACAAAACAACACCTGTTGAACTGGGGAGATAGGTTCCTTAAATTTTATGTTTGTGGTGGCTTTATTGCCATTCTTGAAACAAGCTCTTCAGAGTGGTATGCAGGGAAAGATGCTCTTTAGGCAAATTCTATATATTTTTGTCTTTGATGAAATTTTTATGTTGCATGACTTTAATAGTTTGTGTGTACCTTCGTTAAATGGAAACTTGGATCCGGTTCTTAATAGTGCATATGGAGTTCCAGATGTTTTCTCTTACGGGAAAAATAGCAGAGAACTGAAAGGCTAGCTGTTCTTAAATGACTCTCCACATATACAAGGCAAAGGTACTTTTCACTATGATAATTTTCTGTGTCATTTTCAAGTGTAGTTAATAATCTAGATCCTAACCTCATCTAGAATGAGCAGAAACAATTTTTCTTGCAATGTTGCTTGAAGTGAATTGAAAACCAGATCCTTCAAATCACGGATTGCGCTGGAGCTACGTGATGCAGAATTGTTCTCGCTAAGATGGTAACATCAAAATTTTCAGAAACACATACCCATGCCTTGATGTCAAATAAGTCCTTTACTGCAGAATCATTGTAGACTGGCTGTGCTAAGGTAGTCTTACCAATTCCTCCCATCCCATAAATAACGATCACAGAAATGGAGTTGTTACCACCTTCTTCATTGCGCAATGTCTGAAGAATAGCTTCTTTGTCATCATTCCTGCCATATATATGCGACTCTTCTACCAAAGAAGTTGTCGGTGGCCTCTCCTTCAGCTGGTTGGATCTCGTTCTATTAGCAATCCTTCTCAAATTGAGTTTTTTCTTGCCTAACATTAATAAGTTCTAATCTTTTAGTAATTTCTTTTATCTTGGATGCCATCTTGTTCTTGAAGTTAAAAATTGGCTTGATGATTCGTGAGACCTGACCTATGACATAGAAGATGTATTGGATGACTTCAACACTGAAGCTTTGAAGCGTAAGGTGATGGAAGGTTCTAAGTCAAGGACAAACAAACTGCGAAAGATCAAGAACAAGATGACATCTTTGCATTCAATAACAAGATGGCATCCAGAGTAAAAGAAATATGCTAAAAGATTAGTGCGTTTTAATGCGAGTCAAGATAAGACTCTCAATTTGAGAAGGATTGCTAATGAGACCAATGGCGGAGCCACTAGAGGATCAGGGGTCCCTATTTATTTTTCAAATTTTTGTGATATTACTATTTGTGGGATTTTTGGTTTGTGTGTGATAGATCTTCTCTGCAAGAACTACCAGATTAACAATAGGTTCACTACCACCACCTACTCACCCATTGGTGTTGTAAGTTTTTATGCAATCCATTTTTTTTAATATTAGGACTTTTTGTCTTCTTTGCTTAATAGAAGTTTCACTCATTTGATGGAACGGTTATGTGAACAAAAAATTGTCAAACTATCAGTGTCACTGTAACAATTCACATAGCCTTTGTATTTTTCATGGGAAGTTCTGTTCTTGCATCTGCATTTCTACAGCAAAGGAGTGGATCAAAATTGATGTTTATTGCAAGAAAACTTCCAGCAATAAGACCTGTGGAAATGGAATCTCGAGGCTGGATATCAGTGGAGCAACCACCAATATGATCATCATTGGTGACGGCGTCACTGGTTTTGCTCATGCTTGTACTCTTGCCATTGCTCATGCGTATACTCTTCCCATTTCTTTCATTTTATTTGAGATAGGGTCTTTGGTCATATTCATGGGTTTATCCATTATTGGGAAAACCTACATAATATTCAATCATTTGCAGGGGAGAGGAGTTTTTATGGATGGTCCTGGTGCTGGGAAGCATATTCAAGCCGGTGCCATGACAGTAATCATCACTGCCCCCGCTAAGAGTGCAGATGTTCCTACTTGTGTTATTGGTGTTAATGAAGGTGATTACTCCCATAAGGTTGCTAACATTATCAAGTTGGTGTATATTAGATATATCGATACTTTGAGAATTTTGGAATTCTGAAAAACTAATTGATTGTTATGTTTATGCCTTTATGGGTATTTTTTTGCAGCAATGCTTCTTAGTTCTTGCACTACCAGCTGTCTGCCCCCTTTCGTCAAAGTCTTGGATGCAGAGTTTGGTATGTATTTGCATTTAAGATTTTGTATGTGAATGATATTCTATCCATCTCATGTAAATCAGAATCAAATTTTGGTTTCGCCATTACATTCAGTGGTTAGGCATCTGCCATCTTTGTTCTCCTCAAGGCTGCAAAAAGTATGGTTTGAGAAGTTCTCTTTCATGTGGGAAGATAAAATTTCTGCTGCAATTTCATTCCTTCTTATGGAATCATGATTCCAAAATTAGAGTGCTTTGCATTTGTTATTGCTTGATTTATTCCCTTTATAAACTTTTCGTATGTGAGTTCTTTATGTGCTTCTGTACTGAATGATTAATTGAGGGTTGTTTTTTTCTTTCTTGCAAGTATTAATGTGTTATCATAGGTGTTGTACTCGATGGTTATTGCACTTTTTGCCCTAATACAATTGGTTTTTTTATGATTAAGAATTGGACTTATTCCATGTTGTATATTATCATTTTCCTGTATTTGGTGTGAACTTATACAGCAAAATAAAACAGCTCCGGCAATGCTTGGGCTCAAAACTAGTTTCTTTTATCCTGGATGTCATCTTGTTTTTGAACTCAAAAGGTGCCATCTTGTTCTTGAAGTTAAAAATTCGCTTGATGATTTTTAAGACCTGACCTATGACATAGAAGATGTATTGGATGAGTTCAACACTGAAGCTTTGAAGATCTCAGGCAAGCACAAACAAGCTGCGAAAGTTGAAGAACAAGATGACATTTAGAATAAAAGAAATTACTAGAAGATTTGAGCATATTAATTTGAGGCAAGAAAGGCTTCAAAATGAGAAGGATTACTAATGGGACGAGATCCAACCAGCTCAAGGAAAGGCCACCGACAACTTCTCTGGTAGAAGAATCGCATATTTTTGGTAAGAATGATGACAAAGAAGCTATTCTTCGGATGTTGTGCGGAATGAAGAAGGTGGTAACAACATTTCTGTCATCACTATTTTTGGTATGGGATGAATTGGTAAGGCTACCTTAGCACAGTTTGTCGACGAGAGCATGATCAGACTGAGAAAATGAATACACGAAGTGAAGATCATATAGCGAAACTATGAGCCTCCTGCTCATTGGATGGAGTTGGAGGAGCAGTATTATGCACGTTACGACAGGATTATATACAATGCAGTTGGGTTGTTGCAGTCACAGCTGATGAATACTAGACCATGCTTTGCTCTTGGGATGCTAGCAGTCATTGCTCTCAGTTTTCCTGCATTGACCGCCATGGTCGTGCTGCGATTCGTGGATGCTGTAAAGCTTTGTCTGCAATTCATCATATTGGGTTGACTTGACATTAACTTGAAGTTCGTTGATTTTGTATATATGTAATTAATTCTTGTCATTATTTTAACGAACATGACAATATTAACTTAGGTATTATATTGGATTGAATTGTTATTCATGCTTCTTGGTACTTAAAAATCCTGATGTAAAGCCAAAATTTTTTGGAAAAAGAGATCTTATGGTGTTTTGTCTTGCTATGCAATGAGTTTCACTGCTTAAAAAGCACATGCTATGTTCTATTAGTCCATACTAAGAATATATCATATGCTCTAGCCTCCATACATAGTGAGGTCGCATCTATGCAGTGAAAAATGTCAACCCAAAACCTACAATGAAAAGAAAAGAAAAAAAAATCTCAATTCAAACCTAAAATCTCAATTCAAACCCAAAATCTACGAGAAAAAGAAAAAGAAAAACCTCAATTCAAGATGTGAGTGAGTCTTGAAATCCTTTCTTATTTTTTTGAAATGGAGAATGATATCAGTTAGGTGTCAAGACCGCAAACAGAGTTTCTCATCTGATGATAGGGTAAAATTAGTCAATGCCTAGTGTGCAACCATGAATATATTGAGCAGTCTCTGTAAAAATCGAACTAAAGATGTGATTTGACATCATAGAAATTCACCAATTAGACTATTATAAAAGGAGTTGTGAGCCTCAAAATCATCAACTAGAATGAACTTACTATTTCAATGGGTCAAGAGTCAATTGATTTGAACTTTTAGGTGGAAGCCTCTAAAAATGCATGAATGGTGCCGGTAGAAATAGAATCATGTCTCCAAGTTGAAAGTAAATAAGACCATATATCAATGACTGTAAGTTCTCACTCAAGTACAAATCATTTACATCACAATTACTTGCACCTTTGCTAGATTTTGTGCAATTATCTTCCCTTTTTAGGAACCAAAATCATGTCCTTCATAAAGAACTAGAAATTTGATCACATAAATCACTAAGAAAAGATAGGATATTGGGTCAGAATGACCCACACAAGGGCATAATATTTAAGTCAAATATTATACCAATAATGTAAGGAAATCATGCTATCCAAGTTGGCATAAGATTGAATTCTACACACACCCCAATACATGACATCCCTATATGCAAAGAACTGGCACATATTGAGCATTTGGGTCCCTAACAGAGTGTAGAATATATTCCATTTATACCTTGATAGGCTATAAATACTGAAATACAAGGTTTGATAGGATGTTTAAGTATCTACTAATTAAAGCTATGAGGAAGTTACAGAGGAAGAGAGGTCTAAGATGAAGATAAGTTTTGTTTGATAGCCAAGGATGGCTTGCCTGCTTTCCAGGATGGTTTCAGACACTTCCATTAGTGTTTTGCAGCCTCTTGGGTTTTCAGGTAGTCTCCGTAGCTTATCAGACAAGCTCTTTTCATTCATCTTAAGACTTTCTCATCTTTAGCAACTAAACTGTTCATATTCCTTTTGCATCTCCACACACAATGCAGCCAGTTTTGTGTGACTTACTGCAAAGAGATTTCTGTTAAGGTTCACAGGCTCACAGTCATGACATTATGATTTCTCCAAGATGAGAGGCTTTCATGAAGGTAAACAGTCTTGTTTGGTAGCCAGGATGACTTGGCTGCCTTCTTTTCAAGACGATTTCAATGTTTCTTTATATAAAATGTCTAGTTGGTTCTCAGGCAGTCTCCTTGGCTAATCAGATAGGCTGTTTTATTTCATGTAAGGCTTTCACTTCTTTGCCGGAAGCTCTTCAAAGTTCTTTTTACAAAGGTATGTTGAAAGAACAAACTAGTCTCACATCGTTATCGGTTAAAAAAAAACTGTCAGCCAGCGTCGTTGAATATGTCTCATTCCTGAATGGAAGCTTCAAGTTGGCCTAACAGAGTTGAGTTACACTCTCTCCTTAGAAACTTCAAGATTGTAGGGACATACTGTATTATCTGGTAGAAGAAATTAGAGCACAGTAAATACCTTCCAAAGTAAAGGTAAAAACTATTTATGTTCCCATTTCAGTTTCTATTACTAACTGAAAACAACTTTAAGATCTTTTACACCAACTACTTATGCGCACCGGTTGAAAGCAGAACAAGTACATGATATGTCTCCAACTCATACAGGGGCAGCAGATTCCTCTTTCTTATCTGCACTGCTATCATCATCGCGGCCGTTACCATCTGGATATGCATTTTGTAAGATTCTATGCTCTGAAGGCAAATTCTTCATAGCTTTCTTGGTCCCTTCAACATTCCACATATCCCAGACCCGAGTTTTGGGGGGTGGTGACGAATCTGAGGGTGGTGCAACCAATCCTGGTTTGCCGTCATCTATAACCTCATCGACTAACCCATATTCCTTAGCCTCCCAAGCATTCATGAAATTATCTCGGTCAGTGTCTACTTCAATCTGCAAACAACGAGGAAGGAAATTGGGAAGTTGTTCTACAATAAAATCATTCAAGAAGGTATTCAATGTCTAACCTGCTGTTCAGGCTTCCCAGTAATTCTTGACATAATCTTGTTAATTTTTATCTTTTGGTACACCATCTCTCGTATCCGTATACTCATCTCTGTTGCCTGGAATACAATGTAACTGCTCAGTCAGAGAGTGAAAAGTTCTCGAGAAATACCCACATAAGAATCAACCTCCTGTAGACGGTGTAGTTCTTTCAAAATGCATAAACAAAAGCCAAACTTGTCCTATTTAAAAAAAAATTGGAATCAAATATACTGATTTAATGGCACATAAGAAATAAGTTCAACCCAATAACAAGTAATATTTACTTAAGATTCAAAAAGAATTAAAAAATGTATCTGCTAAGCAATAAAATCAATGATAGCCAAAAGGATCTTCTCAAATGGCTTCTATTTAGCACTCATTAATTTAAGCCAAAAATCGCCACTCAAATTGGCCATAAATTGACCCAAAAATCTACATTTATAATAAAGGAAGAAGCAACAGCAATATTGGTGACATGCATATTGAATAACAATCTGTTTCATCAATTTCACAATCATTTAAGGCACATTTTCTAAATATTGACATAAAGAAAACCCAAATAAAGTAAAATGTTTGAAGTATTTTCTACTGGAATGCAATCAGCTAACAATGCGAACCCAGATTCAAAATTTTTGGATTTTAAGATGATGGTCAACAAAAATAAGCAGATATCGAGGACTCACCTTGCCTCCAGCAGTTCCAAGAGGTTGATGGATCATTACTTTTGAATTGGGCATACAAAAACGCTTCCCTTTGGTACCAGAAGCAAGAAGAAACGCACCCATGGATGCAGCAAGGCCGAAGCACACAGTTGAAACATCAGCCTTACATAACTTCATTGCATCATATATTCCCATACCTTCATGAAGCAATAAGTGAACAAAACAATCATAATTTGGCCTGAGTTCTACAAAATACTCAAAGTACGGAAGTCTTATGCCCCAGTCAGTTGAAATGGCCAAGTTTTTATTCTCCACCATCAAAACTCTAAGTAAAGCAATAAGCTGAAGTTGTAGCACTAGAGCACAATAAAAATAATAAAATAATTGTCATAAAATTTCACAAAAGTTTTATTTTTGATAAGCACTAAAGGTTTTTATTGATTATAACAAAAACCTCCCTCAAGCACAACGACTGGTTGGCAGAGTTGTTAAAAGCCCTAGGCGCTCAAAAGCGCCAGAGGCATCCTAGCGCTTCGAAGCGCTAGGCGCTAGCTTAAGCGCGCTTTTGAAGACATGCAGCAAAAAAAGATGATTTCCTGCATTCTCATGGCACTTAAGACTCAATTCATAATTTTATTAGACATTTCAACATCCCTGGAAGGCTGGAACAGATCTAGACTGCTCATAAAGTCATAATTCATAAAAGCATAACACATAAATGGTTGACAGTGGCAAATGTTCAAGAAAGAAGCCAAAAAAAGTAGAACGCGGAGGAGCAAACGAACAGAAATTAGCAATGAACTGAATGAAGAGCTCAAGAGCAAAGCAGAAAATAGCAGCGAAGAAGAATTGAGGAAAGCCGACGAGGAAAAGTAGAAAGCAGAGGAGCAAAGTGGAAAGCAAAGGATCAAAGAGAATGAAATACCAGTTGAAGAGCAGCGGCAGCTTGAGGACTTGAAGAACAACCGAAAGCAGATCAGCAAGGAAGACAGAGTCGCAAATCAAAGACAGATGTCACGCGAGTGCCAGAGAGAAGCTCAAAAGAGACGCAGAGGAGTCGCAACCAAAGATGAGATGTCGCGAGGCTAGGGATTCTATTTCTGTTCTCGTTTTATGGTGCTCAACACATCAGGTCTTAGGCGCCTTTAAGCGCCAGACGAAAGCGCTCGTAAGCGAGCTTAAGCTCGCTTCGGAAAAACACGTAGAAGCGACGCGATCAAGGCGCTAAGGCTTCTGATCGCGTCGCTTTAGCGCTTAAGCGCGCTTAAGCACGCTTTTAACAACTCTGCTGGTTGGTTGAGATGATTTCAAAGAGATAACCCCACAAAGTTAACAAATAATTAATTGATGTGTGCGTGTGTGTTAGTGAGAGACAGAGAGAGAAATTAATATAAATATAAAAATATTAATTAAAAAACTGGCAGGAGAAGTAATAAGGGAAAAAATGCCTTTAAGAAGCCAGCTTTAACCATAAAGAGGTTGGCCTCTTTCAATGTCTCTTGAATGAACTATGTATCTACCAAGAGTTGCTGTGCTTGCCAGTCTATTAAAGTCACTTTCCCTGCTAGTACCTTGTGGACAGTGGACCTTATCACCTTAGGAAGATGGTAAACATGGTTTCTGTGTTAGGCTTGCCTAAACTGCTAGGATGATCAACGTAGTCTTATAGTAGTTGATAGGATTACACAACAGTTCAATTCGTTCAGTGCCACAAAACACTATGGTACATTGTAGCTCATTTATTTCATAGGGAGTTGGTCATTTCCATGGTTGTCCAATGATTCACATTAGAACTTGGAAGTAATCTTCATTTAAACAACCTCTCAGCTAAAAGATGACAAAAACCTAAGGATGTTAGCTACTGAGGCAAATTGATATGAAGGCAAAAGTACTTCAGAGTGGAGAAGCTTCACCAAACAAGAGAATGAGATGGTAAATTGGACACGGTGACGGATCAAAGGTGTTGAATATATGAGTGCATAGATTCATTTGTATAGTTGTCTATAGCTTCTTTGTTTGTTTTTTATTTAGTCCCACGTGGTATAGCTAGCATTACCTAGCTCTGATCGTTTAGTATGTATATATATATATATATATATATATATATAAAAGTCAATAACACAAGCGTGAGGTGAATATTCACTTACGCATAATCACTCAAACAGGGGTTTCTCTCTCATTCTTGGTTCATGTTGCTGTTCCACTCTGTGACTGGTTAGATTGGAAGTTAAGAGGCTTTTTCTACAGATTCTTATCCTTACTTGACTGAATAATTATCCTTTACTGTATATTTGTGTATTATCACTTCTGGATCCTCAAGTTCTTTGACTCTATTTCAAGTTCCCCATTGCATCCCAATTCCCAGCACACACGAGACAGCTAAACCAAACTAATCCCCCTACAACTTTATGTATGGCGTAGTAGGCAAAGAGGAATCATAGTAAGAAAGGAAACATAATAAAAATAATCCTAGAGACATACCAGCTGTAACAGAACCACCAGGCGAATTGATGAAAAACCTAATGTCTTTTTTCGAGTCTTCTGCATCAAGAAATAAGAGCTGACTTATAAGAAAATCTGCTGTCATGTCATCCACCTGCACAATATCAAAGAGAAGGTCCAATTCAAAATTTCCATTTCGATGGTTGGTTTCACAGCCAATGGGGAAAAACCTATTACACTAACATAAAGAATTTGTATGTCGATCAAGTGTTAGTATATACTACCATTCAATAATCTAAACAGTAATATGAACTAAGCCCTAAGCAAATTGTGCCGTATCAGTGGAACAGATTCTAAATAAATATTTTATCTTTATGTCCATGTTGGCTTGATGATGTCCAGCTGGTTAGTATTTTGAGAGTGATGGTCCCTGATGGTATGCAAAATACAGGAATACTTCAGATAACGTCCTTCAAAATACCATGTATTTAGGTACCAGATACACTTTAAGGTCCTACCACACTGCATTAACAACTACATAAATGCTCAAAGGCAACAGCACACAGCTGCAACACTTATAGAGAAGAATCAAATGGATTCAAAATAAGCAGCTTAACAAAGCTAAAGAAAACCAGCATAATGAAGGTCACGCTACAATCAAGTGAAAAGAGGGACGGCCTTCAAAGGTATGATGCTAATTAGCAATTCTTACTTAAACGCTCCTTTAGCCGTTATAACTACTAGCACAGCACAAAAGGTCTATTTAGAATCTAATTCACAATCATATTTCCAATAAATTGAAACTAATTCCAACATAATAAATACAAGCAAAACCATCTTGATAGAGCAGTAACCAATCCCAGAACAACATCATAAGCAGAGGTGTCAACAAACCACGCCACAAGTATCTGAAATTCACTGCGGAACCAATAAACAATTAATTTCAAGCAACCCCATAACTCTTCACACAATAAATCATTACAAAAAAACAATTTCAACCAAAACCCACATAGAAAATTCAATGATCAATCGATAGAAAGAAAACCTGAGAGCCCAAGAAAACAATTCTTTGGCGCAGAAGCATATTGGTTGTGTCGAGCTCCTCAAATTTAGGGAGCAATGGTGAAGGAGAATAACCGGAAACATCCCAATTGCTGGACAAAACTTGTCCTCTAGAAGTTGGTGAGCTCTTCAAGGCCTTAATCGAGATGGGTTTCGTCCTTCTTCGACTCGTATTGCATGGAATCAGGAACTGATTGTGTACACGACCTTGATTGGTGAAGTACATAGGACTTGAATATGCAGATAAACTTATCTCAGCCATTCTATCTCTTCTTGCTCTCTGTGGTGGATTGTCCTCACACTTCACTTCGATTTTTTGATGGCAAAAGCTTTTGACTTGGCTGTTCGATGTTGAACCAAGAAAGAAGAACCTAATGCAGATTGGTGGTCGGCGACGTCGTTTGGATTTTTTTCATTGATTAATACATTTTTAGTTTTTTAAAAATTTAAATTAAGTGGGCTAGAACAAAGAGATGGGCCCATGATCAGAGTGAGTTGGGCCTCTCTTGCTTGCATCCTTAAGGCCCATTATCAGAACGAACTATCTGAAGAATCGGATGGATGGATGGATGGATGGATGGATGGAAGAGAGAGAGTGAAACGAAGAAGACGAGGGAGATTGAAACCCCTAATAGCCGTTGAGAATGAACTCCTCCTTGATACTCCGTCGCTATCTTTGCTTCAGCGGAGGAGCAACAACAGCATCATCGGCTTCTCCTCCCAAGAAGAAGCCTCTCGTGTTCCTAGGCTCTCCTCAGGCATGACTGTCTACTTGTAGACACGAAGGTGAATTTTGTAGTTGTTTATCTCTCCTGCTGGTTAAATCAATGTCTTTTGATTTTAGGTTTCAGCGACTGTTCTTGACGCACTGTTCAACGAGTCTGCTGCTCCCAACTCCATTTTCAAGGTGCTTAATCACAGTTCAACTCTTTAGTCAATTTTGTATGTGTTTTTCACTTTTTTCAATTAGCAATATTTTTTGTTTCAATAGACTCAGGGTGGATGTGGTTGAATTGGGTGGGGATTAGTTTGCTCAACCTGATTGTTATAGTTTTCTTCTTATCCGTTATAATGCTGCACACTTTTGGCCAATTTACATGGAGCTTATTATCACTAGGCTTCCAGTAGATGTTAGCAGGAGTTGTTCTCTTTCCTCACCGTTTTATGTCTTAATTCTTCATGTTATGTGGCTTAAATGTAGCAGATTGTGTAGTTGGAAATTCGGGACATTTAATACTCCTTTGTCTATTTCTTCTTGAATTGAGCATTTTTCATGCAACTCTACAACCAGATTCGGTCTTTTGTATGTCTGAATTTTTTGAAAGTTTGACTTGCTTTTAAGTGCTCAATGGTTGCATCGCAGTCGAGCCAATCAGCCAACATGGTCAAAGGGACTTCTTTTTCTTCCCCCTTTTTTCTATCTTCTTCTGCTTCCCTTTTTTTTTCCTTCCAATTTGTTATATTTGTTATATTGATTTATTCAAACAGATGTGTTGAGGGATGAATAACTAATTTGGTAGGATGTAGGTTGCAGCAATTGTTACTCAGCCACCTTCCAGAAGAGAGAGGGGTAAAAAGCTGATGCCCTCTTCAGTAGCACAGTTTGCTCTCGAAAGAGGCTTCCCTTCTGATCTTATTTTCACCCCAGAACGTGCTGGAGAGGTGATTACAAGCTTCTGCTATGCAGTTTAATTTTATTGGAATAAATAAATTTTTTGTCAGTTTACCATCCAAATTTTAGAGAATTGTGTGACATGCTCCTTGGCTTTGATGTGCAATTTTTTTTCTACACAAATTCATACAATCTGGGGTAGAGCCTTTGGTTATTTTTTGTATGAGAATGCTGTAAGTCTGTAACTTGATTGAAAAATTCATCACACTAACTGGAAACAGTTTTGTGCTGCCAGTGACTCAAGATTTTCCTCCATACATGCTTTTATTACAAAACAAGAGCCGAGGGGAAACCTAAAATCTGGTTCATTTGCGGCTTCTATGTAGCATATAGTTTCTCATCTTTTGCATTCTGTGCCATAATCATCAAAATGGAAAGTACTGAAACAGTGCACTTAGCCAACCTGTGTTATGGATTTTCTACTTTATTTGTAGGTTCTATTGCAGTTTTGTTTCTTTGTTTGCACGTATATAGATTTCTGAAGAACGTGCATTTATGATCTGAAGGTCTTTGCCATTAGTATCTTTGATGTTTCTCTTATCAAGTATTAGATTTTGTTCTGTCAACTTGTTGCTTTTGTTGTGCCCATGTACCCATCGATAGAGCCTTAGATGTCCATGAATATGATTTTCCTTTTATCTTGGTTTACTTTTCATTGGGAATTATAGAAAGTCTTAATTTTTTGCTCTTTTTTGCTTCCACAATATGTAGTGAAGGACTTTTTAATTTGACTTTTTGGCTGCTTATGCAGCAGTCTTCTGAAATTTACTGATCTTCTATTCTAAAATTTTTGGAAACTATAAAGTAACTTCTACATTGATGTTCCTCATCTTAAGAGAAGGATTGAAAGAGTATTTACCTTGGCTGTATTTTTTATGTCAGTTCTGGTGAAAGTTTCAGTGATGCTCATCATAATTGACCATTTCTTCAAAGAGAACTCATCTCCGTTTACATTTTTTTTCACAGGACACATTCATATCCAGTTTAAAAGAGTTGCAGCCTGAACTTTGTGTCACTGCAGCATATGGGAATATTTTACCTAGCAAGTTTCTTAATATTCCATCATTGGGTGAGTTAAATATGCTTCTTTTTTACAAAATTAAGATATTTTTTTCCTCGTCTATTAACTGTTTTGAGCTGTTGGTATTATTAAGAAGTATGCTTTAAATGATAGGTTGAGTTGTAACACTCTGATCATTTTTACCCCTTTTTTTAACTATCATTTTACATGCTTAACTACTTGGGTTGTGCACCATTTTTGGCATTTTGCCAACTCAATATTACATACTGTCAAGAAATGAATAATTTATTTACTTCACACATATGAATATCGTATATAAATGTAGTATTGTTCTTCGACATCACTCAATTCCTGGACTGAACTTTCTACTGAGCTGATTGAGTCTTGAATGTATTTTTAAGCAAGTTTAAGCTAATTGCACTTCATTATCTTACCAGCTTCACTGCTTCAGTACTTAGCAGTTAGCAGCCAATGATTTCGTCCTGCACTATGTATCCATAATGTTGAAACTTGAAAGCTGGTGCTATTACACATTATGGCAAATATAATGCACACAGCTTATTAGAGCAATACTGCAATTTGACACATTTCTGGGATCAGCTTTTGTAAATTATCTGCCTTGAAAAGTTTCTATTATATCTAATCTCTGTTTCATGCTAGTTAAAAATGAGAAGGCCAAAAGGAATCTCTGATAACTTTTTTTGGGGAAACTTCTCAAGTTCGAATTTTTTTCTGCAGGCACTGTCAATATACATCCAAGTTTGCTGCCCCTTTACCGTGGTGCTGCTCCGGTTCAGAGAGCGTTGCAGGTTTCTTTTCATCTGCTGTTAACCTTAGATTGAAGACTTCTACATTTCCAGTTACTAAAATATGTCTTCAAGTCTTTGTTTTAGGATGGTGCTAAGGAAACAGGAGTGTCATTAGCTTATACTGTTCGTTCACTGGATTCTGGACCTGTCATTGCCTATGAGAAGCTGGAAATTGATGATAAGATTAAGGTGTGCTTAGTGTGGGTTGATCATGTGCAGCACATAATTTCTGTAGCTCTAGGTTTCCAAGTTCTTGCTAAGACAAACAAATTATGTCAAAGTTTGGTCTTTGTTGGTGGCTGCTAGCATCGCTATGGTGTGAAATCGGCAGACTTGCAAGCCTTGGGCTTTGATTTGGCAGGTTGACCGTAAATTAGGAAAATTGGGATCTAGAGGGGAACTGAGCCAAGTTGCTTGGAGATGTGGGTGCAACTGCTGTATGGCACTGTCCACAGCAGAGTAACAGAGTACTGTTGTGGGCTCTGTCCATCTGTTGTGTTTACTGCATTAACTGCTTCTATGTTTTGTTGTTATTTTCATGCTTTTCGGGTCTAAATGCTCATTTAAGGATTCTAAGGAAAGACAGTAAAATTCTTTCTATTTTTTTGTTTATTTTTACAGTCAAGATTGGTTTTTGTAAGGATTGTATCCGTAAATAATCTGTAAAGGTTTCATATGAAATCTTGTCACTTTTCCAATTTCGTAAATCATATGTTGACCGTAATCTTTTGTCATTCTCATTCTTCGTTAACTCGTATTTTGTCTTCACTTGCACATAACAGTGTTTCTGACTTAGTATTTTTAGCATATGCTTGCAGGCACCAGATTTACTTGCATTGCTATTTTCTGAAGGTGTGTATACTCTCTTTATGATCCTCTGTTTTTTTTGTTTGTTGATGACATACTTTGATGTGATTTGCAATTGTTAGGCTGTTAGCAACCTTCAATGGATCACTTCTTCTTTTTTGTTCCATTTATGGTTAGTATATTCTCTAAAGCGGAAAAGCCATCAGGAAATTTTTTATGCCATGAATATATAAATGCATTTAGTTGTTCCCTTGACTAGGTTTGATAATACTTAAACGATTGTTTGTGTGTATGATAGTAAATAGGACAATGAGCCTGTCGCCTAGTGTTCATTTGCTTCACCACGGCCTATGCGCCACAACTCCAAATCTTTGAAACAGCCTCTCCATGATCTGGGGGTAAGGCTGCTTATGCACCCGGCAGGACAAATTTTGTGCCATGAATATATGAATGCATTTATTTGTTCCCATGAATAGGTTTGATAATACTTAAACGATTGTTTGTGTGTATGATATCAAATAGGACAATGAACTTGTCGCCTAGTGTTCATTTGCTTCACAACAGCCTATGCGCCACAACTCAAAATCTTTGAAACAGCCTCTCTATGATCTGGGGGTAAGGCTGCTTATGTCACCCTGCAGGAGTTTTGTGCAAGAGAGTTGTTAAACTTTTTATAGGAGAATAAAATTGATCTGTGGCATCTAAGCAAAGATCTTACGTTCTAGTTTTTATATATTACGATAAATAAATAAATTTAACCTGTATCCATATTTGTTTATCTGGCAGCATTTCTTTAATAATTATTTCAGATTTTGTGTTATCTTTTACTGTAAAGTTGAGTCTGTGTTTTAGGATAGCGATCTGATTGAATATCAGTATATCATTATCTTGTACATATTGATCAGGGTCTAAACTTCTGATTCGTGAACTTTCTTCAATATTTGATGGATCTGCAAAGATCAAAGCACAACCCCAGGATGATTCTAAAGCTACCTTGGCTCCAAAGGTACCTCTGTGTGTGTGTCCAGGGAACATATTTTACCTTTGAGAATGGAAATTTGTGCAAAAGTTAACCAAATTGGGCTTTAAATTTCAAAGGGGACTTGAAAACTTCGAAGTATCTTGTGGCGCTTACATACCCTATCGGAGGTAAAAGCACTAAGATAAGGGCTTTATTATTATCATTTTTTTAATGCAAAGAGAGGATTTATTGCGGGGAAGGCATGAAGGGGGTGCCTCTTAAGTTTATCGGGAAGTAGAATTCGTGTCATAGTTTTTTCTGATATAAGCCAAATTTGAGATTGGACATTACTGCTCTCCACTAGCTAATCATACTGACGCATGGCACCAGTCTATGATCTTTTTCAAATTAGATTCAACTCCATCAAAAGGCCTAGAATTTTATTCCTTCCAAAATCTCCAGTAATTTGCTAAAGGAAGCCCTAAAAATTTGAAGGGCTGTGGTTATTATTTAATAAAAACACATTGCAGAGTCAATGGCTGTTCATATCAGGATGGACCAATTGTGTACAGATGCACGTTCAGAGTTTTTTTTTTGAAAAAATAAAAATAAAAAATGGAGCAGGTTATTACAATTTGAAGTCCAGCAATTTTGGATTAACCTCGTTCTCGAGTACTCTTTCATGTTAGTAGCATACATGTTCACATGTTATTACTTTATATGACCCTTGTGTATGAGATGTTGCTTAATTCTAGTCCCACTAATTCAATATCAAGCAAAACTCCAACTTTGTTTCTGCAACATGTATTTGGCTCTACTGGCTGACTGCTGTACATTGGATAACAAGGTAAATGGTTGTGAATTTTTTTTTCTTCTGCCTTATGCAGATAAACCCAGAGGAGGCGTGGCTATGCTTTGATGAAGAAGCTTCTGTCCTGCATAACAAGGTAAGGTTTCCTTTTTTGAATGTTTGTCGGGCTATGCAGTTGTGATGAACATTTTCTCTAGGTTCGTGCGTTTGCAGGGTGGCCTGGAACTCGAGCGAAAGTTGCAGTTGTTGACTCAAACAATGTTGATCAAAATGTCCTAGAACTTAAAATCATCACTACAAGAGTATGCTGCCAACTCAAGGAAAATGAAAACAGTAACATCAGTTTCATCAAGGGTGTGTTGGTATTTCCATGTGGAGGACGCACAGCACTTGAGGTGTGTTCATTTGCGTTTGTCATGGGATATTATATGTTATTTAAGGTATCATAGCAGTCGGGATATGACATAGTTTTATCCACTATATAATTTCAGTACTATGACCTTGGTTAGCATAAAATTTTTAGAATGCATTTCCTAGTACTACTTGAACAATCGGACTCACTAATTTAGGGTTTTGCAAACTCAGGTATTGGAAGTCCAGCTTCCTGGAAAGAAGGTGGTAAGTGCAGCTGCATTCTGGAATGGTTTGCGGGGAAAGCAACTGAAGAAGCTGAAACAGGAGGCAGTTTGCTGAACAAATTCATCAAATGTCGTTTTTTCAATAAATAGCATAATATTTAGTTGTTTTGTTACATTTTTAAAAATTGTATGTACTTTGTCTAATCATAATTTGTTTCACCAAATGATCTTGTATTCTGTTTAGAAATTAGAATATATGATGTTACTTTATTATCTGGTAATGTACCAGTTGTTTCAAATGTAGGAAACATCTTGTCATGACTACAAAAAGCAGCAGCAAAGAGGCTATGTGAGGCCTCTAAAGGATCACAAAAGTAGAGACTTTTGCACATCAAGGATTACCATCCAAATTGGAACTCTTAACAAATACATTTTTCTTGTCTGCCTTTAGAATTCTAATAACTTTGTTCTATATTGATATATGTTTTTCAATTTTTTTTTGTCAAAAAAAAAGGGTAAAAATAATGAATGCCAACATGTTTATAGGGGTACAATGGAGAGGTTATAGGTTTTATTTATGAAACAGTCTCCCACTACTACGTGGAGAAAGTTTGCGTACATTTTATCTGTCTCTGATTCTGACTCTGACTCGTTTATTACGGTGCTTGCATTTTGTTTGTCCCTGTTATCGTCCACTATGATGAGCATTGTTTATGTGTGTGGTTTACCTTTAATTTGGTTTTATATAATAAGAGAAATAATTGAATAATTCCCGGAGATTATCTGTCAATCTTTGAGTGACTAGTCTGGACCAACCAATAAGAACAAATGAGAAGGTATTTTATTAGTGAATTATTGGAAAGCTGTGCCACACTGATTGAATAACAATGAAAACAAACACAAAAGCACTTTACTTGTACTAAACCAATAATAAAAAAATTTAAAGAGACCCAAAAGAAGTGCTGCTTCCTCATGATTTCAGGCACTTTGAGAACGAATTTTTATGTTTTAAATGGATACTTTAAATCCTATTTACAATAAATACTTGTTCACATATATATCAAACAAGGAAGTTGCTATATAAATACATGGTATATCATTGTATATAATCATATGTTGTTTCCCATACCTCTCTCTCTCTTCCCCACTCTCACACCCCCCCCCCCACCCCCCCTCTCTCTCTCTCTCTCCCTCTGGTTTTTAAGGCAAAATGGGAGCACTTGACTATCTCTCCAACTTTTGCACTGTCACCTCAACAAGAAGAAGCAAGCGCAAACCAATGCAGGTACACTCATTATCATCTGTTTAATTTCTTAATTGTATCCTCGAAATAAATAAAATCTTCACACACACAGACACACACACACACATATATATATATATATATATGTATATGTCATGTCATTTTTCACTAAAGATGCTTATATATTGTGCGATCTTGTGTTGTGTTTCACATGTTAATTAGACAGTAGAGATAAAAGTGAAAATGGACTGTGATGGCTGTGAAAGAAGAGTGAAGCATGCAGTCACCTCCATGAAAGGTTCTTTTCTACAAAACCCTAATTAAACTCTCTTTTTTCCTCTAATTAAATTAATTTAATTTTTAAAAAGTCCGATGTATATATGTATGTATGTATGTATGTATGTGTATAGGTGTGAAAACAGTGGAGGTGATTAGGAAACAAAGCAGGGTAACAGTGAGTGGGTATGTGGATCCAAACAAGCTGTTGAAGAGGGTGAAGAATAGAACAGGAAAGAGAGCAGAATTATGGCCTTACATCCCTCAACACTTGGTGTACTATCCATATGTTGCTGGTGCTTATGACAAGAGGGCACCCTCCGGCTATGTCCGAAACGTCGTCCAAGCTTTTCCGGCAACATCAGCTCCTGAGGATGAGAGAATTGTATCACTCTTCAGTGATGACAATGTCCATGCTTGTTCAATCATGTAATTTAACCAATTATATAGTCTCTAAAATGTGTGGAAGTTAACTATCTTTCTATCTATCTATCTATATATACATATATATATATATGCATGTATGTAGGAGAGTACTCATTTTTAATTGCCAGGACCTATATATAAGGAGATTTCGATGATATAAGGAGACCAAAGTTGGCAAGTTTCTTCAATAGACAATGTGAACGATTACACAAACAGAAAAATGAAAAATAAGTTTAACAACAAAAACCTTTGAGATTTTATTATTTAAAAAATCATCCAAACACTTGATAATATCTTTAAAATGATAATTTTATATTGCACGGGTGCTTATTATATCCTCAAAATGGACCCTAGAGTAAAATCTTTCAAACTTTTTTGTGCTTAACAAACAAGATAAAATATATGGTTTGCAAGATAAACCCTTGCAAGAAGAGAAAATTAGTAATTTTTGGGCTTTAGTTGTAGATGATAAGGAGCTTACCTGTTTGTTTCAGAGTATACTCTAGCTTATACTCTGTCATCCATACTCTCATACATTCTCAACTTTTACGTTTTATGATAACTTATATACTCTCATTTTATTAGCTATGATTATGAGAATTGAGAAACATGAGTAGTATTTTATTTCTTTGATTAATTTGGTCAATGGGGGACACATGATTTTGAAGAGTGGAGAGTTGAGTGAAGAATAAATTCTTTCTGCTTGCCACAAATAGAAAGGAATATTTAACAATCAATCAATGTTCATGCATCATATCATTGGCTTCAAATAGAATTCAATTAATTTCTATGTTTCAAGAATAGTAGTACTCCTACATATTTGTTATTTTTGCAATCCAAACAAAAATTAAAAGAAGGATATATATATATATATATATATATATTTGCATGAAATTAGTAGAGCAGGATTTTTATATTTGATTTTGCTCTCTTTTAAACATTGAACCACTCGATGATAATCTCTTGGTAAATCTCTCTAAAGCCGTCAAATCGTATGGACTTACAAGGTCATGAATTTGATTTCTACTAAAAACAATATTGACCCAACTTATCATGTCACGAGGTAAGAAATTACTTTATAAAATATAATTCAAAATGTCGTTGCTAGATATCCATAAAAGTTAGTATCCATAACATTCATAATCTTATGTGCTAATCACTATAGTCGCTCATTTTGGTTCTAAATTCAACTTTAAAATTCAAAATCACATCTCTCACTCAATATATATGTTGGTGGAGGAGAATAACACTTTCCGAAGCAAAGTGACTTAGAATCACGTTTCTTAGTTATTTCATGCATTCACATTGATAAACAAATCTCGTGCAGAAAACTCTCACAATAAATGGGGTCAGAAACAGATGAAAAGTTCGTGAACTTAACCTCATATAATATGTGAAGTTAAATGAGAAGAGACGTTTGTAATAACACATATATATGGTTTCGTTTGTTTCATAATTGCATTTCATAGCTTTAAGCTATCAAAAATGTTGTGCTTAAAACTATGAAAAATGTTGTATAAAAAGTTATGAATCCCATAACTTTAAGCTGTATAAAATGCTGTAAAGTGTTTGGTTCATTTTTCTGTTAGATTAATTTTGTATAAAATTACAAAAAAATTTATTACAATAAAAAGTAATTGAAAACTTTTAAGATATGGAGGGGCAATTACGTAATGTGGTTATAAAATACTGTGGATCCCACAGCTTTAAGCTTTGAAAAGCTACTGGATAACAACATTTGATTTTGCACAACTTAAAGCTGTAGGGCCCACAGCTTTAAGCTATCAACAAAATGTGGCGTTTGGTTGACACGACATTTTATGCAGACTCCACATCTTTAAGCTGTGCGAAATGTGAAACAAACACACTCATATTACTTATAATTGGAAGATTTTCAACATTCAAAGTGGTTGCTAGCCGGTAGGCCATTTTACATATTAATTAATTTAGCCAATTTGCGTATATTTTTGTTAATGCAAGGATGACAAATTTCCACCCATAAATTGAGGGGTGTATATATAAAATAGTAAGTTGTTCTCTATATCTATAATTATTAGTAAAAGGACAAAAGAAAACAACAAGTTTCAAACGAATTTCTTCAAATATTACTTTTGAACTTGCATTTTTCAACGGCAAATCCTTAAGTTGTGGCTTTAATTAGTTTTAGTGGAGTGACGTGCCTCTCCCATTACTTGATTAATTTATTTAATTAAATACTGCATCGATCTTATCCAAAAATTTCTTCTATAATTGTTACAATTTTTTACTGGAAATATGGGACCAATAATAGAGACACCTGTACAATTCTTAAGAATAGACTCTTCTATGTACATTATGTCTGTTTTCGAGTCCACCCACTGCGAAATATTTATGCATTAGGAGGGAAATATCCAACACAATATTAAGAAAGGAAATATCCAACATAAAAACGGAGGCCCATTGACCAGAATAGGTGTGCACGAGAGTTATTTATCCATTTTAAGCATGGACTTTGGATCAACTCAAATTTCAAGCCAATCAACCCTTGCCGGCCAATTGCCAAAAAGATGAAATATTTATGAAGTAGATTATAAATAAACATTTTGTTAAACTACTCTTAATTTGAGTTGTCTCTTCATTGAGCAGCATATCGCCGCCAAGTATCATAATATATATAATCATAATGATACTTGGATTAAATTAATTTCTGATTAAGAGTGGAATGACTAGTGGGATCACCACTAATACCCCTTTCTGGCTTAGAATAACAGTAATTAATTCTTTTGGTTATGGAAACTTGAAAGAGATTGAAAGGGTACTTATTTACCTTTTACAGTCTTTTCACCACAACTCTTTATCACTCCGCCAACTAAACTTCACAAATCTAATCTTATTGTGCATACCTAATCAGGGCGGAGTCAGAAATTAATGTTAGAATAGATTAATACTAAAAAAAAAATTACTTTGAGACGTTTGAAAAAAAATGGCGGAGTCGATGTTATCGGAATTTTTTTGAGCTATTTAAAATAATACAACTCTATAAATTGATATTTTCGATTAACAAAAATGATATTTACGATTGCGTTGTTAAATTTTTAAAAATGATACAATTATTAGGAAAAAATTTATTCAGTTACATAATAAAATTAATTAAGAAATGCCTGTGTTTCAAAGCTTGGGATAAGTAGTTGTAAAAGCTAAAATAGATGTGCATTAACATAAAATTAATTGAAACAGAAAACTACTTAATACATCATATCTAAGTATATTTTTATTTTTTATAAAAGGACTTCCTCCGCCCCTCTATATATGATATGGTCTTCAAATACGAATTCTCCTATTATGTCTTAAAGTGAGGTTCTAACGTTTGAGATCAATTTTGCAGTCCAAAATATTTATTTTTTTTAAAAAATGGAAAAATTATAGCTGCATTATGATCTGTTTTACTACTCCAAAAAAAAATCAAATGCAACATGAAAAATGTATACAATATTTTTTGTTTTATATTTAATGATCAGGGATTATCATGCACTTTTTATGTTGAATTTGATTTTTATTTTTATGTTGAATTCATAAAATCGATCAAAATATAATTATAATTTTTCAAATTTTTATAAATATTTTAGATCTCAAAAGTTAAGATCTCATTTTATTACCTTATAGGAGGTTAAAAAAATTGTATATTCTCATATTGTAATTTTTTGATGGAAAAATGGTTATTTTTAATATATATTTTATAAAAATTCTAAAATATAATCGTCAAAAAAGAAAGGAAAAGTATTTTTCCCCACAAACTCCAGCCTCCAAGTACAGATGCAGACAATATCTCATTTTTATTGTAATTTTGACATGATAACCAATAAGATTTTAGATTTTAAAAACCTATTAAAATCACATACATAAAAAAAAATAGAACAAAATTATTTGGAAAATTATAAATCTGAACTTGGCTAACAATTTTTTTTTAACTTCACCAGCTATTTTATTTTCTCTTCTACCCACCAAAAATTAAAAATTTGGGCCTAAGTAGTATTTGATAATAGTTTGTAATAATTACGAATCCCAAATAACTTAGTTGACGAGCTGGGTCGTACATTTGAATCCCAGTTCGAGCCTCCCCTCTTCTCATATTCAAAATAAAAAAGGTTTATAATAATTAATAAAAAAATCATGATTGCACTTTGTTTGTCTTAATAATATTTTGAATTGAAAAAGGAAAGGAGTTGGAGTTACATCCAGCTAATATTTGCATAATTAAACTGCATCAAACAAATAATATTTGCATAAACAGTACTCATTTGCAAATAGCGAAAAGTAAGATCCTTTCCTTTGCAATGAATCACGGCACATTAACAAGGCCCCCCCATGTCCCTAATTATATGTTTATTATGACACTTTTGACCTTTAATTTTCATGTTAAAACTATCTTTATTGGATTTAGTTAGGCACCAATTCCCTACCATCTTTTGATTTTGGGCTTGGGCTGAAAATAAAAGCCCTGGTCTGCCAGTTGAATATTTGATCTTTACGTTCGGGATTTTTTTTTTTTTTTGAGAGAAACGGACATTTCCATTAGAAATCTCCCGAAGGAATAAAAGCTCCCGAAGGAGATACAACTCCACTAAATGGAGAGACAATTCCACTAAATGGAGATACAACCCCACTAGATGGGGAGAAGACAAGTACCCACACAAGGGATAAAAACAACCAAAAGATCATGCAAAAAACTAAAATCTTGAAGAAAATCAGTACACCAATAGTAGAGAAAACCCAAAAAGGGCTAGATCTGGAAAGGTCTGCCATTATCACTGCAGATTTGAAGACGGACGCCTGTAAATGCCAAATCAGATCTATAAGAACCACCCAAAGCCAGATCTGAGGCCACAAGACCTCTAACCACCACCAAGAAACATCTTCCCTCCAAGAACATAGCAGATCTACATAAATCATCAGTCGTATCATCCCTAACCAGGAATTTATTAAATGGAAATGAGATAGCGTAACAAACATAAAGTAAAAGTAAAGAGTAGAGGAGGAGGAGAGAAGGCAAAAGCCTCCTCCTCCTCCTCTGGAGAGGAGGTGTGCTGTGTTTTTAGAGAGAAGTGAGAGAAAAAAGAGAGAAGAGAGAGAAGGACACCGAATTACGTTAGGGATTATTAAATAATTAAAAAGAAAGAAAGTTTTCATTCCAGGATTTCGGGCGACGAAAATTTTCGTCCCAAATTTTTTAGACACAGAATAATTTTCCGTGGTCCTTCGAAAAAATAAAAAGTTGCAATGAAATTATTTTCAATCGCTAAATAGTGACGGACTCCTATTCTGTTGCAAAAATAAAAAAATAAAAAATCATAGCAGAATATATTTTTCGTCGCAAATAAGTCAATAGTATATCATATTAGCGACTGGTTTTAATTTACGTTGCAACTAAGCCCTTAGTTGGTGATCACCTTGTGTGGTGATGGGAAGGTCAAGGGTTCTCGAACCCTTGACAACAACCCGCCTGTGAAAGGGAGATGGGTTGGGGGTTGGGCCCATGGAGCCTAAATGTGAGACGTCTGTGTTCCGTCCGAGCCTGTATGCCAACGGGCAGGGTCGTCACAATATCACTTCTAACTTAGTTTCAATGATGATTAGAAGATCCACTCTTTTTTCATACACCCACCTCCTAATTTCCCTCCTCTTCAGTGTTCTTCCTAATCCTCTAACATTCCAAAATAGGATATTTAACATGGATATGATAACACCTACTCTTTCCTGTGAGCTGGTTCCCTAATTACTTGCCATTCCTCTTCCTCGTGAATGCCTCCTCTTCTTCTAAGATTATTATATCTTCAATGCTGGTGCGTATGACTGGATCATTCTCTCGGTTTGATAAGCCCAAACTTTTCCACACTTCTAAGGTTGCCTAAACTTCGTCTTGATTTTTGTTGAACAAAACTTCTTGTGCAGGCAAGCTTTGACTAGAGGCATCATTAAAAGATAATTCCGGAGTATGACCTTCGGTACCCCAAGTTCCCTTACCTCTTCTTCTCCTCTTAAATTTTCTTTCTTCCTCAGTAACCCTTTTGCACTGTTCCAAGAGGATTTATTTGAAGACAATCTGTTTGCCATAGTTCTTGCTTTTACCTCTTCTTTGATGATTCAATTGAGATTCAGGCCTAAAATTTTCAAACCCTGGAGGTGCACTCTCCCCTGAGACTTCAGAGTCGTGCAAGCTCTGGACAAACTCGTTGGAGTCATACGTGGCATTCTCTGCCACACCTTTTTGTTGGTCTTGTACAAACTTAAAGCCCACCTCTTCTTTCTGGGCTGAAATTTCATTGGGCCTGGATGTCTCAGTCCAATTATTATGAGCGGGAAACTTGTCTCTGTATGGGTCATTCACACTAGTTGGTGCTTTCCTCAAATTGGGACTGGGCTAGTTTGTGAATCGAGTTCTTGATGTCCACTTTGGCCGTAATTGTTTGAATTTGAAATTTGCAATCCCCTCTCACTAAAAACTCTGACAAGGGCAAGGACTGGCTCCGTTAGTACTTTTTCTTGGCCGTTGGATCAATAGCTACTCCGATCACTTGCACCGCCGTGTCTTCCGTTAACAAACTTGAAGGTTCTATAGTTGCAATTGCAGAATCTTTCTCCACCATTGGAATAGCTGGTGGTTTGTCAAAGGGGGTTGAATAGAATAGATGATTAGGTTCCTCCATTATATTGATCTAAAATTCCTCCCCATCAACATATAGGTTGAAACTTTCCATAATCAAATTCTTCTCCCTGGTGGGTACAAGAACCCTCGCAATGTCAAACCTTTTTTTATATACTGTATCTTCATCAGTTGTGATGTATTCTCCCCAATAACTACTGAGTTCAACAAATTGCTCATTATTTCACACGTGAAATGAAACTCCAATAAATATTAGCCATACGTAACGCTGGGTGCATGTGGCTGATGGGTGCCATGGCTTTACAAATGCAAACCATTCTCCCAACCAATTGCCCTGCGTCAATGTCTTTAGCATATCCTCCTTTGTCTCAAAAGTCAATAGCGCCTGCTCACCTCCCATACACTTAGGTATGATACGAATTTGTTAATTGGACAATATTTTATCCATGTCTAGAATTCTTTGGAATTCAAGGACGTAGCCCACTGTAGATTTTTCAAGCCATTTAGTTTCATCCTCATTTGCCTTTGCAATGATGGTTTTCATTTGTTGTAAATTTTGTGGCCGACCTATTTGATGCCTCTCTCCTCGGAGCACATCAGTATACCTCCTATCATCAATATTCCTTCTTTCAAATACACGCCTTTTGGGTATGTTTTTGGTTTGCACCTTTTCTTTCAGTTTCGTTTTTTCAAACTTCGCAAAGTTAGCCCTGATTTTAAATTGTCTAAACCACGTATCCCTGACCTTTTAAAGCAGAGCCTCAGATTCCTCTTCTTGGAATCTGATGAAACCAAATCTACATCCTCTCTTAGTTAGCCTTCTGGAGATAAAAAACATCTTAAACATTGCCAAACTTCCTCATAACACGTTTCACCACAACTCCATCAACTCACTCCGGGAAGTTTTTGATATATATATGTTACAACTAGCATGGGTTGTTAAGGTATGGTTGGTTGTGTAGGTGGCTGTGGTTTGGTTGGTGGTACTATGAGGGATGTTGGAGAAGGTGGTGGTGTTTTGATTGGTCCAAAAAGTGGGGTTAGGTCGTGAAGTGGGTGGTTGGTTGTTTGCTTCCGAAGGGAGGGGTATCTTGGGGAGGATGGGAGAAGGGGTGAGGGATTATCGTAGCGGCATGGGGGTCATTGGTCGGAGGGTCGCCGGAGGAAGGTGGTTTGGCAATTGAGGATGGTAAATCCAAAGGGATTTGAGTAAGAGGTTGATAACTAGATACGGGAAGGTTCCAGTGGATGGGTATTTTGTATGCATGAAGATTTTTGAAGCCTGAGAACGTAGCTAGTCGGCAATGGGTGGATAGAAAACTATGGGAAATGGGGAGTCCTGGGGCGAAGGGAGAGAGAGGGATATCTGAAATCCTTACAACCCGGGGATTTGTTTATTAATGGGTTATAGTTTATGTATATAATTTATTTTTTACAATGATAGTTACCAAGTTTCTCTTATGCCCCAGTGGTAGGATTAGTTATTTTACATCTAAGAAGACAGAGGTTCGAACTCCCATTTTTGCATTGTTTATTTTATTTTATTTTTGATTTTTTTATCATAAAATTGGGCCCCCACATACAACAGTCCACCCCAAGGTCCAAGACTCTACGTACGAGGCCCAATTTTTGAAAGTGGAAACTTCAAACTCAAAACAATTTCTTCGGTCTTCCTCTAGCCTCTTGAATTCTTCCTCTAAACAATGAGTTCCTGAGTTTGTTGTGGCCCATGATTGTCGTCTACGGTCTGCTTTTATGAGAAGCCAAGACTGCGACAGGTTTGGTCAGTCTTCTGGGCTCTAGCGTCTGGAAGTGTCTTCACCAAGTTCACACTTCAGGCTACTGTTCAAACTTCACTCTTCAGGCTTCAATTCAAGTCCTTCAAGACCTCAGGTGATTTCGTTCCTCTTCTGTAGTTCTACTCTTCAGTTGTGTACTTGTGTTATCTTTGTTTATGTGTTATCTTTGTTCATGTATTCATTGTTTTGATTGCTAATTTTTTTATTTTTTATTATTTTATTGATAATCAATTTATGAATTTAATCATAATTAGCAGTCAAAGTATAAGTCTGGATTTGAGAAAAGTAAACAAAAAAAAATGAAAAACTTGTTCGATCTCTAGCTCGATCTCTTGATAGTTTTATGCTTCGTAAATAAAAGGGGGTTCAACATCTAATATTGACGAAGAAGAAACAAACCAACCATTATCGATTGGTGTTTTGGACTTGTGGTTGAGAATAATCAATTTGAAGAGGAAACAAATCAACCAATAAGGAGCCCTTTCATAGCATTAGCCTAGGCCCCCTGAAATCTCATGAATGTCACTGGGGTAGAGAGTTCATTTTGCTGACTAATCATTACACACAATTGTGTAACTAAATTTAATTTGTGTTATGTTTTAATATGTACTTATTAATTATTTAAGTTATTTTATGAGACAAAGATAAATATTAATCAATAACATAATCTCAATTGATATTATTTAAATATCAACATTACTTCCTAACTCTGCCTCTCGTCCACTATTGCATTGTCAAATGCGAGAGCTGTTTTGATTTGAAGATACTTACACTTGTTATTTGCAAGTGGGTGGCGAATGAAATATTATTACTGTATAAATTGGTAAAATATTACAACCTAGAGAATCTTCCAACAAAAAATTTAACCCATAAGGAGCCAACAAATATGGTATGTGATTTTGTTATGATATTACATTGTTGTTAACTTATTTTGTGTGTAATATATTTGAAAATTAAAGATTAGTGTGTAAATTAAATAATGATGTATGTTTTTGAGGAGAGAAGGTGGCATGTTGCAAATTAGGAAAGTTCAAGGAGTTTTCCAACTGTGGATCGAGAAAAATAAAATTTAAGTATAAAATTTGTAAGAATCCAAATAAGTGTCTGCTTTGATCCTCAACTCATCCGACTCAAAAGATGAACAAGTAAATGACATATGAGACGTGGAGAGGCAGGGCTCATCAAATTTGTCCGTACAACATGAAATAACTATTCCAATTGATTTAGCAATGGCTTCTATTTCTCCCAAAAGCTGCATAATATGCTAATGGATTACTTTGGCAAGGAAATTGAAGATTTGGGAAGCTTTGGAAACTATCTTGACCCTAAATATTGGAATAGAAATAGCAGGTGGTGAGATGGGTCAAACTCTAATGGCTTCAGCAAGGATGCATAATTACATGACAGGTAAACAACTTTTATTAAAAGGAAGGTCAGAGGAAGCATCAATAATTTCGAGGCAATCACCCGTAAGTCCTTTAAATGAAAATATGTATTTCATTGATTAACTTTAACTTTTCAATATTCTAATATATCCTTCGAATAATTATGGACAAATATATCATTATTCTAATAAATCTTTATGCACATGACATATACTGACATCATCGGATTCCTTTTAATTTTTTTTTAAAAAATTTTAAAACATTTTTATCACTCAAAATATAAGTTGAATTTCTTTTTATAAAAAAAATATATTCAAAATCAGCGCGAAAACTCTTTCCAATAAGATTCATTGTCGATATTTTTAAATGTTCATTCGTCAAATCCTCTGAATAAACTTAGAGAATTTCTCAAACTTATTAAAAACTCGAGAATTTCTCAAAATAAATCAGAGTAGTTCGAAAAAAAATTATAATCTAATAAACTCCTAAACCCTAAATCCTAAACTATAAAAATTAAACTCTAATCTCCTAAATTTTAAACCCAATTATCAGAAATCCTTTGAATTTCCTATAAAAAATGTTAGAGGATTTCTCAAAATGAAACAAAGAACAATCAAAAATTTAGATAATCAGAGGATTTGTCAAATTTACTCAGAATTCAAAGGATTTCGCAAAATCATCAAAAAAATCATAAGATTTTTCGAAATTAAGTAAAAAAATTCAGATGATTTGTTACCGAGAATTCAAAGGATTTTCGTAAAACTCACCAATACGCTCGAAAATTGGTTGAGAATCATAGCTCTTGCTCTTGTGAGCTCAACGATATCTTCGATTTTCAAAACGGTGGTTTGAGTTGGCCTAATCGAAAGAGAGAAGTGTCGGTGGCCACAAGCTTTTCTTCGTGATCTTGGTGACTATGGTGGACATCGTGGTTGGTTAAGTTTTTTTCTAAAAGCCCAAGCTTTGTTTTGATGGTTACGGCGACAAAACGGTAATCAGACGACAATGATCTATTGTTGGCAAGGTTGTGTTTGTGAAATATGGAGAGCGAGTGTGTGAGAGAAAAATAATATAAACTTGTCATTAAATCAATTAAAACATTAAATTTGTCTTTATTGGGCCATGATTCAAATATTTAAGGGTGCTTTTAAAAGATTAAATGGAATAAAAAGTTCATATAAATGACTTATCAACAAAAAAACCGTAAATTTATTTCATTTAATAATTTTACCGATATAATTGTTTCTCCCTGAAATCTGTTGGTGTTGCTCCCTCTTCCCTGTAAATATAGATATATAGAAAAAAGAAGATAAATTAACAAGGCAAGTAATCTGAATGAGAGCTAATCCATGAAGATAACAGCAGTTATTTTGTATGCTACCGCTAGATTTATTGCCATAATCTCCACATCTATGAATTATAATGCTAAGTCATCTTCGAGGACATCAGTATCCATCTAAAAGCATAAATAATTCTCTCAAGATTACTCAGCATTGGGGTATCCTCACGAATAAACAAAGATATATAGTTCAATTCCTGGATGCAAATACAAATTGGATCCATTTTATCCTTCAAAATTAACAATTCTCTTGACAAGAAAAATTCCCGTCAAGCCAGCAAACAATCAAAGGCATGCAATTCACACACAAATACGCAGACAAAGTTCACCCCAATAACGACTCAAGAATATACAGTCATAAATATTACCAGAGCAGATTTATCTTAATTGAGTGTACTAAACAAATAAGCACATATATGTAGAAGAAGATGAACAAAGGACAGCTCAATCAACAGATTTCATCTAGTAATCACAATCATATGCAAACTATGTCAAGAAGTTAGAACTGAAACAGAAATATGCATCGAAAAACGAGTCAGAAATATATGAAAAATAACAAACAATGTGTATTAAAGGAACAATAGGGTCTTCAACAACAAGGAATCCTCAATAGACTGTTTGGGTTTCACCCCCTTGGTGCGTTAATAATATTTTTTTTCCAAACCAAAAAAAGAAAAGAAAAAACAATGTGTAGAATCGGCCAATCGGGAACATGAAGCCTAACAATTTCCTTGAAACTCATGAACTATTATATTGTTAAAAGCTGAAATGGCGAAACATATACACTTTTGAGTAAAGAACGCTAAACACCCCACCACAACCTGCAAATCACCCACCACCAACCTGCAACCCCCCACCACCAACAGGAAAAGAGAAAGAGAAAAGCCTGTTGCCAGAAAGATTCATACACTTTTCTCCGTCCAGATTGTGCTTCTGTCATTTCTTTCTAGAAACCAGCTTGCTTTCTGGTTTCAACTTTAACTCAGCTGACCATTTATATTTTGGATCTCTCATACATTCTTGTATATCCTTGAAAAACTCAATATTCAACTTATTGTGTACACTAAAGGAGTTAAATAAATCCTTATTAGGTGCAAACCACTACAACTTAACGTTTTTGTGCTTTTCTCCGTCTAGATTGTGCCTTCTGAAATTTCTTTCTAGAAACCAGCTTGCTTTTTGGTTTTAACTTCAACTCAGGGGACCATTTATAATTTGGATCTCTCATACGTGCTTGTATATCCTTGAAAAACTCCATATCCAACTTCTTGGGTCCACCTTTTCTAAGCTCCTCATACTCTGGTCCAGAAACAACATTCTCAAAAGCTCCAATCAGAATGTCTATATCACTCATGACTTCCCACACATTAGTGTAGCGCCCATCTGGCCCTTTCTTCAATTTTTTCAGGGCATTCTCAACTGCAATTTTCCTCGCTTGCTTCCCTGGGGACAATTCTTCCGGTTCCTCCTCAGCCTTCAGGAGCTCTGAGATTGTCCGATACTTTGGCTTATCCTCAAACTCAAATATTTTATCAATATATTTATCACTAGCTTCATTTGGGTGCGCTTCTGTTGGAATATCATTATCATCATCACCTTCACTTCCAGTCCATAGAGTCTTCTCCTCATCGCTTTCAGACCATACACTTCTTAGCTCATCACTATCATCAGCATCAATCAGGTCAGACTCCTCCTTTGCTTTCTGTCTAGCTTTCCGGATCTTGTCTTCTAGACGATCTCTACCATTCTCAGAATCCCTTTCATCTTCACTTCCTGTCCAAACGGTATCATCTTTCTCCATCTCTTTCTTCCAGGCTTCCCTGAAATTCTCGTCACCCGGTTTTCCACTGCCAAAGAGATCATAATGCTTGCTGCTATCACGAGAATATGATCGTGATGCTGCAAAACATTCATTGTAGTCCAGATGCAGTAATTCCAGAAAAGAGAACAACACGTGGTAGTTACTACAAAAAAAAAAAAAAAAATCTTCGTGCATCTAGGAACAGATATATAAGCAAACTAAATAACCAGTTTCTTTATTTTGGTGCTCATACATTTAAGATGCATCTGAAATATGAATTATGTTTCACTTGATAAGAAAGACATTGAAAGAAGATAATCATAGTTCAATAAAACTACAAAATGTTAGTAACTTCCGGAAAATTTTGCTCCATAAATCTCAGTATCAACATGCCTGTATGCTGGAAAGTTTCAAATTAAATTATGATCAACAGTCACTTTTTATCCTAAAATGATCCAGAATCATGTAGATAAATGTGAACAATTTAGACATGGCTAACATGACTCCATATTACACAAAATTGCCGAAGGAGTCCAAGCATAAGAGTTCACAAAAAAAAAAAAAAAAAAAACAATGCAGAACAGTAACAGAGAACATAAGCTTTTCAAGGCAATGCTTGCATTCACAAATTCTGCAGTTAATCTCATAGAATGCATCTATAATCTAGTTACAACATGTCCGAGACTGAGAATTCAAAGTTCAATTCTTCTAAAACTTCAGACTTTTAATAGACAATAGAACAAAGATGAAAATTTCTAAACATGTCTAATTCCTTTGATTCCCAACCCATAATTATACCCACGATGCTACTGATAGTACAGTGAGCAGAAACAAATTTATCAGTGATTATTCAAAATTTTCAGGGGAAACGCAAAGAAAAAAGTAATTCTTTACACACAAGATCATAAATAAAAATTGTGTTGCTATTGGAGGGTATCGAAACAATTGACCTCTTCAAGGACTTTCTACAAACAGCTTGAGGACAAAATTCGCATTCCAACTAGGTACATATATGACCATGAAACTTGAGAAACGGAAGCTAACCCTGAAAACTTTGGAGAAACCCACAACTGATCCGATTTCTTAAACTGCTTACATCTGAAAGAACATATAATTGCAACCTGAAAATCATAAAACGGAAAGGAAAAAAAAAATTGTTCTTCAAAAATTCTGTATGAGGCACAATTACAGAGTAGATATTGTATGTGTAAATCTGAAACCTGGGAGATGGTGTTGGAGGAAGAAGATTGGGCCTTTGAAATCTGTAGACGGAAGGGTAGCCGAATTGACGGGAACAAAGGAGCCTTCTCGCCATTTCTGTTTTCTTCTGCGATTCTCTCTTTACGAAATATTATTATTATTTATTGATAATAAGGAAATGAAAGTTCCATCACCACCTTTAATTTTAAAATTATTTTCTTTTATTTTTGTTTAGTCCCGACAAACAACCCAATTCATTATCATGCCGGTATAGCCACTTGATCTATGTATATGTGAGTCGAATGATGATTTTGATTTTATTCAAATGTTGGCTTGTCGATTTTCGATTAATCGAAGATTTGTAACCACTTGATCCATGTATATGTGAGTCAAATGATGATTTTGATTTTACTCAAATGTCGGTTTGTCGATTTTTGACCAACCGAAGATTTATAACCACTTGATCCACTTTCATGTGAGTCGAATGATGATTTTGATTTTACTCAAAATGTCGATTTGTCGATTTTCGAGCAACCGAAGACTTATAACCACTTGATCCATGCACATGTGAGTCGAATGATGTTTTTGATTTTACTCAAATGTCCGTTTATCGATTTGCGACCAACCGAAAATTTATAATGAAATTAACATTTTTTAACTATTTAAACTTAGTAGGGCCTCTACTGACATATCTACTACTATCCAATTATTAAGTCCACTGCTTAATAACTAAAGCCCAAAATAAACTATGCCTATCAACCCTAAAATCTACTGGGCTCTTCAGCACTTCTTCCATTTTTGTGATTCACAGGGACAAGACGAGAATCAGAGTCAGATCAGATCATTAGAGATTCTCCCCTCCAGCCTTCCCTATGATGAGCACTATTAACACACCATTGTTTTTCAAGTTCATCCCAAAAATAATTTCAAAAATACAACTCTTTAATCACCCAATTGTATCCAAACAATCGCGTAACTATTCATCCACCGTCTCTCTCTGCAACACCACCTCCATCTTCATTCCCTACACTAGGCGGACCTACGGGTGAAAGATAGGGGTAAAAACACTTTTAGTTAGTGTCGTCCTCCTCCATTACTGACTTTAAGACTTTTCTCCCAATGTCAAGCTGATCAGTTGCTATTTCTTCAAAACAGGTTAGATTATATTCCACATGCTTCAAAAGCACATCTGCTTCCCATCAAACAAGGGGCTTTAAGAGGGAGCCAAAGCGAGAGGAGAAGAGCGAGAGATGCAGAGGAGATCATAGTTGGGTCGTGCCCTTGGCGATGAACTTGGACATTTATTGACTCGTCCATAGTCGGGTCGTGCCCTCCCATAACTTCCTTTTGTCTTCTACTTTGACTTTTGCAGCAAAGTGAGACTACCCAATATGGCTTAACTGGATTTCACCAACAAAACAAGGATTTCACTGAAACTTTAGCTCAACAATTAGGTTTTGGAGAGATGAGAGGATGGTAGAGGGAGAAAAGACGAGGAATAGTGTACGGATTGTTTGGATGAAATGGAGTTATTTAAGATTTGTACTTTTAAAATTATTTTTGAGGTGAACTTGAGAAATAGTGGTGTGTTAATAGTGCTCATCCTTCCATATTCCATTTTCACTACTCAATCCTCACTCCTTAGTGTGCAAACTTCCAACTTCAGCTTTCAAGTGAAGACTTCTAGTTCCAAGTAGTCGATTCAAGCTGCGAGGTTTGTTATTGTGTGATCAAATTTTTTATAAATTATATGTTTGTGTATTGTGCAAGTATGAAGCTTTGTTCATTGTCAATTGACATTTTAGATAAAGTTTGATTAAAGGCCCTTCTATTACATTTGGGGGGAGTGAATAAAATTCCCCTGGGAGATGTATTTTTTTTTTTTGATAATACACACACACATCAAGCATACATAGGGACAACTACTATGAGTAGTCAACCGAAGTCGACAAAAATACTCATAGTAACTGCGCCTATATAATACTCAACACACACACATTTTATCGATGTGGGACAAGGGAAAGGGCGAACACTTGTTTTGCAAAGCTATTTTAACACACTCACACCTAGCACACCCCTGGGAGATGTATTGAGATACTTTGTACATTTTGGATAATAGATATGGTCACATTTGATTATTCTGTAATTGACTATTGAGATTTGAGTAATTCTGTTTTTTTTTGTCATTTTTTTTGCACTTTTTACGGGCTGATATTATCGACAACCGACCATTATCGGCCCGACTAGTATTGGTTATCTATCGACAACCGCCCCAAATAGTCTAGTCAATATTTTCCATATTCGGTTGTCTGGTCAATTGGATTATCAGTCCGGCCAGGCCTCCAGTGTTGTTGTGTTCTTCTATTCTCCTCAACCTTTGGATAGGGAAATCTAACACAACGGTGGTTGTATGTTCTGTTTTTTGGTGAATACATCCAACTCTATAGTCATATATAAAAAAAATGTGGCTAAACCATACAATATACCCTCGAAATTTACCTTGTTTCTCGATTATGCCTTCCAAATTTAATTTGTCTTATTTTTGTCCTCGAAGTATCAATTAGCAGCTCATTTCTATCCAACTTTTACCTATCGGAGTTGACCTGCCGTGTTTTACCCATGTGGCAACCGGAGATTCAATTTGAAAATTAAGAACTTTTTAAAAACCAGAACTTTATTACATGTCATCTATTAAATGTCAAGTCAATTAGTTTTATTCCCATAAAAACCCTAAACCTAAGTGTACGAGTGCTTCATCTTCGTCTTCTTGACTAGTTGTCCAGAATGCAATTTAAAGTTGCATCTCATTCATCCTTCGTCTACCACGAGGGATTTCGAAATCGACATCACACCACTGAGTCAAGGTAAGTTCGTTGATGTACTTCCTTTACTTCTTTGTGATAATGCTATTTATTCGAACCTTGGAATTGATATGGGATGTGAGTGTATATCGGGGATTATAAGATGGATAGTCATGATTTCCCTAAATTTCGCATGGTTGTGCATTTTGAAGGAACGTCGGATGTAGAGAATGGTAAGTATATTGGAAGAAAAGTGGAAACATACATGAATGTATGCATTGATGATTAGGATAAGAGTGAGATGGAATGGTGGATGTGGATTTTTTGAATGCTGACATTATTATGTATTTGAAGCCTTGGAGACCAATGTGTCATGGTTTGAAGCTGTTGGTGGAGGATGAGGACTACCTTGAGCTGAGATGGATTGGGTAACACTTGGGTCTATTCATGTGTACGTAGAATACACAAACACTTGTGCCAATGATTTATTGCACACCAAGAACAAGAAAAGAGACTGCCCCAACTGTTTGTATGTAATGTTAATTATGCATATGCTGTATAATAATGCAGGTTGAGTTTGTAGTCTTTTGATGAGAGCCTAATGGGAAACGATGGTTATGGGACAATATGAAAACGATGGTTATGTAGTCTTTCTGATGATATCATTTCCTTTGTTGAGGATAATGCTATGTTTGGTTGATGATGAGGATTATTCTGTTGGAGATGAAGAGATACAAAATCAAGGCTCAAAGAGAAAAGGAAGAAGAGACCTGTCATTAGGAAGTCTGGTGGAAGTGCATCTACTGAAAGGCTTTCATCCTTGAGGAAGAGAGACCCAACAAAAGGGAAGGCTGTCATACGATGCACTTCTGCCCACTACCATTTTTAAAAAATATATATAAAAATCAGCTTTGGTAAAATATATATTTACTAGGATAATAACCCGGGCGTTGCTCCGGGCTGCTGGTATCCTCAAATTGAACTCTTATTTTGGCTCCTTGTGTTTGAACGCAAAATGTTACCCTTGTCATCGTCCTGATCATCATTATGGTCAATATAATGTCACCTTAAATACAGTAACATATTCATTTAATTACAATGCATCTATGAAAACAGTTCAAGATTAACCAAAAACCATGAGAAACCACGATCCACTATTGTAGAATAGCACGTACCACTGCTGCTACATTCTTCAACTATGGCACTTGAATTAATCCCATTTATCTTAGCATGGCATTTCCAGTCAAGATATTCTGATATTGATAGACACAGCTGCATAAAAGAACATAAAACAAAATAAAGAATCCCTCCACCATATTCATACTACCAACCTAAAACAAAACCAAACTGAACGAAAAATAAAAAGTACAAAGACAATGTAATGTACAAATGTAAAAGCAGGATAAAATGCACATAAAAAAACTCTCATAGTAAGCATATTAAGATCCAAATCATGATGCATTTAGAAAAGAAGGAAAAAACTATTTCCGATTCTATTTAATTTAGCCAAAAGATACATAAGGTGAATAATGAGCTTAAACAGGTGAAAGATGAGCAATGCGAAGTTTTTATCCAACAGTAAAAGTTCACTTGAAGCAGATCTTTATGTGGTATAGAAGGGAGAATAGTCACCTATTTCTTGAGAGCAATTCTTGAGCTCTGTTTCGAACTTCTGAATATGTTTCTTGACCTCTGTTTGAGCTTCTGATAGTGATTTCACATGTAACTCTATGTAAAAAACCTCAATGGTCCACTGAACTATGATTTTGAGCTCCAACTATTGTTCCACTGAAACGTGATTTTTAAGTCAAGTGAACTGAAAAGAATTTCTTGTGTTAGTAACCACTCTTGTTGAATGAGACAATTATTTTATAATATGTTCCAAGTATCTAAGCCTCTCGTTGATTTCTCTCCTCACCTTGAAACAAAGTTAGAAAAATTTCTTTCCATAACAATTACTGTCGAGATTGTTTAGCACGACTAATTAAGTAAATACATACCCTCTTTGCTAGGATGTTAGTAGCTTGTCCTCTTTCTCACACATGAGCTACTTCATTAGATTTCATCTCCACATGATGATCTCTCTCATTGTTAGCTCTCTTTCTCCTTCTCCCATCCAATCCCTGCTATTCATTTGAACATAAATTAGAGCTTAAAAAATAAAATTGTAGAACTTGAATACAAAATTAATATCATAAGCACTAATATTGATCTTATTATTATATGCTCCATGAATTGGAAGAGACCATACATTTGCGAAACTTTTGTTCTTGCTTTTGGTGCTGGAAGGGACTAACACGACAGATTCTGCTCCCAATCTCCATACATCAAACAATAATTGCACGCAAGCAATCTCTCTCCAATTACTCTTCTAATCAAATAAACAATCTATTTATACCTATATACGATTTTTGTCACTCATATTATAGGCGAAGATATCAGAGATGAATATAACATCAATGTTAGGGAAACTATTCTGGAGTAAATCCAAGACGTTATGGACACCTTTACAAACCATGTTCTTCCCCATAGCATCTCCGGTGCCACAACAGAATCTCCAGTAAAGATTCTTCCCTGGAATTACGCATTTGATGGTTTAAAGCCTTCTAAACTTGCTTGATCTGAATTTAATGAACCCAGCATAACAGTACATTTAGATCATTGATTGACTGAAGGGAATAAGAGAAACAAAACTTGATATGGATATAAAAGGGAGAGGAGTTGAAGAGATATACTTGTTGAAATCTATGGAAATCATTTTGGAATTGGCAGCCTTTCCAGGAAGAACTTCAAATCAGCAGCCCTCTTGGCCGAACCGAACCTCACAACAGTTGCTATGGTCATTCCGTCTTTGAGTACGCTTCTATGGTAGCCATGGGCACAGAGTAGTCCTTCTCGTCGAGCAACAAAGGCCTAGCAATGGCCACCGAAATCCACACACATAACCCACAGGCATCTCGCAACATTGGCCCATCAAGAGACTTTCCAGTAATCCTCTACAGGGCCTCACGCCCTAATGGCAACAACACGCTCGCAAATCCCACAACAGCAGGCAGAGGAATTGATTCAATGACCTTGGGCTTGACGACGACAGCGGATGGCGAAGAAGACCGGAGAAACTGAGATCTATACTATATATGTTGTCGTATATATGTTTTCGGTGAGGCGGTGTAGGACGATGACGACGTCTGTGAGGTCATGGGTCGGTGCAGCAGCTGTAAAGCAGGTTCATGAACCTGGCAACCACGTCGGTGAGCCGTGCAGAGGAGAAAGCGGTGGAAATGGACGGTAGATGATGATTCGGACCACGATCGATGAACGGCCGACATCAACGAAGAGGGAGAGACGTTTGCGCGAGTAGGAGGAGTAGCGGGGACTCGCCAGGGGAAGAGCTGAATTCTATGGATTTTATAATTATAGTATAAGATAAGATTTGAATTTAAAATTTGATCACTCAACCGGAAGTCCTCTCATCAAAAGTTAAAAATAAGCATATTTCATATATATTTTAATCCTTTAAAATTCTAATTTTTAAACTTAGATACCCTAAAAAAAATCGAGGTGATACTATCCTACAACTTTTCGCTCCCTCCGTTTTTTTTTTATTCCACCAATAACCAAGCCCCCTAATAAATTTTCTAGATATGCCACTGCACACTGCGAAGCATTTTCCCGACCTCGAGTGCAACGCATGCGTCTTAAACCCGACAAGATAACCAACTAGACTAACACCAAGTTGTTGCTTAATACTTAGATAAACCAATAACATGTCAGCCTTGCCAAATCTAACATTAGTCCTTACTAGTTACGAAAGAGTATTCCGAAGATTGGTTTGATTTATAGTTATGAAATTTCTATATACTTATTTGGTACACTCAGGGTTCGTTCGGTAGAGAGTTTTTTTTGATAGCGTATAAGCTATAAAGCATATAAGCTGTGAAATAAGTTGTGTGCTGTTCGGTAGAGCGTAAATTTTGATAGCGTATAAGCTGTTAATTTACTATTAAGGGTATATAAAATATTTTAATAATTAAATAAAAACTATCGAATATGAGTCTTATTAGAAAGAATTTTACGCGTTGAGTTCAAATATGTAATTTTTTTCAAAATTTTACATATATTGAGAGATAAAATGATAAATATGTGAAAAAATATGTGTAATAGAGGAAATTCAGAATTTTTTTTGATATGTAATTAATGTGATTATTGACCGATGTAAATAAGCTTATAAGCTGTAGAGCGTATAAGCTCTCCCATAAGCTCAAATGAACGGTACCTCAATTTGTGGATTATAACGTTGGTCGATGGTTATTCAATACAAATTGAAAGAAAAGAAAAATCATGCAATATTTAATGGAAGGATCCATTTTCGACCAACTTGCAGAAGAAGAACGTTTCCCAAACTTATTCATAATTGTTTCCCATCTTTCTAGGTCTTTCCAATATTAACTTATTAAAATTAAAAATTTCCAATTTTTTAAATTATTTTTACTGTAATATGTATTTTAAAACAAAACATCCATACATTAACCCTGTAATTACAACAAAGCTAGAGGCTCTACTTTTTCCTTTTGCCTCTAACAAGACTTTCATGCAAGACTTACAACTAGCTTTCTCCAAAAAGATAAAAGAAAAAACTAGATACTACAAAAGAAAGGAAAAAATAATAATAAAAGAGCACGAGATGCCGAGCCAACAATGCATCTTGCCTGATGACTGTTAATTTTAAGCAACTAGGCTGCTGCTTGATTTTGGTCACCACTTGGTTCATCCAGCATCTCAACGACAGGAGCGAACTGTATATATCAGAAAGCAGTGAGCAACTGAGCACATATACTGGCAGAAAAAAAAAGGAGCACATAATATTTGTTCGTACGCTGTAAACTGACCTCATCGCCTTCTTCAAAATACAATCCATCAACTGCACTATCATGCCGAAACTCCCATCCTAGGCGATTCTCAAGCAATTCTTTCAACTTCCTCGTCTGCATATACAAAAGTTTTCTTATCTACACAATTTTGTTTCCAGGTCCCAATGAGGTTTTTTTTTTTTTTCATTATAGTTTCCCGCTCTTTTAGAGAGCTTCTATTTCTTATTCTTTTATGTGATCAAAATTCACATAGTTGAGAAAGATGGAACATGGAAATGAGAACTGCAAAAATATGCATTGGATTGCTCGATTTTTCTAAACTTTTCTACAGCATCGCCTTCCATGACGTATAATCACCAGAACCTTGCTACTAAATACTAGTTAATCCCCCACCAAGCTCATCCTCAGCCACTAGAACCATTATTACCAGTACTGCATCAAAGTATAGAGGGTTGAGGCTAGCATCACAGAACCATGATGGGCCATCCTTGTGAAGAAGAGGTTTAGGACTTCGTCCGACCTTACACTTAGGCAGTTAGTTTTGCCTGAGGAGGAATGCCCCCAAAATCTGTGCAACAAACTCAATTCACACAAAATTATGTAGAAGTCTGCAACTATGGCGTTTTATTGAGCTACTATAACACTGCTTATTTGCAGTGTTCCAGGTGTGAAGTAACAAAAAACAAGAATAATAGAGAAATTAATGTCTCCTTCTGGAGGGAGAGCATATGAAGAACCAGTGTTGGTTTACATACCCACGACAAAAGATCTCCATCAACCATTGGGGCAGCTTGAATCAACATAAAGAAATCCTGAAAAGCATGCAAACATTAATCAGTAAGTTGCTCAACAAACACCATACTTAAAATGATTCGAAATGGATGAACAAATGTACGTGTATGGAAAATAAGTTAGTCATGTTCGATAACAAAAACAAAGGACTCAATGGATCAAATTAAAGAAATTCATAGGCAGATAACCATGTTTAAAGCACCACAATACATGCACTTTTTTAAAAACCAGCAACGGCAACCAAATTTGTGCCCAGTTTATGTTTATGCAGTAATATGCATAAAACTACCTTGCAAAGTCTGTGCAAAAAGCTATCAGCAGAAAACCATGAGTCATCCAACAATGCTGATTCTCCTGAACCTGTGCCAATATTTTCCGAACTATCTTTCTGAAGTCCGTATTTCAGTTGATAGTAGAGAACCTTTATGAACTGTAAGAGAATCATCAGTCATCAAATTTTTAATCAACAAAAAGGTTGATGAGTTGACTAAGCAAAACCAACAAGAAAAAGACTAGAAACGCCGTGAATCTTCAAGCAGAGTACTGTAAAGCAACAAGAAGGATTGAAAAAAAAAGAAAAAGATTCTGCTAATGAAAATTTTGTTTTGTTGAGCAATGGAATCATTGCAAACTTATTTCTACATTTTACCCAATGAGTGACCAAAACTCAGCATTCGGTGACTGGAACAAAGAGATTGAGGAAGGACATTAAGCAACCTCCTACCCCAACCCTCCACCTTTTTTGGTAGCTAAGTATGTGATTGTTGAGGTTCATGACCCTACTTTAACAATGCTATGGGATTCTCACTTGTATGTCTGTCAATAACAGTGCACAATATTTGAACGCATGCAAAATTTGATACAATACCTTTGTGAATAGCTGAGTCCGTGTACAGAAGGGCTGCAAAAACAACGCAAAAATCACATGTAAATCTCAAGTGATGCTATAGAAAGGATTAAACTTCATAGAATGTTAATTACCAACATCTAAGGGCTACTCATTAACAGCAAGTAGACAAGCAACGAACATATCAAACTGGAGCCTCCAGGAGATTGACACTAAGAAAACCATCATGCGCTAGTCAGAGCACTAGAGTCACCTTTGATTGATATATTATGTCTAAGATCAAAAGTGAGAGTAAGCAAGGACAAATATCATTAGTAAACATGTTTGTTTGAAGTAAACAATGCACGCATGTAAAGTAAACAGGACCATATATCAGCAACACTACAATTTAGTTTATCTTACAACTTAAAATCTCAACGTATTGGAGTAGCGTCTGTAATCTGATCAAAATCACAAACAAACAAACAAAAAAACCCAAAAAATAAAAAATAAAAAATTTAATTTAATTGGTCCTTTTTTTTGAATAGAAAAATATTATTCACAGCACCAAGGGGGTGCAACCCAAGAAGCAAGGTTACAGAATAATTGATCTGAGACTATCTAAAATATTGGAACAAGTTCCAGTCAACCAAAGTTTAATTACAGAAAGCCAATCATCCAAAAAGACCCCAATAGAGCGCTCCTTGTCATCAAAAATCCTGGAATTACGCTCTTTCCAAATTAACCAACAAGTTGATTGAAGGATCACGAATGAAAGCTTTTTCTTGTACTTGTTAGTGGCAAGGAAGTTCCACGCTTCCACTTCCAAGGACAAGTTGCCGGAAGTAACCCATTCTACACCCATCAAGCTCCACACTGTACCCCAAATTTGCGCTGACCAGGAGCAATGTAACAGAAGATGAGAGACAGTTTCTTCGTCAGACTTACAAAGCACACATCTGTTAGGCAAGAGGAAGCCTCTCCTTTTAAGATTGTCTATGGTGAGAATTCTGCCCCATAGTGCCTCCCACAAAAAGAAAGAAACCTTCGTTGGGCATGGTGTACTCCACACACTATCCCATTTTAGAGTTGAAGGCATCTCACCTCTACCAGCCAGTATAAGGTAAGAATAGTATGATTTGACCGAAAAAATTGAGTCAGCGGAGAGGGACCAGATCATAGTATCAGCTACAAGTAATTGACTTGGTAAGTGCTCATAAAGAATTTCCAGTAAGTTCATGAAGTGGTCTAGCTCCCGGTCTTGGGCATCTCTGATAAAGCATAAGGACCAAGAAATGCCGTCAGTAAGATCACTGACTTTTGCTGCTTTGTTGATGGCCAACCCGTAAAGGGAAGGAAACTGATTCTTAAGGGCAACATTATTCAGCCACTTATCATGCCAGAATTGGATTCTAGTACCATTTCCAACTTTAAAAGACACAAGTTGGTGCCAGCAAGCCCAACCTTTCCGGATGTGAATCCAGGGACTGCAACCATGAGCTTCTGAGGATGGCTTTGTAGTCCATCCATTCCTCTCTAGACCATATTTAGAGACCACAACTCTTCTCCATAATTGATCTTTATCAGATGTGAATCTCCAGTGCCATTTCCCAAGAAGAGCTTTATTAAAAATGCTAAGAGAAATAATGCCTAAGCCACCTTTATCTTTAGGCATTTTCACAGACTCCCACTTCACAACGTGAAACTTCTTGCCAGAGGCACTATCTCCCCATAAGAATTTCCGTTGAATGGACTCAAGCTTCGCCGCAATAGAATAGGGAATAGGGAACAAGGACATAAAATAGACTGGGAGATTCGACAGAGCACTCTTGATCAAAGTGAGCCTTCCCGCCTTAGAGAGACATATTTTCTTCCAACCAGCAAGCTTTTTCTCAAATCTATCCACCACCACGTTCCATAAATTTGTGTGCTTGTAGCTAGCTCCAAGAGGAAGGCCAAGATATTGCATAGGGAGATTGCCAATACCACAACCAAGAATGTCCGCAAACATACGCAAGTCCAAAGGACCACCTATCGCCACAATCTGACTTTTCTCCAAGTTAACTTTGAGACCTGACACTGCCTCAAGACCAAGCAAAACAGCCCGCAAATTCAAAACTTGGTTCACATCAGCCCCACAGAAGACCAAAGTATCATCCGCGTATAGGAGATTGGAAATGGAGACTTGGCAATCCCCACTACCCACACGAGCGCATTCCAAAAAACCACCAGCCACGGCTCTGTCCAGAAAATTACTAAGAATATCCATACCAAGGATAAAGAGAAAAGGAGATAATGGATCTCCTTGCCTCACACCTTTGGAGGAAGTGAAAAAATCTGAGGCACACCCATTAACTAGGACAGCGAAGGAGGCAGTAGAAATGCAATGATTAACCCAAGAAATCCACTTTGGACCAAAGCCTTTTTTCTTCAAAATTTTGAATAAGAAACCCCAACTTAAATTGTCAAAAGCCTTCTCCATATCTAGTTTACAAAGAACCATCTTCTTCTTCTTCTTTGTATAATGGTACACAATCTCATTGGCAACCAATGAAGCATCTAGAATTTGCCTCCCCTTCACATAAGCATGCTGCGCCTGGTGCACAATTTTGGTCATCACAGATTTTAATCTTCTAGCCAAAACCTTAGCAACCCATTTGTAAATACTGCTCAAGAGACTGATAGGCCTGAAGTCTTTGATATCTGAGGCTCCAGACTTTTTAGGCACCAAGCAAATAAAGGTAGAGTTCATTGAACTTACAAATCTACCAGTATGGTGAAATTCAGCAAACATACGCAACACATCATCCTTGATAATAACCCAGTAACGTTTAAAGAAAGCAATGGAAAAGCCATCCGGGCCTGGGGCTTTGCTACCATCAAGATCGTCAAGGGCATGTTTAATTTCCTCTTTAGAGAAGGGGATTTCTAGGTCGGTTGCTTCCTCCTCAGTAATAGAGTTCATTGGCAGGCTATCAAAAGAAGGCCTCCAAGGTTCAGATTCTGTGAAGAGATTTTTATAATACTCTGATATGCCTTTCTTTACTTCTGGAGCTTTAGTCAAGTAGGAACCATGAATAGAGATACTACTAATATAATTTCTGTCTCTATGAGAGCTAGCCATCGAATGAAAAAATTTCGTGTTACGATTCCCCTCTTTGAGCCACTGAACTCTGGATTTCTGCTTCCAATTCAGCTCATCCACCATTAAAAGGTTAGAAAGATTGGCCTTGGCATTGGCCCTCGCTGTCAAGTCTTCACAACTCAACTTGCCATGCACTACCTCCATTTTGTCCATGTCTGCAATTTGTTGATTAAGAAAATCAATTTGTAATTGTAGACTGCCATACTCTTCTTTAGCCCACACAATCAGATTCTTTTTCAAGAATCTAAGCTTTTCCATAAGAACGAAACTAGCATGGCCATGGGGTTGAAAATTATTCCACCAACCCCTAACTAGATTCTCAAGATTGTCATTCCTAAGCCAGGAGTTGTTAAATCTGAAGGGAGAAGGACCCCAATCCCTGGAACCAATTTCTAGAAGGACTGGATGATGATCAGATGTAGGTCTTGGAAGCAGGGATTGACGAACACTCAAGAAGTAGGAGTCTCCCGTTGATGAAATTAAAAATCTGTCTAGCTTAGAAAAGGTGGGGACCTCTCTCATATTCGACCAAGTGAATTCCCCATTCAAGAGAGGAAGATCTTTGAGCATAAAATTTGAGATGAAATCTCTAAAAAGCCTCATATTGATGCAAGACCGCAAACTACCTGATCTTTCATGAGGGAAAAGAACACTGTTGAAGTCACCCCCAATGATCCAAGGACCCAACCACTGACTCCTGAAAGAAGTGAGCTCCACCCACAACTTATAGTTATCACCATACTTGCTCGGACCATAAACCCCCGAAAAGGCCCAGAGGTAATTATCACTACGATTACTAAAGATCACCGAAATCGAATGAGAACCGATTGAATGACTCTTGTATTCAAACTTGCTTTGATCCCACATAATTGTAATACCTCCAGAAGAATTCACAGAAGGAAGAGAAATCTGGTTCCCAGAAGATAAACCCCAAACTTCCTTAAAAATGATAGGATTAAAGTCTTCCAATTTTGTCTCCTGCAAACAAATAACCCCCGCTTTCCATTTCTTTAAAGTATTTTTCACTACCACCCTCTTGTCTTGCTTGTTAAGCCCTCTAACATTCCAGGTGAGGAGCTTAAAAGTCATTAAAAATTATCAGACCCTTGTTACTGCCATCATCTCTCCGGGAAGACCCGTTCTCATAATTGACACCAAATTGAAGTCTTTTCAATTCTCTGCCTTTGTCCTTGGACCTTCTCGATGCTACCCCTTTGCTGGAAGACTTAATTGTTTGTTTCTGTTTCCGTCTTTCCTCTATTCTCATAAGCAAAGCTATCGTTTCCTCCTCCAAGTCTTTGTCCTCAATACAAAGCGGCTTTTTGAGTTTTTTGAATCTGTCTATCACCCACCCAGAATTGCATTCAAACTTCGAAAGCGTCTTGCATTTAGTCTTACCTAGTTCAAGGCTGAGGGAAGTGTCTGTTGCCAGGGGGACCGGATATTGATCATGAGGGTCTCCAGAGATAACTAAATCTCTACAGTACTCTTCAACCACTGAACCCTCTTGGTCTCCATTAAAGAGAGGCCACTCAACAATAGGTTGGTAATCTTGCATACTTTGGGTACTGCTCATATCTTCATGTTCCTCTATGCTAGTCAAGTCATTTGCTTCACTTCCTTCAGAGAAACCCCACTTTCTAAGACTTCCATTTCCTTCCTCATCTAATTCCTCACAAGAAGTCGATAAAGTCACATCATACTTTCTTGACGACAAGTCCGCATGATCTTCCCTCGATTTTTCTATGACAATGGACCCCCCCTTTTGAGGACAACCAGTGGCTAGATTCGCCAATATAGAAGCCACCCCCAGACTTCTTATCAACAGGATAAATAGGTCCTTTTGCCTTACTGACAACCCTCCACTCATTCTTCTTGGTAGCGTTCTCCTGGATTATACTCCTATTGACTTTAGTGACTTTATCCAGCTTTCTTTTCGGAGATTCAGGCCTAGAAAAATTACCATTACTCACCATCTTGCCTTTACCCTTCCCGTCATGCACCATTCCTACCCGATATACAAGAAGATGAGCTGACTTTGCCTTTTTCTCTCTAACCTTAGGCAAACCTATAATCTTCCCCGGTTTAGGCCAAACATCATCAGAATTCCAATTGTGCCCACACCGTGGACAAGTAGAAACAACAGCTTTAGGTCCCACGAAGATAGGATATTTTTTGGATTCAGGTTTTCCCAAAATCTCCCTCACTGCTGAACTTATCTCCTTCCATCCATTCCCTCCAGGACCTTCAGGAATAAGAATAGTCCAGTGTCTCTTCCCAACAAATTCTGTAAGAGACCATAACCTACCCAGATTATTTGATTGAAGGATTAAAACCCACTTCTTCGTATCTGACCTATGACTCCTAAACCAGGAATGTTTAGTTTTGTCCCGCCAAAATTCCTCTGTGGATCGCCAGAGCCATTCAAGAGCCTCTTTGTCAAGAAAGATGGAGGTCTTCCGCCCTTTAGACCTCTCCGAAATGCACACCCACCCTCTGTTTTCAAAAGCGTTTTCAAAACGCGTTTTGAAACGCGTTTTGGTGCGTTTTCACTCAAAAACGCACAGAGGCGTCTGTGAAATACCATACCTGGAATGCGTATGTTTTTTCCGAAAAAAACATAAAAAACAGCGAGGCGTAAGGCGAAAATAGACCTTCGCTCTTGAGGCAGATTCCCGAAACTACATCGTTTAACAAATTTTGTAACTAAAAAACTAAAATCGAAGGCTCTGGCTGGAATACCTCTAGGTCACGATCGTCTCTTCCTCACTGGGTCTCTCGTTCCGCCTCTCTGCTGCTAGTCGACAATCGAAACTCGTTGACTGTCTCTGCCTGGCTAGTCGCGAGTCTCGCGACACTCTCTGTCTCTGCCTGGAAGCTGTCGCTGCTTGGAAGCTGTCTCTGCCTAGAAGCTGTCACTGCCTGGAAGCTGTCTCTGCGAGACTCGTCGACTGTCTCTGCTGCTGGTCGACTCTGCCTGGAAGCAGCTCGCGTTCCGCCTATCTGTTTTCTCTTCCAAGTTCCACCTAAGGTAATTAGGTACCCACTGCCCAATTGCCTAGTACCCATTATTTCGTGCTTTTTAAGTTTTAAGTATTTTACATTTTACAATTTACTTGAAAATTGCCCAGTACCCACTGCCCAATTGCCCAGTACCCATCCATTGCAATGCACTCATAATTGCAATTGCCCAGTACCCATTATTTGTTTTTTTTTTTTTTTTGTAATTTGAAATCAATTCTGAATTTGTGTTTGTGATTTTTTTGTGTGAAGGAATTAACAAATGGCTAATAAAAGAGACCCAAAAAAAGATTTTGCTTGGGATTATGTGAAGATAGTTCCGAGTGAGAAGTATTTCAGATGCAGATTTTGTGATCACATATGCAGTGGAACTATTACTCGTTTGAAAAATCATTTAGCAGGCACTCATTCAGGAATTATGCCTTGCAAAAGTGCTCCTGAAGATGTGGTGTTGAAATGTCAACTTGCCCTGCAAAAATTGAAAGATCAAAAACAACTGCAAAGAGAGACGATGGATGACATAAGGATGGCTGGAAGTGGGACTGGTAGTGCGAGTGATAGTGTTACACAAAATGTTAGTTGTGGTCTGGGTGCCCATGTTCCACAGGCTAGAGTTCGAGGGCCTATGGATAAGTTTGCAACTGCAGAACCAAGGCAAACTAAACTCAACAGCCAATGGAAAAAGGAAGAAAGGAGGGAGGTTTGTCGAAAAATTGCAAGGTTCTGTTTCTCGAAAGCATTGTCATTTAATGTTGTCAATGATCCTTATTGGGTTCCTATGTTTGAGAGTGTTGCTAACTTTGGCCCCGGGTTCAAGCCGCCCTCTATGCATGAGATGAGGACATGGCTGCTGAAAGAAGAGGTGGAGGATATTAACAAGCTTAAGCTGGAGCATATGAGGGCATGGCAAGACTATGGTTGCTCTATAATGTCGGATGGTTGGTCAGATGGAAAAAATCGATGCTTGATTAATTTCTTAGTGAATAGCCCAGCTGGTACTTGGTTTTTGAAATCAGTGGATGCTTCTGATTGTATTAAGAGTGGAGATTTGATGTTCAAGTTGCTTGATCAAGTTGTTGAGGAAGTTGGTGAAGATAATGTTGTGCAAGTTCTTACTGATAATGCTAGCAATTATGTGTATGCTGGAAAGAAGCTTATGGAGAAGAGAGTGAGGTTATATTGGACTCCTTGTGCTGCACATTGCATTGATTTGATGTTGGAGAACATTTCAAAGTTGAAGGTGTTTGAAGAGACAATTCCAAAAGTCAAGGCTGTTGTGAGGTTCATATATGGGCATTCTTGGGTGTTAGCATTGATGAGATTTCATACAAATAACCAAGAAATCATCCGTCCAGCTGTGACTCGATTTGCAACCTCCTTTCTTACACTTCAGAGTTTGTACAAGCAAAAACAAGCTCTAATGTCGTTGTTTAGTTCAGAGAAGTGGGCTTCTAGTACTTGGGCAAAGAAGCCAGATGGCATGAAATGTTGTGGAATTGTATTGCATGATGGACAATTCTGGGGTAATGTTGCATATTGTATAAAGAGTGTTGGTCCACTTGTTAGTGTTTTGAGAGAGGTTGATTCAGAAGAAAGACCTGCGATGGGTTTTATTTATGAATTGATGGACAGAGCAAAGGAGAAAATTCAAACAAATTGTGGAAACAACATAAGGAAATATGGTCCAATATGGAAGAAAATTGATGCAAGATGGACTCCACAACTTCATCAGCCTTTGCATGCTGCTGGATATTACCTTAATCCGTCTTTAAGATACGATTTGCATTTTTCTAATGTTGAGGAAGTGAGACAAGGATTATTTGAATGCATGGATAGGATATTGCCATATGAAGATCGTTTGACAGCGGATATCCAGTTGGATATGTATGACCATGCTAGAGGAAATTTTGGAAGCAGAGTGGCAGTTGATTCTAGAAAGTTACGCTCTCCAGGTATTTAAATAAATCATTCATTCTTTGATTTAAAAATTCAAATTGTAGAATTCATAGTGATAAATGTATCACACTCTCACTACTTTATTATTTTGTCATAGCTGATTGGTGGGAGCGTTTTGGTGGCAAAACTCCTGAATTGCAGCGCTTTGCTATTCGTGTTCTTAGCCTCACTTGTAGTGCATCAGGCTGTGAGAGGAATTGGAGTACCTTTGAGGCGGTATGATTCTTAATTTTCAGCCTTTGAATAAATGATCTTTATTTAGTTACATAAAACTTATATAATTATAAATTTGTACATTAGATCCATACCAAAAAAAGGAATAGGCTGGAGCACCAAAAGTTGAATGCACTAGTGTATGTGATGTACAACACTAGGTTGCGTGAGAGGAGCATCGGAAGGAAGCTGAATGTGGACCCTATTCTGGTCGAAGAAATTGAATCTGATGATGAATGGATTGCAGAAAAAGAAGACCCTGTTCTTCCACTAGATACTAGTTGGATTGAAGATGAACAATTGTTCCAAGTGGATGCTATTAGAAGTCTCCCTGTTGCTAGTGGGGAGTCTTCAAATCCTCCACAACCTATGAGTCGACCTGCTGATTCTTCAATTCCTCCAGCACCCACTAGGAGTCCCCTTTTTGTTGAGCGTGAGGAATCTTCAAATCCTTCAGCTCATCCCATCTTCTATAAAAGAAAGTCTTCTACCACTACAAAGAGGAATCAAGGTGGAAATGGAGATGATAGAGGCCAAGCAAAATCACCAAGATTGCAACCTCTTGGTGAAATTGGAGAGGAAGGATGCCCATCATATGTTGAACTTATACCTTGCACAAACATGGAAAAAGGGCCTACTCTTGATGAATTGGCTATGATGGAGGAAGAAGAGAATGATGATGAGATGGATGAAAATGAATTCTTCTGAATGTTAATGATGTGATACTGTGATGTTTGATGAACTTTCTTTGTTTTGAACTTCTAATTATGTGGATGCTTGTATTAAACTATTAATTATGACTTTGTTGAGCACTATGCTTATTTAATTTGGATGAAAATAACTTCTTATAAGTTATATTATTATTTTTGTTTTTTAAATATTTATACCCGAAAAACTTACGCCTCGCGTATCAAGGCTTACGCCTCGCCTCGTGGAGGCGATTACGCCTCGCCTTGCGTTTTCGCATTTGAAAACAGAGCACCCACCTCTCCCCTCTACCCTCCAAAACAATGTCGAAAGACTTGCGCTCAACTGTGACCAGAATTTTACTTTTGATATTACCAGTTAACGAGAGTTTTGTTTTCAGAGGCTGAGATCTCACATCTTCTGCCCACTTTTCACCACCAACCTCTTTTTGAATCCCATCTATCGTAAACAAACCACTCCAACTAGTTAAAGATTGAGCTTGAGGGAGTTTAGGCGAAAGTATTTGCTGCTGACGCGCGGTTTGAGGCTGAGTATCTTCCGGGTTCGGCGAAAGTATTTGCTGCTGACGCGTGGCATGAGACTGAGTATTCTCCGGAGGGTGAGCAACAGGATGTATAGGAGGGGGAAGTTGGCTATGAGTTTGCTGGGTAACTAGAGGTTCTGGGTTTTTTGGGGCAGGAATTGGTGATGGGTAATAAGGGTAAGGCCAAGGCTGATATGAAGGGTAGGCATATATGTGTGGTACTGGGTTTGTAGAGGCAGTGTTTTGAGAAAGATCAGGTTGTGATGGGAGATAAAACCATGGAGGAGATGTTGGGGGAATGAGGTATGAAGGAGTTGCCGCTGGTATAGAAGCCACCGGAGAGGCCGCTGCTACCGCTGACGGAGTCGAATGAAAGAAACGTGGATCGTGATAGAAGGACTGGTACGAAGGGGAAGGAAACGAAGGATAGGTAGAGAGAGAGGATGAAAAGATTGAGCTGCCGCCGGCGGAAGGTTAGTGGGAAAAGGTCGGGAAGTTGCCGGCGGCTGGCTCGGGATTGATGGATGTTGCATGCCCTAGGTCTTCATGGAGTTGGGAGAATCTCACGCGCGTGGTTTGATATTGTTGTTTTAGTTTATTATCGAGACTGTCTCCGGTTATATAGTTCACAGAATCTGATCAAGAAGATGAGATTGAGATGTAAACATTCCATTTGAATTCCTTAAAAAGTGAGGATATTACAAGGACATAAAGGATATTTATAGAAGAAAAATCTGGAAAAGAAGAGTGAGTTGACAATAAAAAACAACAGAAACAGAAGATAGAATCATAATACAAGCAGCAGCTATTGACGACCTTCAATGTATCAATTCGGATGACAGAGAGCACATAAAGACCACAAAAATAGGGCATCACATGGTTTGTTCAAAAATCTAGCATTATTTTACTGAATATAAGAATGAATAAAGAGGAAATTGAAGCTAAAAATAGAATAGACAATAAAATACAGAGATTCGACAATGAACACAAGCACTTACAGCTTCAGTACAGCTCAATAAAAGGCTAACCAAGGACTTCCACTGCAGAAATGCTACAAGCGATTGCCCCATCTGAACAATTTTCACAACATATCTTAGAGAAATAAATACATCAATCAACATAAGCATAATAGTTTGTACATACCAAAAATGCAATATATGAGAATTGCAGCTCCCCAAGTAACAAGTCTTCCGAACCTCCAAAATCTTTTATCAGAATGCTTTCTAGTAATTGTGTCTGGACATATTGGTGGTTGCTAACAGACATTAGTGAACAAATTAAAAAGAAAGAAAATATTTGTTGTTAATTAGTTGTTTAAGCATGCTCACTTTGTCAAGATTCAAAGAAGTAAGTTCTTCCACATTCATCCCTCTATGTTTAACAACACGAGGGATTAGAGTGTAGTAGCATCCTCTCCTCTGAGACTCGTTGTCAGACCTTGAGAATATACCAGTCCCCAACTGCTCATCCAAAGCTTTCTCCACAGTTGATTTGTGGGCATTTGAAACCATGGCAGATTCACACGTCACTGTAATTTCTCCTCCAATGGGCTCTGTGATATAGAATGAACTACTTAAAGTGAAAAGATGATGACAGTTAAAATTTGTGGGAGAGAGATCCAATCCATGGATGCAGTGACAAATGCCAAAGGGAGAAAGAACGATAGGTTCCATGCAATAGTAACATTTCACTAGAAAGTATATCATTAAAGGATATATTAAAAAAATCAAATAGATGGCATACAGTAAGTTTCACCAGAATAATCTGAGTCTTTCAAACATTTCACTAGAAAGTATTCATTGCATAATAACTTTTGCCTGCATAATTTTTTCCCCCTTTTAAACTATGACAACAGCATATAGTCCCAGCCTTCTTAACATGGAACCCACCCAGCTGCCCACCGAACTACTGACTGGTAAACCCCGGACCACATGGAAGACCTTGCAAACCCCATGGACTAGATAAGGCCAGACTGAGGTCCATAACGGGAAGACAACATCGAGTGGCATTCGCAAACTCTAGACTGAGCAAGGGCCCATCACACAAATTGTGATCATGGAAACACCCATAGACTTGAACCCACGACCTCCCGCTTGCGCTAAGAGTTATCGCGGTCAAGTTCACCATCCCAACTAGTGACCCGTTGTTATTCAATCCCAACCTCCCAACTAACTTTACCGCCAACCTCCTCACTTACTTTACCAAGGCATTCAGTCCCAAGACACAAGACAGAAGCATCATCGTCATGAGTAAAACAGCACAATCTGTGTCAACATTTTGGATCCTAACTTCATATTGAGGTGTAATCTCTCCGTAAAAAAAAAAAAAAAAAACCTTGATTCTCTAGTAAAATAATCAGGCAAGTTCTTCGAATTCACATGCTTCATGCTCTTAACAAGAGCCATTGTTCCCATGATCAACACACTGAATTCAACCTATGTAAACGTTTGACTTCCAGCATTGCACCTATCCACGTATCTAAGGAGACCTGTATTCCTTCATCTAGTTAAATTGCTTCCAGTTTCACCAACTGAAAACTGATAATAAGATAGAAAAATGACCATACACAACGGATTTCAAACATAAACTAGTCCTCAAAACAATAAAATAAACCAAAAAAACAACAGAATAACAGGGATTACATAGTCAAAACACATCAATGAGAGCATCAGGCGTTAGAAAATGAAAGTCTAAAAGAAGAAAGAAAAAAGAGGCATTCTTTACACCATTAAGGAATGAGTCCATGAAGTAGATAACAGGTATAAGATCACATACCAATCCGTTCAATGACACTCTTAGTAAGGTAATTAGACAACTGCTTCCACTCTCCCCACTGGTTTAGACCATAAGGACCAAGATGTTTGTCAAACTCCAAGCTTCTAACCGCATAACAATATCTTTCTTCCTTATGTGTACAAAGGACCAGAAAACCAAATAAAACAAGAAATATAGTCAATTCTTTGCATGAATTCAGTCAACAAACAGAATAAGAGAGTCAACATTAAGTTAAAATGCACAAGACAGTTCAATTTAAATGACCGGTTTTCTCCTTCAAAGTGGAAGTGGACATTTTCTCTTCTTGATAGTGAAAAGCAATCTAACCCTGATTCTACCTTCATAGGCCAACAACAAAAGAGCAAAATAGCCATTTTTTGATAGAAATTTTTTACCCCGGCACCAAAAAGGTGCAACCAGAGACTACACATTGGCTAGATTTGTAGCCTCTCAAGAAAATTGTTACAAAGGAAGGTACCAAAATTTAAAGCAACCAATGATGCTATCAAAACCAGAATCTCCAGAATTGAAAACCCTACAATTCCGCTTCCTCCAGATCATCCAACAAATGACACAGAAAGCATCGGAAAAAATTCTCCTGTTATTCGAGATGAAGAGAAAGCAACATTTTACCATAATCATCACTAACTCATGCCCAAAGTGATGGCAATCATATGCCAAAACCACCAGCACGTAGTGTTAAAGTATCGGACCCCGAAAAAGACATACACTGCTCACTATTTCTTTATCATTTCAACTACTAAGAACTGGAAATGAGTTAAAATCCTTGTTTATGGTTTATCTGAAGCCAATATCTCAAATCACGGCAGCAATCTTTGGCAGAGAATATAGTTTTAGCCTAATCGCCAAGTATCACAAATCTTAAGCTCTAAACCCTAAATCTCCTCATTATAAAATCCTTTGTTCTAAATGTTTATGGTTGATGACAAGAATTCAAAAAAGAAACCGATTAGAATCCATAATGCAGGTTTCCTGGTCATTCCTACCAGAGCCACATGATCCCCTGCCTATAAAGGCTATATCATTTCTTATTGCTTTCATTCAGCCATTCACAAATCCTCAAAGAATCCATGATGAGAGTGCAGGGGCACATACAAAGTATTTTTTATATATTATTTGACTGTGTTGTTTGAGTGGTGGCACAAAACCCAAAGTTTGAATTTGTGGAGTTGTAATGGAATTGTAGTGACAACCATAAATATGTAAAATATGTCTTCTTCTTAACTTCTTTTCTCTTCTTAATGTCTACTGTCTATTAAAACAAACATTACAGCCAAAAAGATGAAAAAAAGTGTTTCTTGGGTCCCATACAGCGCCACACCCGATACGTACATATTTAGGTGTGTCCCCATCACATCCAGTGCGGGTGCGAGGCCCAATTTATCGTGTTTGTGCTACCTAGGTTATGAGGTACAAAGGCACATCTCTCCTCAGATTCCTTACCAGATAACACATTCTCATTGCTACACCCATCCACAGAGAGAGAGAGAGAGAGAGAGAGAGAGAGAGAGAGAGAGAGAGAGAGAGAGAGAGCTAAGAAGTCACAAATACTGTATGGGACTTGAGGATTCAAATCACAAAGCATGGGAAGTAATGTACATCAGGAAACATTTTTTCCCTCATCATAAAAATATAATATTAACAGAATAAAATCTTATTATGAAGAATTATGATGAACACAAACCTCTTCTTCGGGTATTTTGATTAGTCTTTCTTCGTGCTGATCCCATTTACGAACAATTACCTGTTGCAGCAGGAAAAGATCCAAAGAAATGGGCCAATCCAGGTTCCACACTTAGAGATCATCAAAAAACTTTTGACAGGACTCAAGCAAACGCTCTTAAGAATTTCTAACAGCTATTTTCCAGGTTGCAGACAGTGTTATGGGAGCTTGTCAGCTTGACCCCTTCAGCTAGTGGTGTTCCCAATTCAGTCATCTTTATCTCATCCATTGATAGTTTCACAAGTAAAAGAGGCAAATGTATCATTATGAAGGGCAGAAACTCTTTCGACGGTGTAAGTAACATTACTAGTATATTAGATATACTAAACACATAGAGGTCAAAAAACATGACTACCAATCAAACATCAACAAGATAAATCTCAAGAAACAAAGTTTTTGTTGTCCTGATACACTTGGCAAAAGGAATTTCCAGATTCATACCTTTATTTTAATTTTGATTATTAGGTCATTTTTAGCGTATGGTAGGGTTCAAACCTTGAGCCAGTTTGAAATCATAAGGAGTGACTACCGCTAGGCCAAGAGCTCCTTATTCAGATTCAAACCTTAAAAGAATGTAAACCCCTCCATAAGGGAAATGGTAGATGGGAGAGACTCTCAAGTTGGATCCTGGGACCGAAATTTAGCAAGGAACATATACACAAATGTGTTTGACAGCATGTGCCTGTGTAAAGGGCACATGACTTGTTCACTTGTTCTTCATAACTCGAACCATATTATCATATTTCTCCACTGGCATTCTAAATGAAGTTTTCACTTCTAAAGTATTAACTGTTGTCAAACAACGAATATTTATTGCAACTAAAGCTTAGGTTTGACACTAAGCCTCCTATAGGGTATAAAGAAGTAACACCGCAATAGAATAATTAAATTACACAAAATAAAATCCTCTATCAACCAACAATGACACATATGCCTTGAACAAGCTGGTGTCTCAAGCTCTAGCATTCACTAGAAAAAAAATTCAGCTCAGCAGATCCAATAACTAGATAAATGAAGAAAGGTTTTACCCCTCAAAGAACTGGCAGCAATATACAGAAGAATCAAGTTAATGACAGGTTACAACCTAGGCCTTTTCTTAATTCATACATGGGAAACAAGATAACAAAACAACATATTGCCTTATCCTTAGATGTGAATGCTTAAAAGAAAGAAAAAAAAATAAGGAGCTATAGTTAAACTGAAGTGTAGAATGAAAAGAAATGGATAAACAGTTGACCTCGGAAGGAACAACATCAACAAAGAAGCCAATTATTGGTGAGAATTCCCTGCCATCTCTGCGCAGAAACATTTTTACAAGATGGGTTTAACACATTTATTGTATAAATCATTAATAAAGAAAAATATCATGCAAAGATTTCTAATGTGCAAATTTTCATAACACGAAAGTTGGAAATTACAAATAAAAACCATGGAACATATTAGCATCAAAATAATTATTAATGACTACGTAGAGGAGAAAATATGAATTCCGCTCATAATCATACATGCAAATCCAAGCAATTACTCAACATTGCCAATGAAACAAGAATTGATAATGAACATTGAGAGCATGTTTGATACTTAAGGTTTTCTATTAGTGATAAATATTAACAAAGTTAGAATGGTCTTGTTACAGTGCATTTTCTTAATCTGTTTTCATTTCTATTTCATAGTCTTACATTACATACTCAGTATACTCTATATACAAACATAGACTTATAAGAAAGACTTTAGTACCCTTAACTATTCTAACATTCCCCCTCAAGTTGGAGCATAGATATCAATCATGCCCAACTTGTTACAAATGTAAGCTACCCGATTCCCTGTAAGGGCTTTAGTGAATACATCAGCTATTTGATCTCCAGTCCTGATATGTTTCACAGAGATCAACCCTTTTTGGAGTTTCTCACGAACGAAATGACAATCAACCTCAATATGCTTTGTTCGCTCATTAAACACTGGATTAGAGGCTATATGGATAGCTGCTTGGTTATCACACCACAACCTTATAGGAGTTGAGTCTTTGATACCAATCTCTCGAAGCAAGTGATGAACCCACATAAGCTCACAAGTAGAGTGAGTCATCGCTCTATACTCGGATTCTGCACTCGACCGAGCTACCACACTCTGTTTCTTACTTTTCCAAGATATCAAGTTTCCTCCAACAAAGACACAATAACCTGTGGTAGACCTCCGGTCTATTGGACAACCCGCCCAATCAGCATCACAAAATCCTTCTATTCTACTATGACCCTGATCTCCATAAACGATACCACGGCCAGGAGAACTCTTAAGATACTTCAAAATGTGAACAACTGCATCCCAATGAGATGTCCGAGGAGAGGACATGAACTGACTCACCACACTCACCGGAAAAGCAATGTCGGGGCGTGTTACAGTAAGATAATTAAGTTTACCAACCAATCTCCTATACCGTTCAGGATCAGGAAGTAAATTGCCATCTTCATTTGTGAGTTTCACATTAGGAATCATGGGAGCATCACATGGCCTGGCAGCAGTTAAACCTGTCTCCTTAAGTATATCAAGAACATATTTTCTCTGAGACAAAAATATACCTTTCTTACTCCGAAACACCTCAATCCCCAAGAAGTATCGAAGACATCCAAGATCCTTTGTCTGAAATTTGGTATGAAGGAAGGATTTGAGAGCAGTGATACCCACACTATCACTTCCAGTAATCACAATATCATCAACATAGACGACCAGAAGAATGCACCCTCGCTCAGAGGTGCGATAGAATACGGAATGATCATGAGCACTCCGCCACATTCCAAACTCAAAGATGACCTCACTAAATCGTCCAAACCAAGCACGAGGAGACTGTTTCAGCCCATACAATGATTTCTGTAGAAAACACACTTTCCCAGACTCCCCCTGAGCAACAAACCCAGGTGGTTGCTCCATGTAGACCTCTTCGGACAAATCACCATGAAGGAAAGCATTTTTAATATCCAATTGATGCAGAGGCCAATGATATGTCGCAGCCAGGGAGATAAACAAGCGAATAGAAGCAAGTTTAGCAACCGGAGAAAATGTTTCAGAATAATCGATGCCATATGTCTGAGCATACCCTTTAGCAACTAACCGAGCTTTGAGACGAGCCACAAAACCATCCGGATTTACTTTAATAGTGAAAACCCACTTGCAACCAATGGCATGTTTGCCCACCGGAAGCGAAACTAACCGCCAAGTACCATTCTCCTCAAGAGCAGCCATTTCATCGTGCATAGCCGTCCGCCACCCAGAATGAGAGAGAGCTTCTGAAACAGACTTAGGAAGAGACACAGAGTCGAGAGAGGTAACAATAGACTGGGCGGTAAGAGATAAACTATTATAAGACACAAAGGAGGAGAGAGGATAAGTACAAGAACGTTTACCTTTTCGAAGAGCAATAGGTAAATCCATACTGGAGGCAGAGAGAGAGGAACTCGGATCCAGCGACGAAGAAACTGGTAAAGGTAGAGAATCGGGGTCTGGCTGCGAGGCCACTGGAGGAACCACTACAGGAGTCACTTTAGGAAACGGAGTAGGGCGAGAAAATACCTTGGTGATGGGAGGGCGAGACGATTCAGAAGTACTGTCTGGAGGAAAGGTGCGATAAACAAGAAACTCATCCTCGGGAACAAACACAGGAGTAGAACAATCAGTAACAAACGGAGTAGATTCAAAGAATGTTACATCAGCAGAGATCAAGTATCGACCGAGAGCAGGAGAAAAACACCGGTAACCTTTTTGATGACGAGAGTACCCTAAGAAGAGACACGTCAAGGAACGGGGATCAAGTTTTGAAACCTGTGGCCGAACATCCTGCACAAAACAGACGCAACCAAAGATACGAGGTGGAAGGGAAAAAAGAGGACGAGAAGGAAACAAAATCGAATAAGGAATACCACCATCAAGAACAGAAGAGGGCATGCGATTGATCAAATAACAGGCAGTGTTTACAGCATCAGCCCAAAATACCTTTGAGATTTTCATATGAAACATTAAAGCTCGTGCAACTTCCATCAAGTGACGGTTCTTGCGTTCAGCCACCCCATTTTGTTGTGGAGTCACTACACATGAGGATTGATGAATAATGCCATTTTGAACCAAAAAAGAAGAAAGTGAATGAGAGAAATACTCTTTTGCATTGTCACTGTGTAGGATACGAATGGAAACATGATGTTGGGTTTTAATTTCAGCATAGAAAGCACAAAAGACACACGATGGTGCTTGGCAAACTGACATGCCTCACACTCTAACTTAGACACTGAACGTAAGCTAGGACAGAGACGCTTCAATACATTTAACGATGGATGACCAAACTGACAATGCAACTGATAAGTGGAAAGACAACTAATGGAAGCAATGGACCGTGGCAGAGGTGAAGAATCAGCAGCAAGCACGTACAGACCATTGGATTCACAACCTTTACCAATAATCTTCTTCGTCCCAAGATCCTGAAAAATACAAGAGTCGGGAAAGAAGTGAACAGAACAATTTAAAGCACGTGTAATTTTACTCACTGACACCAAATTAAAGGGAAAATGGGGTAAACATAAAACAAATGATAGAGATAAGGAAGAAGTGGGAGAAGCAGTGCCACTACCAAGAACTGGAACACTAGAACCATCGGCCAGTGTAACACTAGAAGACATAGGAAATGACTGGAATGAAGAAAGGATACCTGTATTACTTGTCATATGATCTGTGGCTCCAGAGTCAATGACCCAATTAGGTGAGGAGGAAGTGAGACATGCAGTTGAGTTGCCTGACTGAACTAGAGTGGCACTATGTGAGGAATTCTGCGTGGCTTGAAACTGGGCAAAACGAGCATACTCGTCAGCAGAAATTACAACTTGACCATCAGAGCTGGCAGTGCGACTAGGAGTGGGTAAGAGACCATCATGGGTAACAACATTAGCCAACCGTGGAGAAGCATTCGGTTTTCCGTTCAACTTCCAACAATTCTTTTTCAGATGACCCTGTTCCCCACAGTAGAAACAAACTCTAGGACCTCCCCGGCCATCGCCATTACGAACACCACCGCGACCACCTCGACCACCACGAATACCACTCGCTAGTGGTGTCCAACCAACTAAGGCAGAAGCCTCTCCAAGTAAGGACGACCCTCCAAAAGACTCTTTACCAGAATCCTTACAGACCATGCGCAAGCGGGAAAAGGCTTCAGCTAGGGAAGGAAGAGTGGTGTCAGTAAGGAGCTGTGATCGAGGTACGTCATAATCAGAATCCAACCCAGCAAGAAAACACTGCACAATTATCTCCTCCTGTTGTTCCTGCATTTTCTTCACATCGGCAGTGATAGGGTACAGAGTTTTCATTTCCTCAAACATCTTTTTAAAAGTGGTATAATAGTCCACCAATGTACGCCCCTTCTGGTCTGCCCGATATAAGCCAGACAACAGCTCATGAACATGAGATAGATTTTTCTTGCTAGCATATAAGGAGTCCAGATATTCCCACAACTCCTTGATAGAATCACAATGACCCACCATATCATCCACAGAAGGATCGATAGTGTTCTGAATCAGATTATATAATTTGTCATCATCCTTCAACCACTGAGTCCTAGCTTTGGACTCCGTTGGAGGGTCAGCAGTTAGATGCTGCTCCATATCTATACCAGAAAGATACCGGCGAATAATACGTCTCCATTGATGGTAATTGGTACCATTCAATTTTCGATCTGTAATACGAGTGGTAGCCCCAATAATTTCAGTAGTCACCTTATTTTCACTAGCTTCAGCCATAATATCCACGTCTGCCAGGAATCACACTACCACAAAAAAAACAAAGAACCACAGAAGCCAGCACCGATGAGCACCACTAACTAGAACAGAATCACAACAATCCAAAAACATAAGAGCTGTGAGCTGTCTTCAACCAATAACAGCTCTAGAAATCAGAACAGAGAGAGAGACAACACAGACCCGCAACTGGATGACCCAAATTTCAGATGTGAAGAAATCCAGTGGAGGCGCAAAGACCAAATGCAAACAGGAAGACCAGAATCGCGCAACACAGCAGAACCTTGCGCACGACAGATGAACTGCTGGAACCAGAGAAGCTCGCTACAGCGAGAAGCGCCGCCCTAGTCGCGCGCAAGAGTTCCTAGGCTTGCGATGGCGGAAGAGACGACGATGGCGGAAACCCTAGAGACGAGGCTCCGATACCATGTTACAGTGCATTTTCTTAATCTGTTTTCATTTCTATTTCATAGTCTTACATTACATACTCAGTATACTCTATATACAAACATAGACTTATAAGAAAGACTTTAGTACCCTTAACTATTCTAACAGGTCTAAAATTTGAACAAGATTTTCATCAGCAGAGCACATTTAACATGAGATATTTATATGTGAAGAAATTAAACACTCGCAAAAGCAAAATCCAGCCATTAGGCCAAAATATGATAACCATGCATGATTAGAAGAAAGCTAAATACTAAACAATTATAAAATGATCTGAATATGGATTGTATATGTGTATCCAATTACAAACATTTAAATTTCAAAAAAATAAAATAATTACTATATTGCAAGGCACCAAAAAGCAAGAGAAAGAGAGAGAGCATATGCATTCCCAAATTGAGAAATAGTTCATATGTGCAAGGATATTTATAAAGTTAAGCATACAACCTGCTTGAAGAACTGTAATAAACGAAATGAGGACCTGGAGGAATCATCTTGATTCCCTTGAAAGCAGGACCTACACTGAACATCTGCAAAGATGGATTACACAATGAAATTCTTTTCAAAAATAAAAACCACGAAAGGCTCATAAAATAGTAATACACTAATGTTATCTGAAAGAATAAATGTCTCTCTAACTAAATTTGGAGGAGAAAAAGGCAAATCAAATGACTGAAAAACATGCAATACACATGATAATAAAATGGTACATATGAGTCCTGTCCACTAGGCCTTCTAATTTAGTATGCTCCACGATATTTGATTCCCAAAAAAAGGTTGAAATTCAATATCACTAAAGGAAAAATGAAAAAGTTCCAAAAACAGCATGTAAAACTCTTCTTAAAAGCATGTACATGACAAAACATTCTGTCTCTCCAAAACAAGAAAACAACAATCCATTTCTTTCACATTCTTGCCTGTCAAACACATAGCATATTCAAACAAGTCCAGAATATCATCAAAAAAAAGAAGCCTAGGCTATTCATTAATCTAGAAGACCAAATGAAATTCCAAAGAGTCTTCATCAAATTCTATTTTCCCATCAAACTGAAAGTGGAGGAACAATACCTGAGTGTCGATACCAAGAAGGGTATACTGAGGGACGTCGAGGAGGAGAAGCGTGGCGCCATGCTTCACAAGCTCTAAAGCCAAATTCGGTTCCATTGATTTGATTCCTTTGAGAAGTCGAAAGAAGCAGCAGCGATTTTGTGTCTCTCGCTGTGCAAAGTCCAGAAGCGTCTGGAATTATTTTAAAAGCCCAAAATACTTTCCTTTTGTTTTTCTCCCTAAACCTCTCCCTCTCTCCGACGGCCCATAAACCCAATTCATGACTTCTTCCTCATCCAAATGACTCTTTCGTGTCACTCATTCGTTGAGTAAAGGCCCAGTGTTCAATAAGAAGGCCTAATTGTCTGTATTGGTACTGTCTGGCCCAGTAGATGTTAATGGCTGGCCCATTTGATCAGAGAGTTCGTGCAACAAAAGGAAGTGAAGATCCTAAATATAGGGGTCTCATTACATAACTTGACAGATCCATTCACAAAAACTATTACAAAAAGCGCTTTACAACTCATTGTTGAGAGGATTTATGTGTTAGGATGCACTAGTTATATGTTCTTTAGTCTTAGTGAGAGTTTGTTGGAATGATGTCTTAAAACAATACTACCTAAAGACGATTCTAAAATTTGTGAATATACATTTTATGATTGTATTTATATTTTAAATATTTTATTTAATATATTTCATTTATATGTGAATGTTCTATCAAGGCCTAATGATGTTAGATATGTGAATCTTGAATACTCAGATACACTATAAGTGCGAGTATAAATTAATACAAGATTCATTATTACATCATGAATCATTAGTAACAACCAGATTGACAAAGCTAGACACTTTGTTGATATAGGTTATAGTGTATGAGCAACTCTAATTAGAGAAATGATTTGTATTGACCGTTTGAGAGGATTCTCGGATTGGTGCAATAGTGTATATGTGGACATATACATTGATGGAGTTACATAAGAATGGACAACCAAAAATGTGCTATCAAAGAGTTGATTACCCAATAGCTATGAGATTACAGTATATCTCAAGCTCGAGTAGGTCAGTACATTTATATTTAGCACGTGTATCTTAATTCATCAATAAATGAGGCACACACTATTGTCAACATGCTTGTGGATTGGGTGTATGCCATTAAAGTATGAGCACATACTTACAACATAGTCATTCATATACTTTTAGTTACGGAAGTGTAAGCACCCATCTGATGGGTTCAAATTAATCTATCAAGAAACTATGCATAGTGATTCTTATGAATCAAGCGGTGTGAATTAAATTGATCGACGAGTTTATTTAATTCGCTTGCTTAGTAGATAGATATAAAGGAACCTAAAGTTAAGAGGACATATGAATTTTGGATTGTTTGATAGTACAAATAAACCCACCCAAACTTACCGGATGTTGCATGAAGAATATGCAATTACATTCCCCACAGGTTAGGGGCAGGTTTTCAATTATGGAAGGGCCTTGATGTAAACGTCATACATATTAGGGAGTGGATCCAAAGTTTAAGTAATGTCATACGAATATTGGATTGTTATATTATTCTTAGTCATAGAGTTTGATGATAAAGAATAATATTTTGGGAGTCACAATATGTATATATGTCCTATGGAGTCTTCTTCTATATAGTCTTTTGTCCTATTTAAGGAAGATTGACAAAATCCACCATATCACAATGATCATTGAGATGTTTACAAGATTAGAATTTGTATAACAAATAAATATAAGTTTATTGAGTTTTGGTTTTCCAAAGATAATCTGAAAATAAAATTATTTTTGTTAAGGTATACAAATTTCTTGTAAGTATATTTATAGAAAATAGTAAGTCATATTTCGATTATAAAATAAATATTTTACACAATCAAAATTAAAATAAAGAATGAGTCAATGATCAAAATAATATTTGAAACTTGAATTATTGAACCAAAGGAAACCCTAGAGGTCCAATAAGACCGGACTTGATCTTATGGGTTTTTTATTATAATTTTTTTAAATATATCTACAAATTTAATCGAACAGAAAAACGAACCAAACATTTTACAACATTTTATACAGCTTAAAGTTATAGGTCCCATAGCTTTTTACACAATATTTTTCGTAGCTTTAAACATAACATTTTTAACAGATTAAAACTATAAAATACAATTGTGAAAGAAACGGACCTTTAATGATGAGCCATTGCACATAATGATTTTTGGTTTCTTGAGTTTGAGGAAAAAAATTCATCAAAAAAAAAAAATTCAATTGTTCTAAACTGCTGGATGTAAATTGTATAATACTACACTAGCTTTGTGTTTACATCCAAAAATCAAATTATTAATATAACGGTTAAAATCTTGCATTTTTTTTTTTAACCTTCCATGATATATTTTTCCCTTTTATTTGAACTTTCTCCAAATGTACTTATTTATACTCCTTAACCTACAAGCTTTAGTGATTAAGTAAAAAAAAAAAAGTAAAAGAAAAGATTAGAACTTCTCAAACTTACTCCTCAAACGATTCACACATGTCTAGAGAAACCCAATATTAAATGGTGTGGTTTCTAGGAGGAGATTCAGGGAGAATATTCCCTTGAGAATCATAACGAATTTTCCCAGAAAACTCAAGGGGACGACACCGTTCTCCCATAATGATATTTTTCCTCCAAACACCTTCATTGCTATCTTCTTCTTCTTCTTCTACTACTCCTCCTCTTCTCCATGATGGAATCATCTTGACCAGAGCTTTACTACTAATATTGCCACTCAACTTTGATATGACCTTCTTGTGGTTCGATGGTGGAGTAGTCCTACTTTCTTCTTCATTCTGTATGCGCCGTTTTCTGGGCTTATGGAGAGAGCCACACAAAAATGCGACAATTGAAAACACTGAAAAGATGGCAATTAGGGCAAGGAAAAGTGTGACGATGGGTGTGGATAGAAATTGTAGATTGGTTGGGCTCGCAATTAGAGGCCTTGCCATGCCAAGAAATCAAGAGTACAGAGAGAGTATGAAGAGAAAGTAGAGGATTTTGAAGGTAGAGAGAGAGAGAGAGATACTTTGTACCCCAAGATATATAAGTCTTGGGTTTTAAATAAGGGACAAAACTCTTGTTTAGGCTGATATTGTATATATATTCAAATAATAAACTTATATATTTTGTGTGTGTCATTTTATAATACTCGTGAAAATATCAAATAAATCGGTTGTGGTCGAATTGACTGTGAATGAATTTTTCTAAATTGAATGATTGGAATTCTAAATTTTAATTTTCAAATTGACGACTCGCGACTCATAAATATACTTAGAAAAAAATGTGAAAAAAAATCGAAAATGGTGGCGGTGGTGGTTGAAGTGTCATTTTTGGTGGTGACTTTGATAGCATAATACGTAGATTGGGTTAGGGTGTAGAATGGGGTGATATTGACTTGACTATAAGAGTTGGGTACTACGTAGGTCTTGACCTTTGCTTGCTTTGAAGATGAAGGCAAGAGATATTGGAGAAGCTTCTAAGCAAAGATGATATGCCAAAATTTATATTATTTTTTTGTTTGAGTTATGAATATCTTAAAGCAAGGTGTAGGATTGGTCTGTGTCTCAAAAAGTTTAGAAACAAAGTGTTGATGATTAAGATTAGTGTGGCTAGGGTTAGTTGGGTAGGGTAGGATGTGTGGGTATGGTAGTCTAAAAGAACAAGACGTTGATACAAATATATACATATATATGTTCAACATTCTACCCTCACAAAATGCTAATTAGTCTAGGTGTAATTATTCTCAAATCATGATTTTTTTTCTATTTTTTAGTACTATTGAATATTTTGATGATCAAAATGTTATAATAGAGTTGATTTTAAAAAAAATCTTTAAATCTTAAATCCTAAATATCCTATCCTAATCCCTAAGGATCTGCTTGAGAGCTTGGTAAACACTGCAAATGTGATTTTTTTTAAAAGAACTAATGTTATCAACACTTGTTTGAATTATTTTTTGGATCACTAGTAGTTTTGGGAAGTTTAATATAATTCTCAATGCTTTAGAAAACACTCCAAACGAGGGATTTTCTTTGATTTTGATATTTCATGTCTTCTTTACCCTTTCAAAACCGGTGCTTTAATACTTTTTCAAGTATTGAAATAGAATGTTTTAAAAATCGTTACTAAAAACACTCAAAACTGCTACCTCATCACCAGTCAGAAGCGCTACTTTAAAAACACCCTATTTTCGCTATCCTTATTTTGTCGAGCAGAGCCTAAATCTTAAATTTTAAACATTAAATTCTAACTCACAAATCCTAATATCACAAAACAAAAGCTATAAAAAAATAATGATTCATAGAGATTTATGGGATAATTACAACCCCTAATACCGCCCTACTTTTTTCCCTAGTATGATATGGTTTCTGTAATTACATACTTAGGCATGTAACGTACAAATTAGTCTGTAAGTCAGTTTTTGTTTAGTGTAGCTGACTTGACTTATTTGACATAGCAAAGTGTAGTAACCGATTTTTGTTCTGGTTCATTACCATTCGTTTTAAATTTCTCCCATTTTATTTAGTTGTAACTAGGCTTAATTAAAAATAATCAAAAATTAAAAAGATTAAAAAACTCAAATTTAATCTTTCACATCTCTCTCTACTCACATTTTTCTTTCACTTTTGGAAATCAGCGGCACCTCCATTTTTTTGGCTCACTTTTTGAAACCTATAGCCGCACTACTCTCTCCCACACACTCTTATCTTCTCCCATGCATTGTTGTCGTTAATGTACGGATTTTTACTTGTTCAAAACTATAGTTTCATATACTCATATTCGTATGTTGTCTTGATTATCTTGCCGGCATGAGTTGGGGACGCAGCTCATGGTGGTAGTGGCGGTTGCAACTTGCAAGCTGACAGGCATTAGGGTAATAGGGTTTAATTCTTGTTCGGTTCAAATCGTATTTTGGGCCCTTGAAATTTGTTTATATGTATTTGGCCTTTTGTATTTTGTTTGAGCCTTGAATCTTGTTTGGGCTTTCAGTGAGGCAGTATGGGCTATTGGGTTTCATTTTTCTTGTACTGGAGCCCAATACCATGTATCCCATACAATAGTGGAACTGAAATTTAATCAATCTCTTAGAGATTAGGATGTTTTATTGAATGTTCCAACAGGGGGTTTGAAGATATTCAACACGTCAAATGAGTCTTGAATGAGCTTTTTTTTTTCCTTCTCATAAAGGGCATGATTGTAAATTTGGCTAAATTGGATTAGTTTTGTAATGTTGATTCTTCTAGTACACCATTCTAGCCTCCCAAGTATGTTTTGACTTTTCCTTTTTAAAACTTTCAAAAAGCAAACCAAGTGAGATTTTTCATTTTTGTTTTCAACGTCTTCGTTTCACATTTCAAACTCGTTGAGATATCAATGGAATTTTTAAAATCAAATTGAAACATTAATGAGCCAAGTCCACTCAATTGAAACATAGAATCCCATTTAAACAACCGGGTCGTAGTTTTTAAAATAAATTAGAGCCAAATAAAAAAATCTTTTAAGGCAACCATTTTTTGAGGGTTGTGGCGTGTTGATGGAGATGAAGGGCGTAACTTGAAGAATGTCTATAATCGGGCTAGGAGATTACGTATCAAGGAGATAGGAGACAAATCATCAAATCATGCAGGAGATGTACGTGTTGTATATGGGCGGGATAAGAAGCCAATTAATGGAGATATTGATGAGCAGAATAATGAGGCAATAATTGGAGATGAAAACACAGTTATTATGGGAACTAACAGTGGCATGAAAAGTGGCTGAGAGTCCACTAAGGAGGCGTGAAGACGAATTCATTTTGCCATGCTTAATTATAGGGATAATGATGGTGGATAGAAATGACTTCCACACTTAGGATAATTTCCGTTAAATGCTCTTATCCTTCTAGCATAAATATGGCCATGTACAAGCAGAAGGTTATGTTATGATTATTATCAAAAAAAAAGATTTTATCTCGACCTTTGTTTAGTCTTGCTAACCTGAGTTTGAAGGCTAAATTAGGTCCAAGAAGGTTTAGAGATTCAACATTGGTGCTTTGATTGAGAGGTATCTCTACCAAATCCCACATTCTTGGAATGTCGCACAAAGAAAGAATCAAAGCTCTCGAGAGTCACATGAATAACCTTAACATAGAGATGCAGCGGAGATTCGATCAGATGACGGAGAATTTACAAAAAAAAGAAGAAGAAATCTAGAAAGGGAAGGAAGGACCGGAGTAGTAGCGAACACACTCTTGATTTATTTTCACTATTAATAAGAGCAAGCCTCCCTTAACTTTGTAGCCAAGTTTTGGGGCATAGCCCTGAGCTTGGTTACAACCGGTCCACGCCTTTGTGCGTGACGATTGGGCTTGGTTGTAGGTTAAGGTTCTTTGGGCCCAAAATTATAACACACACTTCCAGGTCTAGCAGTCAAGATGATTCAGGCAGTGAATTGAAACCTACTAGCAATTCATCTTCTAGCAATGGGGAAGGGGAGCAATCCAAGGACCGGTACAAGGACAAGAAAAAATCGAAAATGGTTTTCCCAGGATTCAAAGGTGATGAACCAATTTCATGGTTAAACCGAGCACAATAGTTCTTTAGCTTCCAGAAGATGAATGTATAAGAATGTCTAGAGTATACATCTTTATTTTTGGAAGGCGAAACCAATCAATGGTGGCAATGGCTATGGTGTGCTTATCGAGAAAAATGGAGGGAAATCAGATGGAGGGATTTTGAGAAGGAGCTGGTAACCCTATTTGGGCCTACTGAGTATGTTGTTCATGATGAAGCCCTATCGTGGATTAAGCAAACGGGGGAGCTATGTGAATACTTGAAAGAGTATGAACGCCTCACTATGTTGGTTCATGATTGGCCCGAGAAGGCTTTGTTAGGGAACTATATAGGAGGTCTCAAACCAAAGATAGCCAAGGAAATTAAACGAGCAAAACCTTGATCAGTTCGTAAAGCCATAGAACTAGCGAGGCAGGAGGAGAAGCACCAGATTGATGTGCACCGTAGCGGTAAGTTTGACCAATGTAGACCTACTGCCAACACAATCGAATCATCAAACAGCAAACCACCAGGTCCGACATCTAAACCACTACCTGTTGGAGTGAAGCGATTCACATGGGAAGAAATGCAGCAAAAGAGAGAGAAAGGCTTGTGTTTCAACTGCAACAAAAAAAACAATTCCCCAGGTTAATGCCCTTTACCTCTTCTCTAAAACTTCGTGGTTATTCTGATGCTAATTGGACTGGTGATGTCATGGATTGTAAGTCTACCTCTGGTGTATGTGTGTTTCTTGGTAATTCTCTCATCTCTTGGAAAAGCAAGAAATAATCTGTTGTTGCTCGTTCTACTGCTGAGGCAAAATATCGGGCTCTAGCTTATGCTAACGCAGAAATTGTTTGGCTTCATTGGTTGCTTTCTAATTTGGGTGTTCCTCAGTCCACTCCTACTCCTCTCTGTTGTGACAATCGTTGTGCCATTCTGATTACTCATAATACGTTTTTCATTAATGAACCAGGCTTTGAGATTGATTTTCATACGACTTGTATCCTTCTTCGTGATGGCACGCTCACTCTCCCTTTTGTTTCTTCTACTTTTTAGTTGACTGATTTTTTTACGAAAACTCACACCGTTGCTCGATTTTGGTTTCTATATGACAAACTTTCGATGATCTCCATGCAATCATGTTCAGTTTGAGAGAGGGTGTGAACTGTTGGTGATCCAGACTATCAGTGATCTAGATCTAGATCACCGACATCTAGGGCATTTTAGTCTGTTAGGTCAAATGTGTGTATGTATATATATATAACTAGAACATGTAAACATAACTAAATAGGAAAAAGATTGGTTCTAACAGGCCAAAACACCAGTCTGTTGCGTTGGCTAAGAATTGATGGTGCTAAAGAGAATAAAATTCGTATCTTTGGGGAAAAAGTGAAAAAGAGTAGTGTTGCTGCTGCATAATGCTTCATCGGGGAAGAATAGGATTCTCTTTTAGTTTATTAAAACAATGTATATCAACTAGTGTTCTCTGAGGCCTGAAGATATATTTTCCTACATCACTTACGCCATCAAATTTTCACTCTTTATTCTTACTTGTCCTCTCCAGTTGGCTAGACAGATATTATAAGACATCTATTTATTATTAATTCTCACAAATATATCTCCATCACACTCTATATACTAGATTTTTTGTTCTTCACATGGATTGAGTTATCTGCTACTATTTTTGGATGTGTATTGGATAAACTTATGGATCCGCGGCTACATATACCAAGCCAATGCATGAAAATTCATAGAAATCGAACCCATGACCTCTGGAGAGAATAGACTTTCTCCAAGCATATTAGGTTAAGAATGATTCCAAAATGAAAAGCAAGCTATAGAAAAAAGAATAATGCCCGTTGCACTTTTGAGAAGGTGAAGTGCACAATCACTAGTTGCAAAGATGTAAAGAAAAGCAATCCTAACAAGCTGTTTCACAGACAAAGAAGCTCAAATCCATTAACAACTCTTGTTAACAAAATTATATTTTTCTTCTTCTTCTTCTAACAAAATGGTACTTTTGTTGTGTCTTGCTTGTTAACAGCTCGACCATATAGAAGTGTAGATTATTTAGATTAATTTATTCCACACTTTATCTTTGTGTTGTGATTAAATTTTACTCACTTGTAACCCTCCAACACTTTTTGATATTCTTTTCAAAAGTTAGGACCTCATAGAATATATATATATATATGTGATCACCCACCTCCTCCCCCCACCCCTATCAAACAAAAAAAATGTCATGGCCAAAACACCAATGGAGTATCTCAAGTACTCTTCTACTGATCAGTTCCATTCTTTTGTTCATTTCATTCTCATCACCAATTAGAGCTAACTTGACAGAGAAACTGGACCAAACATTGGTGCCACAAGAAGCAGATACCCAGATAAAGTGTGGAACATGCCCTTGTATGAACCCGTGCACCCAACAGCAGCCTCCACCACTACCTCCTCCTCCGCCACCACCAACAAATCATTGTACTAATCCATTACCCCCACCTCCTCCGAGGTTCATTTACGTGACAGGCGGGCCTGGGGAAGAGTATGATACAGACACAACCAGATCATGGTTCTATGCTGGTGCCAAAAAGAATGTAGATCTTACATGGCCGTTGTTAGTTTCTACTGGATTACTTCAACTGATTCTGTTGTTCAGGTGAACTGATACAGTGTAATCTCATATGCATCCTAAATTAGGAACACACAATCAACATTTCACTGCTATTACACTGGTTATTTGACCGACCCATCGAAGCAACGATGACCATTGAAGTATGGTTTACCTTTCTTTGTATTTTTCATCAATCCATAGTTTCTTTTTTCTGCTGGAGAAATAGATTAAGGTAATAATAGAACAACATGATACTTAGCAAGCAATTTCATCATCATCTTACCATCTTTAACACGCACAAAAATAGACCAACATTGACACAGATTGCAAAGAATGGAAAAGATGCATAGCCAATAGAGAAAGAAAAGTTCTATTTAGCAAAGTTATTCACATACCATTCCTGTCATATATTTGTCTGTCAATGTACACTTGAAGCGTGAAAAACACTTCGTCTTTGCAATAACTTAATTTCCCATTGGTTTTGCTGGTGGCTTCTGCTGGTTGGAGGTGGTAGTCTTAGCTGGTTTTCAGCTTTGTTTTGTTTGCAAGTTTCAGTTTTCAAGTTGTATTATTTAGGTCCTATAAGTTTCTTTTTAAGGTTGCCTCTTGTACATACAGTATTCCTCCGTCGTAAGGGAGACTTTAATAAACTCGAGAGGTATCGTTCTCTTTTATAAAAAATAAAAAAGACTATTTGAATATATCCAATGACACGAGAGAAAAAAATGACAGTTACTCGATACAGGTTTGTATAACCCAACTGTCTGTCAATACCATATCTTCCACTCAAATTATCATAACCCAACTTGCTTATCAAAAAAAAAATCATAACGCAACTTAACCAATAAGCAGGGATCTGTAATGAACTGGGGGTATAATATGATACTATACAATGTTTATGCTGCTTCTTTCGAAGCCAAGAGTGAATCCCTGTTCAGATATTAGTGCAGCCCAATCCCTTGATTATTTCTCTATTCCATACTGCATTATCGCGATCAAGCTTGAGCTCCCACGTAGGCCGTACTCTTAAATCCTGCTTCAATGACTATCACTTGGTGCTTCCTATTCAGGTGGATGGTCTTCACCCGGACAAATTCTCCATTGCAAGAGCATTTTCCTACCTGCCAAAAAATGGTAAAGTTAAGCCTCCCATCATCATCCTCAAATTTGTCTAATGTTTGGTAAGCATTTTCAATGGCACGGAAGCAAGTAACAGGTTCTTTATTGATTGCCAGCACCATGTCACCTTGTTCTAATAAATTCTCAGCCTTTGATCCAGCCTTATATGCAAAACTTGCCGTCTAATTGGGTCTTTTTTGACAAGAAACTACAAAATGCAAACCAGCAGTCAATAACAAAAATCAAAATACAGTCATCAAATATCTGACCTAGACCTTTTGATCTACATGTTCAGAAATTTGAGATGGGTTAAGTTTGAAGAGAAAGGAAAGAAAAAAAAACATCAGTGATTGGGTTAAGTTTACATGTATAAATTGGTTATGGTGTAACTGCAAAAATAGTGCTTTGTATGAGAAACGAGTATCAAGTTAGCTAGTTCCAGTCATAGACCAGAAGGCCTAAATAATTAACAAAACAGCTTGTGAAAACAAAGTTTATGCCACTAAGATTATGCTAATTAATGACCTCCCACCCCTGTCAATCTGCAGTTCAATCTTCTGGACAACACTGTCATTTAGCAAAATCTCCAAGGTCAGAAATTGTGTAACCACCTGCAATGTGATTCCAGTTAATCATGTAAATTATGTAAGCCACGCCTAAATATTGCAGACTGCTCTAAAAAACCTCAGCCTCAGTAAGAACTTACTTCTCCATCACATTCACAAGAATATCACCTGATTCCAGCCTCGAATGAGCAGTGCCACCCGGAACCTGGTAATTATTTACATTATGGAAATGGACAGAAATAGTCCAGGATGAACATAAATATAATCCCTAATTCCTACACACAATCACGACAGAGGTACTCTCACCTCTGAGTCGACAACAAGCATTCCAGTTTTCCCCGGTGGAGATTCATGCTGTACGATCTAAACCATCAAAACAATAATATATCATGAATGAGAACCACCACTCATCATTATAGTTAGTTGCCTATAAAATTGACACAGAGCTGATAATAAACAGCTAAATATTTCCTCTGTTTCACTTTTCTGACCAGCCGGCGTGTTTCATCAAATCCTTTGTGAAGAAATGTAGTCTACATTGTAAATAATAAGCACCAATAAAAAGTAAAAAATCTTCAAGACTTCTGCATTGTACAAAACAGCTAGAACCTTCATTCTCTTTCACAGGCACGAACCATTCACGTGCCAAAATGAATCACGTAAATGATATATATAAAACTACTTAAAAATTGTGAAGACAACCGTCCCCATTCACTCATGTTGAAAGACCACCATTTTATAGTACAAACTTTCAAATGATAATTTTGCATCCTCACATTGCTTTGAGAGAAATGGAAAACTTTCCATCAGATTTTGGGCCTCTGATTTTTTTGTTTCTTTTGGGAATTAAATGGGTCACTAGCAACAACCTGTCCTCCTCAGGACTGTTAGCTTAGGCTGTTTTGTTATGAACAGGAGTTTGGTATGAACAGAAGTAAAGGAAAGCTGATGGTTAGTTTAGTTATAATGACTTGTTGGGTTTTTTTTTCCCCCTTGAGATGAGCAACAGGATCTTCTCTCACAAAGAAGCTTCTCTGAGCAACTTAATCTAGAAAATAGAAAATAAAAACAAGAATGACAATTGACTGTAAAACAAAAATAAACCTAAAGCATACCACGAGGAATGGAAACAGCCTCCCACATACTTATATAAGAATCTTTACTCTTCCGAAGAAATTTCAATGCCCTAACGTACGACGTGCAAATTGAGTAATAGTATCACTCAGTAAGCAGATATCACTTGCATTGCAATATCAAAATTAAACACTTCCAATGTCCAAAACCAACACAATGACTAAACTTTAATGACGTAATAACGAGAATAGAATTCAGATTTACGATTGAAGAAAATAGCCTACGTGATTTGATGTGTTGGTTCTGTTGAACATATGCCCTATGGATAAACTAAAGAAAACAACACTAAATTGTCGGGAGAATTTTCATTCCATTCCAAACAGTACTAGAGGCAAAGACGAAGGTTAATTATATTAATACAAAAGGATATACCCACACATTCTAATGGCAAAAAGAAGGCATATGCGCTAGATGACTTGCTCCCAACCCAGCATTCAAGGCTACATCCCCGCCATGCCAAGGTTTTTTTTTTAAAAATAGCCCTATAAAAACATGAAATTATAACTCTAGATCCACCTTTTTTAATTTCAAAAATAACCTTTTAGGTATGGGAAATGTCTTGCCTGGTCCAATACCATTTTCTCCCCCAAAATCATTTACTCATTAAAAAAAACTTCAAAAAATAGAAATTAGGTTACAAACATTCATTTTCACATCTGTAACTCCATTCTCACACCTACAACTCTCTCTTTTATCACACTGTTTCCCGCAAATCTCTTCTCCCACTCTCTTTCTTGTTGCTGCTCTCTCCTCTCACTCTTTTTCTTGTGGCAACTCTATCTTCTGTCGCTCTCTGTCCCTTTCACTCTAGGGTGGATTTGCCTTTTCTCCCAACTACATATTCAGGTAATCTTTCTATTAATTTATCATATGGTTGTATTTTGGTATTCCCTTCCATATTCATTTTTAAATGAAATGAAAGTTTTGAACTTGAGTATGTACTAATTTTTTTCTAGATTCGAGGGATGTGAACATATTCTTTTTATTATCAATTGAAATGGATATGTGGGTTTAGTTCTGTAAACATATATGAAAGAGTTATTGATTTAATTTCAAGTTCACAACTTTTCATTAGTTCAGGTTGAGATCTAAATCTTTTTTATTGGTTGAGGAACTTCTTATTTTTTCATTTGTTGAGAATTGTCTATTATTCAGGTTGAGAACTGATCTATTTGCCATTAGTTAATAATTGAATTTTGTTTTTGTAGTTGAGAACTATATGTTTTGAGAGATTGATAACTGCCCGTTTTGACTTGGTTAAGAATTGTTTGTTTTGACTGGTTGAGAACTACATGTTATGACTTGGTTGAGAACTGCATGTTTTGATTGGTTAATAACTGTCTTTTATGACTTGGTTCAGAACAATATATTTTGATTGACTGAGAACTGTATATTTTGACTTGATTGAAAACTGTCTATTTTGACCTGCAAAAAGCGTAGGCACAATCATCAAACTTGCACAAAGCCTATATTATTGGGAAATAGTGCATCCGCACAATAATTATATAAGGTATTATATGTACATTAATGTAATATATTGGTTTATGTAACTTGATTTCATATTTCTATACTTATATCACAATTTATATTATTTTATGCATTATACAGAAAGTATTGATGCTGATGAAAAAAATATGTCATGGAAGTGCAAGTGGGAAAGTGCAAGTGAGCATTGAAGTGCATTTGATTTATTTTTGTTGTATAATGATAGAAGTATGTTTGGATATTGTTTTTATTTTTAATAATTAAAAACGATTTTGAGTATAGTTTTCAAAAATAGTTTTTAAAATGAATGAAGTGTTAAAAATTCATTTGGCTTATGTTATTTGTAAACTGTTTTTTAAATAAAAAATACAAAGTTTAGACAAAAAAAAGATTAGTTATATAATATAACAAGAAGAGTAATGAACAATAACGGAAAGTAAATCAAATAAATTTGGAGAGATAATGGAGAAGAGACAAAGGAGAGAAGAGTTGGAGAGAGAAGAAATCGTAACAACTAATGAGAAAGGGAGGAAGAAGTAGAGCAAGAGGAAAAAAAATGAACTTTAATTTATTCACAAAAATGCCACCAATCCATTTTCAAAATTCTCCAAAACATGATTTAGTTGTTTTCGATTTTCTGTTTTCAAAAGCACAATTCTGAAAAACTATTTTCAAAAACAATAACACCCAAATGAATTTTCATCCAGTTTTCTATTTTGAAAAACAAAAAAGGTTTTGGAAACATGTTCCAAATAGTTTGTAGATATCTGAGGACTTTTTTTAAATTCAATTGATGTAATGTTGTGGGTTTGATGTTATATATTCAGGTTGAGAAAAGTTATGAAATAGGTTAAACAATAGGTTGAAAATAGTTGTGAAACAAGTTGAGAATCATACCGATCATGTTGAAAACAATTGTGATGAATATCTGATAACTTTTTTTAAAAAAAATCATTTGATGCAATGTTGTGGATTTGGTGTTATATATTCAGGTTGAGAACAATTATAAAATAGGTTGAGAATGTAATCAATAAGTTGAGAACAGTTCTAAAATAGGTTGACAATTATTAAATTATTTTTTCCAAGTTCATTTGACAGGTTGAGAATGTAACTAACCGGTTGAGAATAGTTTTGAAACTGATTTTGGGCCTTTGATTTTTTTTGTTTCTTTTGGGAATTAAATGGGTCACTAGCAACAACCTGTCCTCCTTAGTACTGTTAGCTTAGGTTGTTTTGTTATGAACAAAAGTTTGATATGAACAAAAGTAAAGGAAAACCGATGGTTAGTTTAATTATAATGACTTGTTGGGGGTTTTTTTCCTTGAGATAAGCAACACGATATTCTCTCACAAAGAAGCTTCTCTGAACTTAATCGAGAAAATAGAAACAAGAATGACAATTGACTGTAAAACAAAAATAAACCTGGAGCATACCACCAGGTATGGAAACAGCCTCCCACTTACCTATATAAGAATCTTTACTCTTCTGAAGAAATTTAAATCCCCTAACAACCTGAAAATTGAGTAATAGTATCACTTAGTACACAGATATCACTTCCATTGCAATATCAAAATTAAACACTTCCAATGTCCAAAACCAACACAATGACCAAATTGAATGACCTAATAAGGATAATAGGATTCAACTTTACAATTGAAGTAAATAGCCTAAGTGATTTGATGTGTTGTTTCTGCTGAACATATGCCCTATAGATAAACTAAAGAAAACAACACTAACTGTCGATGCAAGAACGACGTTAGAGTCTTCTGGGTTGAATACATGGTTCGGTAAGAATGCCTCTGTATTTTTTATTATCAACAGCTTTCATGCTTCATCTCTTAGTTGAGGAGATCATGATTATCACCAAAGGTGAGGTTACACAAGTTACATATCACACTTCCAACACATTTTATGTCACCGTCATGTGGCATCTCGACTTGACGCATGGTCCACACTAATTGATATAAGTGAGATAAAAACAATTCTTGTGGGAGAATTTTCATTCTATTTCAAACAGTACTAGAGGCAAAGACAAAGGTTAATTATATTAACACAAAAGGATATATCCACACATTCTAATGGCAAAAAGAAGGCAAATGTGCTATATGAATTTCTCCCAACATTCAAGGCTACTACGTTGCCATACCAATTCCCTTCGTACCAGATGCCACCTGAGATTAAAGTATAAGTCAAAAAAATTATCAATATGATATCGACAAACTTGAATGTAATAAGCAAGCCATATGCTGCTTAGCAAATATATCGATAGGAGTCATTAATGGCATACCAAGAGAAAGTATAAATTTCCATAATCAAACATCTCCTCATGTTCGAATTCATTTCTTGTTTGCCCAAGATAAATGAGTTTTGAAGTACTAGAGTTGTATGGAGAAGAAACGGCGCTCCTGACGGAGAATATGTGATATTGAAATACTTACAAATGCACAAGTGTACTATGTAGCACAAAAGGTATAAGTACGAGGTCGATCTCACAGAGATAAGTTTAGTCGAATGATGTTCTTAACTATTAAATTAACAACTACTTGAGTAAAGAGATAGTGTTTGATTCGTAAGAAAAGGAACAAACAAGAATTCACAACTTAACAATCAACGATGATAAAAAAAAATCCTAGAGCATAACCTCACCAAGCAATCCTATTATGAGCTATAAAGGTCAAGAATTTAATATCAAATTCAATTCAAGGTTGATTCCCCACCCAATTATGTTGATCCATTGATTATGGCAACAACTAGTATTGTTAGTACCAAATTAATCTTGTTTGATGACAGTATTCAAGGTTGTAAAAAGCGGGCTAGTCGGCCGATTAATCGGCCCCTAATCAAAAATCGCATACCACCGTTTCGATTTGAGCCTATTTGATGACAATAATCGACATACCCGATTAATCGACCTAAATCAGATGTAATCGGACCTAGTCGACCCAATTACCCAGCCCAGCAGGGGAAAAAAACAAATCTAACTTAATGTATCTCCAGAAGCCACTGCGCCTACAAGAAGAAGAAGCTACAGCGACTGCCAAGAAGAAGACGCCACCGTGTGCTTGCAACTGCGACTGCGATGAGAAGAAGCCACCGCGACCGGTTAACGCGACCTGACCTCGACTGCGACAAGAAGAAGCCACCTCGACTGATTTTTGAACATGTAAAATCTAAAAATCCTCATATTTTGTTTTCGGTTTTCGAACAATGGGGATGTGAAAAGAAACGCAAAGGCAGTTTAGCCACTTTGAATAAGATTTTAGAATAAGTTATAATATATTAATATGCTTACTGTTACCGTATGACTGTTTGTGGATAATAGTGTGTTTTTTTTGTAAATGTATTAGATATTGCCATATTGGAATTATCTCTTTGTCATTTATTCGTGATTTTTGTAAATGTATCTGATTCTCAACTAGCAGGCAGTAGGATAATAAGAATGACAATAGCATTGCAATTAATTAAATGTTTGTAGAAATAGATGCTGCAAATGATTTGATTGTATTGTTCTTTGCAATTCAAATAATCAAATTATCATATGATAAGTGCTCAAGTTGTCCTGATAAATTATTTCAATAAGTTAAACCTTTTGATCTATCTGTTTTATTGGGTTTAAATGTTTAATTAATCTCTGTTTTGTTCTACTTAAATTTTAAATCATGATTTGGCAGCTTCTATCTTTGTTAATTAATCTCTGTTTTGTTCTATTTAAATTTTAAATCATGGTTTGACAGCTTCTATCTTTGTTAATTAATCTCTGTTTTGTTCTATTTAAATTTTAAATCATGGTTTGACAGCTTCTATCTTTGTTAATTAATCTCTGTTTTGTTCTATTTAAATTTTAAATCATGGTTTGACAGCTTCTATCTTTGTTAATTAATCTCTGTTTTGTTCTAGACTTTTAGTTTCCATTCCTATTTTTATTTTTAGGGATATGACTACTTCATCAGCTGCTTCTAATTCCAATGCCCGTGAAGCCACAAGTGACTTGAATATTCAAAATGCATTGAAACGTGCATCCGGTGATATTGGTTGGGAGTTTGTCGAACTCGTTGATGCTAATGCATTAGATAAAATCAAATGCAAGTTGTGTTCTAAAATTATGTCCGGAGGCATCTACTGGCTCAAATGTCATGTAGCAGGTAGGTTAGGGAATGTGAAGGCTTGTCATAATGCCAGTAAAGAGGCAATAAAAGCATGTGTTGAAGCACTAGATGGTAAAAAGAAGTAAAAGATAGATAAGCAAGTTGAAGAGCAAGAACTTAGAAATGAAGTTTCGATATCTAGTGGAGGTGTAGAATGGACATTGATGAGGATGTGGAAGTCATGGGATTAGGGAAGAAAAGTATTGATCAAGGGCCTATGGCTAGATTTGTGGACAATAATCCACAAGCAAACACTGATTCTACAAAGTTTACAAAGCAAGCTAGTTTGGTTGCCTTGATGAACAAGAAGAAGGTGCTCGATACACAACAATACATAGCACGGTTTTTCATTTAGAATGGTATTCCTTTCAATCTCATTCAAAGTGACAGTTTCAAGCTAATGGCAGAGAGTATTGGGCAGTTTGGTCCAAGACTACCTACGCCAAGTCGATATCGCTTGGCTGGTCCATGTTTGAAAGCGAAAGTTGCGAGAATCAAGAAATTGCTAAAGAAGCATGAAGATGAGTGGGCCATTTCCGGATGTTCAATTATGACTGATGCTTGGACTGATCGTAAAAGAAAGAGCATTATGAACCTATGTGTTCATTGTAGGGAATGGATCTCTTTCATTTCCTCAAGGGAGGATTATGATGAATCCCATACAGGAACCTATATCTTTGATTTTGTTGACAAATGCATTGAAGATGTAAGGCCGGGAAAGGTGGTGCAAAATGTGACGGATAGTGCTTCTAATAACATGGCAGCTACAAGTTTGATCGTGACCGAGAGACCTAATGTGTTTTGGACTTCTTGTGCTGCACATACAGTGAATCTTACGTTAGAGGCAATTGGTAAACTTTCAAGATTCAAGAATGCAATTGATAAGTCAAGGGCCTTAACCATATTCATATATGCTCATCACTCAGCCATAAGCATGATGAGAAAGATGACGAAGAAGCGTGACATAGTACTGTTGGGTGTGACATGCTTTGCTACTAATTATCTTTGTTTGCAAAGCTTGGTGGAGAAAAATGAACAACTAAAACATATGTTTGCTTCCAAAGAATGGGCACAGAATTCACATTCTACGAGTGTGAAGGGAAAAGTGGCATATGCGACAGTTGTTAGCATCTCCTTTTGGAAGTCTGTGAACTCTTGCTTGCTTGTTTTTCGTCCTTTGGTAAAAGTACTTCAGCTTGTAGATAGTGATAGACCATCTATACCATGGTTGTATGGAGAACATTAAGCAGCGATAAGAGAGATCAAGGAAGATGTATGTAACGGAGTTGAAAAGAATTATAAACCGATACTTGACATAATTGATAGTAAATCCAAAGGAAGACTTGATTCATCTTTGCACTTGGCGTGTTACTTGATTAATCCGTATTATTTCGCAAAGAATGGGGTGGATATAGGAGAGGATGCAGCTAACATGGAGGCATTTATTGATTGTGTGGAGAAATTCTTTCCCGATGATTTGACCACTCAAGGGAAAGTGTCTGATGATGAATTGATCAAGTACAAGAAATTTGATGGAATATTTGGAAAAAAACTTTTCATTAATGCTTATGAAAGTAAGGGTGTCAATGAGTTCAATCCCGGTAAGTCCTAACTCTTAAACTCCTAGATGTTTTCTTCTTTATAGTTCATAATTTATAATTTATGAATTGATTAGTGTTTTTTAATCATAATGAATGCTAGCTGGGTGGTGGAGTAACTATGGTGGTACTACACCAAATTTGAAGAATATCGCAATGAGGATTCTCTCATTGACCACAAGTTCATCGGGTTGTGAGAGGAATTGGAGTACATTTGAAGAGGTAAGCAACTTTTGAGTTTTTATATCATTATATGATTGTTTTGATATTTTTTTCATCTAATTGGAACCATATTATCTTGTACGTGCATACTAAAAAGAGAAATAGACTTGACTCAGAAGGATTGAACAACTTGGTGTATGTTCAATTCAATACAAAACGTATCTCTAAGAAGCAAAGAGTGAGTAATAACAAAGATGTTCTTCAAGCGGATGATTATACTAAAGCTCAATATTGGTTGGTTGATGGTGTTGATGATGAGAGTGATGTCGATCCCGTGACTGGAGCAACATGGGAGGTACTTGATCAAGCGGTGGGAGTGGATGAAATGCTTCAACCTAGGAGGAGCACTAGGAATATAAGAGAAATTGAAGTTGAAGAGTTTGTGTCGGAGGAGTCATCAGAAGAAGATGATGGACTTGACTTTGAGTCCGATGAAGAAATAGATGTGCCTCTAGTGGAGGAGCATAATGATATCTTTGAGAATGAGGCTTGAAGCCTTGAACTTGAACTTGGATGATAAATAGAATTACTTATGCTCCTTTTGTTTTTGTAATTTGTGTGTGTAATGTTTGATTTTAATGGATTTATGATTATGATGACATGATTTTATTTGAACTTTGATGATATTGATTGGATGATGTATTTGAATTTTGAACTTCAACATATGATTTATGATTTTTTTTTTAAAAAAAACTTGGTTGATATATTGATTGGATATGTTTTCATTTATGTTGTGTTTTTACACATATATATGATATGTATTTGATATATGTATATATTAATTAAAAAAACTCGAAACGATTAATCCAATTAATCCCTAGTCCTCACGAACCGCCTAGCGGCCGACTAGCGATTTTTACAACCTTGACAGTATTTAACTTAGTAAAAATAATCCATATGAATAGAAGAATCATAGCAACCAATTAATCCCCTACACCCTTATTTTTTTTTATGTACCATTATTTATTCGTATTGCTATTCAATTTTATTAAATGTATGACCTTTGGATGTTTGGTCACATATCGAGCATAATTTGACTCTGTATGCATCATGATGAATGTATGTGTATGCTTTTGTGTGTGTATGTGTGTTGCACACATTACATGTTTATTCAAAGATTGTGCATTATATCCATAATGGGTTTCCGAGGACGGACTCAGTGCTCATATTAGGTGGTGGATGATATTCGAGCACGTGTGTGGATAATAGATAAGAGCCTTGTGGTCCTAGTCCATATGATTTTTGTAGCAGTATTTGTCACTGAACGATGGCCAGTTGTTTAGACATTAATGCCAGGTTAGGCGTGGCAGACTGAGATATCACTGTCAGGTTAACAGTAGGCAGTTCCGACCACATTTGTGACAATCTCTCTCTAGTAGTTTGTGATTAGATTGTTGGATATTGATATATGATATTGGATGGATGGATGATTGCTAGAGAGAGAGAAAGTGTAGATGGATTTCCATCGGCTTATAGCTGCAGGGTGGAAGTCTGATCCGTCGGCTTGGGTGTTATTGGAGGAGTATATGGAGGTTCAATTAGATTGATCGGATACATTTATTCCTTTGCATTGGATATTGTTGCATTGACCATGCATTGTTTTCCTTTTCGGCCTTATATTCATTTACTTATACTATATGTTTTATCCCTACTAATATTTCTAACTCACTCTATTTTCCTTTTTCTTTTCCCACAAGTGAGTCAGGACCTAGCACATAAAGGTACGGATCAGTTGGAGGGTGTGCAATGGTGGTGGCCTGGACTCTTTGAAGTTTATTTTTTTCTATGTGCAGTTATATACGATTGATGTGTCTCTTGCATGTAGTAGTTCATTAAGAGTTGATGGATGATTATGTTTGGATGGCCGAAAGAGGTTTGCCTTGACTTTGGAACTCCCGTGCCTTTTTGTGTTGATTGCTGATGATGATGAGATTTTTGTATGACTGTGGATCCTAAGGGTCGATTGTATTTGGATGATTTATGGATTTTTTTTATGTGTTTTGTTTTTAGGTTGGATTCCCCGATTTATGGGAGGATGCTGCCAAAATTTCTGACTGTTTGTGACCTCGTGTGTGATGTGTGAGACTTGTGTCATCATTTACTCGCGTTCCACGAGTCGGGCGTGAAAACTTGGAATTAGAGCGAGATTGGCTCTGTGTAGGACTTAGGGAGTGGGTCAATATGTATTTTTTGAGTGGGTTTGTTATGTGGTGATAGTGTATGGTGTCTCTACGCAACTTCACGATTTCTAGTCATTCATTATCTTTCGTTATTCTCATAAATCCTCATATCCTATTTTATTGATGGAAGTTATGTCTTCTGTGTTACAAATGTACGCAAGTAGGAGTACTCATTCCTGCGATGGGGATGTGGGGTAGTGAAGAGAGGGGTGCCTTCTGAGGACCCTATAGTCAGAGGATTATCTGGGATTGATGTACCAGAATCTACTAGCCTGGAACTACAAGTGAAGAGTCGGAGGTAAGCCAATATTTTACTAGGAGATTGCAGAGGAGGAGATGACAACACCCACACCTATGATAGCAGCACAGTTTGTTCCAGTGTTGGAGGCACATGAGTAGTCAATGAGGAGAATGTTAGAGATGATTGAGGTTGTTACATGGCTACTGCAAACTCAGGCTGCCTGAGCACCAGAGGTATGTAGTGAGGGACAGACATCCAGAGTTTGAGGGGATGAGTAGGGTGTTCTGAGGTCAGGACGAGAGTTGACAAAGTTATATCAACTACGCAAGACTGATATACCTACTTTCAAGGGTGATATAGATACACCGCGAGCATATGAATGGATCCAACAGATGTCCCGTCGGTTTGATACTTTGGGAATACTGGATGAAAGGCGGGCATTACTAGCTTCGTATTGTCAGAGGAATTCAGCTTATGATTGATGGGATATCAGAGGATGATGGTTAAAATGTATTGCATATTAGAAGTGCTCGTTTTATTTTTTCTGTGCATGGTGGTATCCTTTAATTTATGGGAAGATGCTCCCTAATTTTTAATTGGGTAGTATTTTTATTCTAGGGTGAATATAAGCCTAATTATAAATATTATTTATTTTCTTCATGCTCTTTGGATCAAGAAGTGACAAATTTGGACTGATAACTTTAAAGAAATAGGGGTATTTTTGTTGTAAAAAAAAAATTGAGGACCTATCTTAAAATTTAAAAAGCGGATGAAGTTGTTGGAATAAATGTTTGCTTGAATGACCCGATTCTAATAATCTAATTCAGCAAAATTTTATAGACAGTTCAAGAAGTAACAAACAAATGTTATGGACTAACAAGACAAAAAAATTTGTAAAAATGTCAGTCCCAACATCATGAGTGAGCATCAGGCGACTGATGTATGAAAAAATGTGATGTCGAAAGTAGAGTTATGTAACAAATGTTATGGACTAAAAGGACAAAAAAAATGGTAAAAATGTCAGTCCCAACATCATGAGTGAGCATCAGGTGACTAGTGTCTGAAAAAGTGTGTGATGTCGAAAGTAGAATTTTGTAGTTAGGTTGTAAAGGAAATGTTAGCCTCAAGAGATATTGTAAAAAAAACTTACATTATACAATCGTTAAAGCATTCATTTTTGTTCTCTCGTATTTTGGGGGTTCTTTTTTTTTTGGGGGGGGGGGGGGGGGGGGGGGGGTTCTCCCATGGTTTCTCTCAGTTGATTGGGCTCTGAACTAAGGCTAAACCATACTTTATGTCCCTAAAGTTTCATCAGATTCTTGTTTATGCCCCTAAAGTTTAAAATTTATCTATTGTGCCCTCATAGTTTCAATTTCGTCTCAATTATACCCAATTTTCACCGGACCAGCATTGACCCACCAATTTAATCCTACGTGGCAATCGGAGCGCTGACTTGGAAATCTCAAATAAAAAACTACAATAATAAATTACACATGTAATTTCCACATGTATATCCTATAATTTCAAATGTAATTTCCACATGTAATTTCAAATTTCTGGGTCCCACACCTGGTATTGTCAACAAATCCACATTGGCTGTCATTTCTCCACTGCCCGAATCCCTCTGCCGCCTGTTCAACTTCACCGGCTTCTCCTCAGTTTCCTTCTCGACCTTTATGCCCTCTTCTGCATCCCCTCCGCTCCCTCTCGCCCCGCCCTTTAGACATCCACTAGATCCATCCGCTGCTGCCGCTGCAGTAGCGACTGTGTAGAACCACGCAGGTCGGGTCACCATCCATGTCCGATACGGCAGCCTCTTTATTGACTCCTTATCACCTATTGAGCAGCGACAGCTACTGCTATTGTAAGTGGCAGACAAGAAAACAGCATTGTTACCAAGATTCCTCTTTGCCAAGGAAGCTGCAAGAGTGGAAACACCACCAGGAAACTTTAGGGGCATGTGTAATTTATTATTGTAGTTTTTTATTTGAGATTTCCAAGTCAGCACTCCGATTGCCACGTAGGATTAAATTGGTGGGTCAATGCTCGTCCGGTGAAAATTGGGTATAATTGAGACGAAATTAAAACTTTGAGGGCACAATAGATAAATTTTAAACTTTAGGGGCATAAACAAGAATTCGATAAAACTTTAGGGGCATAAAGTATGGTTTAGCCTCTGAACTAATTGTGTAACATTATGCAGCCTTTTTTATGGTGGTTTGTTGAGAAGTGTTCCTAGGCCTAGCTCCATGGGGTTTGAAGCTCACAATTGTAGCAAAAATGTATTATTTTCAGAATTGAAGTAATAAATAACCAAGACAACAAATAACCACACAATAGGTCATACTTCCCATTAGATGGGATCCCATGATCAAGCCACCACAATTGGTCAAACAAAACATGTTTAAATCAACAACCCATCATGCCATCATGGGGAGTTACAGGGCTCGTCTTATTTTGGCTCTATAATAGACGATTGCAGGATCCTTTCAAAGGAATTTATCGGTTGTTCCTTTGCTTTTATTAAAAGGTCAGCGAATCATGTAGCTCACGCTCTAGCGAGAGCTGCCTATTCAGAGTCTGGTCAGGGGGTTTGGGGGTCTAGCCTCCTCCTTTTATTTCTGATGTATTGCCTGCGAATTGCTATTAATGAAAGTACTACGTTTCAAAAAAAAAAAATCAACAACCCATCGGCGCATAACAACAGCACATTAGTCATTCAAACTCAGAAAGAAGTGACCCAAGTAAAAAATTTACAGTGTTGCTCTCATGCCAATGTCATATTTTCTACATAAGCCTGTACATACCATTCTTCTTAAAAACCATAAAGTCGGCTTCAAGGCAACTCAGGAGATGTATGACAGATCCCTCTTTTGATCCTCCGAAGTGCTCTAATACATCATACAGCGGGACCTGCAATTCGCCAACATTAGCACAACTCTACTAAAAAATAATGTTAACAACTTAACCATTTCATAGAGTTGGGTTCTCAATTCTCACCCCTTCCTCATAATTCTTGAGCCAGTTTAGTATTGAGCTCTCTGTTGCCACATGTGGAGTCAAAATTGTGGGTTCATCGACTCTTTGTCGTTTCACTGTGGAGAGAAGTTCTTCATGGACATTGGGACTCTCAACTTCATGAATAATGGCATCTAAGGATGTGCCCTTGTTATCTTCAAAGCAACAAGAAGCAACAGTACCAACGACTGGTTTTTCTAGCTCCTGAGATTCTTTTTTGAGGCTTAATTCACTCGTAAGTTCATCAGCTCTACACATTCCATGGCAACCATGTTGAATCAGCTCAAGAGAGACCTTGCAGTTTTGCATTGCCAGGCAAGCCTTAATGTGCGCATAACTTATCTGGCATCATTAAGCAAACAATCACTTTCATAATGAAATAAGTTGCCACAGAAATAATAATGGTCAGAATGTACAGCAATCAAGCGCATGGACAGTACTCAAAGAAAATTAGAGTTATGGCAATGACAAAATGCATCAAACTCACATCTTCTGGTAGTTCATTTTTAATAGGTTTCAGTTTATCTGTAGAGCCAACTTTTGAGATGGCACTCTGGATATCTGAGAACACCCCACTCGTCAATCCAATCTCCTTACAGTATCTCATCCATTCCCTCTCAAGTCCTTCGTGAGCAGCCTCCACAAGATACTCCAGTAGATACTCCATAACAGTTTGTTCCTTTATAGGAGTTTTTCTACCAGGGAATTTCTGAAAGAAAACTGTAAGTAATGCTATAATTGAAACAAATTTGAACAAGTAAATATTCTTCCAGACATTCATGAAGACATACAGCAATTTGGTCAAATGATAGGCCATCTTTATGCCACATTCTCCAAGCTTCGAATTTTGCAGGCGTCGATTGTTTTTTATTGCTGGGTACTTGATCCACATTGCTCGCAACAGCATCCTGCATGCTTACTTCCCCATCCAACGAAAGGTTCAGAACTTTTGAGAGATGCCGAATGACATGAAGAAGATGATCCCCGTGTTTCATAACAAGGTGCTGCAGCATTATAAGGGCTTACTCTAAGCTTTCAAAAACCACAATGTTGATATTTCTAATCCCTAACAATGTAAGCTTTCAAAAACCAACAAGAGAATAAATGTTTGTTACTCAAGTCAAGAAAATCAATTTATTATATACCATCATCAGAATGTAGCAGAAACCATAATATTTCATGTCTCATTTTCTGAATCAACTCCAATTCTAAAGCTGTGATAATTATGTACTACAGTTTGGACAAACCACTTCTATTGCTCAACAATTGAGAGAGAGGGAGAGAGGGAGAGAGAGAGAGAGAGAGAGAGCCTATGGCTACCACATTTCGTGAAAAATGGCAATCTCAGATTCTCAATGCTCCAATGTATTATATTTTGCAATTATATATTCTACCATGAACTATGGTAGAAACCAAAATTTCTATATCGAAGATTTGGAAGAGAGAAAAAAAATCATGCAATGCAGCACATGTTAGAATCAAAATTAAAAACGTCAATCTAGATCTGACTGCGAAAAGTTAAGAGGGGAAAGAGTAATTAGAATTCAGAAAATGAAAAGGCAAATGACATGGCCACTAAAGCTAACTAGACGAGATATTACAAAAGAATGCATGAAATTAGTGCTCATTTATTAAATGCAAAGATCAGTCCTCGTCATAAATGGTTAATTTACAACTTAATTTAATCAAATTTTATATTACTATGAGAACACAACTTTTGCTCATAGATTAAGAAGATAAATTTTTGGTCCATAAACTTTTTGTAATACATGCTTGCAAGTGCACATATGGGAAAAAATTAACGACCTAGTACATCCACTATTATTCTGTGATAACTTTATTGATTGACATCATCACTAAAGCCTTTTCCCCGAACAATGTTGAGGTCTGCCATCTGATTCTATAAGAGAAATTAGAAAGAACCAATATGAATTCTCCTTCACCATTTGTTCCTATCAAAACCTACACTTTTGACTAATCCTATATAGTTCATATTATTCTTAGAACTAGCATCCTTATCTTCTTCAATCTCCCCTCTTCTTCTTTCAAAATCTCTTACTTACATATCAAAAATAATTTATATATTCCTAGTAAGAGAGATTTGAGTTCAAAGATCCTAACAAAATAAGTCTTTGGTAAACATCCATTATAATCACACTGTGAAGGCATACCTGATTCACACCATCAATGTTAGCTAACCTTGCTTTGGTGGATGGCCTTGCCAATGCAATCTTTTTTATTGTTTGATCACCACATATAGCATATCTGCAAAGTAGAAAATATGAAGGGGGACAAATGAAATATATATTTTAATTGAATATTATCTTATGAAAGACAACACAAATACAGTCGCCAAAATATATGCAAAGGAATACTAACGGAGCAGTTCCGATGCCTCTTGCAAGCTTCATTCTCTCTTGTAACAGCATATGATAGAGTTGTGACTCAGCCTGAATCAGAAAATGACAAGAACAACGGTTATGAGTCGATGTATTTAGCAATATGCCTACAAATTTATGCAAATGGTGCTCATAACAAAAAACTGAAATAGAAGTCGACCCGAGAACGCAAAAGATTTCAAACTAACAGTCACATTCTTAATCTTTATTTTGAGAGCACTGTAGATAAGAAAATCGAATCACAAAATGAAAATAGTCAAAATAATATCGACAGCTACCTGCAATTTTTTCTCAGATATTACTTTCATTTACTAGCTGAAAAAAGCATAAACCAGACTACTTCATATGCTTGATTCAACTGGTTTTCAATTTGGCTCATCCATCTGATTTTTAACTCATTATTTATGGTTCAGGTGCAAAAACAGATGTGGGCACCTGAAAGTCTGAAACAAAGCCACAAGTATTGATGTTTTTTGTGTGTTATTATTAATGTACTGTTGCTCGTCTCCTAAGCCTACTGCAATCATACGCCGAACTATCTTACCAAAACCACCTTAATGTTTTCATTTCATAGTCACTATGGTTATAGCTTGCCACAAAAGCTATCCTTCATTCAGCATGACCTCTGACCAATTATATTTACTAGCACAGTTCAAAAATATAAAGAAAATAACAGAATGAGGTTGCTAACAGCAATGAAAAAGAACATAGCATTGATTTTTTCACCATACCTTTGAAAATCCATCATATTCAGGAGTAGCTAAACTCTTAAACTCTCCGACATCACTCGATGTAATTTGAAATTCTCTCTCCTTTATCATCTCACTGGTCATTGTCAAAACCAATGGTGGTTGATGATCAGGCCTTGCAGAACCAAGGTACTGCTTTCCTTTTGAACTGACACTGGCAAAAGGAATGCACATTTTTATCATTACACTACAGCTAGGAAAGTTGAACTTCAAGGTAGAATGATGACATTTTATGAAATGATAGCAAGTGACGCTAGACATAGATTAAGGAGAACTGGCAACATATCAGCCTTTAGATAGACAATGGCCAATAAACAGAGAAGTGGCAATATATCAGCCTTTAGATTGAAAATGACCGATAAACTGACAAAATTACATACTCTACCTTACAGTTCTATATAGACGTGTAAAGGTCTCAACCAAATAACCTGCATCAATATATCATGATTAGTTTATAATTCAAAAGGAAATTCAAAAGATAGAAATTTTCTTGTCCACATGAGGACAACAAATCATGTTGACAATGCTTGTAAAGGCAAACGAAGAAATAAAAAAATTGATCATCAAATAGAGGTAACAAGAAGGATAAGTGAAAATTCATCTCTTCATGTACCATGGGAAATTAATTGGTAAGCCAACTCTTTCCACCAATTTGATGAGTAATCCTTTCCAAGTCCATGAAGAGGAAGCTTGTCAAAGTGAGCATCAAGGATCTTTTTTGACTGTAAATCACATTGATAGATGGCATTTAGTAAGAGAAGTAAAATGAGGAACTGAAGCAAAATACAAATTAGTAATGAACCAAAGAATGTCATCTGAAAATTTTAGGCCACATTTAATTTAAAAATGAACATGATTAGTGATTTCAACCATTAGGGAGAGAACTCCGGTCAAATTTATGCTACCGACCTTGAACTATCTGTGTGCATATATAATTTTTTTGGGAGAGGGGTGGAGGCCGGGGCTGGGGGCAGGGGGAAGCGGAAGAAAATATTGACTTTTTTAAAATTGCTATTGTTCAGTTCCATTCAATCTAAGCTATGCAACCTTGGAAAAAGGGTCAATGCGAAGGAAAACAGTAGGGAAAAAAGCAAGAAGAAGGATTAAAACAAGTGGAACCGCAGTGTATTATAGATTAAGAAAAATATGGCAAAGACAATCTCATGTGTGCAATAGATAAAAAACACAATGACATATGGATGTACTTGAACACACCTAACATATTCTTCATAGTATATAAACAATGTAAACCTATCTACAGGCTTATCTGCATACAAGGAGAACAAGAAAAGTGCAGATGAATAAAAATACAATTATAATGGCGATGAGAAAAGCAATTTCTCCAGGACAGGTTGTAGAAGATGATTGAAAAATTTATAATAGGGCACAAATGCATCACTGAGAAGGGGAAAAAATGCAAAGAAAAGAGTATTGAAGATTAGATTTATGGCATATGTCCTAGGTTTTTTAGCCAGCATATTTTGGAAAACTAGTAGTGTAAATTGTAATTGATAGATGTACATCAAAAAGTTATTGACAAGGACCCAAACTGTTGTCACATAATAACTTACCCGAGAACCACGGAGAACATCTATTGGAATATTCAGTCCCCAAATACCCTTACAAGAGTGAATACAAGTCATTAAAAGCAAAGCTTCTCTAGAAAAATCATGCTCCTTCCTTGGGGCCATGCAGTTATCACAATTTCCTGCCAACATACACATATGAAATGGATATAACAAATACAACGTCAGGAAAATCAAAGACTCAATTTTTCTGTTATTTTCTATTTCTTGTAAGCAGTTTGTACAGGAATTTCCCCTTATGCTTGGTTTTTGTTGGTCAATGGATCATCAAGGCTTTAAAAAAATGCGTATATGACACCTAGAGGCACAAAAAAGTAAAGTAATCAAGAAGTATACTTAAAAGTTAAAACAAATAGACATCTCAAAAAACTAAGAAACGGACAAGTTCCTGATGAGGTATCCATGGATAAGATGTGTTTGGACTTTGGAACAAAGGATATCGTGATCTCTTGAAAAACCCACTCCATTAGATCCTTTCCCCACACCCCCGCCCCCCTCCCCCAACCCCACCTCCCAAGTTCCCTTCATGAGTTCAGGTGTGTACTGGAAAAAATTTCAGTTTTAAGAGAGAGTAGAACAGTAGTAATATTAAAACCATCAATTAAAAAATGTTAATCAAGATTGAATGAGAGCTAAACCACATCCAGAAGCTGAATAATCTTCCCCAAAGTGAGAAAGTAAGAACTTTCTTCTGCAAGTTGTTAGTACGCAATAGCGCTGTGCAGCCATCAATGACTCCATGATCGCTCTTCTTTGAGTTTCCTTGAGAATAGCAACAAACAGATGCTCTCAGTAAAGAAACAATTTACAAACTTTTATGGAGAGAAAACACATGACAATACTAACCAGTTTCAAATGCTGAAGTTCTGTTTTTTTTTCCATTTTTTAAAGTGTCTTGCTTCTGTGAACCATTTTCTTTAGAATAATTCAATTTAGTCCTTGAAGATTCATTGGTGTCAACTGTCAATTAAATATTACGTTACTGAAAGTGAAATCGCCCACCTTCTGTTGTCTTCCACTGGAAACCGAGGAAGAAAAATGCACAGAGATACTCAGATACTCATGACTTTAAAGTAAGGATAATCTGGCACATAGAACCCCCACCATCCCACAAAAAAATCTCCTAGTCGCGCTAGTGAGCACACCAATCACCTTCACTGAACCAGCAAATCCGAGTACATGAGTACATATGGCATTTGGGCTAAGCATTTAGTTTGTACTTTGTACAAGGTATGCAAGTCACTACCAACCAGTGGCAATCTGGTTTCATTTGCTATCCAGATATACTTTCCTCAGCCACGCACAACTGCCTAGAGGGAGAAAGAGGGTGATACCACCCATCACCATCTTCCCTGTGACCATTGCTGTTGCCATCACCTCTAGGAACAAATCCCCTGTTTTCTCTTATAATGTCTTCCTACTTCCTTTCACCGTCACTCCACACCAATAAACCAAATCAGATTCAAATATATAGAATTTGCATTTGAATGGACAAGATTTGGCTAATTAATATCAACCTTTTCTTAGCTGCTACCACAGTACCACCCATTGTTCCCATCTTTCTTATTCCTTCTCGTCAAGACTCATGGCAATTGAAACTCTTTATTTTCTTTCTGTTTGATTTAACAATAAGATTTCAGAAGTACAACAATATTTGTCTCAGTTACGTGATGTTAAAACCTCAGTTACACTTTCTGGCACATAAGAGGAGTAGTATTTTAGTTTGAGCTCTAAGGTCTTCTACATGCAATCAATTGCAACAACAAAAAAGGCACAAAATCTTATGGTTTCTTTAGTAGCAAACTACGTTGTATAAAATGTATCAAGTTTTAAAAAATATTGCCAAAGAAAAAAAGCTTCATGACTTTATCAGAGAAAAAAGAGGTTTACATACTGTTTGTATGTCGCCACAATAGAATTCAGCTTTTGCAAAGTCGCTTCTTGTATAATAAAGCCAGCAGTCAGAAGATATGCCATCTCTACCACAACGTCCACTTTCCTGATAGTAAGACTCCAGGCTCTTTGGACAACCATAGTGAATCACGTGCCTGATGTTCGGCTTATCAATTCCCATGCCAAAAGCAACAGTGGCCACCATGACTTCCAGTTCATCCCTTATAAATAATCTGTAACAATGAATAAAAGTTAAGAAAATTGTGGCGTTGGCGCATATCTAATGTAGTCCAAGTGTATTGATTGTAAAACAGAGGGAATGAGAAGCATGATATTCAACAACCTATGGGACTCCTCCCGAGCTTTATTGCCCATTTGACCATGATATGATCCTGCCTTAATTCCCGCCTCCATAAGTGACTTGGAAATCTAAATAATAATATACGAGTTATTAATGTAATAATTCAAACCAACAGTAATCGTCATATAAACCGCTGCCCCAGATATTTGATCACACAAGGTACATGAGGTTAATGAGAAAATGAAATTCAAGCTCTAAGACAGTAATAGACCATTCATCATCATACCAGTCAAGATTACTTCATCGTTCAAGTGCATAAAGCTAATTAACTCAAAATCATGTCCTTTGTTTTCCTATAGTTCAAAATAAAGTATATCTATCATGAAACGATTGATACTTCCAATATATTTAGGTATCAAACTTGATCTGCTGGTATATCTTTGGAACAAAACATAAATAAAGCAAGTATTTGATCCAATTAGTATTGTCTTTCTCTTCCCAGGTCCTGCTAGGTTCACATCCAATAATTTTTGCTGCATAAGCTTAGCATTGCAGTCCAATCTATATATTTGCTATAAGACAGCGGCAGCAACCATAAGTGATAATCATCATGTAAAGCAGATGATTTAAAGAATAAAAGGGACCTGCTCAACATCTTTAATTGTCGTGCAGTATATGATTATTGAGCCGCCACCAGCAACGAGTTTGGAAATTTCTTGCACAAGTTCATCCACAAACAAAGAACCATGGTTGAAATATTTGACGCCATAGAAGAGATTTTTACGATCAAAAGACCCAAGAGCAACATAAGGATCTCTCATACTCAGGGAACTAACGATGTCAGCTCGCACCCTGAATTATGGGATCAAAATCAAAATATTAGAAAACCTCTTCCACCAATAATATCTAAAGAAAACCAAGTACAAAGAGAAGTTTTAAAATCATAAAACAATTAACAACTTTATAAAATTAATAAGCAGAGATCGACAATTGTTTTAAGAAAGAAGTAGTAGAGATCACCCCTAGATTGGAACCTTAAGACGGCCATATAATGATGACATTGATATTACTTCCTATCTATGATTTAGTCTACACAGCAGAATTCCAAATATCAGTATTGAATTAACACCTTTCCTCTTATACACTAACAAAAAGCTCAAAACTTAACAAACTGTAGTCTCATCTTAAATAACTGAATAAGTTGCCTACATTTCAGTAGCAGTTGCAGTTAAGCCCACAAACGGAACGTCCAAGAGTATGCCACGTAAATTGTGTAACTGTTTGTAGTCCACCCTAGAAAATCAAACAGAAGAAAACAATTTTAACAATAATGAGCAAAGGAGTGGATACATATATAGGAACAAAATTCATGTAGATAAATCAAGTGACTATTTTCGTATCTGAGGCTCTGAGCTGACTATGATATGGCTCCATGACTCAATCTGAATTGCATACAAATGATTTGATACTAAACGACAAGTGCCACAAAATAACTTAAAAATGGAAACAATTTTTTTACAATAAAAAAAGGGGGAAGATGTCTTGTGTTGGTTTAAGAAATACTCTGATAAAAATGCATATAGCTCCAAGAGAATAAAGAAACCATTCCCCCCACAAACATTCCAAAAAGTTATAAATATCAAGCTCTAAACCGTATGACTATATAATTTTATGATAAACCACCATGCTAACAGGTCAAGAGCCTCATACTCATGACTACTTAATCCAGGAACAGCTGGCATAAATCATGTGAAAATAGGAAAAATGTAATTGTATTTTAAGGAAGTCTACCATATGAGGTAAATTACCTGAAATCATGGCCCCACTCGGAAATGCAATGTGCTTCATCGACAGCAAACAAACAAATCCCTGCCTCTAGCAATTTTGACCAGAAGCTACAAAAATTGATAAATTACTCATAAGAATACTTGGAAAGACAACATATAAGAAGGTAGAGTGCAAATTGCTTTCATTAAAATTTAATGATGCATATATTGTTTTTGGTATTGAAAATAAAGTCCTGGACTAGAGAAAAGCTTGGACACTTGATCAGGAGAGAAACTCTAGCTTTCACATATGCACTTGGATTCATGCTCTGCAAACAAACATTGATAATCTATATTTTTGGAACATAATTGTTTGTCCACACCAAACTAATCATGCTAATTAGCAAATAGAAGATAAAATATTGGAAAGACCATAAATGAAAAAGAAAAATATGACTACCCAAAGGATCAATACTGAGGAAAAATGCACATTATAAGTAATTTCATGACAAAATCAGTGCAGCAGACAATACTTGCTAATATTTCTGTATACATAAAGTAGCAAAAATAAGAAAAGCTCATACCCACTCAACAATATTTTATGATAACAAGAACATCAAAAGGTATCTTCGAAATACCTCATACTTCTAAAGCAAAAAACTCAAGCAAGTTAAAACCATAAATCTAATTAGTAATATAGTTATGCTTACGAAAATGCAAAAATGCATCTCTTAAAACCATGGGTGGAAGGTAATTACCTAACAGGAAGCAAACAAGCCTTCTCCGGAGTGAGGAAAAGCAAATTAAAATAACCATGTTGGGCTTTGTCTTGGACAGACTTATCAGTCTGAGCACTCCCAAGATACTCAGCCTTGATTCCCAACTGTTTCAAGGTCATTACCTATTGATAAATCACAGATAACGGATCAGCAATAAGTCCAAATATAACTAGTTACTACAAGAGTGCGAAGATGGTATCTACCTGGTCTTGCATCAAAGATATAAGAGGGCTTACAACTACACCAGTCTTTCCAGCAACCAAAGGAGGAACCTGGTAGCTGTTAACAAGGCAAAACCAACAATGAAAAAACACAGATACTTAACACCAAAAATACCCACCCAAAAAAAAAAAACAGAAAAGGAATGGAAACAAAAAAATTTAAAAAAAAAAACAGCACCACAAAGATTTCCCGCTACCCGTGGCCATGACAACCAAACAGTCCCTTCCTTTAAGAATTTTATCAATCACTTCCTTCTGATAAGGCCGGAAGCCAGAATGCCCAAAGAATTTCTGCAACAATACATTGATACACAGTATTAATATCAATGTGAAGTAGTTATAAACTCTGTTGATTCTGTGTAGCCAAGTCAAAATCATTCATTTAACGATTTCATTCGAAAACAAGAATTGTATGCAGAAGTTGATGCAGTCATTAACCTAAAATCGTATACCAAAATGAAGAGAGTAGAAAATTGAGGGGGAAAAAAGAAGTGATTCAGTTTCACCTTGAGTATAGCCTCCATTTCCAAGCTTCCCTATCGATTCCAATTTCGTTTGGTGATTCACACGTAGTTTTGCGAGGAATACTTGCCTGATTTTGCTTCTATGTTCTCATTAAAATCAACAATTCCATATATATATTATCCCGGAAAATTATAAGTTAATATATATATATATATTAACTTATAATTTTCCGGGATAATTTTTGCCGCTCTTTTTCTTCTTCTAGGGCAAGCCACAATGTCAGAGCACTTTATCGGCTTTATCCACTAGTTCCCTGACCTTGTGTCAATGAGCTGGGCCGGGTTAAGCCTTAAGTTGTCAGGCCGAATTCGGGTCGGAAAGCCTGTAATTGAAACCCAATTTATCGTTTTAAATAGGATATGCCCAATTTGGGCAGGTGAAGAATGATTTGAAGTTTTGAGCTCTTGAATTCTATAGGGTTAATGCAAATTTCTTAAACTTCTAAGTTCTAACTCAATCATCAAATATTTACATTACATTTTGATCACTAAAAGTCGTTACATTGCATTTTAATCACTAAAAGTCGATACTCAATAACGTTTATATAAACTTGTTTTCATCTTCTTGACCAACTAAGTTGGATTCGAGGCAGATCTACATGCAAAGAGGTGGAGAGGTTATATGTGTAGACTACATGTATAGAGTTAGAGAGGTTTGGCATTTAGGAGTGCAAAGACGCGCCACAATCAATATTAAAAACATGCAATCAGATGCGTCAAGTGACATCATATTATTTGTCTTCAACCCTGCATGGTAAAAATGTCTTATATACTCCTCATATTTTCAATTGTTCACATAAAAATATTTTTCCGAACTTAAAACACTCTCTCCATATAGTCATGGAGCATATTTTGCTCATATTTTCATGGAGAATTTAAGTCATAATTATGGCTCTGAGATCCAATTTAAGAATTACTTTATGATGATATAGTTGTAAAAAAAATGAAGAGAGAAATTGATATCCAATAAACTACTCATGAGGTAACATACAGTTGGGATCACAATTAAGAAGAGTCCTTGAGGCTCAGCCACCAGCTTGGAATGTCGCAGAGAAGAGGAGGAATAAAATAGAGCATGAGTCCACATGCTGAAGTTGAGAAGGAAGCATCCTCACAATATATATAAGTCCAGCTTCCTTATCAACACATATATACATATTCAAATCCTCTATCGACGGGTGTCATGGCGAAAGATCCGCCGAGGCTTTTGGCTTCTCAATCTGTTTATCTTCTACTACTACTGATACTTCATCTATGCCAGCTAACACAGCCAATCCATACACATTAATTATATAGAATGAATGCAAGCTAAGCCATTTGCAGGCAGTAGTGAACTTTTCTACAAATAAGCCTTCTTCTTCACTACTCTACTCGAAACTTGCAAAATAAGCCACAAGAGATTCAAACACTGCTACTTCATCACTCACTCTATGACTTCAATGGGAGATCTCTCTTCCCCGGGAGCTTACGGGTTCGACCACCACCACCACCACCACTATCAGATCAAACAGATACTGGAGGAGGAAAATGGACACGAAAAGCTCTCTACGACTCTAATTAGTAGTCCAAGCAGCTCTAATTCTGATGGGTTTGTGCTTCAGGCGGCCAGTAACTATCAACTAGAAGAAGTTCACTCTTTGATCAACTTCAAATCCGGGGGCTACGACGATCATTTCATGAATGTCAACGGATCCAGCTTTCTCAGTTTCGGTCAGGACGATCGTAGAGTTTCTCAAAGCAATCGTGATCAATCCAGAGTTAAATTTCACAAGGAAGAGGACTATTCTGTTGGTCGGGGGAAGAATGTGATTCACAACAATGGCGGCCAACCGCGCCTGTTGGACAACAATTACAACAGCTTTCAAACAGCTAGTGATTTCGGCGGAAGCAATGGAGATTGGTTGTATTCTGAATCAATTGTTGCCGCCGCTAGCGCTAATCGCGAAGAATCGAGCAGAGATAAACGTCCACATTTGGTAGATATAAACAGAAAGAGAGATAGAAATGTCATAATTGTAACATAATATGTAATATGTGGTAATAAAATTGACAATTTATTGTATTTGTTACAGGAAGAAAGCACGATGCATGCTCCCAAGAAGCAATGCGCCAGTTCTGCTAAGAATCCTAAGCCAAAAGATCCACAAAGTATTGCAGCCAAGGTTAATTAATTAATTTGCTTGATCCCTAATCAAAATCAGTCTTTTTATAATGATTGAAACCTTAGATTTGCTGGAATTTCCGTCTTTCAGAATCGACGAGAACGGATTAGCGAGCGGCTTAAGATACTCCAGGAATTAGTGCCTAATGGTTCAAAGGTGGGTTTCTCCTGTTGTTTCTTAAGAGACCATTATTTGTATCATAGAATTTCAGTTTTTAATGATTAAATTTTCTGTTTCTTTTTGTTGTCTTGCTCTTACAGGTTGATCTGGTAACCATGCTAGAGAAAGCAATAAGCTATGTCAAGTTTCTTCAATTGCAAGTAAAGGTAATAGTCTCAATCTCTCTCTCTATATATATATATATATCATTGTGGGACTGTGTAACTATGTGACCTAAAAATCCCAATTTTATTTATGTGGATGCAGGTGTTGGCAACAGATGAATTTTGGCCAGTTCAAGGTGGGAAAGCCCCTGATATTTCACAAGTTAAGGAAGCCATCGATGCCATACTTTCATCTCAAATAGATAGAAACTCCAGCTCAAAGTGATCTCATTGGGTTTGCCATGAAGTAGATGAAGAAGAATATTGGGAAAATGATAATAATACTGTCATGCAAGGTCAAATTTGCAATCAATCAAGAAAAAAAAATCCTTGTTTGGGAAGTTAGATAGCTTTATCATTGATGTTCTATCACACACCCAAAAGAATACAGATATATTTACTTGGATTTGTACTTTCAAGAGAATCTGTCTATTTTGTTTTTTTCCTTCTCTGTTCTAAACTATTCCTATTAAGATGTCGGAGTTTCCTATACTTCATGAATTAGTTAGAGATAAATCTTTTCAATTGAGAGATTCAAGTTTAAACTCTTCATATTAATATTTTATCACTTAACAACATGTTTACAATTTGTTATAAGAATTCGAGTAATTATTCAGTGGTCCTGATACACCATATTATTTATTGATGTGATATGTCCGAATCAATAAAATGGTGTCACTTTAAGAGCACTTTGATGACAATGCATGGATAGTTGATAATAAAGATAGATATTTTGCAATTTCAATTTAAAATTTTCAATAATCATTCATCAATTTTTTTCTTTTATATAAAGATAATCATTCATCAATTGATATCATCTCATTGTTTCTGGTAGGGGGACACACACTGGACCAATTGTCCACCCTCTTTTTTTGTTATTTTTTTGGCCTTTAACCCACTTTTGACACCATAAATCCGAGCCTTTGTCCATGGTCTGTTCTGGCCCAACATATCCCAGTTTAACTTTTTCCATCTTCTCTTTTGTTTCTCTTTTGTGATTCCACCTCTTTCAGCAACCTAATTGCAATGCAACTCATTCTAGTTTTAATTAAACATATTCATTGCATAGTACGAATGTATCAAAGTTATTTTCCAAATTATTTGGGATCGGTTATACATGAATGAATTTATAAAAGAATTAACCGTGTGAATTTTTTTTCCTTTCATTCATTCGTGTTTTAGCAGGTTAGAAAAATCAATGATGATGATGGGAGGAAGGAAAAAAACAGTACGTGATGATAAATGATCTAGAGCTAAACACCTTATATTGTCGCATTTCATTGTAATATCATATTAACGGTTTAGGATTGGACCATCTAACGTTTTCTAAAAAAAAAATGTATATTTTTGGTCGGTAAAATCGTTTCATATAGGGATGACAATTTTAAACCAATCCGAGTCCGTCGGATTTTACCCTATCCGACACATACAACAGGTTGGATTCGGGTTTTGAAATTATAACTCGACCTCGGGTCAGGTTGGATACGGGTATATAGATGATGGGATAATATGTTAAATGTCATTATTTTATGTAATATTCAAACTTGGTTTATTTATTTGGAATAAAATATATTTAGCTCTTTATATATGAAAAATGGCATATTGGCATAAGCGACTTTTATTCTATATGGTATATGAATTTGTGTGTAGAGTTTAGCTAAGACACACAAGATCAATTCATAAATTCCTATGGAATATAAGCAAATGATCATAACTTAGACGGAATTGGACAAACCGTTGACAGCGCTATAGTATAATATTTTAGTATGTCTATCTTGGTTACGGAAAGTGGTAAAGCTTGAACTTATATATTAAAGATTATTGATACATGTGCATTTAATGAATGAGACTTTGATTTACCAAAGGGTGAGGTCTTTTTGTACAGGCCAACATACATCGAGTGAATTGGGTTACCACATTAAATGTACGATGAAAAATAATCTATTAATACAATTCACGTCCAATTATGGATTGATAATACCCTCTCGAGAATGCTTATAGGTTTTGAGATTGTGTCAAACTCGTGAATTTTAATTAATCCGACACATTCAAATAAGTTAAGTGGTAAGCTCAAGGAATATTTAAAGATGTCAATTAAATATTATATGTCAGTGACATATTTAATTGACGGGTATCTGTAACTTAACGTGAGAATTTTAATGAACGATTATAACCAAAGGCTCATATTTAATTTGAGATAAAACGGGAAGTGCAACTATAATATGTTAGTGGAATATATTATAGTTTGTGGATTTTAATTATGCTCATGGGTTTGGGCTGATAATTAAATATGTAGGAAGCCAATTTTTTATTTTCCTTGTTGGTCCCCATTGTAGCCCAAACCTAAGTGAATCAGAAAACCTAACTGAGATTGGAGTTCCCTAATTGGAGAGAAGTGTGAGCCGGCCACTTAGGGTTAGGAAACCCTAGGTTGACCGATCCCTATATAAACACACACTAGTGTGTTTTGTTTCAAAAATGTTGAGACACTAGTTGGACTCGACTATCTAATTTTCTCCACAGTTTTGATTTCTGATTTTCAGGTTCTTGGTATAGGAAGTCCACACTCTTGAAATCCAAGTTTGAGAATTGATTCATACGGTGAAAGATCCGCAAGTTTAAGCATCGTATCAAACTAACTGACTCCATCCTTCAATATTTTGTTAGAGATCTCAAGGTACATAATCTTTAAACAATTAGATATTTCATAGATTATACATGTTAATCATAATAAACAAGAAATTTTTGAAAGCTGTTTTTTCATATCGATTACTTCTATGTGTGTCCCTTGTTTTTAAAACGTTTTTGCGAATGCGTATTTTCCAATAATAGACAACCTTCGACTCGGGTATACTTAAATAATTATATAAAAATATACATAATACATATATATACTAATATACATATAAATATGAGTGTCATTTATTATTTTTGTAGACTTTGAATTGATTTTGTTTGTGATTTGTGTATTGAGTTAGCTTGGAATGTTGTCAACTAAATTGGTTTGTAAATTAGAATGTTACCAATTGTATGGGATACAATTAAATGTTACACTTATATAGGTCATATTAACGACGTCATTTGTGTCAGACTCATTAAATATTACTTTGGTTGATTTCACGTCAAATCATCAATTGGTCTTCTTGTAGTTCTTCCATTCATCCTCTGACACTTAAAGACTCAGTGTCCTTAACACTTTAATGATAGGAGTTTGTTTTAAAGGAATGGATCATCAGATGGTTCTTCCGTTCGTCCTTATGTATTTAAAAAATCTTCTTGGCCGAACAAGTGCGTGTAAATAAGTATATTCAGTCTAAATATGGAATGAGGAGATTAACAAATAAAAGAGGTCTATAAATACACGAAGAGAATATAGACAAAGGGGACCGGAAAAAAGACAAGCAAAAGAGAATAGCGGGAGCATATACAGTGGCCCGCCAGGTAAAAGGAAGAAGCACTGTAGCGAAAGGGGACACGTGATTTATTCACCACAATTTGGCGACCACAGCGAGAGCCGTAGTGATATTCTCCACGAAGAACTTTTGATTCAACTGTTATATGAAGATGACAAGATCGCAGATACAAGAGACGCGGAATGAGCGACCCCCACCACAAGAGGAGGAGGACTTGCTTTCGCGATACAGACAGAAGAGGAGAGTAAACATACGCGGTGAAGGGCACCAGGTCACCAGGACTACAATCCCAGAGACCAGACATGATGGATACGGAGCGGAGGCAGCGGCTGAATTAGAGTTGGAAGCAGAAGTCCGGCGCGTCAAGCAACATCTTGACACCTTAGAGAGGGGGCTCCAACGGACACGAACGCATGGAAGGAGGAAAACACGTGACACATGGAGAGGAAAAGAGCATGAGGTTGGCGTCGAGATGAGTCACTGGACTAGAAGAAGTCCGACTCATGACGGATACTCATAGTCCCACTTGAGAAGCAGTCAGAGATATGAAAGATCGGAGGAGTGCAAATTTAACAAAAGGGAGGACGATCGGAACTCGGAGTATGCTGAAAGTATTCCGAAGAAAAGTGATCATCTCGTGCACAAGAAAGGAGAAAATGAACCGGAGGCTGTCGGAACCGACATAATTTCAGCCGCACACCAACGTGCCATGAAGGCTTTAGACAGCCTTACAGCCTCCCCGTTCGTAAGAGAGATCCGAAGGTATGACGTTCCCAGAAGAATGGTTTTGCCCAGCTTCGACTTGTTCAACGGAAGAACGGATCCGGTAACGCATCTTGAGAATTACGTTCGGCGCATGACAATATGGGGTGGTGACGAGATGATTCTATGTAAAATTTTCCCGTCGTCACTTGGATCAACTTCGGCAAGATGGTTCCATCAGTTACCGCATAACTCGATTGAATCATGGAGACAGCTTGCTAAGCTTTTCATATCCCGGTTTATCGCGGGAAGTCGGGAGCCTGGAACCCTGAGTACCCTGCTGACAATGAGGCCGAACGAAGGAGAAAATATAACCAACTACTTATCCAGATATTTGGAGGTGTATTCGGAGGTGGAGGGGTGTGATGAAAAAACGGATGTTGTGTCGTTTAAGTTGGGTCTTCGAGGAGGAAGCAGACTTAAAGAGTCTCTTACTTTGTATGAACCGACAGGAATAGCCGAACTTCAGGATAGGGTCAGGAGATACGCCAAGGTCGAGGATGACCAATCGATTGAGCGGACTATTGAAAAGCAACAGGTGAAACAGACCTTGTGGTCTCGCCAAGAACCGAGGGGAAATTGGAGGGGCCAACAAAACAAAGAAAGTTCGGTACAGTTCAATGAAACAATCCAGAAATTTTTACACAGATTAAGGAAGAACCCTACATTGTCAGGCCGCCAAAGATGACCGGGGACCCTAAGGATAGGGATATGCGGAAGTACTGTAATTTCCACCAGGATAAGGGGCATTACACAGCGGAATGCATTCTGCTACGTCAGCATCTAGAGAATCTTGTAAAAGAGGGAAAGTTGTCCAAATACGTCAAGAAAGACCTCTACGGCCAGAAAAGGGAAGAGGAGAAGCCAGTCGCTGAGAAGCGAAAGTACGAGGATTGTCCAGCCGAGGGAACTATTGAGGTGATAATCGTCGAGGGTGAAACAAGTAGGTCGGTTAATAGTACGACGATGTGCAAGCCTGAAGAAAATGATTGCCCGGTGGAAAAGAGGGCAAAAATCTATGAAATCAATATTACATTCTCAGAACAGGATATGCAAAGCATAGACGTATTGCACAATGACGCTTTAAAAATTACAGTCCGAATGTATAATTTCGACGTTAAAAGGGTTCTCGTCGATCAAGGGAGTTCGATTAACATCATGTACTATGCTTTGTTCGAAAAGTTGAAATTAAAGCAAGAGGACTTGATCCCAGAATCAGCCCGGCTAGTGGGGTTCAACGGCACTCCTGTGTATCCACTAGGGAAAGTCACAACTAAAGTCCAAGTCAGGATGAAAACGATCGACACAGATTTTTTGATCGTACAAGGGAGATCGGCGAACAATGCCATTTTAGGAAGACCCTGGTTGCACGCAATGCAGGCGATCCCGTCGACATACCACCAGCTACTAAAGTTCCCGCACGGAGGCGTAATAGAAAGTGTTAAGGGGGATAAACCGACACCGTGGAGCGAAACGGTCTCTAAGAATCATACCAATGCCTCTATACAGGTAGAAGAAGCACAGGTCCCGCCAGAACCCGGAGTTGCCCCACATAATAAATCGACGGAGGAACTGGAAAAAATTCCGATTGCTGGCGATCAGTCGAAGTATTTTCTCATTGGGATGGGGCTTGAACGAACTGAGAGGGAATCACTTATCGGATTGCTAAAAAGGAACATAGCAGCCTTTGCATGGGAATCCAATGAGATGCCAGGAGTCAGACTTGAAGTCGCTTGCCATAAGCTGAACACCTCAACAACAATCAAGCCGGTGGCTCAGAAGGCTAGGCGTTCGGCTTTGGAGCACACTGAAGCAGTCGTCATGGAGGTAGAGAAGTTATTATCCGCTGGGGCTATTCGGGAAGTCGATTACCCAAGATGGTTGTCTAATACGGTAGTTGTGAAGAAGAAGAACGGGACATGGAGGGTTTGTGTTGATTTCACTGATCTTAACAGGGCGTGTCCAAAAGACTTTTTTCCCTTGCCGAAAATTGATCAACTTGTAGATTCAACTTCGGGCTGTGAAAGAATGAGTTTCTTGGATGCGTACAGTGGTTACCATCAAATCCCGATGCACAAGGATGATCAGGAGAAAACATCATTCATCACGCCAAGAGGAACGTATTGCTTCCAGGTCATGCCGTTCGGGTTAAAGAATGCCGGAGCTACTTATCAACGGTTGGTGACAAAAATGTTTGAAGGTATGATTGGGAAGACAGTTGAAGTCTATATTGACGACATGGTGGTCAAATCCATGAAGAAGGAGAACCATTTATCCGATCTTCAGCTGGTGCTCGACATTCTCAAAAAGTATAGGCTCCGATTGAATGCTGAGAAATGTGCCTTCGGTGTAAGTTCAGGCAAATTCTTGGGACACTTAGTCACTCGCAGAGGAATCGAGGCTGATCCAGAACAAATTAAAGCCCTGCGCGAGCTGCGGGCCCCAAAGACGAAAAAGGATATTCAAAAGTTAACGGGAATGGCCGCTGCACTAAATCGGTTTATTAGTAGATCATCTGATAAGTGTCACCACTTTTTCAACTTACTACGAGGGGCAAAGAAAGTTGAATGGAATTCGGCGTGTGACGAGGCTCTCCAAAGTTTGAAGCTCTATCTCCAGACGCCACCACTACTATCAACGCCTAAAGAGAAGGAAACGCTCCAAGTTTATTTGGCCGTATCTGAATATGCAGTTAGCGCTGTGCTTGTTAGGGAAGAAAGGAAGATCCAGTTGCCTGTCTATTACGTAAGCAAGACTCTACTCGGCGCTGAAACGAGATATACACCCTTGGAAAAACTATTTTATGCACTAATTGTTGCATCAAGAAAGCTAAATCATTATTTCCAAGCACACATTATCTTGGTTATCACTAGCCATCCCTTGCGAACTGTCCTTACCAGAGCTGATACTTCGGGCAGAATCGCCAAATGGGCAGTCGAATTGGGGCAATATGACGTGAGATTCGAGCCAAGGACATCGATAAAGGCGCAAGTGTTGGCCGATTTCGTGGCAGAATTCTGTGATAATGTGGTAGTAGAAGCAAATGAAGTATGGACCCTTGACTTACCTGAAGTAAAGGCATGGGAACTTGCAGTAGACGGATCTTCGTCACAAAGGGGGAGTGGTGTTGGGGTGGTTCTTACATCACCTGACGGATTAGTCTTTGAACACGCGTTGAGATTGGGGTTTCCCGCTACCAACAACGAGTCTGAGTATGAAGCATTGTTGTGTGGACTTAGAAGTGCCCTTAGCTTAGGAGTGAAAAAGCTCAAAATTTGTTCAGACTCACAATTGGTAGTAAGTCAGTTAACTGGGCAGTATGTAGCGAAGACAAAAAGAATGATGTTATATCTGGAAGCTGCCAAAGAATTGAAGGGCCACTTGGAAGATTTTGAAATCTGTCAGATTCCAAGAGCACAAAACGGTCATGCTGATGCCCTAGCAACACTAGCATCCACTGACAAGACAGTGTTTAGGAGGATAATAGAAGTGGATCTTCAGGAAGAACCAAGCATTAAAGACCACAGAGATGAAATCTTTACTGTTACTGCGTATAGTCTCAGTTGGATGAATCCTATTGTACGATTTATAAAGGAAGGGATAGAGCCGGATGGACGGAAGGAATCTCGTAAAATGATTCTTAAAGCTGTACGGTACTGGGTCTCGCCAAAGGGATAGTTGTACAGGCGATCCTTTACAGGTCCTTATCTGCTATGCGTTCACCCAGAACTTGTCCAGAAGCTTTTGTATGAGATTCATGAAGGGAGTTGCGGAGCACATACTGGCGGACGGTCAATTGTACAAAGGGCAATCTCGCAAGGGTATTGGTGGCCACGAATGCATCAGGACGCTGTGGAATACACACGTAAATGCGAACAGTGCCAGAAATTCTCCAACTTGTTGCGTCAGCCGCCAATGGAATTAAGCTCCATTACTAGTCAATGGCCATTCGCTCAATGGGGCCTAGACATTGTTGGACCATTGCCCAGAGAAACCGGGGACAGGAAGTACTTGATCACTGCTACTGATTATTTTACAAAGTGGGTAGAAGCGAAAGCCCTCGCACGTATTACTGACTTTGAAACACGAAAGTTCGTGTGGGAAGCCATCATTACGCGGTTCGGCATTCCGCACACACTAATCTCAGATAATGGCACGCAGTTTGATAGTTCTGCATTTAAAGCCTTCTGTACAGGCTACGGTATTAAGAATCTCTATTCCACTCCCGCCTATCCCCAGGGGAATGGACAAACCGAGGCCTCTAACAAAATTATTCTCGATGGATTGAAGAAGCGCTTAGAATCGGCTAAGGGAAAATGGGTGGAGGAATTACCTAGTGTCCTTTGGACTCAAAGAACGACTCCCCGCAGATCAACCGGTGAAACACCTTTTTCATTAGCCTACGGCTCGGAGGCGGTTATCCCTTTGGAGATGGGGATTCCTTCAATCCGAACGACTGCTTATAATGAAGGAACAAATGATGCTGCACTGACCTTGAGTCTCGACCTCCTTGAGGAGAAGAGGGATCTGGCATCACTAAAGGTGGAGTCATATCATCGCGAACTAGCTCACTGGCACAGCAAGAATGTTAAAGCGCGAAAATTTTCGGCAGGCGATTTGGTGTTGAGAAAAGTCTTGGGTACAACAAAGAATCCTCAAGACGGAAAGCTGGGTCCCAACTGGGAGGAGGGCCCTTATGTCGTGATCTCTTCAAATGATTCTGGCTCGTATCGTTTGAAAGGTGCAACCGGGAAAGAAATACCCCGACCCTGGAACGCTCTTAATTTAAGGAAGTTCTATAAATGAAACGATCTCAATCTACCAGTTTGTGGTTAGATGCGACTTTTTGTTAGAATGCTCCTTTTTGTCTATAAATAAAGCGTCAGATGCTTTTTCCATGTGCTGAACGTTAATGTTGAAGTTTATTCATTGATTGGCCCGCACGCAAGAAAAAGGCGAACGAACTAACGGAAAAACCCTTAGCGGTTCCCTTACGAGGGTTTGTGGTAGACGTCGGAATCGACCGCGCCCCCACAAAAAGGTCTAAGACCTCCTAAGTTTTTCTTAGGTTTTCACAAACAAAAAACCCAAGGGGTTTTGCCCAGACATGGTTTTCCAAATAAAGGTTGGGGAACACAGAATATGGGGTAATTCATGCCACATGCCGAACTCAATTACAATACGAACTACATTAAGCAAGCTTGCAACTTCCTTTAAGAAGAACAGATTCACCGAGCAACTAAAAAAAAATACTACAACAATGTGGAAAACGACAAAATTCGACGCCGATCCATAGCAAAAAACAAGGTTGTTCATGTTGATTTAGGCAACCTGCTCATTATTCTCGCCGTTGGGATCGGCTGTTTTATCCGAACAATCATTAGCTGGATTTTCCCCGACCTGGACCTCAGGCCTTTGAACCTCATCAGCACTAAAAATATGGTCCACCCTATGCGTCGAGGGAGAAGGAGCTATGCCACTCACATCCTCAGGGAAGAACACATCCCTAATATGCTCTTGTAGTGCATCCGGTTCGGGAAATCGGACAAAATGTTGTTCCCAGTACGGAGAACTCTTCTCGACAGCAAGCTCAATCAGGGTGTCACCTCGGCCACGTAGATATGCCTGGTTCACCTGCTTAGCAATTTCTAGAGTATACTTTTCAAAGCACTCATCATAGGCCTTTTGCGCGGCCGCCATTTCCTTCCTTTGTATCGTTGACATAACCTCATTTAGCTCGGCCTTTAGAGTGTCTCCCTCTTTCTGCAGTTGTTCGGCTTTTACACGCATCTCAGCCAATTCCACGTTTGCTTTTATCGCCTCAGCGGCTTTTGAAGCCGATTGAGCGGTAGCAGTAGCTAAGGACTTCCTGGCCACCGAGAGCTCACTCTCTAGCCTTATTAGCCGATGGCCCATCTCAACAATCGACCCACTCGTCTACAAAAAAACAACGACAAAATGCCACAAAATTATAGCCGAAAGCTAGGATAGCAATGTAACTAACCACTAATGGCGTACTCACCTGTAAAGCATATCGACACGCCATATCATTCAGATCCGGGATTGGCATACGCTCCATCCTCCTCTGATCCGATGTCAGATACACCGACTCTGCTATGGCCGATCCCACCCCAATCTCTCTCATAGAGGCCGATGCAGGTAATGGCTTACCAGCTAATAGAGGGCGAAGCACTAGAGCTTCCTCAGGTATTGGGCTCCTTATTTCTGACGGCCGATCTGATTCATCTGCTCTCGTAGTTTTCCCACGTTGAGTTGGTTCGGCTTGACTCCTTAACTGATCACGACCACGTTTATCTCTACTCACGGGCTGCATTACCGGCCGAGGTGGCGGCGGCGGCGCGTTCGGCCCTTGTCTCGTATTCGCTGCTCCACCTCCAAAATTAGATTTCAGGGGGCGAAACATTTCGTCGTCGGACTGATCTGCAAAAGATATTTTTAAGGTTACACAACGAACAACAACAAAACTGAGCACAAGTTAGGTAGGTCAAAACGCACTAGATGAACCGGCTTCTTCGGCCATATCAAAAAAATAATCTGCGAGATTGGTCCGACCAACGCCGAACCCCAGATCTAATCCTTCAAATATATTATCAGGTATTGGGCCGAACGTCTCTTCACCTCCTAAACCCCCATGAGTTCGGCTAAACCATTCATCCAGCGAAACTGGCTCCTCAGACCCTCTAGGCGCCGAACTCTGACCGACGTCTTGCTCTTCATTATCTTCCCCAGATCGGGCTTCAGTACTTGAGGTTCGCGATGAGACAGGGCTACTCGGCATATTACCTCGCAGCGGATAAATTATATAGATTAACCCATTTTCATGGTTAAACTGACTAAAAAACGCGGTCGCCTGAGATTTTGATGTCCCTGGCGGCAAATGTGTAAAAGTCATACATGGTTTGTACCCTAAGATTAACGGGGCCGATCGCCCAAATGGGCATATGTCGTCACCCCCAAGGTAGTTGTATAGTTCATTGAGCGATGCGCTAATATCCCTATCTTTGAGTTGTTGAGAAGCTATCACAGAACCTGAAAGTAAGTAAGCCATAATCAATAATGGCCGAACCAGAGATGCCGACCGTATTTCATCCAGACCATAGAATAAAATCCCACCTGGTTGTGCTCTCGTTCCTCGAATAATCTTGTTCGATTCACGATTTGTCTCTTCGTTTGGCCCAAACTCCCATCCTTCTCCCCTGATTAAGAAGTATTCTTCCTCCCTTCTTTTCGATGAGGTTGGTAGGCAGTGGATCAGAGGCTTCGCCCCATCGCGTGGGAAGAGGTGCCACTTATCGCATGCTGCTCTGTTCTTCTTCGGGAAAACTACGATGTCTAGGTCATTCGGCCAAAGGCCGAACCCTAGAACCTTATTCAGAATGTCAACACCGTTAACGATTCGAAAAAAATTGGAGTTGCACTGGTGGGGCGCCAAGTTCCACAACCTCAGCGCTCCCTTTAAAAAGCTGGACAGAGGAAATCTCACACCACCTTCTGTGACCGCAATAAATGGGAATTTGACCCACCCCTCTTCTAGATCACCCGAGTACGGCAACCCTAACTCACAATTTGAAGGAAATCCATAGGACGCAGCCCACCCTTCTAACGCCGCCTGACTACACACGTGTTTTTTGAAAACTCCCATAGAAGAAAAACGATTCGAGGAGTCAAAACACTTACAGAGTTTCAATTGTATCACCCGAAATGGCTGCTGGCGATGACAGAGCTCGTCGGACTCCTACTTGCTTGACGGACTGACGTTGCTAGGGCAGCGACTCACTTGTATAGGCGGCGGCGGCGGCAGCACGACCCGGTTTCTTCGACCTCCACGCGACTCGCACTCGCACGACAGTGACATTTCACGTCCCTGTTGACACACCTATTTATACTCGGGTCCCACCGCCCCTAACTGACAGCACATTAATGATGCACTTTACGACTCTCTCCCGCTCGGCCTTTGTGGGATTGTTTCGTTCTATTTGGCCTTAAATGTCTTAGGCTCGGCCCGGACAATCTCCTGACCGAGCCTGGGGGGCTATTGTATGGGATACAATTAAACGTTACACTTATATAGATCATATTAACGACGTCATTTGTGTCAGACTCATTAAATATTACTTTGGTTGATTTCACGTCAAATCATCCATTGGTCTTCTTGTAGTTCTTCCATTCATCCTCTGACACTTAAAGACTCAATGTCCTTAACACTTTAATGATAGGAGTTTGTTTTAAAGGAATGGATCATCAGATGGTTCTTCCGTTCGTCCTTATGTATTTAAAAAATCTTCTTGGCCGAACAAGTGCGTGTAAATAAGTATATTCAGTCTAAATATGGAATGAGGAGATTAACAAATAAAAGAGGTCTATAAATACACGAAGAGAATATAGACAAAGGGGACCGGAAAAAAGACAAGCAAAAGAGAATAGCGGGAGCATATACAGTGGCCCGCCAGGTAAAAGGAAGAAGCACTGTAGCGAAAGGGGACACGTGATTTATTCACCACACTAATGTAATTGAATACTGTGAATACTTAATTTGAATAAGTACATTTGGGACGGGTATATCCACGGATCGGATGTGCATAAAAACATTAAGACGAGTCGGTGACGGAGTCAGATAGGATATATAAAAGAACGGGTCGGATGCAGATTTTAGATAGTCTGAAAAAAAAATCCGACCCGTGTCATCTCTAATTTCGGAAGAGGCAAACGTGAGAGCAGCTTTGGATTTGTGATTTGTCTCTCTCCCATGAAGCACGTGTAGGGTTTTAATAAGGATCACATGGGTAGGACCGAAGAACACATGCCCCAATCCCATGTCAACCGATTTACATCACTAAAATTAAATGTACCAACCCAACACAACTGAATTCGGATAAATTAAACAACCATTGTTTTTGTTCCTTCTACATTGAAATTTTGTCAAATGTATATACTTTATCATACATTAGTTTAGTGTCACTGATTGCATGGAATATTACGCTGTCCTAAAGTCAAATGTTGATATACGCATGCATATATATATATATATATATATATATATATATATATATTTTGTGTGTGTGGTGGGGGAAGCTGTTTGTTCATTCTGTGATGACATGAAGTCATCATATGCAGCATTCGAGGACAAGCAACGTGACTATGTCTCAAACATCAAATTCCAAATGGATTGCAATCCTATGTGCATTTATTTAAATTTAGAAAAGTAAATTCAACAATAATTCAATTTAAATTAGGGTTCGGACAATTAAATCAGACAAATTTTTATGTTTGAACTCGAATTCGATTTTAAACCAAATAAAATATTTATGTTTGTATACAGATTTTAGACATATAAGTCGAACAAATTAAACTAGTCATCCAAGTCGGACAGAGTTTTACCACTCATACATCCAATTAGCCCGAGATAAATCCTTCTAATTTGCAACAGAATTCAAGTTCGATTTATCATTATTATATTAAGGATTTGAGAATTATCAAAATAATTGAGGAGAGTGGTGCAATCAAATACAAAGTAAAGTTCACTCAAAATTAATACAACCCTTACGTTGAACAATCGTGCATGTATGTCTTAATAGTACTAATGTGTACTATATTGTCGGTTAATATATAATTCCTCTCTATATTGTCTTTTCTCTTGCAAGGATCTTTCTGGAATTCCATACAGGCTAGGCATGCTGAACAGGTATGAAGGGTTTGAAATTCTCTTGTATTCCTCAAATTGGGATTTGTTGATTTGTTAATTTGATTGTAGTCCAATCATTCATCATTTCTCTTTTTTGACCATTTCAGCAAGATAAGATCCACAGCTAGTACTATTAATTTATTACACTCCTCGGGTGACCATGCGAGTGCAAGTTGGAATTAATTATACGATCGAGTCGTGTTGTTGTATTTTAAAAGAGTTGAGTTAAGAGAATTATGTTACGCCAATTTTGAATACAAAAAATCATGGAGGACTCAAATCTCTTTGAAGAGAAAGAGATGTGTTTATGTTTAGACCTAAAATGACCAACAAAGCGACATGTGACACATGGCACAGTGGACCCAAAAAAAATCTAATTGGGCAATGACACTTGGCAACCTTAAGAGAGAAACTTTCTTAATGTTTGTTGTTTTGCATGTATTATTACATGAAAATGCAGATATTAGAGATTGCAAATCATGAGGTGTCCTAACTTGGACAAGCGGCCTTAAATCTAAGGATTTTTAACACCGGCTGTGTTCTCCTAAAATGGGTCAACTCATTAACTAACAAGAGAGATATCTAATAGATAAGATCGACCAAACATAGAAGTTCACGGTGTTATGACCCTTAAGGCGTCTTATTTGTCTCCAACACATTATCAACCATAACTTGTAACTAAAAGGCAAAAACAAACGAGCTATTGCACCAGTATGACTAGAAAATCTCCCAAAAGATAGCCATGATCGTCGATTCAGAAGCCATTTCTTGTCTTCATGCTCAAATCAAGATGCTCATCCATTGCTCTCGATGCCAAGAATGTGCGCATGTCCTATTCTCTAAAGGAGTGGGATGAGCCCAGTAAAGATTATGTCCCAGCAAGTCCAGGAAAATGATACCATGCTCGAAGAAAACTGCAAGTGGACCACTATCACATATAATCCTCTTTTGCATGGGCGAATGACAAAGTAACACCACGATCCAATAGTTTCTCAAAAGCTCACACGATTTGCCACTCCCTCATAGAAGTGAAGTCCACGACAAGAAACAAGGAAGGCCACTACAATTGGAAGGCCTATAAGAAGTAACATCAAGAAATGCAACATATACCCCGTGTCAAAAATAGACTTAATGCCTCAAAACTTTATTGCTTTTCAGCATGGCTCTTGTCACTTATCCTTTTACTTAACTCTTAGCTTAGTTCAAACACCTATAGGTGGTAGTCTCTGCTACTATGTTAGTTTTGGCCTATAAAACACGTTGTTTCATACACTCCTGTGTAGCATTTCAATGAAATCTCAGTACAATATTCTAGGGTATTATTTTTCATCTCAATAGAAGCTCTTGCGTTGTGTGTTTTAGTTTCTATTATTGCTTGTAAGTGATGCTAATGAAATATTGATGTCCTTTTCATTAAGGAAAAACTCAGGCCAAGTGACTTTTGTGTTTTCCAAATCACACACAAATCACATGGTTGGAGGATAAATAAACGCACATTTCCTATACAATCTTTGGACTAATAGTAAGTGCTAGCACACTCACTATTTTCCTATCATCACAACACACTCTTCTATAACGCCTCGTCCCACGAAACCCTAATTCTAGAGCTCATAGTCCAGAACGCTACCTATATTACATCTCAATCCATCACTACCATGTAATTCTATATATAAGGAGAAACGCAATTAATGTTAGGATAAAATTAGATAAACATCATGTACCTCTAATTAAATAAACTCACTAAATAACTCAATTTAATTATCCTAATACCAATGAGCATTTAACAATCATAATCCTATAATTGTAATTAAAGCAATAACGTACAATACATACTTCTTGATCTCATCTTGCGACCTTTTGCTTATTCACGATAATCTGAAATACTAGCAATAACCTCAAAACTTAAATAAAATTATTATTCTTGTTATGGACTAGCAAAACCTAACTGTTGCACATGAACATCATTTTCATGGATCCGCGATCACGTCATCAACAACCAGGTCAGTATAATCATCAAAGAATTCAGTACCTGTATCATGGAACATAGTGAGCTAAAGTCCATCAAGTAATACTTATGTATGAATGCACGTGAACATCATCTTTAGAGAACAGCCAGACATTTAAATTCTTTTTCTAGTACCTGGGCCCTTAACCTTGGTAAATTGTTATAGAACAATCGATCGGGATTTTTCTTTGATTAAGTGTCCTACCAAAGAACAATTTTCAGTCAAAATACATTCCATTTCTAATAAACCTCAACATTAACTTTCTTGTATACCCTCATTGTAGCAATTGTATTAGGTTCGTAAAAATATTTTTCTTTAATGCGTATGTCATGTATGTCATGATATGTTATGTTTCATGCAGTGCAACCATTAAATGTTATATTTATATATCATCACATTACAGTTCGCTATTCACAGATAATCAAATCATCACAAATTTAGTCTCGTATAAACATTACAATCAGTGAAAACATTACCATATATAATCTACCAATCATATCGTTTTGTAATACAGTTGAATATTACTTACCTATTGCGTGTTTCTAAATTTTGATGTTTGAATTGAGCCAAACTTGGTACTGAAATTCATAATAATACATCACCTATTAAATATTTAAGTTATTTATAAATTTATTATTAATTATTTTTGGGTCAACTAGACCTGGACCGGGTCTGTAATATGCTTTGTGTCGGGTTAACCCGGAGCAGTCATTCCTTCCACCACGCGGGCCGTCGCTGATAAGGGCCTCATTGGCGTCACTTTGGCACGGGTTGACTCTGTCTTGACACAAGGAACCAGTTTCCAGTAACCATTACCTAAAATGATGTCGGATTTGAGGAGAGATTGGGTCGTTAACACCGTGCTTCTTTCCTCACCTCTGGTCTTTAAACCGTGATTCATTTTGTCAGAAAATGGTGTGGTTGAGTTCCTGCTGCCATGCTCATCCCTCCAGTGGTCTTAGATCCGCGAATCATCATCGGTGGAGCCAAGAGAGGGTGCTGTCTCTGCCCGGTACTTGGGTCGTGTTTTAGGATTTTGCCTCCCTCGGTTTTCGTGCAACTTCATTTTATGTGTACTTTAATTCCTATTTTCATTTTTACCATTCTGCCCATGCCCTTCCTACTTAATTACGCTAAATATCTATATGTATTTATAGTTTTGTCATTATCGTATTTATTATTATATTTTTGTATTTAACTTCTAGAATTCGTAGTATATTCATTTCAACTCCGATTCGAGCGATTCTTGCGCTCTTAAATTTTATTTTCCTTTCATAATTTATTAGAATTAGTTTGATCCTCTTTAGGTTTTCCTTTATATCAGTTCTAATTTTGTCTTAATTTTCTCGTAAAATGTGTCAATCAAAATTCCCTGAAATTTCCACTATCATTTAGGTCTAGGTGTTACACTCCCTTGACACGTCAACGGGAGTGCCGGAATCGGTTTGATCTTCTCCTTGAGTAAAAGGAACCAACATTCAATTAAGAACTATCTAGACGAGATAGAAGAAGGTATCCACAAACTCACACAATCAAGTGTCGGTTTTATCTTTTCCCCTTTGCAGAAGGAACCAATGGTATCCCTTACTATGGTCGTGTTCTTTCAATTACAATTTTTATATTATTGTACACTAATCACTAACACTCTCTTTCTAAGAGAATTGATGCTTATTAGACAGAGATTATGAAATGAGTATGAATCAACCCAAGCTGTTTAGCATGTAATTGCATGTGGAAGGCTCAAAAGAATGGCATCTACACATGATGGCTATATATAATGAAATTGGTGAATGTCATGTGACATGAGAGAATGGGCGATGACATATGACATATATATACATATAAATATTTAGCTGGTTTATTGACCATGATTTACACTCATACATTGTAAGGGGTTGCACGTGGAAGACATGGTGTGAGTTGGAATGGAATTGAGTGTTTGATGGGAAGCTGACATGTGTGCGTTATTGGAATTTAAACAAGGACTTGAGATATAAATTTGGTCACAATCTTTAATTATCTTGTGTGTGATACATAGAGGACAGACTATTAGACTATAATATGATTTATGGGGATGAACCACCTTATATAATTTTAATCTTATTTGATTGCAGTATGTTCTGTATTGGAAAAATAAAATAAAAATTATAAAAGATCACAACAATTTCGTCTTTCGATATCAATTATAATAACCGTTGAACTAATTATACGCACATAATTCAAATGAATGCATGATAATTAATGGGATCTCTATAACTAGTAGAAGTAAAATCCTAAATCCCAAGGCCTAATTCTCCATTTTAAAACCATGACACGATGAGTTGATGAAGTAGAAATTTTAAAGATTAAAGACAGAAACTGACAGGACCGGAGGTCAACTTTGGATCCAACGAGTAACAGGTCACTTGTCAACTTTGGATCCAACGATCCACATTTAATTGAGCCACTCAATGGTCGAGAAACTGACAGGACCGGAGGTCAACCCGGTTTTCATGGGTCTGTTTCACTTTTTTTTCTTTCAATTATTCACCTTTTTATTAATTTTAATGTAGGTTGTTGGGTTCATTTAGTTAACTGGGCCATCGCAAATGGGCTTTACAGGATTTGGACTTAAAGTGATTTCAAGAAGGGGCTTTTTCTTTGATATATTGTTATTTATATTTTACTAGCCTTAAAGGCCTAAAGTGTTTGGTCGTCATCAATGGACTTAAGGCCCATTACAGCATTCCCAACAGTTTCCTCATACCAATCCTTATCTCCAAATTTAAAGAATGTGTTAGAAAATAGCATTTCCAACCGTTTCTCCATCTCTATTTTATTATGTATCTAAATCCCTATACCTAATTTCACTTCTTAGGATGAGGGACTCAAAAGATCGGTCCCTATGTATGGTATTTTACATTTCAACCCTCAAAATTGTTGACACGTCATGCTTGCACTTGCAAGGGGCAAAATATGGGCGACTTTCTTCTTCTTCAAATATGCACTGCGACTTTCTCTTCTCCTCTCCAAAGCACACCGATTTTCTTCTTCTCCTGATCCGCACCGCGACTTTCTTCTTCTCCATATCTTCATCGAAGCCATTACTTCTGCAAGTCTTCACCAACATCTCAAAATTTGAAGGTATTTTTACTCAAATAAAATCTAGTGTTCAAATTTTGATCTTGGGTTAATGAGATTGATTTCAACCTATGTTTGTTTCGACCTCTGATTTCGACTCGTACTTGATTCCAAAATTTGATTCAACCCATTGATATCGACATCTTGCTCAGAAGGTACATAAAATTGAAAAAAAAAAATCAAATCTTGAATTTTGAATGTCAGCAACCATGATTGTTGAAGGTTTGGTGGAGGAGTGAAATAAAAAGGAGAAGTGAAGGAACTTGAACATTTTTTGGGTTTCTGTATATAAGGAACCAATATAGGTAAACCATTGGGTGCACAAGGGAGAAATTGAATCCCTACCCTACAAAATGATCCTGTAGGACTATATAATAGGGATACTGATAAGAAAGTTGCTAAGAATGCTCTTAGGCTATTTCGCTGCGTTTGGCTTTGCTGCCATCATTCCAAGAGATGAAGAGCCTGAATCCATTGCAAGTCATGTTGAAAAATATATATCTCAGCTAATATTGTTCCCGCGTTACGCGCAGCAAATATATATATAAATATAATTTTGATTTTATTTTTCTTTATTATTCATATTTTAGAATTTTATTAAATTATATTTGTCTATAATTTTCTTTTATTTGTTTCGTTTATTATTTTAATTGATAATATGCAATGTTTGAAGCTAACTTTGTTATGCCTAACTTTTACCTTTTTGTTATAAAGTTTTAGTTAATTAATGTCAATTAATAATTTTTGAGCAATAAATAATTGTGAACGATAGAATTTTTTTCATAATAACCAATGAACAATTGTGATAAAATGTTGGTGATATTGGTTGCATAAAATCAATTGAAAATTACCGTTACATCTAGAATAATTATGTCAATGCCGATCAACTAATCATTCTTCTTTGAGTTCAAAGATTCCCATACGCGAATGATACAAATTTGAATGCACCAATCAATCGTCCTAATGCTTAATTCATCAAAATAATTGAGAGACATAGTCATCTCTTTGGTTTTTTTTTGACTTTTTTTTCAACAATGTTTGTTATAGACATGTTACATCTATGGGTGGTGCTAAATAACCCAAGTTTTTGTAGCCCAACATTAACTCAAGTCTACATGACATGCTTTGTAAGTGTATGACGTGAAAAATTAAAATTTTAAAAAATAAAATATCTTGTTTGAAAACTCACAACACATTTTTTTATTTTTTATTTCTTAATCGAAAATTTAAAAATATTTTTTCTCTTAAAATACATATTAGATTTCGAAAAAAAATTACATATCCATAATCAACAAGTAAAGATCTATCCAACAAGATCCATTATCGATAAATTTTATTCAGTCATTTTAATTACATTTTTTTAATTACAGTTTTTTTTACTAATATGTGGATTACGTAGGTTCCATTCTTTATTTATAAGTACCGATATGAGCTTGCATATCGATTTTCATACTGTAACCTAAACAATAAGTGTTAAATACTAAGGAGAACGAATTCGCTAAACCCTAACGGGCTCGTGTATCAGATTTTCATGTTATCACCTAAATAATAAGTGTTATAAACCTTAAGAGGAATGAATTCGCTAAACCCTAACGGGCTCGTGCATCGAATTTCCATGTTGTAATCTAAAATTCTTGAATTCGCTACTAAAATCATAAATGTCTCAAGTGCTAAACCTTAGGATCCTAACTTTTAAATCTTAACGGGTTCGAGTACCCAACATAATTTTAATAAAAATTCAAAAAATAACAAATATATATTATAGTATCATAGTATAATAAAATTTCAACTCGAATAGACAGTTTACACATCATATATATGAATTATATTATTTTTAAAAGCAATGTAATTGAAAAAACGCAATAAAAACTATTGACAATGTGTCTTATTAGAAAGATTTTTATGCACTGAGTTCGAATATGTAATTTTTTTCGAAATCTAACATGTATTTTTAGAGATAAAACGTTTTAAAATTTCGTTTATGAAAAATAAATAAAAAATGTGCTTAATTTTTGAAAAAGTCAAACATGGGCCACCTACATGGAGTGCCATATAGATTTTGGTTGAGTTGGGCAACTAAAAATTGAGTTCTATAACATTTTTGTAGAGCTATTTATACACAAAGAAAAGACACAATTTCCAATTATTGTTAAATGCACCTCGTCCTAACCATTGAGTTACCACTTAAATGGGTGAATAATTTCTACACAATCGAGGTATACAAATGTTCACTTAGGCTAGATTTTATTTAAAGCCTTTTAAATGCAATGTACAAATGAAAAATAAATATCAATTTAAAGTTACACTAATTAACGACAAAAATAAGCATTGAATTTAGACTACAATATTAGAGCAGACAATTTCACCTTATATTGATGAATTTGTTTCTTAATTAAAATGACAGACTTTGTAGAATGTTTAATTGATTAATCAATATCTTCACCTTTAGTACAAGAATAGTTTGAATGCAAGATACTTGGACTACAACAATGAAAGACAAATTGTGTTTATTTGGCTTTAAGATATTTTTTGATGTGGAGTGTAAAGGTGTGAATGAATGAAGGGTTGGATCTTTTCGTTATTGTAAACGTAGAGGTACATTGTATGTTTTTTTTAATTATTGTACAAAGGGGAGGTTTTGAAGCATTGCAGATGGCTAAGAAAATTGCTTAAGAGAAAGAAACGAAACTTGAGAAGATATGTTGTTCAGTCACTAACTCAAACTTTGGTAGGAGAGGCCACAACAGGAAGACAAACACCTACTGTTCTGGTGATCTATCTCTAGCATCTGTCTCACATGAATCACAAAAGCACGATTCCTTTATTGAATTTGACTCTTCGGTGAAAATTCAAATATTTTTTGTTAATGATATTGAAATATTGTTTTGAATTGAGAGATAGTTGATGGCCAAAATTTGAGTAAAATTGTATTATGATGAAATTATTAGTAGGATTAAATTACCATGTTGGGGTTCAATCTTTCTAGCACTTCATTGTGGAGAGAGTAATCAAGAAAGTACTAGGTTGGAAGCCAAATACCCTTTCCATTCATCAACACTTGGTCTCATTAAATATTTGGTTGCTAATATCTATCTTACACTAATCTACCTTCCTACTCCCAAAGAGGATATATAACACTTTAGATGAAAATATAAAGGATTTCTAAATATAGGAATAAGTGTGTGTGTGTATATATATATATATATATATATATATATATATGTATAGATAGAAGATCATGCATACCCAAAAGAAAATGTAATTGTACTTTCAACCAATACAACAGTGATATCAAGTAGAACTATTTCATTGGCTCTAAGTTTCGAGTTAGCCGTCGTACCAATCAAGAAATATTTCTTACCATTAAAGATTAAGTTCCCAATTCAAACGTATAGAATCTATAGATATAATGCAATAGAGTACCACCGGATCATAAAGAACGCTAGAGATGTTAATACATGATATGAAACATAGTAATTGTAAAACACTTTAAAATTACACAAAAAAGTGAAAGAAATCATCAAACATAGTTGGGCCTGCCATTCTTTTTTTGGTGGTTCCATTCCAAAGCTGTCCAAAGCTATAGAACCAAAGGAGTAAACTACTCCCTTTGAGGACACTACAATGCTGTGACCAGGCTCTACTATGATCTGGGACTTCAGCCTCCTACAACATGCTTCTCTAGCCAACAAGATTTCAATACCAATTTCCATGAACCACAATTTTGATTAAAGTCTTGACGCTTTCTTGCCGTCATTGGCTTAATTATGACGTTTTTCATTACATACCCATTGCAAGCAATCTATGTGATAGAAAGCTCAAAATCGGGTTTATTGAAGCTGAAATAAGAAGCCTGAAGTCATAATAAAAAAAATTGAAACCTCCTTCTTAGGTGTCCTAGCAAAAATTATGATAAAAGTAATTAAACTTCTTTCAAGTAACTATCAACAAATTCATCTGTAATAGTTGGATCAACAACAAAATCAAATAACTCTCAAAATTTTCATTACAATTACACTGTATTTCTTAAAGAAATCTTGAATGCAACCATAGCTTGATTCAGTCATCATGGATTCGAGTTTCTTAGAAATTGCATTAATAGCAAAAAACAACAAATGACACTTTGAAAGAACTTACAGGAACATGAACACAGTCTTCGTACGAGAAATCCAGGGCATAAGGGTGGTCAAGATCAACTACTCTTAAGAAATCAATTATATATAAGTGACCTTGTAATACAAAGCAAAAAAGTTCCAACAAAATCTCAAAAGGTCCTCTATTCGTGATTTTCAACCCATTGGACACCATCGTCAAATAATGAACATAGACAATAAAATCATAACATACTTTCATATAACCTTCATGGTGTTTTTTTGGCACCAAAAGCAAGACAAATTGTAAGGTCTATATCATATTAAAAAATTATGCACTTATTAATAAAGGCTATAGTTCTCACACTATACATGTATTGCGATATTTCATGCCAGATACCTGTTTGGGCGCCAGAGTGTTTCTATAAGGGTTTTAATTTGATGAATTACCAAAGCATAACAAATGTAAAATGATAAATTTGTTGTGAACAAACTTAACTCAATAGGGCATATACATGATAAATTAACTAAGAAACCAAATAATAGCACAAATATGCCCCATAATAAGTGACATTCATGCAGATGACCATATCATTTAAAAAAAGTTAAAACCTTAATACATGTTTACTTGACTGCATGCAAGCAAAGAAGATTGAGAAGACAGCGTGAACATTGCTTTTGTTCTTTGAAAACTCCATAGACTTGAAAATAATGTTACGGTGTAGGTGTAGTCATGGAAGTTGATGGGTTCCTGGAAAGGAAACGAAAAATTACAAAAATACTATTTTAAAATTCTCTGGACTTTACACCTTAGTACAAAACCACAATCAAAGTTCAATGCTTCATGGTTTTCTCTTGATCAAATTCATATATACTTTCTATGAAAATTAAAGTGAAATAAGGTTCATTGAAGAAGTTGAAGTGCTGAAAACCTTGCCCAAAAATAAAATGTTTTTACCTTTAAGAGAAAAAATATGACATCATACCTTGATCAGTAACACAACAACTTGGACCTCTTCCTCCTTTTTCTTTAAGACCAGCTCATGCATACGCCTATTTATCATTCATTATCGAAGGAAGTAGAATCAATATATATTAACCAGAGTTATTAAAAGCCCTAAGCGCTGCAAAGCATCAAGGACTTCTAGCGCTTTTGGCGACAGCTGCACCAAATTGATGATTTCCTGCATTTTCATGGGACTTAACACTCAAATCATAAATAAAATAAAAATTTCAACACACTTGGAAGGTTGGAACAGATTGAGATTGCTCATAAAGTCATAATTCATAAAGAATTGGCAATGAATGTTCAAGAAAGAAGCAAAAAAAAACATAACAAATGCAAGCAATCAAATATATGCAATCAGCCAATCATTCAGCTTCTTCTTCATCATCATCGTCATGAAACTCATTGTTGTCTGCGCTAAGTCTAATTGACATTCCAACTTCTCTATCCTCCTCCGTCTCATCTAAGCCAATACCAATTGCAATCTCTTCCTCTTCATTAGGTAATGGAATTGATTTTGTTAGATTTGTAGAGGTTGGAGCCTTTGATTTTGTATGCAAGTTTGACCTTGCTTGTTGTCTAGTTTCTTGTTGTGAAGCAACGAATTATTAATTAAATACATTTGGCAGTGAAGCAATGAATTACATCTTACTAAAGCAACCAAATAGTAATTGCCGAGGGATTTGGCACTCCTTATTCGAATTGCCAATGAATTTCCAAACTAACCTTGAGCTCTTTTGTATAAATGTAACTCATCCATAATCTTAAGTCTAGTATCCTCTGATTCAATCATTCTTTCAATGTATTTATACAATCCACTTGTAAGCTCCTCACGATTCTCAATGCTAGGATCGTTATAGAAAAAATATGGATTCAAGTAATGACTCACTGCATGTAAATCTCTATGAATTTGGCATTCCTATCATTCATCAATAATCTCAAATATTATCTTGTATTTTTCCGGCCTGCCTTCAAAAGTTGATTGAATAGCTTTTTTAGGTCTATCCATTGCTTTATAAATGTATCCAATTACAGGCTTTTTTTTATTGTCAACTAGCCGAAGAACTTTCACTCTGGGACCATCAACTTTTGAATATAAACAATATTGGCCCAAAAAGGCGGCATTAGAACAATTTCATATGCCCTTTTACCTTTGGCATCCTTAGCCCATTGGCTATTCAACCATTTTTCTGAAGCGAACATATTTCGAATACACTCCTTTTTGCTTCCAAGACTTTCCAAACAAAGGAAATTCATCACAAATAAAGTCACCCCATATCTTACTAATTCACTATTGTTTGTAAACTTCAGCATCATGCTCAAAACACCTACAAGATTATAGATATAACTGGTTAGAAAAATAACTTTTGAAAGTATTCTTTATCTTTCCAATGTCTTCCAATATAAGATCTATATAGTGAGTGGCACAAGGAGTCCAACACAAGTGTTTCCTCTTCGCCATAAGTAATTCACCTAAAAGCAAGATTGACAAACAAAATTAAAATTTAAAAAGTTAGTCAACTTATTTGATACAAAGTTGAAACGTAGATGCGAGTGACCACGATAATGGGAAAAGAATCGTGAAATCATCAATTATATTTTTTCTTTGATCTTTAGGCTTAGGTCATTCACAATTGAAGATAACTATTAGTTAAAATGAGTCATTTTTGCGAGATGGGTTAACGCATTATGGATCAAATGAAAAATTACTTAGAAATTTTCAAAGCATATTCATACACAAATATTTTTATCAAATATTCAGTCTACCAAAAATATACAAAACATCACACTGTTAGTTAGGTTCCGCATATGACTTTACCAAATTCACAGATCATTCAGAGAGTTATTTGGCCAAAGAAATTGTATTCCAAGAAAGATTACGTATATATACCCAATAATTCAAATTCCAATAAACTTGAAATCAATTGCTCAGCAAATTCTAGTTAAATTATCAAGATATTAAATAACCGATGTCAGATTTAAACCCCGTAAGGGATTTATGAAACACAATTAGTAGTTCGATACTAGATCAAGACAACAATTAGTAGTAAACAACTTAGCGACAGTAATAAATTTTAAGTAGCATAAAAAGAATTAAATTTAAACCTTCATTTACTAGAAATTCACATGAACTCCGCCCATGTTACTTTTGAACTAACCAAATTGAAACCTCAGTCAGGGCAATCCATAGGAATCATTAGTTTTCTCAAGTAATTTTCCCATCCCGTACATGAGCAAAGCAAAAACATAACCATATAACGGAACCTAAATCTGACAGACGTAGTCAATATCCAAACAAAGCAAGAATGCCACACCAATAGATTATCCATTAATCCTCGGTTGATAGAAGATAATTCATACCTTTTTTTCTTCATGTTTTGGGAAAAAAATTAGATATGTCGGTAAGCTTATACAGTGAAGGAGATCGCCACTTTCCTCGGCAATGTTGGCAGAAAGATAGTTTTGGTGACTATCATCGTCGAATCAAATTGTGCAAAAAAAGGGTAAAAGGTCGAAATTGCCTTATAAACGACCCTGAAAAATTCTTAAATCTCAGGTTGAATGAGATTGCAATAAACTGTGGTGAGAATATACTTCTACAAATCTAGTAGAAAGTTGAGGCAGATGAAGAAGATCGTCACTTTCCCGGGCAACTTTGGCAGGAACTGTATAGAAATCAAATGAGATGCATGAACTGATTATAAATTAAACAAGCCAAATCTTTATTCCTAAATTTATGAGATAGGCATACCACCTCTCCGTCGTCTTTTTTCGTTAATTTAATTTATTTATCTCTTTTCTTTTGTTGATGATATGGCCTCACCAGAGGCCTACATTAGTCTCTCTCAACTTTAGGTTTTATATATAAGAATATATAGATAGATAGGTAGTGGGCCAAATCCACGATCCGAATACTAAATCAATGACTAGAAGGCCAATCCACGACATGAAAACCAAAAATCACGACATGAAGATCATCAATCCACGACTCGAAATCCATCAATAATCAATACTAAATGACACAACCAACAAACAAAACATTGTATGTAATGCACAAAAATTCATCTTCTTAACTACTCTTATGACAATTTATCCCAATTTTTAGTGTCTCTAGTGGCCAAAAATAATTTTGGCTCACTTTATAAGGCAAAACAGTGCCATGTCAACAAGTCATGGTCAAAATCAAAAGACGTTAGCAAAGTTGATTAGTCAAAATAGAGGTCCATGTGCTCTACTTTGACCCATTCGCCAGAACAATGCTTACTAGGAGCTCAATTGCCAAGATTCAGACGGTGTTAGGGAAGCAATTTGAGAATTAACATATAATGTAGCATATATGTTGGTAGCATAGTTTAAAATGCTGACATATATGTTATTTAAAATGTTGTGGTATTTGATTCATTTTGATGATAACATAAATGTTGTTTCAAATACTATGGCTAACTACATATAGGGGTATTAATATAATTTAATAAACACTGATATATATATATAATAATTTTTATATATTTTTATAATAATATTAATTTTTTTAATAATACATTATTTATTTATATTTAATAATCTATTCATTTATATTTAATAATATATTTAAGAAATAGCATGGGTATTATCAACCTCTTTTAACTCTTACTTACCCCAAATGCTCATCTTAGGAACAATTTCATAAATGGTCACTTTATGCTAATTTTGACTTGAACGTAATGCTAGTGCAAATGTCCGTTTGATAATGAAACATTTTTGGTGTAGCATATATGCCACTGGAAATTTCTTGCCGAATAGGTACTCAGTTTGTCCAGCTAAGGTAGCTTTAACTCCAAATACATGTAAAAGTACCTCCCGCCAGCGACTGCATGGCCTTTCTAGGCACCCTAGAGGTATGGCATAAAGCTCACACTAGGTATAACTCTTAAACCAACAATTACTTAAAATTTGCATCATACATAAAACCCTTACATACAACCCATTATCGACTACTCGCCCAATGCCTTTAAGAGGTGGTGGGCGATCAAGCCAAAAATTGTTTCAACATAACACCTGACAAATATATTTTCTCAAAAGGAATATCTTTTGACACCAAATCACGAAAATCAGAGAACACCTCCTATAATTTTAAAGTTGGGTGTCCTTTAACACTATGCGACCTTACCCCTAACACCTACCAAATGCTGCTTTAGTCGCCTCCTTTCCACGTCAGCACAAAAACCTAACCTTTAAGTCACTATAAATAGCCCTCTACTTGCTACAGTAAAGGGAGGAACTTTAAGCCTAAAACACCAGCTTCCATATCTATTTCCTAGTAAAGCGCTCAACCTTCTTCCTTAGCCCTGGCTCTATGAATCCAAACCACCTTACTTGAGCTTAAGCCACCTCATTTGCTACAGTCAACATCATTTTGCAAACTCTTTGCTTCATTATGCATGCTCCACCTCATCATACTTTCTTTGATTATTGTCGTCTATTACTGATTCTTACTCTAGAGTTTCTTTGGTAGATACCCCACTGATGCCCAAGTTTTATTTACGATTGACTCTTTCTTGTTAGTCGTATTTGGAGGTGGTCCACCTCATCAGATTTGACTTATCAACTATTGTTAAACCGAGTATCTACAATGTCCAAGTTAGTGTTTTTCAACTTTACAAGCTCTATATATGCTATGAAGTATATTATTGGTGAATACAGATTATCAAAATCTATGCTCAGCTTTTTGTTGGTTATGCAAGGATAAAACTTCCTCCTATTATACTGTATAGATTGTTGATGTAATCATGAAACTTAAGCAGTTCATTAATGGACTCCAATTTATTTTGCAGGCAAAACCCTCTTTCATAAAGGGAAATGAGCAATTGAAGAACTTCTTGATCCAAGGCTAAAATGCAAGACGAGACATTGAACCCAAATAGTCTGGATGATCCAAGTTGTAGCTGCTTGTGTAACTAGTAATGAATCTCGATGACCTGGCATTGATGAAATCATTGTTGTACTAAGAGGTGAAAAGGAACCCATTTTATCTTGTAGAAAGAAATCTAAACTTTTTTCGGTCATATTGTTTCCTACCCTCAATTACAACAAACAAAAAAGTGAGATGAGGAGTCACTTGGCTGTAGCCATGCTTGGAGTTTTAGACTTTGAGGATGGTAATTATAGATGTCCGAATCTACAATTGTTGAGTTGTCAAAAACTTGAGCTTTGAAGGGCCATTGGTAATCTTTAAGAAGTTAGTGATGAACTTGATTCTTGCAAAACACACCAATAGCAAAACCATTAGAAGCCCAAAAATTGGTTTGGGGTGTCGTTTGTCGAGGCTTCGACGATCAAGTCAGTCCGATGAGAAAGGAAAGATAGAAACCATAAAAGAGACCGAGAAAGGAGAAGTGTCTATGAAAGAGTTGAGGGTATGGAAAGTGTTTAAGGATAAGAAATTTGGGAGAACTTTTAAGAAGTCCAGAGTTTTCAAGTGTCCATTCCCTTCTTAGTTAGAAGGAGGAGGGGGCTATTTCTAGTATATGGACTGGTGTATTAGGCACGCAAGAAGCCTACTTTTCATAAGAGTCAATGGGCTATAAGTCAAAACTCTTGAATGGAGGAATGTGATATTCGTACCACATATATGTGATAGGCTTTTTGATAGATCTCATTGAGTTTATCATATTAGGGGAAAGTTTCTAGGAAAAAGACATATATTCTCCTAAAAATATGTCAGAATGTAATGTGTCAGACTAACTTGCTTCAACCTTAACTAAAGATTATTTTTCTTTACTGGCGAGCTTAGAGGCTCCTAATCCAATGAGCTTAGGAGCTCTCAGTCTTGCTCTGGGCTTGGAGCTCTTGATCTTTGCTTTGACCCAGATTCTTCTAAGTGGGCCTTGTTATTGACTTTAGTCAATACTTACTAGGCATGTCTCTTTCTTAATTGTGAGCCAGGCTATATTTTGGCCACTATAGTAATCACTTTTATTGTAGCTGAGACATTAAATAACATTTTACTTCAATTTTATTTTTTAATCTTGTCTGCTTGAATAGAAAGTTATGAGATCTAGATTGAATTGAAAGGATTGTTGAATCTATAAATAGGATCAATTCTCTTCTTCAGAAGACATCATATATGAGAGAACTTTAAAAGACAAAAAGAAAACACTTTCACTAACAAAAAGGCAAATCTAACATGATCACCAGGCACCAGATGGATAAACGTATCAAAATATCTTGGCAACATCTTTCATGAGGCCACTGTTTGCCTTGGCAAAGTCTGTGAATTCTTCAAAAGAAATGTAGCCATCGCCATCAGTATCGATCTCGGTCATCATTCGTTTAATCTCCTCCGGTGTGACTGAGCCTAAAGTCTTCAAGCAGTCTCCAAGCTCCGCTGCAGAGATCTTGCCATCGCCATTCAAGTCGAAGCGCTTGAATATGCGCTCGCGCTCTGCCTTTGCCTGTTCATCAGCCATTTTTATATCTCTGATGCTTGAATTTCTTTTCTTTTTTCTGATTAGATTTTGAATTTGTGAAAGACTGGTTCTTAAAGAGATGGATTGTGAATAGTGTAAGGTCATCCTTCAAAGTAGGAGACAAATGCTTTAGGACCGGATCATCGAGTTGTGTTAACCAAATATACATAAGGCAGAAAACCGATCAAAATACATCTATAATTTTTCTAGATTTCTAAAAAAAAACATTTTCGACCCCAAAATTTAACACATCATCAGAAAATTCCTCTAAATTTTGATCGATTTTACAAGAATTTCAATCATATACCAAAGAAGCTTTGTAAAATTCACCAGAAGAAACTCGAGATATAAAGAGAGATTTGCACCATCACCACGTAAAGCAATTCCAATGTGCAACATTTCTCGAGAAAAGTAAAGCAAATATGCTAAAAGTGCTCCATAGATCACGATCAGAGACCCAAGAAGAGTGACCAAAAGATGGATCACAACATTGTAGGAATAGGGAAAATAATAGAGAAACACAGGGAGGCAGTGGTAGAAAACAAGCTACCTGGTGACAAAGTCTGAAACAGACTACAACATATGTATGTCTAATGAAATTTACCCCATCATTAAAAAACTTCCAATTGCAGCCGCTGTAAATGAGGCATTAGGACTAGAAGGGTCAAACTAGGACTTGCTCAGACAACTTGTAGCCTGCTGTAAATTACATTTCACAAACCGAGGGCGCCACCAAACCGTGATGCATTAAAAAGAAATTTGAGGACATACGTGAATGAAATTGCAGATTGAAAAGATTGTTGTTAGATGCATCATAAAGTAATTGGGCCATCACATTGATTTATCCGTCAATAGGGTTTGCAGTATCTTGCTAGTAGGACGAAAAAGTTCTTGCACAGCTCGGCTATCTTTACAAAAATATGAACCAGAGACATGGCAACCAAAACATTTTAGTTCTCAATTTTCATACTACCTTGCTCTAAAAAATTATTAGTTGCCAATTCAAAGATTTGGCAAGATCTTAAAAACTATTACCTACTTGGATAGACATGGAGGCCAGCCTATGCAACAGATTTGATGAGCGAGTTTAGAACAGCTTCTCTAGTTGGCAAAGCTGGTATGGCACCTCTCTCCATCACAGTCAGTGCACCACATGCATTAGCGAATCTTAGAGCATCTCTTAGTCGGTCTTCTTCCTACAAGATTAAGAGTCAAGGGTGGCTTACTGACACCAATACCAAAGAATAAGTAAACAACACACACTGCAGTCAGCTAACGAGACTTAGCAGCCTTTCCTTCTCACCTTCAAAGGACTAAAGATATCAATGAATAACATGAATTCTACAGTAATCAATGAAAATTTGGGTAAACTAGAAAATTTGAGAAATGAAAGAAGTTTGAATTGTAGGACGTGGACAGTATCCTAATAGAAAAACCATGAGCTAGGACATGGTTTAAATCAAATTTAAATAATAATAAAATATGGATAAGATTAGAGAATTAAGTCTAATAATTAACAAACACAAGCCTAAGAATTTTGTTTATTGGGAGATAGACTTAAGTATATAGATCATCAATTGTATGAGAAACTCTTTGCAGATTGCTATAGGCTCAGAAGCAAGTGCCTTGTGTTGAGTTTGCATTTTCTCCACTATTGCTTTTCATCACATCATGTTCAATGCATACCTCGTTGCATATGGTTTGCAACTCAAATTCATTGAAGCCTTTCATTTATTAGTGACTGGAGGTTCTGTCCAATAATAATTAATAACTATTTACATTTTCAGGCTTTCCATATGGCAGAAATAAATTTAATGATGAATGGAACCTTTAGGTGGGAAAAAAGGTTGACAAAACATTACTTGATTTTCCATGAATTTCATGACCAGAAGCATACACATCAATACCAAGGTATAAATATGGTGCTCAAGTAGCATAACTGATGTTGTGTATTAAACAAAAACAATTTGTTCACGAATTGTGACAAAGTCAACAGTATATGTATAAAAAAGACATACTAGCATAGAAAGAATCAGTATTATCTGTATCTGATGACAATACCTGGAGCAAGGACAAATCGACTGCTAGCTGTGATAGTATTCCTGCAACAAATGCATCCCCAGCACCAGTAGTGTCAACTGCATTCGTCTCCAATCCCTTGACTCTGCCACTGAACCCCTATTGAAATATAACCCACCGAAAAGCTAGCAAGTTCAAAACTATCATAAGCAGACAACCATTACAATAGAGGCGCACTCTAAAAAGAATAATCACTAATTTAGAGAAGAATCATCCAGAACCAACCCTCATTTAACTTGCAAGATAAGTCTCCATATTATTTGGAAAGTGAGAAATAGAGGGAGCACTCTAAAAAGAATAATCATCAATTTAGAGACGCAATTATCCAAAACCAACCCCCGTTCAACTTAGTCTCCATATTTTTTGGAAAGTGAGTTTCTTTACACCCTCTATTGAAATGGAGTATTTGGCTGGCTGGAGGATTAATTAGGAATGCTTATAAAGGCAAAGTGTCTCTTTCTTGAAAAACAATTACCAGGAAACGTTTGTAACAAGCATGATTTGAACTAAGTACTTCAACTCACTCACAAGTTGAATATCAGAAAACAAAGCAATGAATTTGCGTATGAACAGGCTGTTTATCGATTGTCACCAAGAGAAAACTTAATGATAATTGAATTAGGGGAGGGAAAAATTTGGGTGACAACATAGGGTGTGTACGAGATATTTGCATGTTCGGACCTGATTTGGTTTGGATTTTTGGACTCCTGCAGTGCTCTATTTGGAATATGAAAGTATTATGATAACTATTGCAAATTCAGGTTTAAAAAGATCTGGCATGCGCGTGCTGTCACCCACGGGACTGCGGCGTTGTCATGTCTTCGGCCTTCAGGTTGGGCGCGTGATAAGTTTTACAGGGAAAAAAATATACTCTGTCTCTCAAGCTGTTTACTTCTTTTGCTGGGATACACAACTCTGTGAACGGAATTCTTTTTTTTTTTTTTGAGGTGGGGTTGGGTGGGACTGTGGGGTAGCGTATGGATGCAGCTGCAGCCAAGAGGGGGAGAAAGAAAGAACTCAAATTTCAATTCAGGTGGGTGGCTTACCTTCGTGTAATACCTGCAACCATCTGGGCCTTCAGTGACAAGGAGCAACTTGAGATTTGGATGGTACAATTTACGAACAACAGCATCATCGTATGGATCTTCACCTTTAGTAAGAAAAGAAATCTCTTCTTCACTTACCTGAAATTCTAGAGACTAGCAATTAGAGTCAGCAGTTTCTTATATTTGTTGCACAGTTTGCACCTCTATTTTCTATAAAACAAACAAAATAAATGTGTGAATCCACAGGTACAGCGCTTAAAAATGTTCTAACCTTGATAATATCAGCAGTCTCCCATATGCTCATAATCCCCTCTCTGGCACTCTCTGTGGAAGGCCAAAGTGGGAGCCTAAGGTTGGGATCATAGGACAGAACCACACCAGCCTCCTTCGCCATTTTTGCTGCAGCAAGGTGGGCTGACTTGCATGGTTCGGTAATAAGACTAATGGAGCCATAATGTAAGATTTTTGCCTGTCACAAAAACAAAAAAAAAAATGTTCAGAATAATTTTACCTAGAAGGTTAACTGGTCATAGCCATAAACAAATACCATCAACTTTTGACATAGCACAGAGGATCCATGCAAAAGCTGCAGATAGGAGCAGCAGTAAAATCCAAAATATATAGAAGAGTCTGAATGGGAATAGTGCTGATGTTCGGATTTTGGAAGGCACATAAATAATTATTGGCCAGAGACAGAAGCTCTTAAAAAACTAGGTGCCTAATTACATAATTATCAAGGGTACGCTTAGAAAGTCAACAAATTATATTGAAAAGAAAAAAAAAACCGAACAGCATGCAATTTAGTATTTTGGAAAACACTATAGAAACCAGCAGATGTGGTGTCCAACATAGATGAGAGGTGCATAACACAGTGAATGCAAGAGCTTCAAAGCTGGCATTGCTGAATGGGGAGAATGATGTCCTTAAATGAATATATGTAAACATGGTCAGAGACAAAAATTGTTGACATCTAGGTGGGATACTACATAATTAAATTTTACTACTAATCGCATCATTGCATACCTTCCTAATTAGATTATAATCAAGTTCAGATTCTTGAAGTAGCATGTCAGCACTGGGATTGCGATAAAACATGAATTCACGCTCCCCATCACTCCTCAATGTAACAAATGCTAAAGCAGTTCGTGCACCAGGATCAAACCGCATTCCTTCATTGTTCACATTATTCTCCTTTAGTATACCAGCAAGCATGTATCCAAATTCATCTTCTCCAACCTGCATATGTTCCAATATTTCACCAGTGAGACATTAACGTATAATACCATAATGTCAAGGCTATCATCACAAGTATCAACCCATCAATTGGACAGATAGCTGGTAATCACACAGCTTTCTGAAGTTTTTAGTCACAACCATATCTTCGTCTATTAAGGTAGAATTTTTTTTCCTATGATTTTTTAATCATCGAGAGTGATTTTTTTCAATATACTTATCATGCTCTTTAGGATATCGGCAGGAAATGATGTGCCCCAACATGATTCAACAAGCCCTTGCATTATATGATTTGAGTCAAACACTTGGAATTACTATATAATTTTATGAGCAAGGAGATTGCAAATTTTATCTCTCACGGGAACTGTATATTTGATATTAAGGAAAAAAAAGAAAAAATAAAGTGTATGTCAGGCTGCAAACCTACTAACTGACAATGGACTTCGTAAGGACTTTAGTGCACCCATAAAGAACGACACATATTAGATACTCTTGGACAACAAGTCCATCTTTCCAGTGCTAGACTGGATATTGCATACGCAGTAGATGCATGGTCAGCCAAAGCCTCATCAAGAACGAGTCTATCCAAAATACAGCCACGGCAGACATGTTTTTGATGCATGTACATGCAACTGATGTAATGCGTCATGGCTTGCAGCCCAATTCGAATAGTAGGAGACAGAAGGCCAGGAGCCAATTAGATTTTCTTGTGAATGTCATGTGCAAGCCTATTACAGAGACAGGTGTGAAGACAAGGAAGTGGGAAGTTTTGAAGAATTAAATCAAGTCTAAGGAAGGAGTTCTTTCGGTGGATAGATTCAATACTTTATAATATTCTAAGGAAACAGATTCTCCATTGTCTTAGTATTCCCCATTTGTTCTATATGTACTTGATTACTAGCAATCTTTGTTTTCTCAATATTAGAGTGGTTGTCCTCAGAAATTGTTGGTAGGCAGGTTGAACACAGGAAGTGGAAATTGTGCTGATACTGCTTGTTTGGCTAAGTTAAACTAATTGCTGTACTTAGATTGCACTCCCATACAAATGCCATCACCCATTGGGTTAGCCTTTTGGTTGACAAGAAAATTTGACATGATATCAAGCAAAGGCCATGAGTTCAATCATTGCCACATGTGTCCCTCTCACATGAGGGCAGGACTATGCCTTTTTTTGGAAGCCCAACAAGTGGAACATTTAATTGTCTTTAACTGGGTGGGGGTGAGCCTTGAACCTAGAGCATGGGCAGTTACCTAAGCGCTCTCATACCATGTGAAACACCAATTCCTCTAAACCTCAAGCTGATGGGAGGGCTGAATCGCTAAAGTTTAATCTAATAATCTTTTATATACTTAGTAGGCCTGTTTATATTACTCTTAAACATGTTCAATAAAAGGTTTCATCCATTTGAATTAACAACACGGAAACCCTAAAAAGCTTTTGAAGGGTATCATTTTGGAGATTGCATTAAATGTGCACACAAGAAGTACAAGAATCTAGCCTAATCCAAGAAAAGGTAAAACATGAGGAGGGCAGGGGAAGGACATAGAATAGCTAATACAGAACATGTCATAATTTGCTAAGTAACTATTAAAGAAAATGTCATAATATCATGCACAACCAGCAGTAAACAGAGTCGGGGGAGAAAGAAAAGCACAAGTTAGCAAAACCAAGTAGAAGTTAGAAATGGCTACAAAGTCATCTGAGAACAGCTTTCAAACTGAGTTCATATTTAAAATTATACCTTTCCGATAAAAGCTGATGAGCCACCAAGGCGAGCTATACCAACAGCAACATTTGCAGGTGCACCTCCCGGAGCCTTTTTAAAAGCAGGTGCATCAGCCAGTGAAAGCCCACTAATTGTTGGGACAAAATCAATCAGCATTTCACCAAAACAAACCACAAGGGAGGAGTCATTCGTTTCAGGTGACCCATCACCTGAAATTGCTTTCCCTAAAATACAAAGGAATAGAGCGAAAGAAAAGTTGAACTAGAGCTAGAAACACAAAGAAAAAATACAAAATCATCAGTAAATTACATAAAATTCTTAATCATTTCACAAGTAATGAATGCTTGTATATCTTCAACTTTTGAGTAAAATTTCAGAGTTGAGTTCGGTGAGCTTCAAGATCCATATCACGACTAAGCACGCAATTATCGTAAAAAAAAATTTGAAGATGAAAGGGAAATAGAAATTAATTATTACTACTTTAACATGTTCAAGAAAAAGAGGAAAATTAAAGAAATGAATATTGTTAAAATTATTTACACTATTTTATAACGATAATGAGTTATACTGCACTCCCCATTAGCCTATTTTGGATATTAAATTTCGCCTGACATTTGAGATTTACATGATAAAGAATAACAAATATCTATTATTCATTTTGTTCTTCCACTTTAGAGTCTACTAAAAAATGTTAATCGGGCTCAAGAAAATAAGAGAGAGAAATACTGAAGTAGACAGAACAGTTAGCTCCTCATAAGCATCATGTGTATAGTTGTGAAATGCAGCCAGTAGACATTCGTTGACTTAAAAACAGCAAGAGGAATGTCAGGTTTTGCTCATCCAAGTTGTTGAAATCCTGCAAAAAGTGTTACCGTATTTCCGCATCCTTCGATAGTTTTTCAAAGGCTTCAATGAAATGAATTGAACAGTTCACCATCAGAGATCACTGACAAGATATTTAGCCAATATGAGCTATTGCTCATTGACATCCACTAAAACTTTCATTCTTGTTTGACAAGAGTTCTCTGAAGTTTTTTTCCCTCTTACAGGTTCAGTGATGAGTGATGACTAACTATTTTCTCCCCTCAAGAGTTGATTCTTTGTTAAATCAAAAAATGACAAAGATTGGTATCCTCTCAATTGTTAGCACTTAATCTCTGTAGAAAATTGTTGGTGTGAAACGTTTCTAACCGCATAAACGTTCCTGGAGCACAGATGGATACTTTACCACATGAAGCACTGCTTAACATCCTTAATTGATCCGATCAGTCTTCCATCAAACAAAATTCCATCTCTAATTCAGAATACTCTGATGTTTTTACTTCTCTGAGTTGCATTATGATTTCCCTCAAAGAGTTACTAGTTACAATGATATATACTAGAAGGCCTCACAAACACATATATATCACTACAATAGATCCTATTGATGTATTATTGATCATTAAAGAATGTTGAGAGTTGCAGTCATCTAATATGGCTAATCAAAACATATTTTCTTATAATACATATTTTATACCACATTCTTCTCTCTCAAGGGAAAGAAAAATCTTACCTTCAGCTTTCCAATGAAGATTTTTACACTCAGTTTTGCAAGAAAGTTTCATATGAAAGAAACGAATGTTGAAAGGAAATGAGAGATTGTAAGGGAACAGAAGCTCAGTTTCCACCACTTATACCATCTCCTACGAACGAAAGTAGAAGACCGGAATGAATAGATTCTACAGATAAGTGTTGTACATGAAAACATTATTGGTTAGAAATACCCCGAAAGTGAAAATTCAGCCTAAGAGTTATCAAATGACATCATCAAATGTCAATGATTAGCATTATCTCTAAAATGAAAAACCCAAGCCCTCACTTTCCTATGCCCTGTCTAATTCAGATAAGTTCATAAAAAAAACAATCTGATATCAACTGAATGAGGCAAGAATTAAACATTGGCTAACAGTGAGGGTGTCGATCGAGGAATTATTATTAAGTGAAGGTTGACTTCTCATAATTTTGCCAAATGTTGTGTGGATACCGACCATTAGAAGATATCGAACAACAAAATTATCAATCCGATTTCCCACAACAATTTTCACAATATGCTCCACTGTTTTTATTTTTAATGAAACAATATGCGCCACTGCTAAACTTGCATAACAAAAAAATGCAGGCATATAGTGTATCTTTCCCAGTAATTCCAAATTGAATATGACAAACCTCGCACACTCAGCCGAGGCACCGAAACAAGTGGTTGGAAGTAAAACCCAGATGCTCTGACCGGCCGATGACAGAACTTGACTGTATTAGTTGGATACGAAGCAAACCCACCAATGAGGCATAAAGCACTTGAACTAACAGCCATGAAAAGCAATCACCCAGAAGCTCAACAAACCCAATTCAACTTTCGAGTTTGCGATTGTGGCAAAACCAGTTAGTTCTTCTGGTCTGGTCGAGCCTCCTGCACCAGCTATTCCTCTCTTTCTCTCTATCTCCCCCTAGACGGACGGCTGTTTAAGGGCTTAACAACACTATATTAGAGATATGGGAGACATGCATCGGAATTTTGTGTGGCTTTCTTGTTGTTTAGCGGAGGAAACAAAGGGAATTTGTTTTTTCTGTCACCGAAGTTGATTGTTCTCCACTTCTTCCACAAAACCGCTACTCCTCAGTCCAGACTGTTTCGCTCTCCTTGGTCTGGAGTTGGACGCAGGTTTTTTTTTTCAGAGCCATGGCGCCACGTGGCTACACTGAATATCATATTAAAAATAAAAAATCATGCGATTGTAAAGACAAATTAAATAGAAGGATATGATAATTTGAAATATGTGTATTCCATTTTAAAATGTAAAAATAAGAATAAAAGGGTGAATATCCTGAAAATATCCATACCATTTAATTAGGTTAAAATAGATCGACAACCACATCTATGTTTTTTGGCGTCCGATCGATGCAAGACCATTGTCGTTAGAATCGTATCGCGGAAACGAGTCCAACAACAATGGTCTCTCCATAATCCACCATTGGCCTTAACTTGATCTGACATTGAAAACAATCGCAGCAAGGTAAAGAAGTTTTCAGATGTTGTCGGAGCTTTACGGTGGCTTCGAGCTTTTTTGATATCTACGACGATCATTTTGGTTATCGGACGGAAAAGTGAGTAAAAAAATATGAAATCACAACTTTTGTTCTACTGTTAGTGCAAAACTATTTTTCTCTATAGAACTTTTACCTTTATTTCTTTGTAGAATTATTTTTTCTCTATAAAATCTCTTTTTCTTTGTTCGATAGGCCCAAAGCTCGGATTCACTATTAAAATCCTATGTCTCAAGGCTCAGACGAAAAATTTAGGTTAAAAAGCATGAAATCATAGTTTTCGTTTTACTGCTAGTGCATAACTCTTTTTCTCTATATAACCTATATTTCTCTACTAAATCATTTATTTGCTATAAAATCTCTTTTTCACTATTTTATAGATCCAAAGCTCGAATTCACTACTAAAACACTATGGCCTAAGCGATGAACCCCAAGAGCTGGATTCGCTAAATCCTAACAGGCTCAAGGAACAGATTCGTTACTAAAATCTTAATTGTCACAAGGATCCTAAGATCCTAACTACTAAACTCTAATGAACTCAGGTACCCTAAACACTGGGGTTCAAACTTTCAAAATTAGTCAAAACTTTTTTCCCTATAAAACCACTTTTTCTCTATTTGACGGACCAAGACCCAAATTCGCTATTAAAACGTTATGTCTAAAGTGATGAACAAGAAAGTTCGGATTCGCTAAATTAATTGAATTCTAACCAATAAATGCACTCAAAGAAAGACCTAGATAATGGGCCGATAATATAATCATAAACTATACAGTGTTATCTCTCAATAGAAAATAATTTTTCTTTGTAGAACTATCGGAAAAGTGTTTTTGATCAAGTAATTGCTCTCCGATGACATATTGAGGCAAGGTTAGTGGCGTTGGAATTGCCCAGCCAAGACGAATCCAATGTCATATTAGTCTAGCCTCAATCCATCTCCAAATTCAAAAAAATTGTCGGATTGAGGCAAAGTGTGTTCCAACTATTTTGTCTCGATCCAATAGTTTTCGATGCCAGATCTTGGCAAGAACAATGGCGTTGAATTCATCTCGAGCTAATGATTCCAATGTCACTGGCCTCACATTGATCCATCGCTAGAAACGACCGGATCGAGGCGAAAGGCATTTTGGCCATTTTGCCTCAGTTCGACAGTTTTTTATGTCAATTTTTAGCAAGGCTAGTGATGTTGGATTCATCTCGGCCTGAAAATTCAAACGCCACTGGCCTCACCTTAATCCAAATTTGGAAGTATCAGCAGCGAAAAAAAGAAGTTTTTAGTCATCTTTGATTGGAATAATAAAGGTAAATCTGTCATTTCAAATTTTTTCCTTAATTCAATAAATTTAAAAATCAACTGAATTTTATCTATCAAAAAAAAGTCTAACTGTTCTTTTATTCTTAAGAGTTCGTAAATTAAGACCAAAGCCTCTTATGGTAATTATATTTAAATTCTATAAATATATATACGGTAATATATTAATGGTAAATTGATCTATAACTATAACAAAAAGATACATGACATTGTTAGTTATTTATTAATATAAAATATTGTTTATACCTAAAATGAGAGGCAAATCAGCGTGTAACATGTGGCACGTGTAAAGGGGCAATTTTTACTAATGTTTGTTGTTGGTTTATTACATGGAAACAGAGATCAGAGGTAGAAATCATGAGGATGTCCTAACTTGAACAAAGGGCCTTAAATTTAGGGATTTCAAACATCAATTGTGTTCTCCTAAATTGGACAAACTCACTAACCATAGAGATATCTGGTAGATAAGATCAAAGAAATGCAGAAGATCACGATGTTATGGCCCTCAAGATGCCTAATTTATCTCCAACAAGCTGTCAGTCATAACTCACAACTGAACGACGAAAATAAAGGAACTCTTGCACCAGTATGACTAGAAAATCTCCCTGAAGACAACGATGATCACAAATTCAAAAGCCATGCCCTGTCTTTATGCTCAAGTCAAGATGGTCAACCACTATTCTCAATGCCAAGAATATGCCCATATCCTATTCTCCAGGGGAGTGAGATGATCCCAATAAAGGCTATGTCCCAGCAAATCCAGGAAGGTGATCTCATGATCGAAGGAAGCTGCAAATAAACCACTATCATATACAATCCTCTTTTGTAGGGAAGATTGGTAGCGGAATATCATGATCTAGCAATTTTTCAGAAGTTCACACAATCTGCCACTCTCATAGAAGTGAAGTTCAAGACAAGAACCAAGGAAGGCCACTACCATTGAGGAGGCTTATAAAAAGCAACTTCAATAGAAACAGCAAGTACTCCAAGTCAAAAATTGACCAAGCGTTTCAAAACTTTATTGCTTTTCAACATGGCTCCGGTCACTTATCCTTTTACTTAGCTTTTAGCTTAGTTCAAACACCTCCAGGAGGTAGCCTCCATGTCTACGTTAGTTTTAGCTTGTAAAGCATGTTTTTCCATACACTCTGATGTAGCATTTCAATGAAATCTCAATACATTCTAATGTATTATTTTTCATCTCAATAGAAGCTCTTGCATTCTGGTGTTCTAATTTCTATTACTGCTTGTAAGTGACGCTAGTGAAATTTGAAGTCCTTTTCATTGAACCAAAACCCGAACCAAATGGTTTTTCAAATCACACATAAATCGTCCGGTTGAAGGTTAGATAAACACACATCTCCTATACAATTTTTAGACTCACGGGCAAGTCTTGGAACGCTCTCGATTATCTCATCACCACAACACACTCTCTTCTGGCACGTCAGCAGGAAGATCAAAATCGATTTGATCTTCTACCATGTGCAGAAGGAACAACAAATATATAAGAACTTATAGGTCATCACATTTTACCCAAAAGATAGAATTGTTATCATTAAAAAATGATTTTATTAATTAAAATGTATCTCAATTTTGTTATTTCGAAGTATACAAAAGTAGTAATTTTCGTGAATTTATTTTAATTGAGCTTGTATGGTCGAAAATATTTTTTTAGATTTTTCTCACCTTTTCAGATAAATCAGTCGATTTGTATGAATCATCTGATTTAATCGAGAACTGTCTGATTCTTTAAAATGAGATGGGTTCTTTAAGAGGTATATTTATACATTATCGACTAGATCAGTAGAGGATCGATTCACGGTCACACCAACCGGTTCGGAATAATTTCATAATGGGAAACTTAAAGTCTCACATTGAATAATGGGAGAATATGCACATCACTTAATAAGGATGAACAATTTATTGAGTTGTTTGTGATTAGTTTAGATATAGATCCAACTAGGGTATATAAGGAGAGAAAAAATGTTAAGAGCTAACTTGGTTGCTTTTTTTTATTAACCTCTACTTTAATTAAGTAGCTTACAAGTAACAAATATATATATATATATATAGATGATGCATTTTAAACAAAGAGGGTCTAGATAAGTTTCCATTTCTTTGTCCTCTAAATGTATTAACTGCCTAACTGCCATGGAGAATACCTAGCTGCCTGGTTCAACTAACTCCTGTCCTTTTCAAGACTTGCTTTGGCGTGCCTTTCTGGTTTATGCACTTTCAATTTTCAAGAGAGACATCTATCATCAACTAATTATAAAGTCACAAGTATATATTTAATTTTTCACACCTTCTATCATATTCCCAACCACTTTGCCCCTTTTTCAATTCAAAAGCTGATATACGTTCCTCTAGAAGAAGAAAAAATTGGAGGGATAGCTATCAATTTCACCTCTATATTTATCAAAAATTGATTGATCAAACCACTCTACTTTTTAAACGGGTCAGTCAAGCCCTCTAGTTCAGACTTCCATATAAACAAACCGTTCTGTCAGTTTTCCATCATTACGTGATAACGTTGATGACCCAGCCATTAAACTAATGATTTTAAAAAAAAAAAAATTAATTATGACAGCAAAAATGATTGTTCAACCAATTAAACGTTCACATGTCTCATAAAAAACCTAAGATAAAAAATCTCCACGATCTCCGGCGAAACCATCATCTCCCAAGAATAAAAACACCCAAAAATCATACTCTCTCCGTGCCATAAAGATAGTCTTACATCATTTTCACACAGATCAAGAAAATATAATTAATGCAATGAGAACCTTAAATTTTATTTGTATACTTCTTAATATATCCTTAATTAATTAATATATTTTGTTTACCTTTCATAGAAGATGAAAAAGTTTGTAAGATAATGAAATATATTAAATAGAAATCTTTTAAGAAATTAATTAATTAATTACATTTTAAAAAGTGAAACTAAACCATAATTTGGAACAAATAAATAAAAAATGTATGACTATCTTTACGGCACGAAAAGAATAGGTTCAAGCAATCAATTACCCAGTAGCTTTTCACTAAGGAGGCGAATCCCAGTTTTTCAAGCTTCAAGCACTCCACCTCTTCAGTGAAGGAGCCGAATCCCAGCAATTCTTCAATCATTCATCAATTACTCATTCTTTAGCCACTAGAAGCTTCAATTATCCAGTAGTTCAAGCTTCAAGCACTCCCCTCTTCACTGAAGGAGCTGAATCCTAGTAGTTCTTCAAGCATTCAATTACGTACCCATTCTTTAGCCACTAAAAGCTTCAAGCTTTCATGTTCTGAAACCAAATTACGAAAACACCCAATAGCATTCTCTAATAGATCAACTTCCTTGTCAAAAAAATAGATCCACTTAGCTTGCCAACAGGCTTTCTTGGCTTGAGTGTTTATTTCCCTCGAGACGGCAAAAGAGAGACGACGTAGATATCTATGGAGCGCACGATTTTGCTTGATTTGGGTGTTTTGTTTTTGTTTTTTAAAATTATTTAGGGTTTAGTAAAGTCGCCATCTCATAAATTTTGTTCACACAAACTTTTTTCATGTCATGCAATCTTGCCACATCAGTGATCATTTAACGAAGGATTTGTTTATATCAAAAACTGAAGTAGAGGGACGCGATTAGCTTTTTTGAAAGTAGAGGGATTTAATCGATCAATTTTTGCTAAATACTGGGGCCAAATTGGAACAACGTTTAAAGTTACGCATCATATGATAGTCAATAAGAAAAATTATTGCAAAAATAAAAGATAAAAAATTATTTGATTTGGAAATTACAACATTGATGAATCCCAACATATTGAGGAAACATAAACTCGGAACAACCAATAACCTCATATGTGACAAATAAAATTCATGTATAATTAACTCACTTTATTTCCTATCAATAATTTATTTCTATCTTGTTGTCAACAAATACAAGAAACAACTGAACCAACTGTATAAATGTCTTTGTCTTCCCACATCTCAATGCTTTTCATGTTGGTTTCATATTTTTATTTTAGTAAACTTGAAATAAAAAATCAAATGGATAAAATAACATTCAATTGAAGGAAAAAAAAAATAAACCTCTTGTTGTAAATGTTAAAAAACATTTACTTAATGTGGATGATACACTTTACCAACTCAACCACTAATCCATCCAAATATATTAATTATGTTATACATCTAATAGACATATTTTAATAGTAGTGGATGGAGTGTTACACACCTAATAGACATGATTTAATAGTGGTGGATGAGATATTAGAATTAGTGGAGAAAATGCAATTAGCATTTATTGTATTAGTTGATTTAGGTGAGTTTTTGCACTATAAATAGGTGCTTAAACTTCATACTTTGTACACATCAATTGAAGAAAGTATTCTCTTATTTCTATCTTATTTCTATCTATTCAATTCTCTCCAAATATTATTCTAAATATTATTCTTATAATACAAGATTCCTTAATCTTGATTTTGGGAATTATTTAATTCCTTGTTTTTCACAACACGTTATCAGCACGAGTCTCCACCGCTGTATCAAGAGCAAACTTTTGAGGTTGTAAGTAAGTAATCATCAATTGTTATATTTTCTAAGTTTATTATAATATTTCATTATGTCGAATTTAAAAAGTTTAGATTTCACGGCACTTGATATTTCTGGAAGCAATTATCTATCTTGGGTTGTTGATGCTGAGACTCACTTGGGTGCTATGGGACTTGACAACACCATTAAAGCGGAAAATACCGAGTCTCCACAGAATCAGGCTAAAGCAATGATTTTGCTTCGCCGCCACCTTCATGAGGAATTAAAAGCCGAATACCTCATGGAAAAGAATCATCTTGCATTGTGGATTGATTTAAGGGAAAGGTATGAACACCAGAAGAATATCATACTCCCAAAAGCTCGTTACGACTGGATGCACCTGAGGATGCAAGACTACAAATCAGTCCGTGAGTATAATTCTGCTATGTACAAAATTATCTCACAACTTGATTTTTGTGGTGAGAAACCTACTGAGTCGGATAAGCTAGAAAAAACACTGTCCACATTCCATGCTTCTAATATGATATTACAGGAGCAATATCGGCAGAAAGCATATGCAAAACATTCTCATCTAGTAGGTGCTTTACTTGTGGCAGAGCAGAATAATGAGCTGCTGTTGAAAAATCATCATTCTCGCCCTACTGGCAGTACACCGTTCCCTGAAGCGAACGCTGTTGTACATAATAATCGAGGACGAGGACGTGGACGTGGTGGAAGAAGAGGTCGAGGCCGTGGTTATGGCCATCGAAACCATGGAGGTAATTCTGGTTATAATTCATACCACCAGAAGAGGTATGATGGTGAAACAAGTCAGGCAAATAAAAGATTGCCAAATAAACCTCAGAAGGGTAATAATGAAACTTGTTTCAGGTGTGGTGCTCAGGGGCATTGGTCACGTACCTGTCGTACGCCTAGACATTTGGTAGATTTATATCAAGCCTCAATAAAAGGAAAGAGCAAGGTGGCAGAAACAAACTTTGCTAAGTTTGATAATAATGATGACTTTGATGATCTTGAAGATCTTGGCAATTTAACACATTTGGATGTTTCAGATTTCCTAGAAAATCCTGATATATATAAATAAGTTTATTTACTTGTTGAGTTTAATTGTTGTATTGTATTTTGATTGTAAAAGCATTTAATTGCAAGCAATAAAATTTCAGCATTTTATAAATATCATTTTGATAAGTTAAAATACTAATAATAAATAAAAAAAAAGAAAAAGAAAAGTCCAGAACTGCTGACGGTGGGTTCGATCCTCGGACCTTCTTTTCTAAACTATATTTTATTGGATCTCGCCACCACTCGGCCACCAGTCCCGGACTTGTCAAATTTATACGTTTAATATATTTATATGCAATCTAATATTTATTTATATTATACTTTTGGATTAATATGTGATGCAAGTTATTTTGTTTCTCTTTAGAAATATGGTCGATGAAGATATATGTTTAATTGATAGTGCAACAACTCACACTATCCTTAAACATAAGAAATATTTTCTACACTTGACATTTCTTGAAGCAAATGTAAATACCATCTCAGGCACATCAAAAATAATTGAAGGCTCCGGAAGAGCTAATATCATATTGCCTAGAGGGACAAAAATATATATTGAGGAAGCATTATACTCTCCCAAATCAAAAAGAAACTTATTGAGTTTCAAGGATATTCGTCACAATGGATATCATTTTGAGTCTGGAAGAGAAGGTAATAAAGATTACCTATATATTACTTCTATCATTTCAAGCCAGAAGCTTGTACTAGAAAAGTTTGTGGCTTTTTCTTCAGGTTTATATCATGCAAGTATAAAATGGATTGAAACACATGTTGTGATGCACCAGAAGTGTTCTGATTTTAAAGAATCTATACTTTGGCATGATCGTCTTGGTCATCCAGGTTCTACTATGATGCGTAGAATAATTGAAAATACAAATGGACATCCATTACGAAACCAGAAGTTTCTTTTACCTAAAGATCACTTATGTGTTGCTTGTTCACAAGGAAAATTAATTGTGAGACCATCTACCCTGAAGGTAGGCGTAGAATCTCCTAATTTTCTGCAACGTGTTCATGGAGATATATGTGGACCTATTCATCCATCATGCGGACCATTTCGTTATTTTATGGTTTTGATAGATGCATCATCTAAGTGGTCACATGTATGTTTATTATCTACTCGAAATGTTGCATTTGCTAGATTCTTAGCTCAAATTATTCGTTTACATGCACAATTTCCAGATTATCCCATTAAGTCTGTTCGATTAGATAATGCTGGTGAATTTACCTCTAAAGCCTTCAATGATTATTGCATGTCATTAGGTATAGATGTTGAACATCCCGTTGCACATACTCATACTCAAAATGGTTTGGCAGAATCACTAATAAAACGTCTTCAGCTGATTGCTAGACCTATGCTTTTGAAAAGTAAATTACCTTTTGATGCTTGGGGACATGCCATATTACATGCTGCATCATTAATTCGAATCAGACCATCTGCTCATCATTCATATTCACCTTTACAGCTAGTGTTAGGTTCTCAACCCAATATTTCACATCTTCGTATATTTGGTTGTGCTGTTTATGTTCCTATTTCACCTCCACAACGTACTAAGATGGGACCACAACGTCAACTTGGTATCTATGTTGGTTTTGATTCTCCTTCTATTATTCGATATCTCGAACCACTAACTGGCGATATTTTCAAAGCTAGATTTGCAGATTGTCACTTTGATGAATCTATTTTTCCTCCTTTAGGCAACAAAGATTCTCAACATCATAAACATGATGATATCTATTGGAACACTGTGACACAATATCATTTTGATCCACGAACAAAGCAGTGTGAACTTGAAGTTCAGAAAATTGTTCATTTACAAGGTATTGCTAATCAATTACCTGATGCATTTAATGATACTTCAAAAGTTTTGCAATCACATATTCCTGCTAGAAATTCTACTGAACGTATCAATGTCCCTGAAGGACAAATAGCAAGTGATGAATTAAAACCACGTCAGAAACGTGGAAGACCACTGGGAGCTAAAGATAGATTTCCCCGAAAAAGAAATGTCCAAACTCCTATCAAAGCCCTAGCAGAGCATACTCCAGAAGAGCATATTTCTCCTGTAGAGATTACTCCTGAAGAGAATAAACTTATTGAATCCCAACATTCTGAAAAAATATCTCTTGAAGAGATACAAGTACCTGATGATGAAAATAATGAGCGCTCAATAACTCATAAAGAAATTTGGGATAGAAGTAAGATTATTGTTGACGATATATTTGCATATGCAGTTGCTACAGACATTACCAAAAGTAATGAGGATTCTGAGCCTAAATCCGTTGATGAATGTCGACATAGAAGTGATTGGCCTAAATGGCAAGAAGCTATGAAAGCAGAACTAAATTCTCTATCAAAAAGAGAATTTTTTGGACCTGTAGTCCAGACACCAGAAGGTGTTCAACCAGTAGGATTCAAATGGGTGTTTGTGCGCAAGAGAAATGAGAATAATGAGATTACTCGTTATAAAGCGAGACTTGTAGCACAAGGTTTCTCGCAGAGACCAGGAATTGATTATGATGAAACATATTCTCCTGTCATGGATGGAATTACTTTTAGATTCTTAATTGGCCTAACGGTAGCTGAACGATTGACTATGCGTCTTATGGACGTAGTGACAGCTTATTTATATGGATCATTGGATAGTGAAATTTATATGAAAATCCCTGAAGGATTTCGGTTGCCTGAAGCAAAACCTAGAGGATTGTGTTCAATCAAACTCCAGCGTTCACTATATGGATTAAAACAATCCGGGCGCATGTGGTATAATCGATTGAGTGAATATCTTATTAGAGAAGAATTTACGAATGATCCAATTTGTCCATGCGTATTTATTAAAAAGTCAGAATCTGGATTTGTTATAATCGCTGTTTATGTTGATGACTTAAATTTAATTGGGACTCCTGAAGAGCTCACTAAAGCTGCTGATTATTTAAAAGCAGAATTTGAGATGAAAGATCTAGGAAATACAAAATATTGTCTTGGTCTTCAGATCGAACATTTGAGTAATGGTATCTTTCTTCATCAATCTACTTATACCGAAAAAGTATTAAAGCAGTTCTACATGGATAAGGTACATCCTTTGAGTTCTCCAATGGTAGTTCGTGCACTTGATGTAAAGAAAGATCCATTTCGACCTCAAGATGAGGGGGAGGCATTACTTGGTCCAGAAGTACCATATTTGAGTGCAATTGGATCTTTGATGTATTTAGCCAATTGTACTAGACCAGATATTGCATTTCCTGTGAATTTGTTGGCCAGATATAGTTCTACTCCTACTCGACGTCATTGGAATGGAGTTAAACATATCATGCGTTATCTGCGAGGAACAACCGACTTGGGTTTATTCTACTCATCAGATCTCAAGTCTCAGTTGGTTGGATATGCAGATGCCGGTTATTTATCCGATCCTCACAATGCCAAGTCTCAGACTGGTTACGTATTTCTTTTTGGAAATACTGCTATTTCTTGGAAATCAGTTAAACAAACACTCACAGCAACTTCTTCCAATCATTCTGAGATAGTGGCGATTTACGAAGCTAGTCGGGAATGCGTATGGCTGAGAGGAATGATTTCTCATATTCAAGAGAAGTGTGGATTACAATCTGTTAAAAGTATCCCAACGGTAGTCTATGAAGACAATGCTGCTTGTATAGCTCAGCTCCGCGGAGGATACATAAAAGGTGACAGGACTAAACACATCTCCCCGAAATTCTTCAGTACACATGAGCTCCAGAAGAGTGGTGATATAGATGTTCAACAAGTTCGTTCTTGTGATAATCTAGCAGATTTATTCACTAAAGCGTTACCACCTACAACATTCAAGAAGTTGGTCTATAAGATTGGTATGCGGAAACTCCAAGATCTTCTTGCATCAGGGGGAGTAAAGACATAAAGACAGTGATATTGATTGTACTCTTTTTCCTTCGACCAATGGTTTTTTCCCACAGGGTTTTCCTTGGCAAGGTTTTAACGAGGCAGTCTTCTCACTGATCTCACTGAGTTGTTATACAAGAATGATGTACTCTTTTTCCTTCATTAAGGTTTTTATCCCATTGGGTTTTTCCTTAGTAAGGTTTTAATGAGGCATACTCTTTGTATACGTGATCATCCAAGGGGGAGTGTTGTAAATGTTAAAAAACATTTACTTAATGTGGATGATACACTTTACCAACTCAACCACTAATCCATCCAAATATATTAATTATGTTATACACCTAATGGACATATTTTAATAGTAGTGGATGGAGTGTTACACACCTAATAGACATGATTTAATAGTGGTGGATGAGATATTAGAATTAGTGGAGAAAATGCAATTAGCATTTATTGTATTAGTTGATTTAGGTGAGTTTTTGCACTATAAATATGTGCTTAAACTTCATACTTTGTACACATCAATTGAAGAAAGTATTCTCTTATTTCTATCTTATTTCTATCTATTCAATTCTCTCCAAATATTATTCTAAATATTATTCTTATAATACAAGATTCCTTAATCTTGATTTTGGGAATTATTTAATTCCTTGTTTTTCACAACACCTCTATAATTTTAGGAATACAAATTACAAGCCTATTTCATAAACAACCACTTTTGAATAAATGCAAATCACAACCATTCAAAAGAGATAATAAAAATTAATGCCCTTTCAACCACCCTGTGATAAAATCACAGAAAGGCCACACCAGCAATGCATTTGTATTCCTTCAAAAAAAAAAAAAATGGACACTGTCAATTTTTTTGGTTTTGTTGTGTGTCATACGTTTGAAATTAACTTGGGATTCTATAACATGTATTTCAACTTTTTGTCAGGAATTCAACATATTCTTGAACATTCTTATTAAATATGTTTTTACAGAGACATCCGTCCTATTATGAACTATCAAATCAAACATTAAATATGTAATTTATAATAAATGAATATTTTGGGCCAATATTAATTTTTCATACATAACAAGAATCTAAATCTAAATTGTGTTTGTTTGATAAAGTCTCAAAAAATTTAAACTGTTCACAATTATATAATTCAAATTTTCAACTTTCAGTGATGCTTATCATGAATAATAGAATCAACAAAATCAAATCCTTAAGTAGGGATGACAACGGAGCGGGGTGAGGTCGGGTATGCCCTTCTCATTCCCGCCCCATAACCTCATCCCTTAAACCTATAATATTACAGAGACAATCTCAGAATATCTTAAATATGTATACAATATTTATTTATATATATGTATATAAAATATTACATAACAATTCTGGTCGGATTCGAGGCCGGGTATGACATTATCATACCCTACCCGCTCTTGAACATGAGTTTCAAGTGCCGAATTTTGAGTCGTTGGATCTACAGGATTTTTGTCATACCTATCTAGTTCTATTTATCATTGAATTGTAGATTATCACCATTTTTTTAACATATTTTAAAAAAATTGAAAATATTTTTTCCACAAAACTATGATATTTTTCAACTCAAATATATGTAATTGTCTCCTATCAAAAATACCATTCAAATTAAATAAAGTTATTTAACTCTTATTTTTTTTATTTTAAATTTTAAACTTACACATATTAATAATTAATTAATATTTATAATCAAAATTCATAATAAGAATTATGTTATGTTTTATAAATTCCTATTATTTACTCATTGATTCCTGTTAGATAACTAATTAGTTATCCTCTACCATAGAAATAGCAACAAAGGGATAATATACATATTTATTAATAATAATCAACTGAAAAATAAATAATGATAACCAACATGGGTTGGTATGAGTGGTTTCGACGCTCTCATCCCTTAAGAGAGGTCGGGCGTTCGATCTCCACTCTAGTATGGAGTATTCTGTTGGTCAGGACTTTACCCTTTAATTGGGTCAGTCCGGTGCAAGCGGAGACTAATCTGGATGTGATACGGGCTTAGATGTGTCTCCCACAGTTGAGACCCACACAGGACACCTCGTGAGAGATAAAAAAAATAAATAAATAATGATAACAAGTCAATATACATATATAATACTAATAATGATAACATCACCACAATATATATTCATATTTATTTTAGATGTAAATTTTATAGCAAAAATATTTGATTGTATGTAATATTATATATCTTTTTAAGTGTTGATTATCAAATTTTTTTAAATATATTTAAAGTATCTTAAAAAAATCGTTCATTCACATTGAAGAAAAGAAAAAAAAATGTTTTGTTAATATTTTATGTCATATTCTATTATTCACTATATCTCTTTGATTCAAAAACATTTCAACAAAATAATAAATTTAATTAATTTTAATGCGATAAAAAAAACTTGCAAATTTAAGAAGAAAAAAAAGTGACTTTAATTTTTATTTATTCCGTGTGATTAAGCAAAAGCAAACCCTGTAATAGAGGTAATCCATTGCATGCACGTATAAATAATTATATGTGCATCCACAAATGGACCCAACACAAATCTACACTACAATCAATCGATGGCCAAAAGAATAAGAACCACTCCAATAACCATGTACCCGTGGACATATGATCCGTGCCTACTTCACCGCAGAAAAGTAAAGAAATGTTTTTACTCCAAAACGCGTAAAGGGGAAACGCGTGACAGTGTGACGCATATATATGGACGCCGGATACTCTATGTTTCCTTCTCCTCAAATTCAATGGCTTCGATGGGAGAGATCAAGAAGATCTTCGACAAGTTCGACAAGAACGGCGATGGCAAGATCTCTTCAGCGGAACTCGTAGACGTCCTACGCGTATTGGGGTCAGAGACGTCGGCGAAGGAGGTGGGAGTGGTAATGCAGGAGATAGACAAGGACGGTGATGGTTACATCGATATTGGAGAGTTCGTCGATTTTTACTGCGGTGGCGGTGGAGGAGATGAGGAATCTCGTGACAAGGACTTGAAGGAAGCGTTCGACTTGTACGATCTCGACAAGAACGGATTGATATCGACGAAGGAGTTGCACTCGGTGATGAACAGGCTTGGGATGAAGTGTACGGTGAGTGACTGTGGAAGAATGATTAGCCAAGTTGATAAAGATGGAGATGGCAGTGTTAATTTCGAGGAATTCAAGAAGATGATGACCAAGTAAGGATTAGATTAGCAGTAGTTTAATTCCATGCAATGTGTAAATACTTGTTAGTCCTTTTAATCTTATTATTGGGAGTTAACTAAGTGTTGATGAAGTTTCTTTATTTTAGATAATTGTGTTTTTGTTTTCCTGAACAAAATTGGTTTTGAATTTGGGCTGTTCTGGTTCTGGTTCTGGTTTAAGTTTTCTAGTTGGATTTCATCCAGATTCAAGATCTTACGGAGTGGAGATGTGTGGTGTCTGGTCGTATTTTGACCAAAGCCCAGGAGTTTATGGCATCATGCTGAGCTCAACACGGCATTCTCTCTCTCTTCTCTCTCTCTCACATCGAGAAGACCCTAGTCCGCATGTCACTTTGTGACATTTAAGGACCAGAACCAAATTCGGAACGACCACTCTGTTCGTACATAGGGCCCCCAACTTAATCGGGTGGGCGGGGCCTGCTGTGGTTTTTTTACAGCAGGCCCAGCTGTGAGACCATTTTGGTCCTTAAAAAAAATATTTTATTATTTAAAAATTATAACTGTGTGCTAATCAAAGTTACGAGTTCAACGGTATTTTTTTTATGTTAAATAAAAATTAAATGGACAGTGAAAATTGGGATAGAGTGTTTTGAGTTTATATTTAACGATTCAGAATTATCGTAACCTTTTTACGATCCATTTGATGACCTCATAGTTGGGCCTGCTGTAACCCACCCAATTTAATCCTGCATCAAAATTTAAAATTTAGTGCGACTGAGACTTTTAACCTCTCCGTGCAATTAGGGTTGTGTCTTCGGTCTTCGCCTATAGAATTTGAAAAACCTAAGGGAAATACTCTACATTATTTTGAATGTCCGACCTCAAACAAGGAATCATTCATCTTCTTAACCAATGCGATATAATCAATATAATCAACGAGGCTATTGTCAGGTGGTTTGATTCTTTTATTATTGGTGACTCTAGGATGGGGAACCACTTAAGTGATAGTCTAATGATAAATTTATTTAATCCATGTTATGAGTTTTATTTTATTGTAAACTGTAAAACTTATATGCGAATGGATCGTAAAAACTGTTGGGAAAACTCACTCACACGTCAAGTGTGGTATCCATTGTTATCAATTTAACACGGCATGACCTTAAAGATTACTTTCTTTTTGATTCGTATAAAATAAAAAGCACCTTATTTTAATGTGAAAATAAGATATTCCTCTGGCTTGTGATTAACTATTTGAAATATTAGTTTAAATTACTTGTTCTGGGGTACTTGATCTTTTGTTTTGTTATTCTATTTTTTCATTTTTATGTTAAATTTTTAGGAGATTCTGGAAATGGTTGTAATGTTGTGTTTTTAGGGGAATTAATATTGTATGAGAATGTGTATTTTTGTTTATGTGATTATATTGGAAGAGTATTTTGCTGATGGGTTGTATCAGAATATGTATTTTGGTGATGTGGATGAATATGTAGTTTTCTAAAACATGTGAGACCCGTTATCGATTTTGGTGTAATTTTGTTAGAGAATGAATGAGAAAATAAAATTATAAATGTTTTGTTAATAGAGAACGGAGATATTGTATAAAAATTTGTGTTTTTCTAATGTGGATGAGAATATGACTTGATTTTTTGTGTAATAAAAGTGAATCGAATTGAGGGAAAATGAAATGTTATCATTGCAACAACAATGATGAATATGTAGTTTGACTTTTTCTAAAACATGTGAGACCCGTTATCGATTTTGGTGTAATTTTGTTAGAGAATGAATGAGAAAATAAAATTATAAATGTTTTGTTAATAGAGAACGGAGATATTGTATAAAAATTTGTGTTTTTCTAATGTGGATGAAAATATAACTTAATTTTTTGTGTAATAAAAGTGAATAGAATTGAGGAAAAAATGAAATATTGTCATTGCAACAACAATGGTGGTTGGATCATTTAAGATAAAATATTGAGAAGCGTGTAAAATGAGGTATGATTAGGAAGTGAAAGGTAAGGGCAATCATAATGATTGCACAACTAATGACCCAACAACTCTGTTTTTGAGTCCTATTAAAATTAATTATGTGTTCTACCACTTTTACTCAAAAATCAAGCCATATACTCATCTACATTAATAAAACACATCTTTCAATAGAGTCATATCAATAAAAATACACATTTCAATATAAAAAATCTCCCTATTAGCAATTTGCTATTGTAATAAGTGCCCTAACGTGTCATAGTTGTGTAAATTGGTTGGCCTTATTTTTTATATATGGGCCCAATTAAAGAAGAGACAGTTGATGTTTAAAAGAAGAAAATCAAGAAATAGGTGATGTTTTGAGATGTGGACCCTAATTAAAGGGAAAAAAAATATAAGAAAAAATTACGACATGTGGACCATTTGTCCATAACAAGGCCAACATTTAGGCCAATCACACTAGTCTTCCCTATTTGCCCAGCAAATTTGTGTATGGTAGTGGAAGGGTAAGTGAAAAATTAAGAGAATCTTCAACCTCCTCCTTCCTCTTTGTTCTGCAAATACTCTGGCGAAGTCCATCTTGAAATGGACCTCGTGTTTATGTTTTCTTAGAATCAATAGACAATCAATAGAGAGTTATTGATGACTTGAACATGAGGTTCTCTAAGAGCAACTCCAACAACAAGTATGCATTTTGGGTATGCATATTTGAATTTGCATACTTGAATAGTACTTTGCAAATCTACTTTAATTTTTTGATTTCAACAATGGGTATGCATTTTTTTTTATACATATATTTTTTCTTATAAATTGTTTAGTCTCTCATTCATTTCATCAAACCATTCACATAAAAAAATTTAGAATGTGGACCAACCATGGCAGCAAACCATATGAGGAAAAAATGGAGAACAATTAACATTCTGCAGTTAGAACAATGGAGAGCAATTAACATTCTGCAGTTACACTGCATTTTTGAACACATTCACCACAACAGAATACTAGCACTAGAGTGGCTTGCTTACAGCCCTTTTATGACCAAAGTTTGGCTTGGTGGAATCACTGGAGTTTCCTGCATATACAAATGAAATTGGATATAATAAGATTGTGTGACTTGCAATCAAAAATCAAGATAAGGGTGCTGCAAATTCTTGAATTGAATCAAATACTGCTCTTATTCCAAGCTACATCATAGTAAGACAAACATCACAAAAAAAACATCAGATATTGCTCTTATTCTTGTTCTCACGCAAAAGAACTAACAAACCAATGAACCAATCCAATCTAATTTGTGTAAAACTCCAGTAGAATTTCAACCCGATGAAAAAATTAGAAATTGATTAACAAAGTCCACAAGCATAAGAAACAACAAAACAAACACAGTTTTTGTAAAACTCCAGCAGCACTTCAAACCAATGAATCTCATCAGACCTTCATTAACAAAGAAACCTATACAAAACCAATCTCATTTGTGTTTTTTGCTTAGATTTGATTAACAAATCTCTCTCTATCTCAGATTTCCAAAGCAGCGAACAAATCAGAACATCTTCTCCACTTTCTTTCTTTTTCATTAACAAGGAAATAGAAGAGAAGGATAAGGAATCTAGTGGTTCTATTTGCAGTACTTCACTGAGCCATGCAATCCCTACATCATTTCTTTTGGCAAAACCTAATCAATCCAAATAAATCACTTAGAACAGAGGAAGAAAGAGAGGCTCATACCTTTTTAGATGAAGGAGGATCAATTGAGGAATAGGCCAATCAAAGAGGATCGATTGAGGAACCAGTAACAGTGATGAACCCAAGCAATGAAGAAATTTCTCTGGATTTCACTCAATTTGTAGACCGATATGAGAGTTTAAAGGCGTAGGAGCGTGCTTTGATGGAGATCGATCCCTGTTCATAGCCGTTGAGCAACAGTAAACTCACTCCCGCGAACAGATCCGACTCGCGTTTGGAGGTCGCATATATGGGAACTCAAACTGGGGTCGAAAATTTGCGAACTGAGTTACGACCTCTGTTGGCAACGGCGAAACTCAAAATTGGAGCTGTATATCAACGGTTGGAGGTATGCGGCCTCATCTCCGACTCTTGTTGGAGATGCTCTAATTTACATCATGAGGTCCATGATGTAAATTATGGTCCGGGCTATGAAAGATAAAATCAAGATGGAGGATTTATCTAGCAGTAGTTCTATGCGTAAGGAGGATGGTAGAGCACGATATGGAGATTCAACTTATCAAGGTCCCCAATTTGATTTCCCACATTTCTTTGGAAAGGAATCTACTACTTGGATTAACAAAGTAGTTTGTTCTTCACCTTTTGCAAAACATCAGTCTATTAGAAGGTAATGATTGTTTCTTACTATTTTGATGGCATAACATACTCTTGGTTTACTGAATTAGAGGCCTCAAATGGAGTGACTAATTGGCATGAATTAACTATGGCTTTAATGGTCAGATTTGGGCCTAGCTTGTTTAAGGATCCCATAGAGGAGTTGTTTAAACTTAAATACACTAGTTCAGTGGAGAAACTAGAGAGAGAATTTGAGGTGTTGATTGTGAGGGTGAAGGATTTGACTGAGGTTTACAAAATTAGTTGTTTCTTTGTCCTGTTGAGAGAGAAAATGAAGATGTTAGTGAAAATGATGAAACTTGGAACCTTGAATGATGGCTAAAATGAAGGAGGAGAGTCTTACAACACCAAAAATTGGCCAAATAGCCTACCTCTTGTCAGGTGTCTATAGGGCTTAAGCCCGTCTTGTTACCTATCCAACCATACCTACCAAATCCTATTCTTCTTCTTCCATCCTTCTACCTTTACAAATAACTTACCCCCAAACACGAAATAAACCATATCAAAAATTGATTGAAAAAGAGATTGTTTATAGAAAGGCGTAGGGGTTATGTTATTTATGTGACACTAAATGGCAGTCTGGCCATACATGTGATAAACCTAAGCTATTTTTAATTGAGTTTGATAATGAGGACGAGGGTAGGGTTGATGATGACCCTTGTGAGGTGACAAAGGAAAGGTAGTTATGCTAGAAATTAATGAATACCATGATATTACCTTTCATGCCATAGCTGAGGCCAATGGGCCATGCACTGTGAGGGACTTCGAGACCTTGATGGGTCAGTCAATGGTGATACTAATTGACTTAGGATCAACTCACAACTTCGTAGACCCTCTAATTCCAACTAAGGCTGGTGTTCAAAGTTCTGTAAAGTGCTTAACACCAGTGAAATCGACTAATGAAGAATCCTTATGGTGTAAAGGAAAATATCCTCAAGTGTAAATAGATATATAAGGAGGGAAATTTGTCACTGAATTACTAGCTTTAACACTTGGAGGTTGTGATGTGGTTTTAGGAGTAAAATAGTTGCTGACTCTTGGCCAAATGAAACGGGACATTTCTACTCTACTAATGGAGTTTGACTGGGAGAAAAAACCTTTCAAACTACAAGGTTTGTTGAGGAAAGGGGGTTCATAAATTGAGGATCGAGAGCCCAAAATTTTTACTATTAATGAAAGACAGGGTTGCTATTACAAATGATCAATATGGGAGTCTTAGAGTCATCAACATAAAATTGCATAAATCCTAAGGTGTAGCAGTATAGGACAACTTTAGTGTAGTGTTCAATCTATCCCAAGGCCTACCACATTCTCAAGATTGTGATCACATGATTATCTTGAAAGAGGGGGTTCCACCAATCAATGTTAAGTCATACAGATACCATTATTGCTAGAAGGAAGAGATTGGGAAGAATGTGCGAGAATTATTAAATATTGGTATGATTAGGAGAACTTCGAGCCCTTTTTCTTCACCCATGATTTTGGTAAGAAAGGCTGATGGAACTTGGAGGATGTGTGTTGACTACAAAGCACTCAAAGAGAACACTGTCAACAGATTTCCCATACCTATGATAGAGGATTTATTTGATGAATTATCTGGTGCTATAAGAATCACCAAGCTGGATCTTAGGTCGGTTACCACTAGATCAGAGTGAGGCTAAAGGATGTACCTAAAACTTCTTTTAGGACACATGAAAGGCATTGCGAGTTTTTAGTCATGCCCTTTATACTGACTAATGATCCAAGTAAACTTAAAAGCCTCATGAATGAAATGTTAAACCTTATTTGAGAAGGTTTGTTTTAGTTTTCTTTGATGATATCCTCATCTATAGCCCTGACATGCAAATAAATTTACAACATCTTGCATTGGTTCTACAAAAGCTGCAAGAGAACCAGTTAATTGTTAAGATGAGCAAGTGTTATTTTAGGGTGAAGGAGGTGGGACACTTGGGTCATGTAATAAGAGAATGTAGGATGAAAATTGATGAAAAGAAGATAGAAGCAGTTAAAAAGTGGCCAGTCCCAAAAACCATCAAGCCTTTAGAGGGTTCCTTTGGGTTGATTGGTTATTATATAAGGTTCATTAGAGGATACAGGGGTCTTTGCAACTCCATTAACAAATCTATTGAAGAAATATAATTTCAAATGAACTGAACAGTCTAATGAAGCCTTCCAGGAGCTATAAAAGGTAGTTTCAAATCCTCATGTACTTGCCTTACCAGATTTTCCATGTCGTTTCTCATTGAATGTGATGCAACTAATGGTGGCATAGGAGTTGTTCTTATGTAGGAGGATCATTAGGTGACTTTCTATAGTTCAACTTTAAAAGGGAGATTGTATCACATGTCCACGTATGAAAAACAACTATTTGTCTTGGTTTCTAGAATTTAGAAATAGAGGTTGTATTTAGCAGCACTGTCATAATCAAGACTGTCACTGTAGCCTCAAGTATTTGCTTGAGCATTCTCAGCACTCTAGTATATCTGAATTAATGGCTCAGTTATACTTGGATACTATTTTAAAACTCCATGGTATGCCTAAGAAACTAGTCTCTAATAGAGACCCATTTTCACTAGCAAATTCTGATAAGAGTTGTGGAAATTACTGGGAGCCAAGGTGAACCTAACCAAAACTTATTATTCTGAGGGTGATGGGCAAGCTAAAGCTATTAACAAAGTCTTGGAACAATATCTCACATGCTTTTGTTGAGATCAGCCAAAATAGTGGCTCAAATGGTTAGCTCTGGCTAAATTTTGTTACAAAACATCTCAACACTCTAGTTCTAAGCTCTCTCCTTTTGAGGTGGTGTAGGGAAGAACGCCATGAATTTGTGATTATGTCCCGAGTACTGCCAACACTGAGAGTGTAGATGCATATTTCAAGAGCAGACAGGGGATAATACAACTAGCTAGTACAACATCATTTATAGAAAAACCAACATCTGATGAGAAGGGGAGTTGATTCTAAGAGGCTAAACAGGGAGTTTGTTGTTTGAGAACAAGTATACCTAAAGCTCCAACCTTATAGGCAGTTATTTGTTGCACAAATAGGAAAAACATAAAATTGGCCCCCAAATTCTATGGTCATTTTCAGATCATTAAAATGATTGGATTAGTTGCTTAAGAGTTGAAACTCCCTCTAAGTTCATCAATACACCCTACCTTCCATGTATCTCAGTCAAAGAAACATTTGGGACATAAATTGGTCTCGTCTATCAGCTTGCTTATGACTAATACTGATGACCAAATTATAGCTTCACCTAAGAAGGTACTAGACCGAAGGTTGGTGAAGAATGGAAATCATCCTACAATGGAACTGTTGATTCAATGGGAAGGATAAGCTCGTGATGCCACAACTTGTGTTTCGTATGTCGCTTATACGCGAATCCTTTATCAATATTCTGATCTTGTGGACAAGATCATTTGAAGGGAGAGGTATTGTTATAGTCCCTGTATCAGTGATATAGGGGAGGTGCATGGTGACATTAAGTAATGCATGTGTTTTGGGTTATGTATGCAAATGTGATCATTAGGATTAATTAAGGACGCTAATAGCATGATTTCGTTTTTTGGGAAAAAAATTCATTTCGTTTTTGTTATGGAGTTGGACATCTGCGTGTGAAATATTTCTGGAAATGGTAGAGCACCTATGTCTGTTATATGCAGCGTGTATGATAGTGAAACTATGAAAAGGTATATGAAAAATTAACAGAATCTTCAACCTTTTTCTTCCTCCTTGTTCTGCAAATCCTTTGAAGAAGTTCATCTCAAAACGTGATAGGGATAGTATGCTAAAAGCCATTATTTTATATAATATTCAAACTCGGTTTATTTATTTGGAATAAAATATGTTTAGCACTTTATATATGAAAAATGACATATTCGCATAAGAGTTTTTTATTCTATTTGGTATATGAATTGGTGTGTAGAGTTTAGCTTACACACAGAAGATCAATTCATAAGTTCCTATTGAATATAAGCAAACGATCACAGCTTAGACGGAATTGGACAAACTGTTGGCAGGGCTGTAGTATAATATTTCAGCATGCCTATCTTGGTTACGGAAAGTGGTACAGCTTGAACTTACTATGCTAGTACACTTGGAGTGTAATGATCAAGACTATGTGTGAGTCAATTTTTCTAGTCTAACTACTACACTCACACTAACATTATGACATTGTTCATAATTTTAATTTATTAAAGATTATTGGTACGTGTTCATTTAATGTTTGGGACTTTGATTTACCAAAGGGTGAAAGCTTTTTGTACAGGCTGATATACACCTAGTGAATTGGGTTATCGAATTAAATGTACGATGAAAAATAATCTATTAATAAAATTCACGTCTAATTATGGATTGATGATACCCTCTCGAGAATGTTTATAGGTTTTGAGATTGTGTCAAACCCTGCAGGTGGATTTTAATTAATCTGATACATTCAAATAAGTTAAGCGGTAAGCTCGAGAAATATTTAAAGATGACAATTAAATATTAAATGTCAGTGGCATATTTAATTGACGAGTATATGTAACTTAACTTGAGGATTTAATGAAGGATTTTAACGAAAAATTCAGATTTAATTTGAGATAAAATGGGGAGTGTAACTATAATATTTTAGTGGAATATATTATAGTTTATGGATTTTAATTATGCTCATGGATTTGAGCTAATAATTAAATCCGTAAAAAGCCCATGTTTTATTTTTTCTTGTTGTTCCCCACTGTAACCCATGAAAGCCCAAACCTAAGTGAATTAGGAAACCTAACTGAGATTGGAATTCTCAATTGAAGAGGAGTGTGGGCCGGCCACCTAGGGTTAGGAAACCTTAGGTTAGCCGACCCCTATATAAACACAAACTAGTGTGTTTTGTTTCCTAACGTTGAGACTCCAGTTGGACTCGACTCTATGGTGTGTTTGGTAATGATTTCCAAAACAGTTTTCTGTTTTGAAAAATCAAATGATTGCTTAAAATTCATTTGCTTAATTTGTTTTGAATTTTTATTTTTAAAAACAGTTTTCATTTTTCAGTTTTAAAAACTAGAAAACCAAAACAACATTTTATTGTTTTGTAAGATTTTCAAGTGGCATAATTGTAATTAAGATGAATTTATTTTATTTTATTTTTCTCTCTCTTCTCTCACTCCCAACGGTGACTCGCCTCTCTTCACCGACATCGTCGTCTGGCCACCGGACGGCCTTGCTCTGGTGTTGGCCCAAAATCACCTTCATTTTTACCCGATTGATAAATTTGAATTTCATTTTGATAAATTTGAGTTTTATTTGGATGAATTTCAATTTCATTTGACTAAATTTCAATTTTAATTTCATGTTTTTCGGTTTCCGAAAACAAAGTCAAATATCACCAACCAAATGAATTTTTTAACAGTTTTTTTTCCTAAAAAGTGTTTCTAAAAACTATACCCAAAATCGTTTTTAAAAACTAAAAAAGAAAATAATATCCAAACTTAATTTTCTCCGTAGTTTTGATTTCTAATTTTCAGGTTCTTGGTGTAAGAACTCCGCACTCTTGAATCCAAGTTTGGGAATTGGTGCTGATGTGGCAAAATTGATCCATCCAATGAGATTGAGACACGTATAAATGTCCACCTCAGACAGGCGATGTTGCACCTAGCTAGACCGACCAACCTGAAGTATCAGTATGGTTCGGTTGGTCGGACCACGTTTGTCCTACTCTTCCTTTGGTCCTTTTAGACCTATGGTTTGTTCGGTCGGTCATTCTTGACAGGTCGGTTTGGCCCTCATCTACTACTCGTTGATCTTAACGTTTGGTCAAACTGGTTGGTCGGTCATCCTGATATTATATTGGTTGGTCGATCAGCCAGTGCCAGATATGAATTAAATCCGTCACTTCTTTTAGGAGTCCTAATCCTATAACGAGTAGAGACCCAAAAGTACTATAACTCTGACAAATACGCTCAGATAAGGAAGATGTGAGTTTCATTCCTAAACGAATAAGAACTTTGTAAATCCCTATAAAAGGAGGCCCACGCATCAGGTAAACTTTTACATCACAACTTGCACTACTGTTGCTTAAGTTGAGAGAGTTCTCAGAGACCGAACCCTCCCAACTGAGAATTACCTAACTGACTTGAGCGTTGGAGCGAGCCCCCCGAACGAATTCGGGGTCCCTCTTAGCTTATGTTTGTTTGTTTTGTAGGACATCTAGCTCAGCGATTTGGGGTCTGACCAAATTGATTGGTGTCCAGCTAGGACGGACAGTTTTTGGCATCATCAGGTGCATAAGATGGAAGATCCGTGAAATTGAGCTTTGAATCAATCTGGTTGACTTCATCATTCGATATAGTTTATCAGAGATCAGATCAATTCAGAGAGATCTCTAGGTATGTAATCTTTACACAACTAGTTTAGCCATAGATTATGCATGTCCACCATAATAAACAATGAATTTTTGAAACCTGTTTTTCTATCAATTATTCTTATATGCGTTCCTTATTTTTTAAAACGTTTCCGCTGGTGCGTGTTTTCTAACAAAACGAACCTTGTGTCCCCGTTTTCTTAAAATGGTCTAGTTGTTCTTATTTCCTCGTTCTACTAAAAATCAATACAAAATACCAGACGTATTTGGATTTCTCAAGAAAACTCTTCCCTTGCTAACCAGTACGGGACCCTTGTTATATTATACAGTCTGTATAACGAGATTGATGATCTTCTATATATTGCAAAGTTAAACATTTTTCAAGATTCCATCATTTATATGTTTGCTACCAATGGAATCATGATTACATATAGGGGTTTTGATCTGCAATGTATAGATACATAGATACTTTCACTCCAGTGAAGAGTCTATCTTGCGTACACACCGAGAGAAGACTAGAAGGTCGGCAGGATCATTAGCTGCCACAACCTTCTTGCCTTCATCATCTTCTCCTCTAGAAGTAGTAGTGGTGATGACAGATTCACGTATGATATCCTTAGCCGTTGGATCGAGACCAGTTTCTCTATTAGCTTGATCATGATCCTTGTTCTTCCTTCTCTCTCTCTCATCCTTCTCCGCCTGCTCTCTTCTCTCCTTGTCAGCCTCCATTCTCTCCTCTTTCTTTCCCTCTATTTTTGTCAGTGCATGTTTGCTGGTTTATGATTTATCTTTCCCATCTTATTAGTGAAGAGGTTGATACACGTGTACTCTTATAGATGCATGGCATGGCGACACGTACATACAGGCGTGGCAACACCACGACTATGGCCTAACTTGTATTTCTTCATCTCCAAAGAGATGGGCCGCAGTTGGTTGGCCCAATAGAAATAAACGAAGTCCAGTCCAGTAAAGGATAACTGATAAGTGCTCCATTTGGGAAGCCCATATAATGAGTGAGCTACACCTACAGAGTACAGTGATTCATTTCAGTGGTCACGACTTAATATGAGAGTTGTAGTTGATAAGGTTGTCCAAATCCTCTATTTCAATTGTAGCAGATCCCACTATAAGAGTCTTTATCGGCAACAATATTTTTTAAAAATTTATGAATATCTAGTATTCATTAACACTATATTTTTTTGTTTAAAATATAAATCAAATTGATTGCAATCAAAACATCAAATATTTTAGGTTAAATATCCCGACGGTTTAAAATTATTATACCCTTTTTATATTGAATTTAATTTTTGTTCTTAAAAAAATTATAGCTGATTTGTTGGGATGAATACTACAGAATACATATCTATATTTTTTTAAAAATATTTAATGCCCCAAAATGCTATTACAGTTATGATAACTACGGGCAGGATACCCTTTCAATTAGAAAATATCAAAATCGTTTTCATTTAAGATATTATATACCAAAATCATTCTTGAATAATTTTAAAATTTTATAAAATGAGAAGAGCTCTATAATCGGTTATCATCGAGTACACATTTCCATTTAAATTTTAATATTTCTATTTTTTTTAATAAATGATTAGATAACCATTTACATTCTCAATATATATCTAAGAAGCACACATAACAAAGAAAAAAATTGAACTATTAGTTAAGTGTTGAGTTTTTTTTATATACAAGAGTGAGGAGTTCAATTAAATATACTGATAAATATTTTTTAAAATTTATTTATAATATAGAGTCGGACCAATTTTGGTTAGGATATAACCATTTATTAAACGATTCGGATATCTTAAATTTAATATAATGAGCTAAAATCGATCCAAAATTGCGACAGATTTTAAAAATAAAAATCAAAACTATCGAATTTTAAACGTGTCAAGTATCCTGTGGAGAGTACCCAAATAATTTTTTTCCCCACTCCCAAACTTTATTGCAATTTAAGGCAACCCCAACTTACCCAAAATTGTTCCTACAGGGCATCTTACGTGACACGTGGCATCCGAAATTATTGGAAGCTTTTTCCAATAGTAGAGGAGTGCATAAAGTGACACTTTCATCAAATTGGATGTACCACTATTTCACTACTCACATTAATTTGGGTGGGGGAGAAGTCTACTTTTGTTGAAAATAACAGGCCCACTAGTCAATTATTGATTTATTTCACAATAAAAATTGTTAGGATTTGCGATCAGAATTCTGTTTGATCCGATCGGAAAAAATTCACGGTGAGACGAGAAATTGGTGAAATTTTTTATAAAAAATTCTCTTGTAGCTGTTTTATTTATATAGTAAATTTCTCCTGCTTTGACTTTAATTTTTTCTTTTTACGAGTTTTTCACATTAATTTTTGTGTATTCTTAATTATTTCTTATTGTTTATTCGAACCGTCTCTTACAAGAATATTATTTGGTAAACTTTTTATTGTATGTCTTTAGATTTTGGTGGATCTCTCTTGCCATGCATTAAAAAAAATTACAGTTTGACACACAGCCCAACCAATGGCTAGCTGTTTAGAGCATGTACAATGAGACTCTTGAAAATGATATTAAATAATGTATAGAAATGTGTGTTTTTACTGATTCGGCTATATTGAGAGATGTGTTTTGGTGATGTGGATGAGTTTGTGATTTGAGTTTTTGTAAAAATGTGGGATCTAATATTGATTTTGGTGTAATTTTGTCGGAGAATGAATAAGAGACACTTGATATTGTTAATGGATAAAGAGAAAAATGTATAAAGATTTTTATTTTGCTGATATAAACTGTATTTTAATATGTATTTTAATAATATTTATAAATATGTGACTTGACTTTTTATATAATAGAGATGACCTGAATTCAAGAAATGAAAAATGAAAAAGAGAGGTTGCCAAACCATTTACTCAATTATTACTGTTGATATAGTTCCCATGTTGGAAAGCATTTTGCTTTTAATTATTTACCGTTTGCGATCAACGCACTGTTATTCATTATGGTCTTGAACTTTATCACCCACGTACACAAAAAATGACTTTTTTAATTTGGAAATTCACAGTTTTTACTATTTGAATGTGAGCTAGGTAAGATAATCTGCGTAAATATCTCACAATTTACGCACGTCAAACAAACATATCAAAATTTTAGAAATCCAACCACAACCTCCAGAATATGAAAAGCTCTCCACTAACCATTAGATTACGAATTAATTCCAGATCAATGGATTGTTAAGGTGATGCACCATTTATAGAACAAAAGGTTTTCATTGATTAAAACACAAACGCAATGCATGTTCTCTTGCAATTAATGTTGTTGCTTCTGAGGGAACTGTTTTGATCGAGTGATTATAAAATACATAAGATATAATAAAATAAATCGTCAGATACGTGATGAGTATCACTCGAAATAATGAAAAGGGTAGATTTTAACCTTGTTTCAATTAATAAGATTTTGAGAAGTATGTATAAACTGAGTTTAATCTAAGGAGCAATAAGTTAAAAATGGAACATGTTAAACTACTTTGAACGAAAGTAACTCTATTAAAGGTTGAAAATAACTATAAGAACTTACATTGAATAAATTCAAACTGGCTACAAGCTATGGGTACAATTACAGAGAATTAAGTGTCTATCCGTAATATAAAAAGTAAAGTTTTGTGTTTGGTGTTGGACCTCTCCCTTCATAATTTCAATTTCTTTATATAGCTTTTGCGACTTCATTATGATTGGTCGATGTGATAACGGTGCGAAACTGCTTCCATAACTGTTATTCACAAAGTGGGCTTTAAAGTCAATGGGCCTATTCTTCCTTAAAACGGCTCTGATATAATATCTAATGTAATTAGGGGGTGAAAAAACCATTTTTCGATCGTTAGGGGGTTTTGAAAGATGAAAAATTAAAATCATGGGTAAGATCGATAATCATTTTTCAATCATTAGGGTTGGAGGGGTGGAAAAACTAAAATTAGGAGTCCGGGATACTATTTCCCTATTCATTATGGTGTCGAACACTTGAACTTTACCCACCCATGCACACAAGAAATGATTTTTTTTATATGGAATTTCACTGTTTTTACTATTTGAAAATTTGAATGTGTGCTAGATAAACTAATAACTTGTGTAATATCTCACAATTCACGCACGTCAGATAAAACATATCAAAATTTTAGAAATCGAGCCTACAACTTCCAGAAAATGAAGGCACTTCACTAACCATTAGGTTACGAGTTCATTCCAGATCAATGGATTGTTTCATTCTTTCTCCAAAATGTCTAAACTCCAATCCAATATCCACAAAAACTTGTTTAATTAATTGAAACCACGTTAGGGTCCAAAGTCCAAACATAAATATCTTGTTTGATTTAGTTCTTTGAACTCTAACCTGAATTAAATTATTGTCTAATTTATTTGTCCGAATTTAAATCAATCCATATATGACAAATTAAATACATCTAAAGATACAAACCAATCTGGATTGAGACATACAAATATCAGACAAACAATCAATATTGTCCGACCCAAACCCGAAATTTTGTTCCCCCGAATAGATTTCAGGGTTGGTGAGGAACATATTTGCCTTACTATCAGGACCCACGTCCATCTCGTATTAATATGATTCACAGAGAGCAAAGTTTTTTTTTTCTCACTTGTCTTCTGCATAATTCTCGAATGTTTGGATGATCTCACTCTCTTTTAACAATTTCGTAAATACCTAACCAGAAAGATTCATCTCTAACCAGAAAGAACTCATACGGGTGGCTATCACCTTAGTCAGTGTAGAACATCCATAATCGTCACCCAGTAACAGCACAATCACATAGGAAGAGAAACTACAAATTATGTGACAGAAGGCCCTAATTGCTGAAGTTTTCTAGAACAAACTTTATACAAATGCAAGTCCAAGATTTGCAGGCCAGCAACATTGACACCATAATTTAACAATTAAAAATTGAAATTCAATTATTAGAATTAATTTTTTTAAAAGAGGAGTTGACTTGAGAAGCTAGAATTTCACAATTGGTTTTTAACAACTGGGATTCAATTGTCGACGAGTTGTGTTGAGTCAGCTCAACTAAGTTGACCCGTTGCTGAGTTGCCAAGCTGAGGTGGCGATAAGCGGCCGTGTGTGCCACCCCAGCATTAAACACCCATTATTCTCTTCCACTCTGTACCCATCACCGCCGAAGAGAGCCAACAACATGCTTGCTTGCTTGAAAGCGTTCGAACCCAAATGAACCGCCTCGAACCCAGCCGACTCCATCCGACTCCGCCACTGAGTTAAGGTCTCGTGTCGTTCAACACGGTCTGGACCTTCACATGCCACCACGTTGCATATCTGCCTACCCAAGTATAACTCGGACATAACCAGGTCTTGACTCGCCGCCGCCAACCCTGACGACCCCTCCAACGAGTCAAACAAGCTCGAGTAATAATGTAATGCCTCCGTGAACCGGTCTACGAAAACCGGACCGTTGTGGTTCGCTTCTTGTTCGACTACGGTTACGATTTTGGGTTTCAAGGCTTTGATTGACGAAAGGACTTTCTCAATCCCACCAGGACGAGTGAGTAATGGGTGAAGCTCGAATACCGAGTTAACCGCTACCGCCTCCACCTCCGCGGGTCGGATCTCGAGCATATCAGGTTTAAGATCCGCCAAACTATTCGCGACGAAACCACGAAACTCGAATTTGACCCCAATTTTTTCGGCGAGTTGGGCCAATTTCCACCCAACTTGCTGTAAGGTATCGGTGTTATCCTGCTGTGGCGGTCCGATCCCCGTCAACCGAAAAGCCGGTGGGCCGCTGGGTCGTAATGCTAGTGCTTGCATGAGCGCCGGCCATTGCATCCCCTGTTTGAGCCCGAAATCGATGACGTGGACTCTGTTTGCCGTAGCAAAAGCTTCGAGAATGGCTTGATTGGCGGTGAAGTGAGCAAATTTGAGGTACGGACAGCTCTCGTAGAAATGCATCTGGAGAATATCATTACTGGAGGAATCGAGGCAGTCTTGAGGGTATATCTTGTAAATCCGGCGGGCCAAGGCTTCGGCGAAGTAGGTGGCAACCTTTCTCATGGCGCCCGCTTGTGAAGCCGCTAGAATCCCGACGTGCTTCACCAAAGCATCCGCGAGCTTCAAATTTTCCTGATGCACAGCCTCTGCACAAGCCATGAGTGTATGGACCAGCCGGACTCCTGTCTCCTGAGAGTCAATTAGCACAACGGGTCGGGCTGATTCGGACGAATCATTACCTCCGGAAACTGCAATTGTTGAAGCGGATGAGGATTGTGGTACTACCACCGCCGCAGAATCAGACTCAATTGAAGTTCTCATTCTCTTCCTGCCATTTTCAATTTCTGATTCGGGTTGGGAAAGAACCGCCGGACCAGGGATTGCTCTAAGATCAGAATCATCCATATAAACACGAGACCGATGTTGCTGTTGAGAATTGGAGGAATTACTTGGACCAAGCAGAGGATCCGAACCTGGATCGAGATTGGTAGTGTTGAGCTCGGAAAGCATTCTCTGCACCCATCCGGACAGATCAGCGGGGTTATAGTGAGTAGTATCGGTAGCAAGTTGAGAAATCCCATCTTCTTGAGCAGAATCCATGACCATCTCAAGCCGCTCAAGCTTCTGCGCCACATCAGCCATGTCAGATGACCGAACCTTGTAACCCAAAACCGCCAACAACTCATCGACGCCACCTGCATCTTGGTCTTCCTCCCACATCTTACCCTTGCCACTGCTGCCATAACTAGTGCTACCACAACTGTCTGGGTCTGGGTGATCTCTCTTCATCTTTGTTAATCTGCTTCCTTCTTTTTGATTAAAGACTAGTATTAATCGGTCATGGAAGTTCTATTTGAAAGAGAGAAAAAAATGATGAAAAGTGGGGGAATAGAGGTCCAACGGAGAACAGAAGAGACTGAGAGTGGAAGAGATAAGGCTCACTGGAGGCCATAATAATGAGTTTTTTTAATATTTTTGTGGGACGTAAAATATCAGCTCTTGCCTCTGGAAACTGCGTAAAAGCATCAAGAGACGTAACAGCACAGCAATGCTATAAAAAGCTGCTGTTAGTTGTTTTACTGATTCGATTAATATATATAAATATAATTAAGAAAAGTGTATAGTACCCAAATCACGTGGGCCCATGCTTTCTTAATCAATCGAGTTTTTTGGGAATAAGAATGAAATGTGGGGTCCATCTGTCTCCACAACCGCCTTTATCAGCGCGTCATTCCACGCTCGCTTTTTTCATTGACATGGTGAGAGTTTGAATGTCATAGAATCTCCAATGTTAGCCTCTCCAAACATTTTAGTATGGTCATATTTTCACTGTAGCAGAACACGATTTTCAATATAATTATATTTATAAATATAATTTTTAATATAATTTTTTTTAATTTTTATTCACAAACACTTCAAATATCAAGCATTAACATTATTTTTCTCATATTTTTTTACCATATTTCACCTTTTTATATCATTTCACATTTTTCAATACAATTTTTTCAAATCATACTATTTATATATTTCAAAATTTTTAACGTCATTTTCAAATGTCCCATTACACTTGCTCTCACTCCTCCAGTCGGAGATAGTGGCTCGAACATTGATCAGATGGCAACGCCTTCGTAACGGCATGTGAGAAGCAAGCACCAATCGCAGAAAGCTTATCTTGCCTTGCCTTTACAGGAACATGAATTAGGACCACGTGACAGTCACGCACTTCTAGGTGGCTTGTGAGTGAGAGAACAAGAGCACATAGTATATCATCATCGTCCAAGGAGATGTTATTGTTTTTAAGGCGTTATGGGTCCCATATTAGAAAATTGTATAAATTGGATTCAGACGTCGACATCCATGTAATAAGGAGCATCACAAAAGTAAACGGCGTTTGGAGTCACAGTCGCCAAAGTACTGGAATCAGTGGAATGGCCTGCCTCGTTCCCGCCGAGTGGCGACGGCGTTCGTGGGGCGTTTTTTTTTTTTACCGGTGTTTTTATTTTAAATTATTTTAAATTTGTATTCAAATCAACAAAACAGAGGCACTGACAGCTTCAACTCTCATGTAGACCTCGATCACGAGGGCAATTGTAATGGTATGTTTAGAGGAGAAACGAATAATAGATTAAATTGTGTGTTTTTATTAATATGATTATATTAAAATATGTAATTTTGTTAATGGAGTTGTATTGAAATATATGTTTTAATAATATTGATCAGTATATGACTTGACTTTTTATAAAAAGTGTTGAATTCAATATTGATTTTGTTATAATTTTGTTAAACAATGAGCGGTGAAAGGGAAGAGTATATATTTTGTTAATAGGAAGAGAGAAAAATGTAAATAAAATTGTGTTTTGCTAATGTGATTATATTAATAGATGTGTTTTGATGATATATATGAATATGTGGCTTGATTTTTAATTTGTGTAATAAATATGAGACTCAATTTAGAGAATGAGAAATTTCCTCATCGAAATTCGTTGATCATGTGATTCTGCCACGATTGAAGAGACTCTCTAAGAGCAATTTTTATTATATCAATAAAATTGTATTGAAATATGTATTTTATTGATGCGATTATATTGAAAAACGTGTTTTATTGATGTGAATGAATGTAACTTGATTTTTTATAATTTATAGATATTTTGTTAATAGGAAAAGAGAAAAATGTAAATGAAGTTGTATTTTGCTAATGTGGTTCTATTGATAGACGTGTTTTGATGATGTATATGAATATATGACTTGATTTTTAATTTGTGTAATATATGTGAGACTCAATTTAGAGAATGAGAAATTTTCTCATCGATATTCGTTGACCATGTGATTCTGCCACGTTTGAAGAGACTCTCTAAGAGCAATTTTATAATATCAACAAAACTGTATTGAAATATGTGTTTTATGAATGCGATTTTATTGAAAAACGTGTTTTGTTGATATGAATGAGTATGTGACTTGACTTTTTATAATAAGGATGAGATCCCGGATTATTTTTTGTGTAAGTTGTGTTAGATGATATTTCACTAATTATAAATCATCTATCATGATATATATGATCGTCTATCAATTTTCTTGTATGAATGTTTATCGATGATGTTAATAGGTAGAGTTGAACTTAAGTCACTATCCTTAAAAATTTATCTTTAGCCAACTCGACCACCCTTAGGTGGTTGGAGCATGGAGGTTGTTTATATTGTATTAATATCATGAACATAACCCCACAAGGATGAAGGAACTGACATGATGGATACCAGAAGGTAACATTGGTACAAAATCAGTGATTAATACTACTAATGCATTTAATGTCAAGATATTATAAGAGTAAATGAATGCCAAATTTTGCTTTTATTTTTGTAGTTATGAACTTAGGATACAGACACTAGTAGCCTGAAAAAGTAATTAATTTCATTGTTCGTATGCCCTAAGCTTAGCTTGTCAATTTAACTCTGTTAACAAAAATCATGCATTTCTTACCATGGTAACTAGTATTATCATAAGGTATTATTATTTACGAAATAATCGAGTGTCTTGAATTTAATTTGGTATAAACCTTTTTTTAATAAGTAAAAAGATGAGACTCGAACTCAGAATTTGAAATCATATACGATTCAACTTATCAACTTATGAGCAACTCAACTCAATATAAATCATCTAGCCGGCACAATAGTGAATAGTATGCGATACAAACAAAGTAAATGATAGTATGACACATCTATTCATAATTAATTGGGTATTAAGCCGTCTTTCCGTTCGTATATATGCCAGATGTGGACATTTAATAAATTTGATTATTTTGGTATTATCAGTACTAATACATCTTAATATGATCAGTCAGCAATGATTTATCATACTAGCAGTACTGGTTCCTCATATAAATTAATTGTCACAGTATATTATTATAAGGTCAACAGGAGAAGAAAAAAGAGAGCACTAGTCCTTTAAAGTCTAAAATGGGCAAGTTAATAATGCACGATGATAAGTCGAAGCATGCAGAGTGGCAGAGTGGGAAGTCTTTGAACTTATTATTATTCCCAAAACGAATGTGACAACTATACTATTATATTTATAGAAAAATTATCTTATTTGTTTATAAAAATAGATAGTCCGTATTTTAAGTCCGCATGGGAGAAGTTCTCTATATTTATATATATGAAAGAAATTAGCAATGTTTCGATATTTTTTTTAAAAAATTACTTCAATAATTAAGACGACCTTTTTTTTATACGATAAGATCTATGGAAATTTAAAACACATTTTACAAGAACAAAAGTTTTAAAAAATTGAATAAGTTCAATCAAGTTTTTTTTTTTACTAAGTTACCCTTAACACTTATTTTTATGGCAAAGATTAACTAACTTCACAGAAGGGGAATGAGTTTGCATTATAGTGAATTTTAAGGGTCTGTTTGTTTTACAATTGCATTTTATAGCTTAAAACTGTCAAAAATGATGTGCTTAAAGCTATAAAAAATGTTGTGTAAAAAACTGTGGAGTCCACAACTTTAAACTGTATAAAATGTTGTAGGTTGTTTAATTCATTTTTCTGTTAGATTAATTTTATAGATAAAATTACAAAAAAATGGTATTACAATAAAAATTGAAAACTTTTAAGATACGAGGACAATTATGTAATGTTGTCGTGAAATACTATGGGATGACAATATTTCATTTTGTACAACTTAAAATTGTGGGGCTCACAGCTTTAAACTGTCAACAAAATGTATCGTTTGATTGACACAACACACCTAAATGGTCGGATTTCAAAGTTTCAAAGACTGCATTGATGCAGATTGGAGCTTAAAGAAGCAAAGTGGAGAGAAGCTTAAATGGTCCGTAAATTATGGAGCTTCTTCTAGAAATGAGCTCACATAATTTTCTTTTCGATTTTAACTCTATCGGAAAATAACTTTTCATAGAGATTGTTGAATTACCTCGGGTATGCCCCTTCTATGATTTGTAATTCTCTTTTTGGTTAATATAAAACCCTTAATTATCAAAACAAAACAAAAAAGAGTTTGCATTATAGTTATTTATATAGTTTTATACTTTTTGGTTATATTGAATTTGTTGACAAAGGTGCTTTTGTTCTTGTGATTTAATATTATTTGCTTTGCTTTGCTTTTTAAGGCCTCGTCCTCAATTTCTCATGGATGCGTTTGCAGGATTTTGTTCATTTTTCTCATTAAATTCGAATTTTGCTTATCCTTCTTCGTCTTGTCCATGGCGAGGGCATGCATTGTACCTGGATCACTTTTATACTCCATAAGGCTTTGCTTGTTTTAGTGTGTTTGTCATGCTTGAAATAGTGTGATTTGATCTTAACTTAGTCCCTCTATCAACTCTCAACTGTTTTTTTTCTTTCAAAAGGGTATTTCTATAGGTTTAGGACATACATATGTGGCAATGAGAGGAGAGAGGAGAGAGGAGAGAGGAGGAGAGGACAATGGGTGGTGGGTGGTGGAGCATGAGAAAGAAAATGGTGTCAAATCAAAGTGCATATATGTTCGTGGCGTGGCAGTGAACAATCTTTGGTTGCTGGCTGCTGGCTGCTGGGTGTAGGGATTGGGATTTTTATTGCCGATCATCATCTGATGAAAGACAATAGGGGGACCTCTCCAATGTGGTGTCAGGTGTGTGGTCCCTAATTCCTGCTCACTGTCTCGTCCGTACAACAGAGCAGGACCCCCCTCGCATCATGAACAGGCTTGCATGCATGTGATCTGTGAGCTGTGTTTGTGTCTGTGCTCCACCAGCACCACCAAGTGGCTCTAAACTCCAATTATGGTTCTACATTCTTGGTCCGATAACCCTCGCATCACTATCTTCATAAACTACTCAATCTTGCATACAAATTCGAGAGGGGCCGGCTAACACACACAAAAGATACCGGAAGGACTAGTGCACTACTTAACACCGGTCCTCCAACCAGTACATTATTATTTTTTTTTAAATTATAAGACTTTTCTTAGCGTATGAGGTGTGGGAGGAGTTCGAGAACCAATTGAAAGAGTTCGTGACCTGAACATTTCGAGATATTTGAAGGGGTTTAGAATGGTTCATGAATCATTCTCATTTATTCTTTCTGAACCCTTAAAAATGAGGGGTCCAAAGGGATTTACTAATGTATTAAATATGAAATTACAAAATACCCTTATAACAAAAAAAAGTATATATAATTTTTTTAACCAACCCCTACCAACACATTTGTTTACCAAGGATGGATTCACTCTCGTAAAGTCCTCCCAACCATGAGACCTTGCTTAAGAGAGGTGTTGAGAGGGGTTGGAAGGCAAACCCCTCCGAATTATTGCTTGACGCAAACACTTTAAAGTGTTCGAAGGAGTTCAAGAGCCCCTCCCAACACTCTTTTTTCCAACCTAAATGATAGGTTGAGAGGTGTTCACTCAAATAAATTCTCCCAACACCTCCCAACTCTTCCCAATACTTATAAATTATCAAATAATGGGTTTACTTTTATGAACTTCTCTCAATCCAACACCTCCCAACCCTCATGTCAAGCATAGTCTTAAGCGTATAAATATATGAAAAAAGAAGGGATAGTTTTAGATATCTGATATAGACTCAAAACATTCGAAATTATTCTAAAAAAAAATAGGATTGAATTCATCAGGCAAAAAAAAAAAGAATTCTGGAATTCAATTTACAATGGTTCACAATTTTGATCAGCATATAATTTAACATCTAACATACATGCTGTGACGACCCGGCCCAGCTCGACAGCCCATCTGGCCCGTCCGGCACCGCGGCCTCACATTCAGGCTCCATGGGCCCTACCCCCAACCCATCCATTGACTCCACACTTAAGTGATTTACCAAGGAGGTTGTTGGTGCTAGGAGTCGAACTCCTCAACACCCTTTCGATGGGCACCCCCATCACCAACTAAGCCATGACCTAGTTGGTGGCATAGTTGGGCATGGCCCCTATGTTAAAGGGAGGTGAGGAGTTCGAGCTCTACCTCCAACAACCTACTCGCCTGCGGGGAGTGATGGGTTGGGCTGCCTGGGCCATGGCCCTGAGTGAGTACCCACGGGCCCGTGTCTGGGTGGGGAAGCTTATAAAAAGGTAGTTTTTCTGTGACGACCCGGCCCAGCTCGACAGCCCATCTGGCCCGCCCGGCACCGCGGCCTCACATTCAGGCTCCATGGGCCCCACCCCCAACCCCTCTGGCCATCTGCTCGGGTTGTTGCTAGTAGGAGTCGAACTCCTCACCTAGCCTTTAACATAGGGCCCTTGACACCATATGCTAGCAACTGAGCATGGCTCAGCACGACAGTCCTCTGGCCCGCTTGGCACAACCTCGCCACTGGGTACTTCCCTGGGCCATGGCCCTGGCAGCCCAACCCATCACTCCCCGCAGGCGAGTAGGTTGTTGGAGGTAGAACTCGAACTCCTCACCTCCCTTTAACATAGGGGCCATGCCCAACTATGCCACCAACTAGGCCATGGCTTAGTTGATGATGGGGGTGCCCATCGAAAGGGTGTTGAGGAGTTCGACTCCTAGCACCAACAACCTCCTTGGTAAATCACTTAAGTGTGGAGTTAAGGGATGAGTTGGAGGTAGGGCCCATGGAGCCTGAATGTGAGGCCGCGGTGCCGGGCGGGCCAGATGGGCTGTCGAGCTGGGCCGGGTCGTCACACATGCTATGCACAAAAAGCTACCTAACCAAACATCCAATAACAATTTTACCATATATGTTATTATTTTCAAATGTTGCATAAAAAATCATTTTCAACAACATTTACCTTCTATCAAAAATGAAAAGTCTAAACTACCCCTTATATTTCAGTCAAATTACCAAAATATCCTTCATCTTAACAATCTATTATTTATTCTTATTTAATAATAAATTCTTATTTATTTATATTTAATAATATATTCATTTATATTTAATAATATATTTACATTTTTACTAATATATTTCATTATTTATATTTAATAATATATTCATTTATATTTAATAATAAATTTTAATTTATTTTTATTTGATAATTTATTATTATCTCGTAATATATTCAATTATATTTAATAATTTATTTATTTATTTATACTTAATAATATATTATTTATTATTATTTAATAATCTATTCATTTATATTTAATTTATTATTATAATAAAAATATAATATTTAATAATGATAATATTATTAAATATAAATAATTAAATATATTATTAAAATTAAAATGTTATATATATTTTTTAAAAATATTTTTTAATTTGTGCTATTACCCATGCATGTAATTAGTCACAACATTTGAAATAATATATATGTTTTTATTGCAATAATGAATCAAACACCACAATATTTGAAACAACACACATGTCAGCATATGAAACAACTTATGTGCTTTCAGCATATATGTTAAATTATATGTTAATTGCAAAATTGTCAACCAAACGTTACTAATATCTTTTGGTAATAAATTCTAGATTTAACACTTAGATCACTTGGTGTTGGTGAATTCGTGGGCTTTAAGTTTTAGTATTTAAGTCTTGGGCTGCGTCTATTCGAATTTAATGGGCCGGACCTGTCAAACTAATGCCCACTCCTGAGTTTAACAAGACCCCATGGGCCATGGTTGGTCCTTAGAACCAAAAAAAAAACACAAGGAGGAAGAAGAAAAAATAAAAGGCCTAAGGACACGAATTCAGGACGGAAACGTAAGGCAAAACTGCGGGAAAAGGCGCACACACATTCAGAACCTGAGCAATAAAGCAAAATTTCTAGAAATACCTGCCATTGAAGAAACGAATAATGTCGACAGCAGGAATTCATTCCAGAGTCTCAGCCACAGTAATGGCCGCCTGTGCTTTCTCCTCCACAATCAAGCACCTCGGCTTCAATTTCTCTGCTGTCGCCACCCGAACGAGACGCCTTGGAGCCAAAAGGAACCTCACTCTCGCAATGTCGTATTCTCCTTCTAATCCTCTCGAAGTCTGCGTCAAAGCCTCCGCAACCACACCAAACAGGCTAGGCGACTGTGCGAACTCTCTCTCTCTCTCTCTCTCTCTCTCTCTCTCTCTCTTGCTGTTTAAACTTTACTGAGTGGTTTTTATACATGATAGTGTTGTAACTTGTAATGAATTGGGAATTGGTTATACTGTTAAGTGTTTTCATACTTCACAAGCACTCAAAGAAGCAAGGATATCGCAATTGGAAAATAGTGGTAGTCTATGATGTCGGGCATCTATTATGTGACTTGTTATTCAAGCTCCTGTTATTACAATTTCTTTATTTTTAATTATATGGCGTTGAACCATGTAGCTATTGCTGATTACTGGTGTAATGTTTTTGTTCTACATATTCTCTTCAGGCCCATTTTGCCAAAGAGTGTTGCTGACTATGGAGGAAAAGCATGTTCCTTATGACATGAAGCTAATTGATTTCGCAAACAAGCCAGAATGGTGATTGTTTGAAATTATTTTCATTTGGTTCAATTCAATTATCTGAGTGTTTTGATCAGCTGGTTAGTCAAATCAAATTTTAGCAGACTCGTGCAAAGTGTAGATAGAAAAATAGGGAGGAGAGGGAAACGCATGTGACATAGTAAACTGACAGTGATTGAGCCTTGCTTTAGGTTTCTCTGTGTTTAGTACTTACCTTTCTTTTTCAGGTTCTTACAAATTAGCCCAGAAGGAAAAGTTCCAGTTGCTAAACTCGATGAGAAATGGGTTCCTGATTCAGATGTTATTACTCAATCACTAGAAGAGAAGTTTCCAGAGCCACCACTGGGTACCCCTCCTGAGAAGGCTTCAGTGTATGTATTAAATAACATTGATGTATGGACCATATTTTTCTACTTTAGTCAACAATTCTGTTAAACAGTAATTAAATTTTTTCCAATGTGGTACAGAATTGTTGGTGTGCTTATATCGTTTTGGGAGTCTATTGTGGCAGAAACTTCAAATAGAAATTGAATTTCAGAAATACCAATATTTTTTCGAAACCTAGGAATTTCGATGCCTTTCTTTGTACATTTCTTCCTTCCTTCCTTCCATTTGTTATTCAGTAAATGCCATTTAAATTAGAGATTTTAAGACTTTGGGACCTTGCAATGGCTCATGTTGAGCTAGATAAAATGTTGAGAAGAGTTTATCCTCTATTATGTGTGAATTTTTCTGTCATGGCAGATCAATTCAACATCTGTTAGTTCATGCTAATATTTTTGCTGCTCCTGTGGTCATTAAAGTTTGCGATTGATGCATGTGTTTAAGGTCTCATCATGTTGTTGTAAACCCCTGTATGCAAAGTTTTCATACCTTATGGTGGATCTTTGTGGAGGTCGCATTTGAAAAACTATACCATGTCATTAATCCAAGTCGATCTCTCTCTTCTTCCTTTATTTCTCCTTAGAGAAACTTCAACCTTGTGCTTTATTATCTAAGCATAAAGCTGTCATCGGGTCATGCCGTTTATTAATACTTGAACCTCCTTTATGGTTTTTAATTTTCTTATTTATAATTTCTGCTTGGCCAAATGTTATAACCAATTAGCTTTTCTAGAGAGCTGATTTGTAGTCAAGAATTTTAAAGACACTATTAGATAAAATAAATTTAGTATATAACCAATTATTTCTGAATGTGCCTGGAAGCAGTTTCATTTTCAAATTTTTTGCCTTTCTAATGTTTTTATATTGCTATTGAATTACAACCTAAGGTTTTCATGGCCTTTATATTAATATTTTGATGCAGTGGGTCAAAGATTTTTTCCACATTTATTGGTTTTCTCAAGAGCAAAGACCCCAGTGATAGAACAGAGCAGGCGCTACTGAATGAGCTGAGTACTTTCAACGACCATATCAAAGAAAATGTAAGACTTTCATATTTCTCTTTTAATGTTCTATAGTTTCTGTAGGTGGAAGAGAGTTTTATGGCTTGCCTTTGCGAAAATTTCTGCCTAAAACTATTTTGAGTTTCGATTGGTTAGATTGCCACAGAGCATTAGATATGGTTCAAAAGAGAAAAAGAGGGTCCAGGAATAGATTTTCAGGACTCTTGCATGACATTTAAGGTTTCTGCAGCTTTTATTCTTTGTCCTCCCAGAACAGGTCAGTGTCTAGTTTTTATATGTGGGCACAGGGTAAACCCTTATTCCCATGCAATGTATCTCAAACCTTGTGATCACCAACCTAATTTACTTTAAAATTAAATTGTACATCAAAGGCTCAAATATGGCACCAAAAGTCCAAAACATACCTTGGCTAAAAAAATACACGCAATTATAGTCAAAGAATTACAACCCTTAACCTTCATCGCCATCTTGGCACGATCTTGGATTTCCTTGGTTTTTCCTTCTAAGAGTTTGTTACTTAATGAAGAAAGTTACTCCATCACTATTTTGGGTTCATGGCCTTATGGGTTCACTAGAAACAACCTCTCCAAGATACCAGAGTGAGGCTTCATCATTTTTCTATCCGTGACCTTGTTTCAGCTGCAGAGGCCATGAAACGGGGATTAACACCGGAAATATGAACAATAGAGAGTCAACACCTGAATCCTTCTTGCTTAGTCTCCTAAAATCAGAGCAACAAACCAATTCAACAACCTACAACCAGTTATTGATGGCAAAGCTAATCTAAGAAGAAACTCAAGAAGAACTGATTCTTCTAGGCATTCGCTTGAAATAGCCGATGGCTGATAACAATATCCAAAATCATTCCATAATCTTGCTACAGCCCAAACGAGGGTTTTTAGGAACAATACAATAACAAGCTAGTACTAAAATGCCCCAGCTAAAATAATATAATCCCACAAAGGGTAAGAGGCATTTGGAAAGATTAAAAGAGAAAGCTAAATAAGACTATCAAAATAACCCAAGACACAGTGATTATTTTTGCCTTCTTATTGGAGAAGTTGAGTCCCTTTCGACATACTGTGAGGGTTCTTTACTTTTGCAAATCATCTAGTACTAGAATTGCTATTATCCATGCTCTCCATGAGCTCCTGCTCATTAATCTTCTATCTACTACACTGTTGCATCCAAGGAGACAGTGTTTACTTGACTTATTTTGCCATGCTTATACAATATTGGACACATTATCGCTCATATACATAATTCATCGTGCCAATTCATTTGTGACCGTTCTAGCATCAAATCAGCAATTGATATAATGTTGGTACATGAGAGATCTTTTTTTTTTTAATGGCAATGATCCTTTTGCAAAGGAAATACCGAGTTGGTAACTTTGATTTTTCTTTCATTTCTTAAGGGACCATTCATCAATGGGCAAAAGGTTTCCGCTGCTGATTTGTCCCTTGGACCAAAGCTATATCATCTAGAGATTGCTTTGGGGCATTATAAGAAATGGTCAGTTCCAGATTCACTCCCACATTTGAAGTCTTACATGGAGGTATGTGCACTGTAGGCTATACTTTATATTTTTGATGTTACAAGAATTTTATTAGTGCTAGGAATTTTTTTTTATTACCTTGGGCAACAATTTTATTTGTTTCTTAACTGAAATCATCTATTGGTTTTCTTGGGAAGATTTACGTATTTACTTGAGGTAATATGGATATGTCAGTTTTGCTTTTATGATGATCTAGGTATCACTACATAAATAGCATATTCAAAATGTAGGATTAACACTGTATAAGCTGGTTCTTCCCAGATGTTGTAGTGCTGGCAGGAATTCTCACTGAAGTTACTTTTTTAAAGGCGTTCTTTGTTTTCAACCTTAAATAAGATCAACAGTATATAAGAAAGTTCTTCAAATCTACTCCATGAAACATATTGGATGGGTATATTACAATTAAATTCATACACAAATCATTCAAGTTTTTTGTTCATCTATAAAAAAATTTCATATGCTGCTTATTTTTTTTCCCCGGTTCTTTACAGAAAGTATCCACCCTGAGTCAACGAAATAACAGACTGATGATTTTTATGAAATATATATATATATATATATATATTGCCTTTTATATTGAATTTCTTTTGTTTCTAAAGATGCTTCATTATGCTACTCAGGCAATTTTCTCCATGGATTCATTTGTTAAAACTTGTGCACTCCCGGAGGATGTCATTGCTGGGTGGCGCCCAAAAGTCATGGGTTAACGTCCGTCTACCATGGCTCAATGCAACTCATTTACCAAAGGAGAATTCTGTTATCTACCCATCCTAATAATTTGATGTCAAGTGGCATAAATGCAATAATCCATGTAAACTTCACAAAATGCTAATTTGGCCTTCAAAAGAGTAGAGTGTTACCAAAATAGCGTGATGATGAGAAAAATATGTACACTTATCAGTGTATGTAAAGCAATTATATGGTATGCTGCAATCCTTCTTCTGGTCCAATGCTTCATTTCCTACAAAGCAAAGCAATACACTTGGAATGACATGAATTTGACCTCATACTCAATGTCAATGAGATACCCTCCTCTAGCTGGTGGAAAGCACATCTGCCCAATACTCTGCATCGCTTCATGTCGGCTTCATTGATGCCAATGGCGTGTGCATTGGAGATGATTCACGATATATCATTGATTCAGTATGATCTTCCTTGTATAGACACCGCAAACCTTAGACGAGGTCCACAAATCATGTAGTATTTGGGTGAAGCGACAGCAGGTGTAACGTTCCATCTTGAAAGGGGTCTGCAGAATTACTAAAATATTTCCAATGATTATTAACATGTAAAATATCAAATACATTAAATTTAAAACTCAATAAATAAGTTCCGAAAGCCTTGAAGTGCAAATTACGATAAGTCTAACAAGTGAAGCTGTGTGAAAGTTTAAACGACTAAAATCAAACCTAACAATCTCTATCCATGACCCAACATAATCTAGTATCCATGAGACTCTCTCATGTTGTAGGGTGTTGGCCGTCATCTACAAGTCACATGAAAGAGGAAAAAAAAGAGTGGAGGGTGAGATATCAAGCCTAGTAGAGGTGAAATACCCGTCAAGATCTCGGTTACCTAAAGGGATGCCCAAGCGAGCAACAAATGAAAAAGCTTAGAGCAAAGTCTACGGATAAAAATGCTATAAAATCATGAGACAATAAAAAGGTAGAACAACATCTATTGATACAAGAAATATCAAATGAAGAATGACAACGAATCAAATGTAGAATAAATTCTACGAATATAAATATTGATAATGATGGCCAAGCCAACGGAGATGATAGGAAAATAAATATATTAACATGCTAAACAATCAAACGATAATAATGCACAAAGTATAATGCAATCGTAAGCAACTATCAATAAGGATCACGAAGGGTCAGTTAACACCCTGTATCATTTTGTGGGTGGAATAAAGGACCACGAATGATCTGTACCGTAGTGTCTATACAATAATTGGGAATACATCCTAGACAGTGATTACATGTCATGGTGGTGTGTCGTGAGCACGACCACAACAAACAAACTCAACAATTCGACGAGAAAACAATGGTAGCTAGATCAACAACCCTTCTTAAATACTTCAAGCACTGATTTCAACTATAACACCCTGTATCATTTTGTGGGCGGAATAAAGGACCACGAATGATCTGTACCGTAGTGTCTATACAATAATTGGGAATACATCCTAGACAGTGATTACATGTCATGGTGGTGTGTCGTGAGCACGACCACAACAAACAAACTCAACAATTCGACGAGAAAACGATGGTAGCTAGATCAACAACCCTTCTTAAATACTTCAAGCACTGATTTGAACTATAAAAACAATTACACAAGGAAAATAAGGCAAGAGGCGAATTACAAGATTTAGTATACTTGAGGAGTTAGTCGAAGGTAATTTGACGCAGCAGAAGACACAAGAGAAGAAGCTCAGTTCTTTTGGAAATGAGATTCACACAATTAATCCGAAGATCACCGTTTTCAATATTGAAGAAACAAGAGCTGCCACTACAAACAGAGATCATCAGACTTAAACATTGAGAACAAACCTTACCAAAAGGAAAAAACAATAAAGGACATGGCTTAAAGAAAAATTACAAATACCCAACAACCAAATAAATCAACACCAAGTTAAAAGAACCAGCTGCACTAAACAACTCCATTATCAGCATCAACACTTCTCTCAGTCAATCCTTCTTCACGTTCTGCATTAGTCCCATCTGCCAACGAAAAACTCGCCCTCGAGTTGATGTCGGACATTGCAATAGGCCCATGGAAAAGAGTCAAGTCCTGGACATTAAAAGTATTTGAGATACCCAAAGAGGGAGGCAACTCCATAACATAGGCATTGTCATTCAGGCGACGCAAAATTTTGAAAGGACCAAGCTTCTTGGGACTCAATTTATTATGAGGGCCAGCAAGTTTTCTTTCTTTGCGAAGGTAAACCATCACCATATCCCCAACATTAAAAATAACTTTCTTACGATGCTTGTTGGCAGCAACTTGGTACTTAGCAGTAGCTTTCTCCAATTGGCGGCGCATTTCTTCAGGAATATCCCACATTTTACCAACCATATGCTCAGCCAAAATATTCATTCTAGATAACTTGGGCAAAGGAACAAGGTCCAAAGTGTGTAAAGGAGGCCGAATATACACTGCTTGAAATGGAGTCTTACTCGTGGAACGATTTGGCACATTGTTATAAGCAAATTCTGCTTGGGCAAGAACCATATCCCACTGCCTTGGATGCTCTTGACATAGACTACACAAGATGTTGCCCAAAGTGCGATTAAAGACTTCTGTCTGTCCATCAGTTTGGGGGTGAGCTGTGCTACTAAACTTGAGGGTGGTATCCAATCGCTCCCATAAAATTTTCCAAAAATGGGTTAAAAATTTAGTATCCTGATCCGAAGTAATAGACTTAGGAATTCCATGCAAACGGACAATCTCCTGGAAAAATAACCGAGCGATATGGCTAGCATCGGAAGTTTTCTTACATGCAATGAAGTGGGCCATTTTTGAAAAACGATCCACCACCACAAAAATGGAATCAACTCGCCGCTGAGTGCGTGGCAAAACCAAGGAAAAAGTTCATAGATAAATCCTCCCATGGATGATCTGGAATAGGCAGCGGCATATAAAGCCTAGTATTTTGAACATGTCCCTTAGAGGTTTGACAGATATAACATCTCTTGACAATAAGCTTCCACATCCCGTTTCAACTGAGGCCAGAAATATTTAGTTTCCACCAAAGCAATGGTCTTATCGCGACCCAACTGGCCACCTAGACCCCCACTATGGAACTCGCAAATAATATGCTCACGTAGGGACCCACGGGAATGCACAACTTGAGACCATAAAATAGAAACCCATCATGCACTGTATAGTCACCAAACACAAATGGGTGTGTATTGCATGCAGACCTAGCCTTGCTAAAATCATCATCATCATCAGTGTATAAATGTTTCAAGTAGTTAAACCCCACTATTTCATGTCGAACAGCCGTAATTAACAAACTGCGGCTGCTCAATACATCTGCCACTTTGTTCAACTGACCTGACTTGTACTTGAGCACAAGTGTGAATTTTTGAACCTCCGCAATCCACCTTGCATGCGGTTGGGGGTGGTAGAGTTGTTTAAATACTTCAAGGCCTCATGATCGGTATTCAGAATAAATTCTCGCTAAATGAGATAGTGTTTCCAATGTTGTAAGGCTTTGACAACTGCAAATAATTCTAACTTCATATGTCTACCACTTCTTCTGCGCATCATTAAGCTTTTCACTAAAATAAGCCACTGGCCAACCTTTCTGGGATAACACTGCGCCAATGTCCACATAAGAGGCATCATAATCAACCTCAAATAACTTCTCAAAACTAGGCAGCGCTAACACTGGGGCGGTATTGAGCTTGTCCTTCAGCAATTTAAAACTCCCTTAGGCAGCTTCGGTCCAGTGAAAGGTTTCTTGTTTAAGACAATCAACGAGTGGCACCGCAATAGAGCTGAAGTTGGGGACAAATCTTCTATAAAATGTGGCGAGGCCATGGAAGCTCCTCACATCGCTAATAGTCTTCGGAATGGGCCATTCTTGAATGACAACTACTTTCTCCTGATCCACAGTAACTCCACAGGCACCAATGACATACCCAAGAAATAACAAACTGTCCGTCAAATAGATGCACTTCTTTGCATTAACAAACAAATGGTGCTCCCTCAGCGCCTCAAATACATTCCGCAAATGAGATAGATGCTCCAACTCTATCCTACTATAAATTAAAATGCCATCAAAATAAACAACGACAAATTTACCAATAAAAGGTTTGAAAACCTGGTTCATCAGCCTCATGAAAGTGCTGGGCGCATTGGACAGGCCAAATGGCATTACAAGCCATTCATATAAATCCTCTTCGGTTTTGAAAGCTTTTTTTCAATCATCTCCGGGTTTGATATGGATCTGGTGGTAACCACTTTTCAAATCAATTTTTGAAAATATCTGCGATCCCTCCAACATGTCCAACATGTCCAACATGTCATCAAGCCATGGGATGGGGAACCTGTATTGATGGTGATTTTATTGATAGCCCGGCTATCAATGCACATGCGCCAACTCCCATATTTCTTTGGCGTTAATAAGGCGGGAACCGCACAGGGACTCATGCTCTCTCTAATCTGCCCCTTACGTAACAATGCTTAACCTACCCCTGCAGAATATCAAACTCTCTAAGACTCATATGATAGTGGGGTAGATTTGGTAGGCTTTCTCCTGGAACCAAGTTAATACAATGTTGCACATCCCATATAGGTGGAAGGTCATCAGGCATGACATCTTCGAACTCTTGCAACAAAAAGACAACCCCAGCATGTGTATGTTCTAACGTAGATGGTATAGGATCACTAGCACCCTTAAATACCAACACATAAATCTCACCACAGTCATGTAAATCATCTTCAATATTTGGCACGATTAAAAATGAGCACTTCGGAATACCTACACTTGGAGTTGAAACCCTCAAGTCTTCCTTCCCTTTCGAGATCAAAGTGTATTTCTTCCCATCCTTGTAAAATTGATAAGTATTGTCACGGCCCCGATGTAAGGATTGCGGGCAAACTGTCATGGCCTACCAAGGAGCATGTGGCATGCATCCATATCAGCAATGTCACATATGACCTTATCAGTATAATTCCCAATGGAAAAAGAAATCCGGTAGCGCTATGTAACTTTAACCTCGCCCACTTGTCAAATCCAACCCACAAAATATGGGTTTGGATGTTGCTCTATAAGGAGCTGCAACTTTTGGACCATAAGTCGAGAAACAATGTTTGCACTGCTACCCCCATCAATTATGACCTCACAAACTCCCTGGTTTATAGTATATGTGGTCTTGAAAATATAATGCCGTTGAAATTTAGACTCATGGGGAGGAGAATACATCAGACGTCACACAACCAGAGATACCCCAACATCCACGTAAACTACTTCTCTATCATCATCCTCGAGACACTCTTCCTAGTTTGCCTCCCTATCAGACTCACCCTCATTCTAAACCACATTGACAGAAGCTCGCTTTGGACACTAGTTGGAGCGATGGCCAGGTTGCCCACAACGATATCATTTATCACCACCGAGTTTAACATAAGGATTGGTAGGAGGTGGGCATTGTGGCCCAACAGGTTGTGTTAGGGAGTTGTTGTTGCGTAAGGGAGGTCTGCTACTACTGGCTTCCTTGGTCTCTTCTAGAACTGGTGCTTGACCCGAAGCTCATTTGCCACGATTTCGATCAAAAGGACCACTCTAGGCACCTAGCTTGTCTAACTGTGGTTCGGCCCTGATGGGCAGAAAAACAGCCTGATCCAAACTCGTAACAGTTTGCATTGTGACACTACTTTTAACCTATTACAACTACTATGATGCTGGATTGATGGCTCCAAAACAAATATACAATGATATAACATCTTTGCCGCCTCTCCACTATTCATCGTCTCTCCCATTTCATTGAAATAGAGCCCACTTCGAGAAGACATAGAGAAGCACACATCAAGCCTAGCTACTATTTGTTTCCTTTGGCATTACACTTGTTGGTGGAACAAGGCCGAAAATACTTCAGCAAGCTACACTTGTTGGGTAGTTAAAAGAAACCAATTTGCCAGCCAGGAAAACGATATATTGAGTCAAATATAAGTAAGATTCATTTAAAGACTTTCTACTGCTACTGTGTTGTAGTTTGCAAGCACATAGATTGGATGCTTTAAATCATTTTTCACAATAGTCCAAATCTCGTTGTGAGGGATAGGAGGGGCATAAATTGTTTCAGGATTCCATCTAATGTCCTAAATGAAAAGGTTTAGGCATGCGGGTGATTGTACCTAATAAGCATGCTAATTACGTTCATGTTGCTGTATAACAATAATTAATTCTATATGTTTGAGATGTCAATCATTTTGATTTGTGTTATTCTATATGATACAATGTTGCTAATTTTATCTACATTCTTAAATTCAATAGCATATTGATGATATTACATGATTTTTTTTAAAATGTGGGCTATTTGAACATGTAGATACTTGTACATTGAAGAAATTCTGAAAGAAATAAAAAATGTCTGGTGGTCCAAGTTGGCATAATGGTATGCAATTCATGGAATAATTCCTGAACCAAGAAGTTGAAGATATAGCTATGTTGGAACATATAGTTGAAGAGGTTAGTAAACCCGAGACCTCAACAATTTGCATACGCACATTCATTAGGAGGGATCATCTACAAACACACAATGATCTCATTCAGAAGTATTTCGCAGACGACTGCATATACCCACCGAACTTGTTTTGTCGCAGGTTTTGAATGCCCCAATAAGTATTTCAGTAGAAGATACTGAGCCATATTTCAGATTCTCATATGATGCAGTGGGTAGACCTGGATTTTCTTCAATCCAAAAGATGATCGCTGCTCTATGAGTTCTAATATATGACAGTCCGATTGATATAAAGGATGATACACTCATGATTGCACAAGCCACTGCTATAGAAACAGTCCGTTTATTTTGCCAATCCATCATTAGCCTATACTCTGAGTAGTACCTACGAGCCCCCATTGAGGGTGACATCACTCGTTTATTAGTAGAGAATGAGACTCGTGGTTTTCTTGGAATGATTGGTTCACTAGACCATATGCATTGGAAGTGGCGTAATTGCCCCACAGCTTGGCATGGACAGTTCATTGATCAATAAAGGACGACCCACGTTGATACTTAAGGCTATAGCCTCGCGCAACCTTTGGATTTGACATGCTTTCTTCGGGATGGCTGGAACATACAATGACATTTCTGTTCTTGATCATTCGCCCTTATTTGATCGATTCATCCAATGTCAAATCCCTTATTTGACGGACTACATATACCCTCATTATGCCACTTTGATCCAGTCAGTCAAGGATCCTCGGATTAAAAAAGAGAAATTGTTCGCAAGGTGCTAGGAAGCAGCGAGGAAGGATGTCGAGAGGGCATTTGGGGTCCTGCAATCAAAGTGGGCAATTACTCAAGGTTCTGCGAGGTTCTGGGATATCGACACCCTAAGAAATATCATGCAATGTTGTGTCATACTACATAATATGATAATTGAGGATGAATGACACATCGATATTCTACCATGGCAACCAGAGGTAGCAGAGAATATCCCAGATCACATGCTTAGGCACAATGAGGAGTGGTTGGGAACCTACATTAGTTCGCGAATGCGACAGGTGAGGGATAAGAGTGTCAATGCAAGCCTATGAAGTGACCTTATGGACCACCTTTGGAACAAATTTGGGGGTATCTCTACTTATGTTAAAATGCACTTGTTTCATTTAATCATGCGTTGATGTCACTTTTCATCTTACGTTGTCATCCGACTTAATTATTTTGCAGAACATGAAGGCCTTTGATTTGGAGCTCAAGCTACTGCATATTGCTAGTATGTGAAATATTCTCCCTCAAGACATAGTTAGAATCCCATCAATATTGTTATGTTATATGATTTAGGAGTTCTTCTATTATATTTACCAATCACAACTTCTAAAGAACGTTTGTAACAATTTCATGGTCTGAACTTCATAAACATTTGTATCTCATTGTATTTTGTATCGATTAGAAGTGTTGTCCAAGAAACTGGTTTGCAGCTATACTTCTTCAGCTTCTTTGCCAATGATTTATGAGCTTTACACCAACCTTGATTTTAAAAGAAGCAATGCAGGTGAAAATAGCAGTGACCATTTCGTTTAAATGGACAAACCAATCAACAAGTGGTCTATGCTCCAGGCTTCCAATCAAGTAATGAAACCAACAAACTACATTCATGGAATTTTGCCCTTATCAACTGAAAAAACAAAAAAAATTGTTTTTACTTACTAGTTACCACATTTATTTGTGGAAAATAATGGGGTGTTTTTTTTTCCTTTCATTTTTTCCTTTATTTGCATTGTGATGTAGCATTGCATTAGTGGCATAGATGGTATAGAGTGGTGTACAATCATCTATCCTAGACAGACCAGTTTGGTGGGAGGATATAAATATACTACAGTGCCATCAGAACTAGAGCAGAGCCTATGGTCATGATGTCAAATATTTTGCATAATACTCAACTGGGACTTTTTATAAGCTATACTGATTAGGATTTAAACTTTGAGGTGAATTGCAAGTTTGTGTTGCTTTCATATTGACAATTCAAATGACCATATCATTATCCAACAAAGTAAATAAAGGAAGTTTCACAGCAGAAAATAATCTCAAGCATCATCATCCAACAATGTTACTCAACAAAAAAAAAAAGTCCCACACATCATTACCAACAGAGGAAAGATAACTGAGTATCTCTTAGAAATCATTAACCAACAACTTTCACAAAGGGAAAAAATATTACGTCTCCTACATCATTACCAAACAAAGTTGATAATGGTGTGATTTATTAGCATCTAAACATTTAGATTATTACATTTGAGTAGCATGACCATGGTCTACAGAACATGGCAGTAATAACCTTGGAACACTCGGTCCTCTTCCTCATACAGTAAGTCCTCCTAATTTTCTCCTACTTTGAGTTCCTCATTGAACCTGCCTTGTAGGTTGCATGGTTCAAGTTTGTTCGCATCCTCGCGTAGCCGCGTTGCTGCACGCCCTCCGGGAGAAAATTGCAGTGCTCGAATCTCTATCAAGTTAACAAAATTCAGATTACAGTACTATGTTATATTCCAAAAGATCAATTATACAAAACATTTATAAATTTACACAAGGTCCTTCTGTATGTCACTCACCCTTGTGCTCTCTGTCTAGCTCTTGAAGCTCCTGCAGTCGCAAGTAGTGCTCAGCAAGAAGCTCTTCTGCATTCAGACTTGGGTTCTTCTTCATTGAACTCCTCTTCTACAGCTACCAAGTTCTGAGTAATAGTAATACTCTGCCGGATTGCGTCAAGTCTTGCAATCTTAATGGCATGGAAGTTCTGCTTATCAACTGACTATTTTAGTGACTGATAGAGATTCTCCGAAGTTTGACGCCAAGCTGACAGAGTCTCGTTCAACTTACTAGTGTATTAACATTGACATGGTTCCTAAAATCTGAAATGTTGAATGATTGACGTGGCAAGTGAGATGTGCTTGAACCAACTCCTGGAGTCCTTTTGCTCTTATTCTTATCTCTGGCTTCTTTGTCATCAACTGAGGCGTTCCACTTGGTGCAACATTGAAGGTGTAATATTCCGAACTTTAAGTAGGCCTACATAAATAAACAAATAGATTTAATAAATAAATAAATAAATAGGATTAATGGATGGGTACAGGAAAGTTAAGGTATTGCATGGAGAATGTGAGGGCAGGAATGTAAAATAGAAGGATACTACCCAATTAGGAAATAAAAATAAATACAAAAAGAAAATAAAAGGGGAGAGGGGACGCACGCAAACCAAGAAAAAAACCCTAGTCACTAAAGAGAGAGGGCAGCGACGGGAGGGCGAAATCCAGCAACAACGACTGTTCGCGGAAGCAAGGGCACGGGAAATACGAGCTCGACGTCGAGAGGCTGGAGGTGCGGGTTTCGAACGCAACTAGTCTCATTTAGGCCGCCAAAGGAGGAGGAGAACGCACGTTCACCGGAGGTTTCGAAGTCAAAATTCGGGCACTTCCGACCACGAAACAGGTAATGCACACCGGCTCTGGACTTAGCGTACTGGCGTATACCTTTCCTTGCCTGTCGTGTCCCTCACCGGGCGATTTCCGGTGACGACCCGGAAGTGAGACCCATGCGGGTCTGTGTTCACGAGGGGTAGGGGCGGAACAGGGTCAAGTCGACCCAGTTGGGTTTTGACAGACCCGGTTCAGGTAAATAACATTAATTAATTTTAATTAATTATGAATATTAATTAAATGGGTATATTGGAATTTCATGAAGGGTTTAATTCACTAATAATTTAAAAGGGAGTTTTGAGAAAGCTAGTTTAAGGTAAGTGATAATTCACTGCGGTATGGAATTACTGTGATATGTTGCTGAGGTATGGTAAGGTAGATGATGGTGATGTTATTGTGAAATTCATGTTATATGTATATGGTGATGTTGTTATTGTGAAATTCATGCTATATGTATATGGTGATATTGTGGTGCAATTCATGTTATATGTATATTGTGATGGCTAAACTGTTAAGAATTATTAATGTGATGTATGAAATATTTACTGGCACGTCATGCATTTCATCATTCATTAAACTGTCATATGGATGAAATACTGTTTTAAGGACCTGGTATGATCATTACAGAGGGGGTATATTGGCATGTGACTGTGATGTATATGGAAAGGTAAAGGAAGGGTATTTCCCAAAAAGGCGTTCTCTAGTAGGACAAAAGAAAGAAATAAAGAAAGTAAAATTTTGATTTGTTGCTCTGTAGTAGTCTACCAAGGTTAGGGGCTCAAATACTGGAAAATATGTTTTAAATGAGAATAATTCACAATTGAGAATCACGTGCATGCATGCATAATTATCACTTGCTGAGCCCTGGCTCACTAAATTCCATGATGCGGGTAATGAGTTCAGAGAAGAGTATGCTGACATAGATCTTGATGATGGTGTTGCGGATTCGTGAAGAAGATGCTCATGTGGCAGTAGATGAGTTTCATTTTAATATAAGAATAAAAGCGAGAAGTGAGAGAATATTATTATTATTATTATTATAACTAAATTACATTGACTTTGTTAGTTGATGGATGGAAATATGTGGTCCTATCCAGACTCTCGATTTTGGAGTACTTGGTTTATTGTTACCTATATAGAGATTTCGAATATTGCCATATTAATTATGATTGGTGATTGCGGGTTGATATATATATATATATACTTGTGTTATGTTTTCATGATAGATGTTGATTATGGGTAGCGTTACAGAAGGATCTCCCAACAGTGAATGAACTTCAAATCCTTTGTGTGGTCATGCTTAAACATCATGAAGCATGCTCCCCACTGTATATTGCACTCGACATGAAAATTGAGGCACGATATTACAATTAGAAGAGAAAAGAAAAGGCAAAGATCATGTTAACTGGAGATCAAAATCTTAATTGATAACACAGACTTCTATTAACAAAACTTAAAGTAGAAGAAGTAAATAATAAAGTGCAAGTTTCACCTCATCATTTGGGTTAGTTCCATTGAATCGGTTTCTTTGGACCCTTTTGACAATGGCCGTCCATTTTGTCACCTCCACTTGAATGGTACCCCAACGACTTTCACAAGCGCGCTGCCCACGATCTATCCCCAGAGCACGTACTTGGAATTCAACCCATACTCTTGGCCAAAATGCGTCATTGGTATGCCCATTGCCATGTTTTGCATCCTCTGAAACCCTAATCCAAGATTCACATAGTGCAACATCCTCATTGACTCCAAATTAGGTGCTTTCCTAATGATCCTCCGAGTTGTACGGGTTGGATTATGACTTAAGGGTGTCTGATGGTCAGATTCTAGAGGGGTAGTAGTTGCATAGCGCATGTTTGGTAGGGAGTATGTATGATAGAGTATAAGCTATCGTAAAACGTAAAATTTGAGAGTGTCTGAGAGTATGTCTGACAGAGTATAAGCTTATACGCTGTACCAAACATGTGCATAATGTGTTTGTTGGGTACTCATAGACCCCCTATACCATGAGTTGGATTTGAGAAGCTATCGTTAGGTACAATCCAGTTTGACAGTTACTGTGGGGGTACATTTTGTTGGCAAAATGGATCAAGAGCTGCCATCTGGGCAACCTGTGCAGGGGTGAATTGGAGTTCCGACATCCAATTGAAAGGGTTTGGGATATTGGGTTGTTCACATGACATCTCAAATGAAACAATCATCTCTGTTCACCAACTTTTGAAAATTTAGTATCGTCCATCTTTTTAATCGAATCGCAAAGGGGAAAAATCACATTTTAGATTCTTCGTAAAATTTGAAATAAACCACGAATAGAATAAAAATTCCAAAATGAAAAACTCAACTGCATCATCCAGAGGGAAGAGAATCGAGACACAGGAAGGAACAATTGAGAAATTTAAAACAGAAAGTGAGTCGTACCGATTAGGAGAAGCTGAACGGTGATCTTACACCAGAGAGGTGCTAGGGCAAGAATGAGGGGAGGTTGTGGTGAGAGAGTTCGCGCAAGAGAAAGTACTATCCAATACACGTGTCATCTTATTGTGTGTTTTTTCAACCCTTGATTGCCACTGATGTCCTGGAGCGTGGATAAAAAATGGGCTATATTTCCAGTGTCTTTTTTCGTCCACTGCAGCAGTCAAGAAGCATCAAGAGCCCAATAGTGTGGTTTCAAGAGCCCATTGCACTTGCTCTAAAAGACACACATGATAGACGTACGGAGAGACACATGACAAAACAACATGGAGACACATGACAAAACAATAAATTATACATAAAAATGCTAGGAGAAGACACTGATACGGGAGGGTTTAAACTAGCATGAGTTTGTTTATCACAATCCTTTGTATTTTTATTAGGTATTGATGATATTTAGCATTTAAGATTTAAAATTTAAGATTTTTTTTTCTTATAACATTATGAATATTAAAATACTCAATAACATATTTTAGGGGAAATTGCAGCCGTTGATCTAAATCAAGACTCCGAAATCAAATTCCAAAAGCCCCCCTCCCCTTCAATTTTGAGAGAGAACTATAAGAAGATATTCTGGGCCTAAAACGCCCGCCCATTATTCCTCATCCGACTCTCCCCGTCGTGATGACGAGTCTTCAATCTGGGTTCTCTGCTTCCTTTCTCTTATCTTCTTGCTCTTCTTGTCAAAGACTCAATCCTCTACTATTCTCCCAACGACGCCGTTGTAACTTCATCCCCTCTCCTTGGCATTTCAATCGCCGCCTCAAACCAAGATTACTGCATGCAGTTACGAAGAATTCGAAGCTCGATTGCAAGAGAAATTCACGTAAGAATTCATGATTTCCAGTAACCAAAGTGGCCTTATACTCAATGTGGGAAGTTTTGACTTGTCTTCTGGTTTTATTTTTATCCAAAATTGAAAAGTCGAAGTAACGAATGTTGAATTCAAAGTATAGGAAGTTGTCGTTCTTGATTTTTTTTTTCTTTTCTTTCTGTTTGCTTATGGAATGAATTTTCAATGAAACGATATTATTTAGGGGATAATTTTTGGAAAATTTATGAGTTTTCTGTTTGCTTGTTTTTGTGCCTTCTTATTGTTTCGTAACAATCACATTGAGCATAAGCTCTTAAGATTATCTTCTTGTATTCTTGTTTGTCCTAAACTATCCTGGCCACTCTTGTATGGTTTATATTATGAGGTTCCTCTTATTTCTTTCTTTAATTCTACTTTTCTTTTGAGGAAATGGAATAATGTTTTCTTTAAGGAATTTTCTGTGTTAAATCTATCACTCATTTTATTGCATATCAGATGGTGCGGCGGAGGATGGCGTGTTTACTTCTCCCGAGGTGGCAAAGTCCTTTGAATTTTCTTCAGAAGAAAGAATATATAAATGGTATTTTATTTTTGATGAAGCAGAAGTTACATTTTTCTTTTCATTTGTGGGTTCTGCCTCTTAAGTACTGATTTTTTGAATGCTTTGCTTGTTAAGAGTGCTGGTTCTGATTTTTGTGGTAGAGAATGGCAATTTCATATTGTTGTTCTTGTATTACCAATTTACCATTAGAAGAATATTTCTTTTGGTGGAGCTGTAAGCATTCTCAACAGCTTTCTCATCCCTATCCCTATGCTAACAGTGTACAAGATCATTTTTTAGGATAGGGAGTCAGTTTCTACCATACGCACACAACAATGTCTCTATATTGGTTCCCTAAATTTTAAATTTCAAAATTTGAAATTTAAATTTCAAATGTGTAATGGTAACATTTTTAAATAGTACAACGGTCATATTTTTAGAGAACCAGTTCGCAAGCACACACAAAGGCTAGCACAACACTTGTATTCATGATGAGAAAGCACGGTCAGCTCAGGGAATGTGTATGCATTGAGGGAAATTTATAAAATCAGAAGCTAGTAGGACATATAAAACAATTGATTTTTGCAGTAATGTTGAGGAACCTAAGCAAGAATCTCAACTTCTCTTGCTTTATATTATAACCTATCACTAGAGTAACATATGAGAAAATGAAAAGAGGCAAACAACAGAATGCTAAATGCAAATCCATTGTTCATTAGAACAGTGTATGATAACATCTTTATGAAATCCATAAGAAATCCAACAAAACAAGCATATTATCTGCAGACTATATCTTCCTATATACAAGAAACTCCTAAATTAAACGCTATCATATATATGAAATTCTAAAAATAAATTCCCCATCTTCTCACTCATGTGAGCTTTCTCTTACCTCTATGGATCCCAATTCCTTTAGTACCATCATGAACTTCAAGAGAGTCATCCACAATTGACTCTTCTCGTATAACTAGACCACAATTTTGAGTGAGTTTCCTTATTGGAGTCGTGGGTAAGGTTGATTGTGAACTGTGAGCAGGTGGCTCCATTGGAGAAGATGAAAACTTAGAATTTTCCCTATGTGGCATCAGCTCCTCACCACTGGTTACCACCTCCATCATTAACTGTAAAACGAGACAGACAATGTGGTGTGAACAAGAAATATAGGCATTGCAATAAGAAATACAAGAACTATCGAAAATGTCTGCTTGCAAAAACATAGACATAATATAATTGACAAGCAAGCTTAGACTGCAAGTCTCACTAACTTTAGTGTAATATTTTGTATGAGTTCACCAAACTCGAAGTTTATGCTAGGTATATCAACACTGACCAGTTATCACAACTACGGAGGGATTAGGAACACATGCCTCAAATTTCAAATACAACTATAGCAGAACAAACAAGCATTACATAACCCTAACTTTTATAACATACCGGTCTTTGCAGCTACCTCAACTTGGATATAAGGATTGGGGTAGAGAATCATTTAGGGATAGGGGTCCTGCTGAATTAGTATTTTTTTAGATAATCTTTAAATATGGGGATAAATAGTGTTATAGGGAAGCTGCTGAGAGCCTGAGAATGCTCTAAGGTCTTTTAGTGCTAGTAGATTAGATGGCTTCATAACAGTGCATAGATCTGGCTCTCCCTACAACCCCATCCAGCTATTTCTTTAGTAGGGGTCTGAGCAATTTTTCCTGCTAAGCAATTTCAATAATGTAGCTGAGTTGGTATTAGTGGCATCGAAGCTGGACTTTTGCTATTAGATATGTGCAAACCAGGATAGTTTGAGTGAAATGAGGGGCTTATTATGCTTGTGCTTGTGTTATCAACTAGTAAGTACACAAGCTGCATTACAATTTATATTTGTTGTTCCTAAATCCTAATAGCATCTCACATTAAAAAGACACAAGATCGTGGGCTATATGTGGAGGACTTTGAACTGAAATTTTTAGTTGTCTTATGGAACACAATTGTGAGACTTGGTGGGTCCAAACAGGCATTACCTTGAGAGTATGCCCAGGATGTTGTTACGTAGAAGGTTTTGTGATTAATTATCAGACACTGTGAGATTGATCATGGGTGTGTAAGTCTCTGGAAGAGCCTAGGTTTCACCAGGAGATCTTTCTGTTCCATTTCTTTATCTCAATACAAAGATGAAGGTGTAAAAAGAACTTTGAGACTTTTTCTTGAACTATGACTAAAATTGATGGTTTGGGTTCCTTCTACATTTATTATGGTCTTTTAGATTGATAAGATACTAAATGAGGATTTGCTCCGTCCCATCCCCTCAATAATATCTTGGATGCAGCCAAAGGGCTGTTTGTAGGATATTTTCTGATTGAAAAGAGGTTTCTTTCTTTCAATAACAAATTTTATGTGCATATGTTCACCTCTATGTACCTAGCAGGAAAAATTTATGTGTGCATCATTGAGTTTATTTATTTTGTGGGCCTTTATGATTCCAAATTATTACATTTTGATAGTTATCCTTTTGATATTGCTGTTTGCATGATTTCTCAACTGTGGATTTGTCTATTTGCATATTTAGCTGGTGCCAATACTGCCTATGATGGTGCTTCATGACATTTTTATTCACGTGTTTTCTTTTCTTGTGTAATTTGGATGTTAGGTGGGAATCTCAAGGGTATTTTAAGCCAAAATTTGACCAGGGAAGTGATACTTTTGTGGTATCAATGCCACCCCCTAATGTCACTGGCTCGCTGCATATGGGGCATGCAATGTTTGTGACTCTTGAGGTTGTGAAAGTGACTTTGGGTTCTCTTCGTTCTAGTTGAAGTTTCATTTTGTTTTTCTGCATTCCATTTTTTGAATGAACCTGGAAATTGGGTGCACTGCAGTTGTTTTGACTTAAGTGATGCATTTATTATTTATATGTAGGTCCCCCTGTTTTTTTTTTTTTTTTGGCTTTATCAAGGAATAAGAAACGCAACGAAATATAAGAAGAGATGAGAGAATTAGGTCTAAGTTAAGAAAGCTGTCGATTAAAGATAAGATACATTGCATGAAAGCCATTTAGATGAATTATAGCATGTACAACATGCATACCAAGTTACTGGATCAGTACTGAGAAGTGAGAAAATTCAAATCGTAAAAATAGAATAGGGAGACCAAAATAGACAGGGTTGACAGTAATAGGAAAGAATATGAGATCTATAGGATAGTGGATGGTATATTATCACATAAGAACGACTGGCTAATTGAAGTAAGGAGAATCCACTTAGTGGATTCAAAGTGATCTCTCTTATGGATTAAAATGGTCGATCCAGACTGTTTGGGACAAAGGCTTTGATGATGAAAATGATGATGCATGAGCCAAATCTCTGCTATTCTGGTATTCTTGTTTTTTTTGCATTTAGAATTTATGGTTAGAGATATTTAATAATCTATAACCTATAAGTGGGGGATATACTTATGGGGAGAATAAATTTTTAGGTAGAACTAAACAACAGTTCTTTGGCTTAAATGAAGGGCTAATGACATTGATATCCACAAGTATTATGAGTTTACAACGCGGAATGTGATTTCTGATTTGAGTATAATTTGCATAGAATATCTTGATAAATCTAGTTTATGGTGGCAGTGTCGCATAATTATCTCGTCACATAAATGAAAATGAGCCAATGAGGCTAAATTTACTAGGCTCAATAATTTGTATCTTTCTGAAAGGGTGAGACAATTTATCTCACTTCCTACTTTTCCTGTCTATTTTGCTCCATTTCTTGGATGACCTTGAATCAACAATGGGTGAGGCATTTCGGGGTCCTTTTATCCTCTAAATAAGCATGTTCGAACTTCTTTTAACTACATAATTGTCACTGTATGTGACATTTTACGTTGTGTTTGATGACTCCATTTTTGCTTTTTATTGCAATTCTTTCCAATGAACAGCATGCAGTTTGACGTCTTAATTATTTGATGTTCTTGTTAGATGTCATACAATTCCAAAGTTTATGTGCTGTCCGTCACGTTGATTTTGGTCAGAAGCATTTACAATGATGATATTGCGTCCCTAATTTCAGGATATCATGGTTAGATACCACCGCATGAAAGGAAAAGCCACACTTTGGCTTCCAGGGACTGATCATGCTGGAATTGCAACTCAGGTTTTCTTTAGACTGAAAGGCAGTAAATAAACATTGTGTATTGGCTCATATTTTTTTTATTCTATTTTCTCAAGATAAATTATTTAACTATTGGAGTTGTGACTGGCATTTTGACAGACATTGCTTTTTGGTGTCATAACCACAAACTAGTTCTTCTTTGTTTTTGATATTCCATAGAGTGCTGTTAGCCTGTCACTGTTGCAGAATTTTTGTATGCAAGTGTTTGTAAGAATTTCTTTAGGATATAAGCACATGTTGACCTTTTAGTGTACTGCCCGCAAACTTTTAATGGATTATTTATATAATTAGTTTATTTATCTTTTAATTTATTTAATTTTTACTTTTATAAATTTTACGTACTTGATATTGTCTTTCTTACTGTTTTATTTGAGTTTATATTGAATGATACTATTTCTTTTTTTGGATTTCTTAAACCTGTTATCAGAGCTGATATGCATTTTTGTTTTAGTTGGTGGTGGAAAGAATGCTTGCATCTGAAGGAATAAAAAAGGCAGAACTGAGCAGAGATGATTTTGTGCAACGGGTTTGGGCATGGAAAAAGAAGTAATATTATCCTCTCCTGGTTATTTAATTTTTTTTATTTGTTCTGAATTTTGAAGTATTAGCTTTATTTTTGGTAGGTGGAATTTTTATTCTAATGTAGTACTCATAACATTTGCACCGTACACTTACGTGATGTTAGTTATATCTATGTTTTAATATGCATGTGCATGGTTGAGCCAGTACTTGTGTGTGTTTTATCAGCTTTTTCCTCGTGTTAACAATGGAAGTATGATAGAAATAGAGCTACTAGGTGACACCGTGACATGCGATTCTTTACTAAGCAGAGGCTATTGCCTATTAGCACTTCCAGTCTCTGATTAAGTATTTCTATCTAAACACTTTTCTATGTGGATAGTGATATGGAATATCAAATATGGTTCGCCAACTTGCAGAGTTGCAGATGATATATTTCACATGCCTTAGAAACAATAGAATATGAAATTGATGCTGGTGAACAAACGGAATGCCTGCCTTTTAATTTGCCGCAGAGGATGTATAATTAAGGAGTGTATGCAGTGGCATTTTGAGTATAAATATCCAACCAAGGAGCTTTGATTCTAATTTTTAGATTTTCAAAGAATTTTGTTTCCTTGTGTGTTCCTGATTCCTTTCTCCGCTGGGTCGGGGGGTGGGGGATGGATGGAGGTCAAAGGAGGTGCATGACTGTAGAAAACAGATTTTATTGGATCTGATAAATATGCATACAACTACTCTATCGAACTTCTCCTGGGATTTTATTTTTTGCTCTAATTTTATGGCTATCCTACTGTCTACTACAATAATTTCCTTTAATTTTCCATCCTCTGTGTGTGCGCGCATGTTTGGTTATGTGTGCGTGTGCACACGTGGGAATATCTTACTTGCTTTCTATGTTTCAGATATGGTGGAACCATTACTGATCAGATTAGGCGGCTTGGTGCCTCTTGTGACTGGACTAGAGAACATTTCACTCTTGATGAGCAACTAAGTCGTAAGATCTCTTTACTTATAGAAAATATGTTTAATTATTTTTGCTTTTTATCTTTTGGCCTTGTTATTTCTTTTACTTCTCTGATGTCTCTCATATGCTTTAAAATGCCTGTTTAAAGTCTTAAAAATTGCATACATTGGTTGAGATAATTGTAATATTCTCTTCACATTATATGACCTGAGTCCCGTTCATTTCAACTCTTGTAGGAGCTGTAATGGAGGCCTTTGTTAGACTTCATGAAAAAGGCTTAATCTATCGAGGTATATAGTCGAATTCTGCTCATGCTGTTCACGTAGTCTTAATCAGCAGGGAAATTTCATTAATTCTTCCCTTATGGAAGTTTTTTTGTCCATTAATTTCGTTTCTGTCCTTGGAGTCCTTTTTCACTGAACATTGAAATACTCGGATATTTTAAATTGACTTCATGATATAAGCCTTGTGTTTGGAAAACTGTTATTATTCTCTTATTGTGTCCCTTGTTAAAACAGTTAGCGGACATAATTGGGTTATCAGGTAATTGTTTATTGTCTCATTGGTAAATTAAGTGTAATCTCATTAAAGTGTACATCCATATATTTCTTTCAGGGTCTTACTTGGTGAATTGGTCCCCTAATCTTCAAACTGCAGTCTCAGACCTGGTATAATGCTTTTGAAGTGGAGTCACATAACTGTTTTTGCTATTTTTGGTAGATGTAAATCACACAACATATATTGTTAAACCTCTTTGTAGGAAGTAGAATATTCTGAAGAACCTGGTACTCTATATTATATTAAGTATCGCATTGCTGGAGGTTCAAGGTAGTTATTTGTTTGTCCCTTTTGAAAGGCTTAAATATTCTTAAAAAGAATGTTGTCCTATTTAATCTGCGTTATAGAATGAACTCCATATTAGCTGCTTATTTTCATAATGGATTTGTGCATCAGTAGTTGGGAATTTCAAACTCAATTTCGTTGCTTTGCTATTAGTCATTTTTTTTGTCGATTGATTAATGGTGTTTAAAATCTTACGGAGTTCTAATATTTAATATGAGTGTGACAAGCAAAGATTTTTGGATCAAAACTTTGTGAAAAAATTACTCGATAAGAATCAATTGGGCTTGCTTAAATGGGTAGAGCCAGTACACGGGATTGTTTTCTTTATTGTTATTTGCCCTGCTTGAAATGAACTGGGTTAAATGTGGCTAGGCACAATGGACTAGAATTACCTGCATATGGCTGGCTCATTATATGATTTCTTTCTAGATGATAATGATAAGATTGTCCCACATCGAAAGATGTGGGGACTCTGGTGTTGTTTATAAGGGTGCCACCACCTTCCCTGGTTACCCAGATTTTCTTGTGGAAGGGCTTAGGCCTTTGAGGGACCAAGGGGTTGCGGCCCCTGGGTATGGGCTCGTGGGCCTGCTGGCCCATGGGAACAGCTCAGCTCATGTGCGCATGGGCCGGGGTTGGGCCTGGGTGGCTTGGGTTTTAGTTTGAGTGGCCGGCCCGTGCGCGGGTGCTCGACCAATCACTGGGCCTTGGTTACAGCCGGCCCATGTGCGTGCATGTGGGTGTCGGTTGGGCCTTGGGTGTTGGGAACCTTATCAGATAATTGTTATGGTAATAGTAATACCATCCTTTCAAGCCCATTCCAACACCTTAATTAATCTGGCCTTAATCCGTATCCCGTCTTTGTCTTATCTGCTAACGCGTACTGATGGTAGACAGTCTGTGAGACCCTATTAGCTTATTTAGGAGTTGTATTCCTTTCAAGATTCTCCTTTTGACCTCTGCCAAGAAAATTGGGAGGGAAGTCTTGTAATTAATTCTTAAAAAAAAACTCAATCTGCTGATTAGAGAGGTTGTGTGAAAATGAGGTTCAATAAATTGATGATGTCGAAGAAGAGAATATTATTGCAAAAAATAACAAAAGGAAATTTGATGATGCTTTTATGTCTTTGACACGTCATTGTGGATATACTTATCTGAAGAACTTACTTGATGTTGTCCATGTGCTTGCTACTTTCCCGATTGAGGGTCTTTTGACTCTCTATTTTATGCAGAAGTAATGCTTTGTTTTAGGTAATGTTGGATGTTTTATAGTTGCAAGAGGTTAGCAACCTTTTGGAGCATGCTCCTTTATGCTGAATGTAGAGAAAAAAATCTTATGAGGGAAAATTTAAAAATGTAGTATTTAGAGTTTTATTAGCGGAGAAATGATATCCAGTAGGGCTCGATACAGTTGCTGAGATGATGGGTGGAGGGTAGCCTACATTTCCTGTTTGCCTTTGCAGAAATTTATGATTAGAGCACATGCAATGGTTAATAGATTGTTGTCCCCATTAAAATTATTTGTGGACCCCACTTCTATCACACAAAAATTCTAACCACACACATCTCCCAATACAGTCATATCAGCAAAATACATATTCCAATACAGTCACATCAGCAAAACACATCTCCCAATACAATTATTCATTTCTTCATTATTCAAACCAACTATTTTCCTTTCCTACATCTTTTCCACAACAAAACTACACAAAAATCAAGATTGGTCCCACCAAAACACATCTTTCAATACAACCAAATCAACAAAACACATCTCCCAATACAGCCACATCAGCAAAAACACACATTCCAATAACATCTAATGTCCCCGTTAAACACACACCATTGCATGTGCTCTTAGCGTTCAATCCTCTCCATAGATAACTGTTCTTGTGTTTTATGTACTTCTGAATTGAATATAATTTTTGCAAAACTTTGTTTCTGTATGAGAAGCCACTTAGGTGTTCCTTCTTATTGTTTCTAAATTGTACCTGTCTTCTATCTTGTAACTTCTATGGACTGGCAAATCATGCTGATATAAATATTCTTATTTTATCTTTTTCTAGGAGTGACTTCTTGACGATAGCAACAACTCGTCCTGAGACTTTGTTTGGGGATGTAGCCGTTGCAGTGCATCCTAAGGCGGGTAACTTTGTATATATTGTTGAAAACTTGAATAGGTCTTTGGATTCATTATACTCTGATACAAAGCTTGTGTATTGGGATTTCACTCTTTTTTATTTGAGATCATGACCTTTGCCTTCTTGTTTTGTTGAGTGATATATTCCCTATGAAAACTGTGTCCCAAAACCTGAAGTTGATTTGAGAAGTGAATTTTTATTATTTACATATTATTCTAACTATGCTGCTCACATTTTTTGCTGAACTCGGCCTTTATTGGGGAGGCTCAATACATGCAATATTGACTTTTGATTTGAGAAATGTCATGTTTTTAACTTAGGATCTGATATTAGCAAACTATTTCAATGTTATTATTGTTATTATTGTCATTATATGAACAAAAACATGAAGGGATTTTTTGGCATGTCGGATTGGACTGGATTGTATTGGACTGAGTTGGTCTGAATTGGATTAGAGTGAATTGGATTGGCTTGGATTATATTGGAGGGGAGTAAAATTATTCTTTGTTTGATGCTTGAGCAATAACTCCATATAAGCCATGAATTGTTGTTGTTGATACATACATAATACATGTATTTATGCAAAAAAAGTATGAGTAGATAGAGCACCAGAGAGAGCTGTCAATCACGAGAGTGAAAAGTGCCTTTGGTTTCTTAAAAACTAATAAAGGACTGAAAGGGATAAAATTGGAATAAAAGTGTTATGAATTAGAAGGGTATTTTGGGTATCTTGTGGTGTTAGGGTATTTGGTGTATTGTGTAACGAGTTGGAATGTATGGAAAATTATTGTGCTGTGCTGCCTCTTCTTCTTTCCTCCTCCTTCTTTCTTCTTTTCTCTTGTTGAGCTGCTGCCACCTCTTCTTTTACATGGTATCGGAGCCTCGTTAGCCTCTGTTTCTGGTCTCTGTTTCTGTCTCCTTTTGTGGCTGCTGGTGTGGGCTTTCCGGTGATTTCTGGTGGATTCCGGCGAGAGGTTTCTTCAACAAAAAAACTCCGATCTGTGTTGATTGGAGTGTCCATTTAGTACACCACCTGCGCAGGAGGACTACCCGGCACCAGGCGCTCCTTGCGCCACCGGTCGGTGGCTGATCGGAGCCGCGCGTGGGCCCCCTCGCCGCCGCTGCCGGCCACGCGCCTCCGCTGCCGGTCACCGGAATGTGAGGTTTTTCCAGTCTTTTGTTCTGCTGCCATTGAAATTGCCTTCTTGTTGATTTTTTCCCTACACTCATGTTGGTGGGTGTTTGGTTGGAGGTGATTTTCCAATTGTTGTGGGTGTAGGCTGTTTTTGGGTTGTTCCAGCAAGGGTGTGTGCTCTTCCAGATTTTCAGGTTTGCTGCCCGATGTTCTAGTTGTGGTCATCCCGCCTTTATATTTCCAGATTTGATTCTGCTTGGGTTGGGGCTGTTTTCATTGATTAGAACTCTTAATTTTGAGCTGTTCTTTGCTATTAATTCATCATGAGTGCGGAGGAGAAGAAGGTCGTTACTGAAGTGTTGGCTACCTCCTCAAAGATAACTGATCAGAAACTTAATGGCTCTAATTATCAGCATTGGCAGAAGATTGTGTTGATTGCCCTTAGAGGAATGGAAAAAGAGGATCATCTTGTTGATGCTCCTCCTGATTCCCTTAAATATGTTACTGAACATAAGTTATGGATGCGTGATGATGCACGCCTGTATGGTCAACTACTGAATTCAATGGATTCTAAAGTTTCTGAATTGGTGACTCATTGTGACACTGTGAAACAAATATGGGAGTACCTCAGTGTCTTGTATTCTGGGAAGAATGATATGAATCGGGTGTATGATGTGGCTCTGTCCTTCTTTCGACCCGAACAGAAGGATACTACTCTGAGTGATTATTTTGCCTCTTTCAAGAAAGTTTATGAGGAGTTCAATTCCTTGATGTCTCTGGACCTTGATCTTGAGCAGAGACGCCAGCAGCGCGAGCAGTTGGCAATCATTGGCTTTCTTAGTGGTTTGAAACCTGAGTATGAATCTGCACGTTCGCAAATTCTAGCTAGTGGGGAACTCTCTCTTACTGAGGCTTTCTCTCGAGCTCACCGTTCTGTCAGACCTGCTTCCTACTCATCGGATGTTGTTGAACGGTCTGGTCTAGCTGGCTATTCTTCTTATGATGTTGGCAGGGGCCGCGGTGGTCGTGACAGCCATGGTGGCCGTGGTGGTCGTGGGGGCATAGATGGCAAATTTACTTGTTACCATTGTGGTGGAGTAGGCCATACTCGTGATCGATACTGGATGTTACATGGTAAACCACCACAGAGTCGCTCTGCCCACGTTGCTTCTGGTGGTGTAGGTGTGGGTGTTCAGGATTTGAGCATTGCTTATGGGACCTCTTTGTTTGATGACGGTCGTGTCAGTCTCTCCGCTGCAGAATACTCCCGTATCATGAGTCAGATGTCTACTCCTAGTGCTGCTTCGGTTACTCCTAATGCATCTGCTTGTTTGTCAGTGTCCCCTCGTACTTGGGTTATTGATTCTGGTGCTTGCGATCACATAACCGGGAACACAGGTACTCTTGACACATATTCCTCCACTTCTTCATCTCCAGCAGTGCGGGTAGCTAATGGTAACTTGGTAGAGGTGCAAGGAATTGGCACTGCATCTCCTACTCCACATTTGCACTTGGACTCTGTTCTCACTTTGTCATCATTTCCATTTAATTTACTATCTGTGAGTGCTATTACTAAGGCTCTCAAGTGCTCAGTAACGTTTTATGCTGATCATTGTGTTTTTCAGGATCTATCAACGAACATGATGATTGGTAGGGGTCACCTTAGTTCTGGAGGGTTATATGTGTTGGACGTTCAACCTTCTTCCTTGATGGTGTCTAGTCCTCCATCTCCTTTGGATCTTCATTGTCGTCTTGGTCATCCGGCGCTCCCTAGTTTGCAGATTTTATGTCCATCTTTATCGTCTTTACAGCAGTTATTTTGCGAGTCCTGTCAGTTTGCAAAACATCATCGTCGGTCTTATGTGTCTAGAAGTCTTAAACGAGTTTCTGCTCCATTTTCTTTAGTTCATTCTGATATATGGGGTCCATGTCCTATTGTATCTAAGTTTGGCTATCGCTATTTTGTGACTTTTATTGATGACTATTCTTGAACTACTTGGGTTTATTTAATGAAAAAGCGTTCGGATTTATTTTCTATCTTTTGCTCTTTTGTCAATGAAATCCATACTCAGTTTGATAGGTGTATTCGAGTTCTTCGTAGTGATAATGCTAGAGAGTATCTCTCCACTGAAATGTCTTCGTTTCTAACAAGGAAGGGTATGCTTCATCAGTCTTCTTGTCCTGATACCCCTCAACAAAATGAGGTGGCTGAACGTAAAAATCGTCATATTATGGAAGTTTCTCGTGCTCTTATGTTCCATATGCAGGTTCCTAAACTGTTATGGGGGGATGCTGTCTTGACTGCCACTTACCTTATTAATCGTATGCCTTCCTCTGTTCTTAGTGGTCAAATTCCATATCAGCTTCTGTTTCCTCAGGATGTGCTTCATTCTATTCCCATTCGCGTGTTTGGTTGTACTTGTTATGTCAGGGATATTCGGCCTCATCTCACTAAACTCGATCCTAAGTCCTTACGGTGTATTTTGCTTGGCTATTCCCGCACTCAAAAAGGGTACCGGTGTTACTCTCCTGACTTAGGACGCTATCTTGTATCTTCTGATGTCATTTTTAATGAGTCTACCCCGTACTCTTCCCATACTACCCCTGTGTCTTCTACACCTGATGAGTTCCTTATTTATGATCTTGATCAGCGCCCTGCTCCATTATCCCCTTTGTTGAAAACCTTTGTCCGCGGTCCTCGCTCTGTGTACCGTTGTCCTCCATCAGGTCCTTCTGACAAGGTGCCTCTACTATCTCCTGTTGTGCCGACTGATCCTGCTCCTCCCACTGCTCCTGACCCTACTCCTACCACTGCTCCTGCTCTTGATCCTGCACCTGATCTTGATGTTCCGATTGCTATGCGCAAAGGCCGGCGCCAGTGTGTCAAATATCCTTATCTGCTATCATATCTTATGCAGGGCTCTCTCAGTCTCTCCGGACTTTTGCTTTGGCTATTGATTCCATCACCACTCCTCGTTCTTTATCAGAGGCTCTTGCGTCTCCTGGGTGGCTCACTGCTATGACTAATGAAATGTCGGCCTTGGAACAAAATCATACATGGGATTTGGTGCCTCTACCTCCGGGTAAGAAGTCTATTGGTAGCAAATGGGTCTTTACCGTTAAGACTAATCCCCAATGGGTCTGTCGCTCGTCTTAAGGCCTGTTTGGTGGCGAAAGGGTATGCTCAGACTTATGGTGTTGATTATACTGACACTTTCTCTCCGGTGGCTAAGTTCACTTCTGTTCGCTTACTTATTTCTCTTGCTGCCACTTTTCGTTGGCCTTTACACCAGTTGGATGTGAAAAATGCTTTCCTTCATGGTGATCTTACTGAAGAGGTGTATTTGGAGCAACCCCCTGAGTTTGTTGCTCAGGGGGAGTCGGGTATGGTGTGTAAGTTGAAGAAATCTTTATATGGCTTGAAACAATCTCCTCGAGCCGGGTTTGGTCGGTTTTCTGATGTGGTACAGAAGTTTGGGTTGAAGAGATCGGAAAAAGATCACTCAGTGTTTTACCATCGATCTAGTGCAGGCAGTATCCTGTTGGTGGTTTATGTGGACGATATTGTTATTACGGGAAGTAATGAAGATGGGATATCTTCTTTGAAGGTGTTCTTGCAAAGTCAATTTCAGACTAAGGATCTTGGTACCCTACAATATTTTTTAGGTGTAGAAGTCGCTCGGTGTCGACGTGGGATATTCCTATCCCAAAAGAAATATGTTGTGGATCTTTTACAAGATACTGGAATGAGTGGTGCAAAGCCTTGTGACTCTCCTATGGTCTCTGAGATGAAACTTTATCCTGATGAGGGGGATTTGTTTGATGATCCTGAAAGATATCGACGGCTTGTGGGGAGGTTGAATTATCTTGGGGTGACTCGTCCGGATATAGCGTTCTCAGTGAGTGTGGTTAGTCAATTTATGTCTAATCCTCGTGTTCCTCATTGGGATGCTGTCTTACGCATTCTTCGGTACCTTAAAGGTGCACCGAGTCAGGGTTTGTTATATGCAAACCATGAACATGTGAATATTGAAGCATTTTCTAATGCTGATTGGGCAGGATCTCCTTTCGATAGGAAGTCCACTACTGGTTACTGTGTGTTTGTTGGTGGCAATTTGATTGGTTGGAAGAGTAAGAAGCAATCTGTGGTAGCCCGGTCTAGTGCTGAAGCCGAATATAGAGCGATGGCTCATACTGCGAGTGAGATATGTTATGTGAGACAATTAATGCACGAATTGGGTTATATTCCCTCGGGAAGAACTCAGTTATGGTGTGATAATCAAGCTGCTATTCATATTGCATCGAATCCTGTTTTTCATGAGAGAACTAAACATATTGAGGTAGATTGCCATTTTGTGCGTGAGAAGGTGCAATTAAAGGAGGTCGGTTTGAAGCATGTGAGAACTCATGATCAACTAGCTGATATTTTCACTAAGGCTCTAGGGGGTGTTCGGGTTAACTTTATTTGTAACAAGCTGGGCATGACTAACATCTATGCTCCAGCTTGAGGGGGAGTGTTATGAATTAGAAGGGTATTTTGGGTATCTTGTGGTGTTAGGGTATTTGGTGTATTGTGTAACGAGTTGGAATGTATGGAAAATTATTGTGCTGTGCTGCCTCTTCTTCTTTCCTCCTTCTTTCTTCTTTTCTCTTGTTGAGCTGCTGCCACCTCTCCTTTTACAAAAAGTATACTTGGATAGTTTGATTATTTTTGTGCACCAAACATAGGATTGTACTAAAATAGTCCAATATAGTCCAATCCTACTAGTAATCCGGCATACCAAACGTAGCCAAACTGTTTATGGGGTTATATACTTTGCCCTTGTATCCTTTGAAGAATCACTAAGAATCTCTTTGATATAAGCATTATGATTTGTGTTTCTTCCATACATCTATTACATGTAATATCGAAAAAGTTATAGCCATTGCTGGAATGTAAGTTTGAATTAGATTTGATTACTCTCTGCAGGATGAACGCTATTCCAAGTACATTGGGAGGATGGCTATAGTTCCTATGACATATGGTCGTCATGTTCCTATTATCTCTGACAAGGTAAAGGCATTCATATACCTTTTTGTAAGAGATTTTTGAATTCAACATTGTTGTTTATTGGTAAATGATCTATAGGTCTAATTCATGGGCATTCCCCTATCTAGTTGCAAAATTAGGCATTTTTGGACTCTTGATCTCTATTTGAAGGCGAGAAAGGTGCACTGTGGATGAACGAACATGGCCGGGATGCAGACCTGTGTACCTTTCAAAATGAAAATGTATTAAAATGAGAAATTTTTTTAAGGTCTTTTAAAAATGAATATTACTTTGCAGAAATTTGGTTTCAAATAATTTTATAGTCTACTGATTGGTTCAGAATTCAGATCAGTTTCATTTCATGCCTTCCTTGGGATCTTTTCTTTCTGCAGCATGTCCAGATGCACAAAACGGCATTGGTATTTTTTGATATTATTTTCTGTTATATGAGTTTAAACTAGTTTGCAAGGGAAAAAGGCATAGTAGTTTTGTGCATTTGCATCTGTTGTTTTTCTTTTCTTTTCTTGAGATGTAATCCTTTTCTACTGTCCATGCAATGAACCAGATCAGGTCATATATTGCACATAGAACACACTTCTGCATTTTCTTTCCTAGCCAATTTTAATAAGCCGCCAAAAGTCCTCTTTCAGATACTTCCTGTTATTTGTTTCAATTTTGTTTTTTCTTTTTAAGTGTTGTGTGCCTTTCAGTGGATTGAGCCACTTCTGATCAGCATTTTTATCCTCTTTGTTTTAACTTAGTTGTTGCTTTTGGCATTCTTGACTCATCCTTCATGAAGTATTTACTTGAATTCCGTCTTATCAGTTTAATATCTGATATGTGGGTCGTCGACCTGCATGAATTAATTTTTTAAGGGGGAGGGCTCAAACACAGTAGCTTGCTACTGGAGCTTTTGAGTGTCGCTCATGCATTGCACTACTGCCTGGGCCTGGAGCATCCCTCAAGAAAGAAGGATGAGTCAAGAATGAATTCTTTATAGCAGTTTTAAGACTTTCCCTCGTTGCAGGCCCATGATAAAGAGGCCATGAGTTCAAACCTTCCCTACAGTAAATTTCATAAATAATGCCCTAGAATAAGAGAGTAATTTCTGAATTCCATTCTCATGCATAAAGTGCATTTATGGAAATGGATATTTAGAATGGACCTGTCATACCCATTTTGATAAAGGATGCAGCAACACCTTCCCAAACCTGATGGAACAGGTGCTTGAAGTTCATCCACTAGCTTTTGGTTTCCATTAAGAGCTGCGAAAATATTCAAATGATGCTATAATTCTCATTTACTTTTATCTATATGTTCTTACATTCACATATTCTGTGAGTATCTATCATTTTCGCTCCTTAATTCTTTTGTGGGAAGAAATTATTTTATTGGTTTATCCTTTCATCCGGGTAAATAATTTGATTTCTGTATTTATATGTTTTTTCTGTTACGACAGTATGTAGACAAAGACTTTGGGACAGGCGTGTTGAAGATAAGCCCTGGACATGATCATAATGATTATCTTCTTGCCAGAAAGCTTGGCCTTCCAATACTTAATGTGATGAACAAAGATGGGACTCTTAATGAGGTTGCTGGACTGTTCTGGTAAATCTCATTCAATTGTTGAACGATAATGAAAGCAAAGTATGCTTTATTGATTTGTCTAACATATGGTACTAATGACTCTTGAAATATTAGTGGTCTTGACCGGTTTGAGGCACGTAAGAAACTGTGGTCAGATCTTGAGGAGACAGGTTTAGCTGTAAAAAAGGAGCCTCACACCTTACGAGTTCCGAGATCCCAACGTGGTGGGGAAGTATGTCGCTTGGGTTTTCACTTATAATGCTTTATAATTTTATATGATCTTGAACCGAAAGTTAATTGAACCAATGACTCATCAGTTTTGCTCTTCTACTATTTTTCATGCCTCATATTAGGTAATTGAGCCATTAGTAAGTACGCAATGGTTTGTGACTATGGAGCCCTTAGCAGAGAAGGCCCTTCATGCAGTTGAAAAGGGAGATTTAAATATTATTCCTGAAAGGTTTGAAAAGGTATGTCACATTGAGAAGGATGCTGCATTATGTGCCTTCATAACTCCTGTGCTGTACAGATTAACTGGTTTTCTCTGTTTGAACGTTTGGTGTTTTTTTTTGAGCTGCTTAGTTCAGCAGCATCGGGCAGGCAGATGTGCCCTTATTATCTTGTGGCCTCCTGTAATTTGTTGCTGAACCATTCGCATATGTCGTCTAAAAGACTGAAAAAAACACCAGTCTTACACTGGGGCCGTTGTTCATTATCAACTTTGTCTGTAAAAAAGATTGTTTTTCTAACTGCAACATGCTTTACCAATTTCTGTGTTTGCTTTTTTTTTTCTTTTCTTCTATTGATTGTAGATTTATAAGCACTGGCTTTCAAACATTAAGGACTGGTGTATAAGCAGACAACTCTGGTGGGGACATCGCATCCCAGTTTGGTACGTTGTGGGAAAGGACCCTGATGAAGAATTTATAGTTGCACGGAGTGCGGATGAGGCCTTAGAGAAAGCTTATGAGAAATATGGAAAAGATGTAGAGATATACCAGGATCCAGATGTTCTTGACACTTGGTTTTCAAGGTAATTTATTTCACCAAAAACTCATATTCACTTCTTGCTCTATGTGCTTACATGGTACAAGAATTTGTTTAGTTGTGCATTGTTGCATGAGTGGTTTTTTTTGTGCAACCTTTTTGGTTTGTTTTATGTTTTTTGGTATTTTACAGTGAGGGAGGCCGGAGGAAGGAGATGGGGTATTTTATGATAATTCTTTGCAAAATATAGTTTCAACTGTATTTTTGTGTGCATTAATGTTGCCTGCCCAAATTGTTGGTGATTAAAGCTTTTTGATGATTATGATGATTAATGTTTCTTGTATTCCGGTGTTTGGTTGTTGATAGCATTTAAAGAATACTGTGACACTATTGGAGGAAATTTAATCTGAAGAATTTGTCCTTTCTAACATCCAAATCTCAAATTGCTTTCATAGTCACAATTGATGCGATTGTACATCATGTTCTTAAGCCAAAATTTCATCATCATCAAAGCCTTTGTTCGAAAAAGTTTTGCTGGATCAGGTACAGGAATCGATAAAAGTAATTATTTTGAATACACTATGAGGATTCTCCTCCTCCATTTGTTGCCATCTAGCTATACTCCCCATTCTCCACTAATCTTATGGAGCCCATATATTTTCTGATTACTTCTTCCCATGTTTTGTTTTGTTTTGGGTCTTCCATTTCTCTTTAAAGCCAAAATTTACCCCTCAAAATGAGTTTTCTTTCTTCGTTAGATCACATTTCTTAGATTTCATTATGTGGCAAATGCCTATGCCCTTTGAAAATTTACCTGATTGTGTGCTGCTTCTTTGTCAGTGCACTCTGGCCTTTCAGTACTCTGGGGTGGCCAGATGATTCAGCGGAGGATTTCAAGAAATTTTATCCAACAACAATGCTTGAAACTGGGTAAACAACTCTTTAGCTGTCTCCTGTTGTTTCAATTTCACGTATCGATTTCTATTGAATGACTATGGATACAATATATTCACTTTGATATAGAGGCAAGCATTGTGCTTGGCCTGTAGTTGACTTTTTGGAGACAGTGAGATGGTTTGAATTGACAAAACTGCCTCCACCACAGAAAGAAGTGGGTGGGGATATGGTGAGTGTGAGGGTGGATGGCACTGATCAGTTACCACGTAGCCTAATTATGTTCCATAGTAAATTATGCAGTTACTGAGAATCAGGGCAATCTTGTATTTAACTACACAGATCTTAAGATGTGTAGAGGAGCTAGCCACTATCTCTGGTATCTCCTTCATCCTCCTCAAGTCTATTTCCTAACTTTACTATGTTAAGCACTCGTGTGCAAATTCACGTATCTATACCAAGTCTACAGGAGAAGACCCTCCCTTACAATTCATCTCAAATTTCTTATGGCCACACACATAACATATTCCTCTTTTCTATTTGCCCAGGTAGGGTCTTACTGTCTTATTCACATCATCACATGTTTTGTTTCTAAAATAGTTGAGGTAAGATGGTGCTATGTCTAACACAAAAATTTCAAATGAGTTTAACTTTGCATTTACATTTTTAAGTAATTAATTGTCAAAAATTATCGTTCTAGAATAAGGAGAGTTAAAGTCATTTCTAAGTGGTCTAGTTGCATCAATAATATAGTTTGAGGTCCCTCAATGCTTTTGGAAAGAAATAGTATTTGGATGTATATATATATATATATATATATATATATATATAAGTTTCAATGGGTCATCATTAGTTCGCCATTTTAATGCTTTAAATAGGCACCTCAATCATCAATGTTAACTTCTTTACCTTGGACTGTCTGGTCCAAACCCAACGCAGTTTCGTGCCACATGCTTGTAAAGCCTGCCTTTTGGTCTCTCATAGGGAGAATGACTGTCTCGTTTGTTCTTAGATGGGCCTTTTTGTCCTAGAAAGTAGCTAACTCTAGTGATAATGGAATTAGCAATGAATTGCGTTATGATGTGGTTTTGCATGTACTATTCATTTATCTTTGATGCAGGAGCATGCCAGTTTCGTCATCTGTTTATCACTGTTTATTTTATTTGTATTTGGGTCTTGTATATTTGTGTGTTTGGGCTTTGCTGCTTGTTGGGCTTTGCTCTTTGCTGGGTGGTGTTTTGTGTTTTCCAAATATGTATGTTCTGGAGGTCTTTGGAGGGGTATTATGCAGAAAATATCAAGAATAGTATTTCTTCAGTTCTAGCTTTCTTCTTTACGTTTCCAGATTGCGTCAAGTGGTATCAGAGGCGGCTACTGTTGTCTCTAATGGCACGATCACACGATCCTTGAAACGACCATCCCGATGACGTTGATCAAGGGGTGCGAACCTTAACTGCAGAGGCGGTCGCTGAGATCGCTGCGGAAGCAGCTAGGGTAGCCGTTCAACAAGGTGTAAACCCTCAACTGGACGAGCTTCGGCGTACGATTGAGGCGTTGACACGGCTTGTTGTTCAACACGGCAACAGGGAGCGAAGCCCATTGCGTAGGGGTGATAACGAGGGTGCACCTCGTGAACTCGGACCGGTGCGGCGACACCCTGAATGGCTTGGTGATGCCTTAGCAAGTGATTCTGAGGAAGAAGAGCTGAATGAGCAAAGAGGAGGACCCCATGATAGACGAGATCAAAAGGCCGACTACAAGATCTTCATCGATCTCAAAGACTTTAATGGTTCACTGCACATTGAAGAATTTCTTGACTGGGTAACAGAGGTAGAAGACTTCTTTGAGTATATGGAGATCCCTGAGTTGAAGCGAGTGAAGCTAGTGACCTTCAAGTTAAAGGGGGGTGCATCTGCGTGGTGGCACCAGATCCAAAATCGAAGAAAGATTGCTGGCAAACCACTTATTAAATCATGGAAAAGAATGAGAAGGATGATGGAAGAACAATACTTACCTCCTGATTTTCGGCAACAACTTTACTTGAAATATCAGAACTGTCGGCAAGGAGAAAGGAGTATGGATGATTACACTGAAGAATTTCACCGTTTAAGCGCAAGAAACAACTTGGATGAGCCTGAATATCGGATAGTTGCTAAGTATGTGGGGGGGGCTCAAACGTGAACTCTGTGAAGAACTCACTGTGCAGACGATCTGGAGTTTGAGCGAGGCAGTGACCAAGGCTAGGAAGTTGGAGGAAAGAAGTAAACAGCGAGTCCATTCTCGACCTCAACGACAGTCGATTGAGTTTCACAGTAGTTACAGCAGAGGGGTACAGAGCAATTTGGGCATTGATAGCAAACAGAAGGCGAGAGTCGATGACGAAAATACTGGGGCTGCTGAAAAACATAAGAAATGGACAGGGGGCAGCAGTCGAAACCAGAATACTCAACAGACCACAAAGCCAGCATCGACCCGACAACAGAATTACCCAACAACTTCTCAAAATAATCCTTATGCTCGACCCGTGATTGATAAATGTTTTAAATGTGGATTGGCTGGGCATCGATCAAGTGATTGTCGAGGTGGGAAACAAGCGAACCTGGTCAGTACAGGAGAGGATGAAGGTGAGGCTTATTTAGCACATGGTGATGCCTCAGATGATGATGCTTTAGAGCTTGCTGCTGATGAAGGAGAACTATTAAATTGTATCGTTCAGAAAATTTTATTGGCACCAAAGTTGGAAGAAGAAACTCAACGCCATAAAATCTTCAAAACAAGGGGTACCATTCTTGACAAAGTCTGCAATGTAATAATTGACAGTGGAAGTACTGAGAATATTGTCTCCAAGGCTTTGGTGGATGCAATGGGTTTATCAACTGGAAAACATCCAACACCTTACAAAATCGGGTGGATTAAGAAAGGGGCCGAAACACGGGTGACTGAAATTTGTCGTGTACCTTTTTCTATTGGAAAATTTTACAAGAGCGATATAGTGTGCGACGTTGTTGATATGGACGCCTGTCATCTCCTCTTGGGCAGACCTTGGCAGTATGATGTTGACGCCATCCATAAAGGGAAAGAAAATGTCTATGATTTTTGGTGGAATGGAAAGAAGGTGAGGTTGGTGCCACTTACCAGTAAAAAGAAAGATTTAAGAGAGGAGGGAAAGAGCTTTCTGGCCGTTGTGAATAATCATGTACATGATGCCTGTGAGGGATGCAAAAAAATAATTGAAGAAGAAAGACTCACTGCCGTGACTATCCCTGTTGAACTACAACCTTTATTAGATGAGTTTGCTGATATTATGCCTGCTGAAATGCCGGCAAGGCTTCCACCAATGAGAGACATCCAGCATTGTATAGATCTTGTGCCCGGAGCCAGTTTGCCTAATCTTCCCCATTACCGAATGAGTCCGAGGGAGCATTCAATTTTGCAAGAGCAGGTTGATGAGCTGTTAAGAAAGGGATTCATTCGAGAGAGTCTAAGCCCTTGTGCAGTACCAGCTTTGTTAGTTCCTAAGAAGGATGGTACGTGGAGAATGTGCGTGGACAGCAGAAAAATCAATCACATAACTGTGAAGTACCGGTTTCCTATTCCAAGGCTGCAGGATATGTTAGACCAATTGGAGGGTGCCCAGATTTTTTCTAAACTTGATCTGCGCAGTGGGTACCATCAAATAAGAGTCCGACCGGGGGATGAGTGGAAAACGGCGTTCAAGACCAAGGAGGGGCTTTATGAATGGTTGGTCATGCCATTCGGTTTATCCAACGCGCCGAGTACTTTTATGCGTTTGATGAACCAAGTTCTCAAACCTTTTGCTTGTAAATTTGTCGTGGTGTATTTTGATGACATCCTAATTTATTCTCATGATACAGAGTCTCATCTAAAGCATTTGCGGGATGTCTTTACAGCCTTGCGCCAACACAAGCTCTATCTGAATTTTAAAAAATGCAGTTTCCTTCAGCGCCGTTTAGTATTTTTGGGGTATGTTGTTGGGGCTGATGGCCTTCGGGTAGATGAGGCCAAGGTGCAAGCAATTCGAGAATGGCCTACACCACAAACTGTGGGTGATGTTCGGAGTTTCCATGGATTAGCAACATTAAAAAAGGAAAATTTGTTTGGGGTGAGGAGCAATCAGCAAGTTTTACTCTTTTGAAGGAGAAATTATCCCCAGCACCTGTCCTTGCGTTACCCAACTTTGAAAAGGTTTTTGAAGTAGATTGCGATGCATCCGGCAAAGGAATTGGAGCTGTTCTTTCTCAAGATGGTAAGCCCATTGAATTTTTCAGTGAGAAGCTGAATGATGCGAGACAGAAATGGTCGACTTATGACCAAGAATTTTACGCCATTTTTCGGGCTCTTCGACAGTGGGAGCATTACTTGATCCAAACTGAATTTGTGTTATATAGTGACCATCAGGCCCTGCGATATCTTAACAGCCAGCAGCATCTTGGTAAACTTCATGCACGATGGGTCAGTTATCTACAAAAATTTACTTTTGTGATGAAACATAAATCTGGCCAACAAAACAAGGTGGCGGATGCGCTTAGTAGGCGAGCTATGTTGCTAGTTACTTTGGCCACGGAGATCACTGGGTTTGAATGTTTACGAGAATTGTATGCCACTGACGAAGATTTCAGCCAAATCTGGGATCAATGCATTCATCATCAAAGCACAGGTGATTATTTAATCCATGATGAGTATTTATTCAAAGCTAATCGATTGTGTATTCCACGCAGCTCACTTCGCGAACAGATTATTCGTGAGTTTCATGGTGGCGGTCTTGCTGGTCATGTGGGCCGGGATAAGACTAAAGCGCTTGTAGAGGCTCGTTATTTCTGGCCAAGTCTCAGCAGCGATGTGAAGAAAATTGTCGCACGGTGCCGTATATGTCAGGAAGTCAAGGGATACACTCAAAATACTGGCCTATATACACCCCTTCCTGTTCCAGAAACCATTTGGGTTGATTTGTCAATGGATTTTATCCTTGGACTGCCCCGTACTAGAGCTGGTCGTGACTCCATCATGGTGGTTGTTGATCGGTTTTCAAAAATGGCACATTTCGTAGCATGTAAGAAAACATATGATGCTTCTAATGTTGCTACGCTCTTCTTTCGTGACATTGTTCGTTTACATGGCATCCCCAAAACAATAACATCCGATCGAGATGTTAAATTCATTAGCACCTTTTGGCGGCATTTGTGGGAAAAGTTTGGAACGAAATTACAATTCAGTAGTGCTTTTCATCCACAAACCGATGGCCAAACGGAAGTGGTTAATCGTACTTTGGGCAATATGTTGAGGTGTATCTGTGGTGACAGGCAGCGGACTTGGGAATCAGTTCTACCACAGGTGGAGTTTGCATATAATAGCATGCTTAACCGGTCTACTGGTAAGCCTCCATTTGAAATTGTGTATGTTACACCTCCCCGCCATGTGTTTGACCACCTCCCTGCCACCTCTAACAACACAACATCTGCTGAAAATATTTTACTTAAGGCTCAACAAATTCATGCTGATGTGCGTGCTCATTTAGAAGCTGCCAATGCTAAATACAAATCTGAAGCTGATCAGCATCGACGCCTCAAAGTATTTAGCGAGGGGGATATGGTTATGGTTTACTTAAGCCGCAATCGATTTCCTGGAGTTCGGGGAAAATTGGATAAGCGGAAATATGGTCCCTTTCGTGTGTTGCACCGTATCAATGATAATGCTTATGTCTTGCAGTTGCCTGACCATTGGAACATCTCTAATACTTTTAATGTGGCTGATTTGGTGGAGTATCAGGAAGACCAACCACTTTATCCAGCTGATTCAGAGACCAGCTTGCTTCTGAGTGGGGAGGACTGATGCAGGAGCATGCCAGTTTCGTCATCTGTTTATCACTGTTTATTTTATTTGTATTTGGGTCTTGTATATTTGTGTGTTTGGGCTTTGCTGCTTGTTGGGCTTTGCTCTTTGCTGGGTGGTGTTTTGTGTTTTCCAAATATGTATGTTCTGGAGGTCTTTGGAGGGGTATTATGCAGAAAATATCAAGAATAGTATTTCTTCAGTTCTAGCTTTCTTCTTTACGTTTCCAGATTGCGTCAATCTTCCTGCCCCCCTTTTCTCTGTTTACTTTATTTTGTTGTGAATCTTGTGATACCGTATTCTTTGCAGTGATAGTTCTTCACTTTTTCAACAGGCATGACATTTTGTTCTTTTGGGTGGCAAGGATGGTTATGATGGGAATTGAGTTCACAGGCTCTGTTCCATTTTCATATGTTTATCTTCATGGACTTATTCGCGACTCCCAAGTAAGTAGACTCCATGGATTGAAGCTGCTGCTTTGAAATATGATAAGAAACAACCCCCAGAATTGGAATATTCAAGGCTATGCCCAAGTCTATCAATTGTCATAGGGTCATAACAAAATATCAACTATTATGTCTTAAAAGGCCTAACCATCCCTAGAATATGTCTTACAGGCGCTTTTGAAATTTATATTTCAGTCTTCTGTTGCAAATTGCAATTCTGGTCTATGAGTTCTTGTATGTCTTATCTATGCCAAATAGAGGTTTGCTGAACTTATTTTGTTTACCTGGCATGCTATCAATTGGTGTTCTTTTAAATTGTTTGATCTTCTGTCACTCCTTTGTTTTCTACTTTAGATTTATTATTCAAAGAAATTAAAAAAATGTTCTACTCCCTAGTTTCCCTGTTAACTGAATTATTGGTACTTAGACTTCTTGTTAACTCAGTATGGTACGAATGAGTAGTTAAAATAATGTCAATTTTTTTTAAGGGAACTTATATGTATGACCGTAATAAGATTATATCGCTATAATGCCATTCTTAATCCTGAAAGAGTATTTTATCAGCTTAGAGTTTACTTTTAATATTATTATTTCTCTATGTGATGGTCACAACCTTCTCCGTCTTTTGGGTTTCAAACACAATCTTAGGCACAGAATATAAAAGTTGTAGATATGAAATGTAGAATTGTGAAATAAATGGAAGCTTAAAATTACAGAGGCAATTAATCAAAACAGCTAACGAGGAGTTGATTATCCAGCAACAAACCCGAAATATCAATTTATGCTCCTTCTGACCACTAGTAGTAAACCAATCAACAATCAACTATTAGAATGGATATGAGATGCCAAGTAAGGGATTAGCAGTGAGAGAAGATGCAAAACCAAAGGCTTCCACATGAAATCGGCGGCAAGACTTCAGCAGTAAGAGAGAGAAATCTGGCAAAAAAGAATTTTTTTTTAGTTGTTATGGCAAAGGAAACAATATTACAGCACCTAACTAGGGTTCAGAAAAGACAGTGCAGTATAAGATGAAGCGCGGGAAGAACTGAAAGGAATATGAGTGGAAAGAGGGATGTATAAGGTTGCAGCAGAGAATGCTAGAAAATTCCAGCATGAGCAATATTTTAGCCTTCTACATTATTTTTCTCTTCCCTCGATAAAAGTCAGAATCCAGGTTTCATTCAAAGGATAGAACTCAACTAAACTTATTCGAAGGTCTCTACCACTCCTCACAAGCTTGATTTTACGCTCACTTTTCCTAGTAAGATCCTTCTGTTAGATTTAAGGATAATTAAGGTGCTAGCAATCTTTTCACTTTTCCTTCATTTTTTAACGTGTCACTTTGTCACGTATCTTTTCATTCTTTAACTATGTGGTTCAACTTCTGATGAAAATGCAACAAGCACCAGAATTATGCTTCAGTATTGTACGTTGTTGGACTTAAAATTCCAGTGGAGGCAATCCTTAATGGGCTTGATCTTTCCTCAGCATATATGTTTAATTTCTTTGTGACTAGCGCATACAAGCTATCAGGTGAAGACTGAAGAGTCATATATTTTCTTAATTCTTATCTATTCTAACTCAGTTTATGTTGGATGGCATACAAGTCATTCCATAATTCCTTCTGAATTTCAGTTTTTACAGAAGTGCGTGAAAATCTATGGAATTGATTTACTTGGTTGATTATCTCACTCTAGTATTTTGTCATTTATTTTGTTGATAATCTGCGCACCAAGATGTGTCTTATCAAGAACAATCAAGAAAAGCATTTCTTGAAAAAATTGTCAATCACTTATTTCTGATAGAATCATGGCTTTTGGCTTTCCATTTATAGATTGTATTACCCTCTATTTCTTCTAATTTTGTGTATCTTGTTGACATATGATGCAATCAACTGTTTCAGGGGCAAAAAATGTCTAAAACACTGGGGAATGTAATAGATCCAATTGACACAATCAAGGAGTTTGGCGCTGATGCTTTAAGATTTAGTCTTGCTCTAGGAACTGCTGGCCAGGTGTTCTTTTATCTTGAAGTCCTTAAAAGCAAACACTGAAGCACAAACACAACTACCACAATTACTTGATTGATCACTTCTTGGTTCGTTTATTACTACTTCGCTAATCTTGAATGCTTTCGACCCAGGACCTCAATCTGTCAACTGAGAGGTTGACTGCCAACAAGGCTTTCACTAACAAACTATGGAATGCTGGCAAGTTTGTGTTGCAGAATTTACCGAGTGAAAATGACGTATCTTCTTGGGAAAAGATACTGGCTCATCAGGTTCACTTACCCTCCTTTTTATGGGCATTTTTCTTTAGTAATTGATGTTGAATGTTTCTGTGACATCATGTCCTCAAACAATTTCATTACTTTGTTAACTAAGGAAAAAATGTTACTCTATTTCAAAATCACGCAATGATAAAATTTCTAGATATGCGCAGACTGCGGGGCTAAAAATTTGTGTACTTATATTTCAGGAGTAGTTTTTACTTGGAAGTTCATAGTTTCTTGTTTCAGAGTTTCTCCATGATTGAAGTTTTGCGATGAATTCTCCAAAAGCTTTGAATAGTCCTCTTAGAAAAACAGCTGTTAAATATTTTTCTGTAAACTAAGGTGTTTTATTTCTTTTCAGTTTGATGAAGAGAAATTTGTATTTGGGCTTCCCATACCAGAATGTTGGATGGTAAGAGGTCTATTTCCGTAATCTATGGTCTGCTTGATTCAATTCACAGTTATCCTTAGTCCTTACCTTTTTTAATTTTATTTTCAGGTCTCAAAACTTCACATGCTTATTGATTCAGTGACCTTAAGCTATGACAAATTTTTCTTTGGAGATGCTGGAAGAGAGATATATGAGTTTTTTTGGAGCGACTTTGCTGATTGGTATGTTTGCATTTATTCGGAGTGGCATTCAAAAATATTCATTTAGAGTAACTGACAAATTAAGTTTCATATTTTTCTCCTCTTGTGAGGTCAAATTCTAGATAGCTTAGATGACTAGTCAATTGAAACAAAGTGCAAGCCATGGGCTTGCTCAAATGAATAACACTGTCAAACTTTGTTGGCAAAATTATTGCACACTGTCAATGCAGCTTGCACTATCTTTTATCACCATATGCATGTTGTGTGCCTTGAGTATTAACTTTTTATCGTCAAAGTCTTTAAGGTTAAGAACTGTTGTGCACAAAGCTTTCGCAATGGGCGGAGACGGGTATAGATAGTATGTACGCAGATTATATGTGGAGCGGCTGTTTTGAGGAATTGAACCCGTGACCTGTAGATTGCACTCCTGTTACTCTACTGGGCAACATGTTCGTTTGTATCATTCAAGCCTTTATCCTGTGACTTATAGGTTACATCCCTGCAACTCTACCACTAGGCGACATGTTCGTATGTATAATCTTTCTTAAATAAATTGGGGTTGGCCACATGAATCCATAAGAGAAGTTGGACTTTCTATTCCTATATGAAGCTACCCCCTCCCTTATTCTTGTTCTTGTGTAAACGATGTCTTTCTTTTTGGGCCTTCCTCTGCTTTTTTTAGCGTCTCCCTCCTATCAGGTTTCTCAACCCTTCATACTGTCAAAATAATACCTATTTGTTGCATGTGTTCAAACCATGTGAGATCATTTTTCACACGTTATCTCTGATTGTGCTACTTCTAACCTAGATCAATTATGTCATTTCTTGTTATTCATGATATATTGATATTTAATTTACAGACAGAATGAGTTATCATCTCTACGGGATTAAAATCCTTGTATTTCGACAAGTCCAACATAACATTCCCGTGTCCTCCTCATGCATTCTTTGGGCTTGTCTTTGATGGTACAACATTCTATACCATACTTCTTGTGGGTGCACAGCTCACGTATTGGTCACACAACACCCCAAATGCACTCATCCCCTTCATTTGAAGCACTCCAATCCTATTTGATACATCCATTCTCTTATATTATGGTCCCTATATTTCTGAACATCCTACTTTATGGTAATTGATTTCCATATATTTCAATTGATTCATCATGTTTTCTCCTGCTTTTACATAATTTACACTGCATATACTCTAGTCTGGTTTAGTCCTACTTGCTCTATTGTCTCTCTCCAAATTTCTAACTTCGCATTAACTCTTGATTACTTCTCATCCATGATAAACATCATACAGCAAGGGAACACATCTTGCATAGATCTTGTGAGTATCTATGCGCCTATTTGTGCTTGTGGAAATGATAAGTCAATAAGAATGCTCGTGTTTCAGATGTAACGTTTAATTTTACTGGGATTCCCATGTGGTTCAAACATGTTTTGCTGGTGATCATAGTATTTTCACTTTTTGCAGGTATATTGAAGCTAGTAAAGCTCGTCTTTACCACTCTGGTAATGGTTCTACTGCTTCAGTGGCACAAGCAGTTTTATTGTACGTTTTTGAGAATGTACTGATGGTGCTACATCCTTTTATGCCATTTGTATCCGAGGAACTGTGGCAGGTATTTATTCTATATACTTTTTCCTTGTTATTCATTACATGTCGAATATTGCTCTTCTGACAGTTCACTTCTTTTTTTCTTTTCTTTTATTTTTGGGTAGTTTACTAGTTGTATATTCATATGTGGTTATTCTTTGGGAATTCAATTTTCACATCATCTTTGCTATTATTATTTATGGTTATAGAATGTTTTGCTCGTCAGGTAATTGAGGATTCAAGTTAAACCTCTATAAATTAATACCCTTGGATTTATGAAAATTTATTAATTAATCAATATATTATTTAATTGATAAATTAATAATTCATTCATTTCTACATTAATTAATAAACATTAATTTATCAAGGTATTCTTTATTTTTTTTCAAAACTTCTGATGATTTAAATGAAGACGGTGAAGTTGAAAACGGTGGTTCTGTATTGGACTCTGTCTCACATAAGATATACTCAAAGCGACAATCACATTACATAATTTGCTCTTACAATACGAGAACATTATACTAAAACTTCTTAATAAACTAAGAAAAGTTAGAGATGAGTTTCTAGGGGACATCAATTTCAAGAAAAAACAGTTGACATTGAAGTCATATTTTGCAAAGGGCTACTAATTGAGTCATGTATATATATAATTTTGATGTAAAAGGAGATTATTAATTTATATATCAAGTGGGACCTATGTGTTTTTTTAAAAAATGTTTTATCTTATAAATTTAGCGAATTATTAATTTATCACATTGGTCCCAAGTGGGGACCGATTAAAAATATTATTTAATTGAGATTATTAATTTATCGAGTATTAATTTATCAAGTTTATACTGTAGTTTGTTTGGATTGATTTTATCTTATTTTCATAGCTAGAGAAACCTAGAACTTCCACACTCTTATATAGAAGTAGTTTTCAGGAACCTATTATCATGGTTGAAATCTCTCTCTTTTTCTTTGATTGGAGGTTTAAATCTCTCTCTCTCTCTCTCTCTCTCGGTCTCCGTGTATTTCTTGCCAACTCCCTATTTGATGCCTCTTCTGGTCTTTTTCGTTCATGCATCATATTTGCAAAGGTTTTCCAATGAGCTCAGGAAAGTGTTGCATTGAATTTGCAGCGACACAAGGATAGGATAAGAAACGAGGCATAAATTTAGGGTAGAGCTGGCATCTATGGAAGATAATATGTTGGAAAATCAGCTAAGATGATTTGAGTATGTACAACATGGAGATATTAATCCAGTATGAGTAGCCTCAAAAAAATTCAGGTAGGAGACTACAGAAAGAAGAGGGATTTGCCTGTGTTACTGTTGATAGGAATGAATGGTGATGGAAATTCATGTGGAGGATTTGTGTAGCTAACCCAACATGGTTTGGGGAAGAAAGCAATGATGATGATGATGATGTGATGATGAATGTCTTGTACAACTGAACCCAACACTAATCACTTTGTTAGTGGACTCTCTACATTTCAAAAAGCTCTAGTATTTCTTTCTTTCCAAAAACAGCAGATAACACGTGGTATAGCCCATATCAGCTTCCTTTTCCTCATCTTTCTGAATTTAGTTCCTTTTCCGGAATGTTAGTTATGGCCCAGAAAATGCCGATGAATCTCCAAGAAACTTCCCAGAATGTACTTGCCCATTGACAGTGGAGTACATGACTCTCATCCTTTGCATAATCATATCGTTCTTTTTTGCACTTTATGTATATTTGTGGTGTTGTGCTTAATGCGTCAACCACTAGTTGGATGCCAGTGATACAAATAGGTCATGGTAACTTTGAATTTATTATTTCTTTTGTACGTGGTGAGTGATTCTTGTTGCTACTATTGGTCTCTAGCCTGCGTGTCCACTTCAGTTATAATTATGTTCCTGATACCTAACCAGAATAGAAGCTGCTCCTGTGGTTTGCTCTTAGGATCAGCAGCTCACAACTTAATTGTTCATTTTGTTTGTACTTACGTACTAAGAAAACCTATAAAAATGCTGTTATCAGAGATAATGTGGCCACTCCCTGCATTACTTTGGGCTTGTAGATGTTTTCTTTTTCCTCTTCTTCGTCTCCATTTTTGTGGATATTTGCTTGAGTTATGGCACAGTTTGGAATCGTGCCCTATAAATGAATCTTTTAGAGATTCCTTATAAACCTTTGGGTTATGCAGACAGACTTGACAATAAATGATGCATGCTTTATTAATTTAAGGTGTCTTTTATTTATGGCAGGCCCTCCCATACCGGAAAGAAGCTCTTATGGTTTCAGCATGGCCCCAGACATCACTTCCTAGGCATTCTAACTCAATAAAAAAGTTCGAAAATTTACAAGCTCTGGTAATTTAAAATTGCATTTTATCACCTTTTGAATCTCCATGACAAATCTGTGATTTAATCTATTATTTTTTTTCACGGGGAAGACGAGAGCTATTCGGAATGCTCGAGCAGAATACTCTGTTGAGCCAGCAAAACGTATATCTGCATCTATCGTTGGAAGTGATGAAGTGATCGGGTATATATCTGTAAGTACAATGGATTATTTATCTGATGCCATTTTAGTGTAGTTTAGTGTCTATTTTATATTTTTATCTGTATCTCTACTAACTGCTACAAAGTGATTAGGCTTCTTTGATGAAGCAGTTCTGGTCATGGTCTAACTAATTGATGTTTCATTCTAAGCAAGTAAGCATTCTTGCGTGCTTCTTTATAAACATCCTTATGTGCTTCTAATATTATCCTCAGCAAAGAAGCAGACTTTTTTTTTTGAACAACTAATCAATAGCCTGTCATCAGATGGGATAGGTCAAAAACATTATTTCAGTATCCCACTATATGGTGCTCAAAGCCCTTGTGAATTATAGAGTAATCATCATCTAGAGCAAGAAAGCAAACTACTATGCCTTTATTGTGTCATAGAAGAAATCACTCATTGTGGATCCTGGTTTAGTAAACCAGTATATGTATATGTGCATCCTGCCATTATTGATTAAGCCAATTCATTTTGATTGTCCCCCATTTTTCCTAGAACCCGAACTCCATAAATCTCCCCATTCCCCCCAATCAGCTTCCCGAGTTCCAAAGAAAATAAGAAAATATTATCAGATATATTAAAACCATCTGCTGTATTCCTTCAAGCAACAGCAAAAGTAAGAAATATGATTATCAGATATATGTTCAACCACTGTCCAAAATAGGAATATTTCAATCATGTTCAATATTCTTAAAAACTGTCTGGCTTTACTACTTTTATCCTATCTTTAAAGTTTGAGATTGAGGTTAAATCAAAATTATTATTGGTCATGTTTGGTGAGATATCAGCATATTATTTTACTTAAACCTGCGGTAAATTACCATGGTTTTATGTTGACATTATTGAATTTTCGTTCTGCTTGTAAAACTACTTGGACTCCGAATACGGTGGAAAAATATATTAATTAATTCCTTAATATGTGGCTGTTTTTAACATATGTGTTTGTCCCATTTATCAATAATGTTGAATGCTGAAGCTTAGTTGTGCCATTTATTATTTCCATTGGAGCACAATATCATGTCGTGTATATTCGGCCATGCAATGTCATGTCATGTTATGTCTCCTCTTTTTGTAATTGGAAGGGGTGGAGGGAAGTGTTAGGGACAAAAATGGTTTCTTTACTGAGATGATGGTTCTTATTGAATGCTAGTGCATGTTCACATGTTGAGTTGTTATTTCTAGTACCTACATGCTTAATGCAGGAAGAGATGGAGGTTTTAGCTCTTCTATCCAAGCTAGATGCACAAAATATCCGCTTCACGGATTCTCCTCCAGGTATGCTTCAGTCCAAGTCTGTTCTCTTTTTGCAACTCGGCTGGTGTTATATATTAATTAATTTTCCCTGTCACTATGGGATGTTGAGCCATTTTTTCTTTCTGATTTAATTATTTAAATGCAACCATACTTCAGGAGATGCAAATCAATCTGTCCACATCGTTGCCAGTGAAGGGCTAGAGGCGTATCTACCTCTTGCTGATATGGTTGATATTTCTCTAGAGCTTGCACGCCTTTCTAAGCGCCTTTCTAAGATGCAAACAGAGTATGATGGGCTTTCAGCTCGCCTTCATTCGTCTCAGGTATGAACCTTGTTGCACTTACGCATATCCAATATATGTGTCATTTCACTGTGACCTTACATACATGTGGAAAGATTGACATATTCGATCACTCATTACACAATGTTCTAATGACACCAAATGTTGAGATTCACTAGAATGGATTCCGAGTGTTCAATGCATGATCTTCCAATTATAATCAAAGTATAATTTAATGTGGTTTTAAAGTGGGTGTCTAAATTTTGCAACGTGGGTGTGTCTGTAAACAAATGTTAAAATTCCAGGGTCACTCAATGTTTCTCTGATATAAAGATCTCGATGTCCAGGATGTATTTTGCACGTTCCAGTAACCACTTTACTCGGTGAAGTGATATAATTGTTGGAATGGCTCATACTTGCCTTTGCAGTTTATTTGCATACACAAATATCAAAATTATCTAGTATTTTAATACCTAATTAGCCAACTTAGTCGGGATTGATTTAAATATCCGGGTAAATCATACCAAAAAACAAAATCTTGGTAAAAGCTGTGACAACTAATAAGTATTAGATGTGCATAACTAGAGCACTGCTGCTAAGGGAACAACATAGAGAAAATTGTAATTTCCTTTAGTTCAAAAGAACAAGACTATTTAATGAAGTTAGAAGTTAATTGGTTTTGCAGAGTTATGCCAAAAAACAATCAAGGAATGTTAACCACACATCTAATGGACATAGAAGTCATCATGTTTCGAGAGAAGGAACTGATCAACAATATTGATCTTCCGATTTTATGTTGTATTTAACTCAACAGGAATGTGAGTACTTCTTCCTGATGCACTGTTAATGCCTTGTGCACCTCACACTGTTGTCCTTGCAGTTTGTGGAGAAAGCTCCAGAGAATGTTGTCCGTGAGGTAAGAGAAAAGGCAGCAGAAACAGAAGAGAAGATAATCCTTACCAAGAATCGATTGGCTCTTCTTAAATCCACTGTTCCGGTCCCAAAGTAGCTTTCACTTTGGCTTGATTCCTTTTGACTTCTCAACCTGGCCCCTGAATTTCTCTTGGTCGTCAGATGTTTCTTGTTGAGGTGTCAACGATAACATATTATGCCTTCTCAACAATTCTTGGTCTCAGGTGCATATCTTCTACGTTCTGGACTGAAGTTTAATCATGAATCATTCCGTCAAAAAAAAGGGTAGCACAGGGAGTCATCAGTGGGACTTTCCAGGCACACGGAACTCATTTAATGGTCGGAAGCGAAAGGAGAAAGAGAATACCGCTCACTTGGAGATATATTTATATTTATATATATATATATTGAAGTAGCTGATTTTTTACCACCTCTTACCATTAGTTGTGTTGCTGCAAATTATGCAGCTATATGGATTCAAACCTGTGAGTTTTGTAGGGTGGTTACAGCTTATAATAGATGAACTAGTTTATTGGGTTTTACTTGTTAATAGAACTGAGACAATTTTTAATATCATTTACTTGGGAATTTCCTAGTTCTTTGGTTGCATTCTAGGAGGAAAAGAATGTCCTTGTGGAGTAACGAGATCCTGTTTCTGTCAAGGGAAATATGCCCAGACTCCCCCAAACTATGATGTATGTGTAAATACCCCCTGAACTAACATAAATGGCAAACAGATCCCCAACAACTCTACTAAACCTGATTAAAAACAAGGAAAATATGTCCAGACCCCCCAAACTATAATGTATATGCAAATACCCCCCTAAACTAACGTAAATGGCAAACAGACCTCCAATATTGAAAGGAGAACAATTAAGATGTAGAAAATGTTCCAAAATAGGACATAATGTCAGAACATGTCTTGCTCTGGCTGCAGCAAGACAAGAATCAAACTGATTTTGAAGACCCCAGAAAAAAACTCCAGAAAAAGACCTCCTCGACCTAAGATCCCTATTGTCAAACCTTCTAAACGAGACTGAACTGAAGATCAAACTGATTTTGAAGACAACATTATCCTTTTGTCTTGATAGTTGGGTAGGATTTGATAGCTTCATTGTTATGTATGTGACTATTTGTTTTTGGACATGGGATTGTTCTTATGTTTTGATTTTCAGGACTGTGACAGTATGTTTCTGGACAAGATTATTGTTGTTGTTCTGAATTTGGTCATTTTATGTTAAAGATAACGGTCAACTCAATATTGGGGGTTTGTTTGTCATTTATGTTAGTTCAGGGGGGTATTTGCACATATATCATAGTTTGGGGGGTCTGGGCATATTTCCCTTTTGTCAATGACCACTAGTTGGAAGAGAACGTGGAGAATTTTAGATTCTCAAAACCCTCCCCACATTTGGTTGAAAGTAGGAAATGAGTTTAAGATAAACTGAACATGAATTTATTGAGAGGGGGAGAATAGAGAGGGATGAATGAGTTTAAAAATACAATTTTGTATGTTTGGTAAATGTGAGAATTAGCATGAGTTTTTGTTTGAATTAATTGTAATATAGATAAAAATGTCGTATTGGCCTTTTCTAATAAATTGATAATTTTATGTAATTTTAATTGAAGGATAAAATTGTCATTTTTCTTAAAAAAAAAGTCATTCTCCTCTTGTGGAGAATAGGGGTCATAAGCTCTTGTTCATGGCTCATGTTTTATACCAATCAAATAAGAGAATTAGTTTTGACAAAGTTTATTCCCTTGCCTCACCTTCTATTCTTCCCAACCAAACATGGGATAAGTTACTAATCCAATTTTAGTTCATAAATGGCCAGCAATTTTAATTTTACATTGGGAAATCGTGTTTAGACTCTAGATAATAGCAAGTCCAACGGGGAGATTTCAAGCACTTGTTATTGTCTTGATATTTGTGTACCACTATATTATCAATATCGTTCCAACAATGATACCAATGTATCAAATTCTTCAAACATTAACCAAATTAACTATCAGTCAAATTAAATAACTTAATATTTGACCTTATTAATCTGTAGCCTTTATGAATGCGTGAATTCCACTATTTTGCAGGATAATCCCATTCATTTTTAGCTTAAGACTGATGGTTTTGCCTTCCATATGGACTTTCTTCTCTGATATTTAGTTGTAAGACAAAATCTTTCTGTGGGAAATTTTTCTTCTTACCCTACTTAACTTAATTGCCCTGCATCTGTTAATTGACTAGTAGAGTTGCATTCTATATGGCACTGACCTTGAGAGCAACAACTTACCAACTAGTTTTGGGAACCCACCCTATGTCTAAGGCTCCATACAGAATGGCTCCAGCTGAATTAAGAGAGTTAAAGGCAACTATAGGAACTCATGGATAAAGGTTTGACAAAATAAAAAAGCTTTTGTCTCCTACGTATCTCTCCCACTCCACCTTCACACCAACACAAACTCTACTCCTCAATTTTCAAGCCAAATTCAACCTACAAATTTCTTTCATCTTCAAGGCTAAGGTAATTTTTAGAAATTCCCATTTATTTTTCATGGATTTCTTTCTCTCTCTAACTCAATCTTCTATCTTGTTCATGATCAAGTTTCTTGCCACCAAAATCCTCACCAAACTTGATTTGGAGATCAATAGTGAACTTCCATAACTACTTGGTAAGGATTCCAACAATTTTCAAGTGTTTCAACAATTTACAAAATTCTAGGTTTTTCTTATGAAATTTGGGGATTTCAAAAATTGTAGGTGTTTCTTGTTTTTGTGTTTTAGTTAGACTTAAATTATGTTAAACTGTTGAGTTTAGGTGTGGGTTTTGAAAATTCATTGGGGATTTGTTCTTTAAGTGGAAATTGGAAACACAAGAAGATTTTTTTTTTCTTTCTTAGCTTATAATTGTTAAGCAAAGGTTGGGTTAACTTGGAAAAATATTATGTATTGAGATTTTGATATTTATTTTTGATTAAGATGTTAGAATGTTGATTTTTAGAGAAGTGAGAGAGATTTTAGAATATAGAATTTTTGACATTGGGATATTAGAAGGTTTGAGCTTATAGAATTAAATTGAGTTTATTTTTACTAAATAGGTTTGTGAATTCACTTGGAAGAAACTTGCTTCAATGATAGAGATTGTGTGTTGTCAACAAAGAGGTAGAGATTTTTTCTTCTCTTCTTTTGTTAAACTTTTATTGTTCGTAAAAGCTTTGAACCCTTATAATTCTTGTTTCGTATGTTATTCATTCTATCAATTCTTTTGTGCTACTCTTTGATTGTTCCAAAGAGAGCCAAACCTCTAATCTGATTCTTGTATGACCATTCTTTGATTGAGTTATTATATATGTACATGTGCATTAACCATTGAACGTGTTAAGCTCGATTGACACATATTTGGATCTTCATGTGATGTGATTTATGTGATATAATATTTAAATGGTTTTTAATGTGTATTTAGTGGCATGATGGACGATTGGGCTAGGGCTCGGGTGTTTCCATATTGTAGGAATGGTATTCTAAAATTAAAAATAGTGTTATGGATGAAATTGGTTAATGACATTGTTTGATGGATTTAGACATTTTCCATGGATTTATCGTACGGACCGATTTACGGTGCCGGTGGATAAGGTGTGAGAGCAATCCACGACCTTTTGGAGTTATAGGGTGGGTGTTCGGAGGTTCATATGGGTGTACAGAGACATTGTTTACATAACATATCATTGCATTTATTCATTTCTTTCACATTTTTTCCTTTCTTCAGTACTCCTATTTGATATTCCTACTGAGCATTCGGCTCACTTTATTTATTTCTTTCCTTTTCAGGTGAGTCATTTTCAAACATAGGTCCTCCATATCAGCATAACGGGGCATGATGTGATGGCCTGACGTAGTAGTCATCTCATAGTGTGTTTTAGTTGGTTTGTTTTCCTTATTTATGATATGAAACTTGTTGTGTCTCAAGCTAGATTTATGTAGTTGTTTTGGTTATTCTAGATAAGCCAAGAGAGGACTCCTGTGTTGTATTATATATGTGGTTGTTGTGCAACCCATGGGGGAGGTGTTGGTTTATGAAGAATGTTGAAGTTGATGTTTGGTTTATAAAAGTGTTGGTTTTTATATTTTTGTGCATGGTAGCATTCTTCAGTTTATGGAGAAATGCTATCCAAATTTTTATTGACTTTTTGTGACTTTTTGTGACGTGTCTAATGTGAGTATGTGTTATTTTATCGTTTAACTCACATTCTGTGGATCGGGGCGTGACACTAGCAATTTATTATTTCCTCATATATTAGTTATTATTGTTATTAGTTTTTCTTTTTCCAGGACGGAATTTCACAGTTTTCTTTTAGCTTTTGTTAATGGAGCTAAAAATTTGGATAACAAAAACACTATAATATACAAATATTTAATTTTACATTGTTATAAACATATTGATTTGCATAGAAAAATATTGATAGATAAAAAAGTTTTTTTATGCCCAATTTACTAAAAAAATATAATCCAAGGATTTCAATGCCATATAGCTAATTCTCCCTCTTCGTGAGTCTCTCCTCCTTTCTAGGTTTCATCTCTATTTTTTAGATCGACATCGGCGAAAGTAGATTTGCATAATAAAGGTTTGAGATTTTGATTTATATATATTGATTGTTGTTTACTGAATCATCATAATGGAAGAAGTGGGTTTCCTCCATGGCTAAATTTTCACTTAAACAAGGAAAGTTAGTTGTGCTGGGTGAGGATGCGATTTTAGAGGCGTACCTGAATAGCCTTGTAGGTAAGATTTTGTCTTACAAAGTATTGAAGAAAATTGTTGTGAGGACTGTATTTTGAAGGGCATGAACCTAGATGATGAGCTGCGTTTTCTTGATCTCGGGCCAAACAAAAACTGGTCCCTCAATGAGGTTGAGCTTTGATCTTCTCATTGAAGAAACTGATCTAATGAGTTTCGCTATCTCCTATAACCTTATGACTAGTTACTACTCTAATAACAAACAAATTATGGTACTATAGTGCATAAATTTGAGCAGTCAAGACACATCTTAAATGTACATACCTTATATTATACTCTCTGAAATTTAAAACAATGAACAAAATACTATATATATATTAATTGACTTAGACATCATATCATATCGATTTCAAATTCACTTCTAACATCAACTAGGATGTTCCCTTCAATTTCATCCACAAGTTCATCTTCTTGCTTTATTTTGTCAAATATATGGTACATATTGTTAGGAGATGACTGAGATTTAAAAGAGAATAAAGTTAGAGAAGAAGAAAGTTGGAGAATGAATAAGCAGCTAAGATATATGGGGTGTGAGTAGATGGATATATGGAGGAATTTCACATATCATTCAAAAATCACTTCCCCATATTGAAGCACGCTCTCTCTATCTTCTATCTAAGTAGAGCTTTTGTTAAATCGAAACTTTAACTTCCCCATGTTTTTCTTGATTGGTTAATATATGAATTAAAATAAGTGTTCTATGTTTTGTTCACAAATTAAAGTATAAATTATTCATTACCACAACCATTTTTCTATTAAAACTTTTGGCCATGTATTATTAGGACCCCATTAATCACAATTCAATTCTTTAAATAAATAAAATTTAAATGTCGCAAAGTTTAGTGGACATAGTTGTTCGGATTGATGATGTGATAGGTGTACCAAAAGAAATATTATTTTGGTTGGTTTCTTGGATTTGAGAAACCAATTTGTACCAACTTGCTCTACTTTTTGTCATATGACAAGACAAAATGAGGGTGTGGGTAGGGGGTCTGAATATATGCACCCTTAGTGAAATTAAATTTGATCTATTCGTATCTTTTTAGGTGTTTCTTTTTCAACTATTGACTGCCTTGACCTTTCCAAATGGTGTTCTCTCCCAAGCCGTAAAGAGAAGCATCTTTTGGAAATTTTGTCGAAATCTCCAAGTACTGGCCCTTAAAACACCAAATCATTATATGGGTCTGATGGATCAGAGCTTGAATCATAGAAAACTTGCCCATCTGATTCTCTTTTCACTACGAAGCCAAATGGGATTGTTTTTGTAATACCTTGTCCCGAAAAAAATACAAAACAAAGAAGTAAAATAAAATAAATAGAGGCTTTACATGAAAAGAGTAATAAGTGGGGGTTTAAAAGTAAAATGTTAAGAGGCATAAATGATAAGTTGATTAATTTTATGGTCAAATGCATAAAGAATAAGAAATGATGATTTTAAAAAAATAAACAATGCATCAGAGACTTGGACGCCTGCATTTCTTTATGTCTTCTTTTCTTTCTTTCATATTTTTCTTTGTTTCTCCACTCACCTACACACACAGGCAACCTTATTCCGGTGAACTTTCCGACCAGCTAGGGTGATTCGTAGGTGAGTTTTCTTACTCATTTCATTTCCTTGTCAAAAAGAGAGTAGATTGAGATAATCTTTGGCTCAAAGAAACTCAAGGGTTTAGTGGGTGTTTGGGGATTTTGATCCGTATGGATAATCTTTTGTTTAATAGTTCAAATTAGACTCTAAATGTGTTGTAATAATAGGTTCAAGAGAAGGTTTTGGAACTAAATCAAGGAAAGAGTTTGAGTTCTTGACTTGTGGGTTTCCAACAAGCTACAAGGTATGATGTTCTTGATTTTGGTTGTTCTAAGTGAGGTTGAGATGATATTGGAAGTAAGAAATTGTGTGAATAAATTATTTAATCTTGTGATTTAAGATTGAGAGTGAATTTTGGTTAAATGGGAAAGATTGGAGAATATGGAACTTGGGACTTTAGGTTTTATTTGGTTGGTGTCCATTGAATTAAATGAGTTTATTTCATTAAATTGTAGCTTGAATTGAGATGGACGATTATATATGGATAAAGAAAGTTTGGTTGATTTTGATAGGTGGGACGTCTCGTTGATTTCTACAAGTTCGCGATAGTGGTGAGTAATTGTGATTAATATGAGGTTGGGATTTTCCTTCTCATCCGTAAACAAACCTTCATTGTTCATAAAGTCTTGACCTTTCCAAATTTTGAATCTTTCGTAGGTTATTCAATTTATCGATTCTCTTGGGTTACTCTTTGATTGTTCCAAAGAGAGCCAACCTCTAAAAATGATTCTTTATACGATCATTGTTTTGATTGAGTTATTATATATGTGTATATGCATTTCTCCTAGAACGTGTTCAGTTCGATTGACACGTATTTTGGTCTTCATGTAATGTGAATTATGTGACATTGCATTTAAATTATTTTAAAAGGTGCATTTAGAGGAATAATGAACCACCAGACAAGGGTTCAGGTGTTTCCATGTTTAGGAATGGTGGTTAGAGGTTCGTGATTTTATTGAGAAATGGAAATGAAAAAAAATGGAAATTGTGTTGATGAATTTTACCTTCTCCATGAATTTACCTGACAGATCGATTTATGGTGCTGGTGAATATGGTGTTATGTCGTTAGTAACAATTTAAAGAATCTTACAATTATACAAATAATATATATAATGAACAAGTAAAAGTCGATCTCACAAGAAGTGATACTAATAAATATATAATCTAACACTTGAATATAATTAACACATAATTGTAAAAGGGGGGTTTAAATCTTATAACGTATAACAGTAAAGATAAAATCATTAAAATGAAAAACAAGAATGTGAAGTAATGATTTCAATTTCTAAAAGTCCTTGCTAGGACTCACTATCCACCACTAAACAATCAAACAATTTATAAGAAATGATAGATTGAAACTTTCAACAAGTTTATGATGGCAACATTCACAACAAGGTCATGACAATTAACTCAAGTTGTATGATTCTCTCTTAAGTGCATGTAAGGTGTATGACATTTACATGAATACGTGTACTCTTAATTGAAATCTAGCATGGTATTTGCTTCAATTAACAATCAAGAATCCAATAAGAATCAAGAGAATATGAATGCCACAAGAACTCTAATACATGATATTTGTACTTAGACATTCCTAAATTGATTTCTCATAATTCATTCTTAACCAAATTATGCGTTGCAAATAAAAACATAATCAATATGGCAATTGACTTATGTTCTACAACTGAATAATCCAAATACATGTCCCTAAGTTAGCTACTCAAAGAAACAAAGTATCAAAATTCACATAACATAGAGAAACTAAAATCTTCAAACTTGTAGAAATATACAATCTACACCACACAACTTATATAATTGAAATCATGTTTAGGGCTTTAAAGTTAAGCCCTAACTACAAAATTTTAATTATACATAACCAAATAAAACATAAAACTTAACAAATAAGTAGCTAAGAAATACAACTCTTTTTATTATTCTTTCAAAAGATTTCTTCTTCTTCCTTAGAATTTTGAAATCCTCCATCACCAAAGACGTCCCTTCCTTTTATAGACAAAATATTATGTAAATACCATGATATTTTAAATACAAATATAATAAAATACAAATATCATACATAAAAATATCACCATACTCTTTTTATTATTCTTTCAAAAGATTTCTTCTTCTTCCTTAGAATTTTGGAATCCTCCATCACCAAAGACGTCCATTCCTTTTATAGACAAAATATTATGTAAATATCATGATATTTTAAATAAAAATATAATAAAATACAAATATCATACATAAAAATATCACCATACAAATATCATGATGTTTTTCATATTAACATCTTTAATATTTATTTGGGCAAATGATGGTGATGTCATGGATGACATATCTTTATTTATAAATCAAGAATTCCAAAATTGTTTAGGCTTGGATCATAAGGAAGAAAAATTATATTTAAAATAATAAAAGTGATGTCCAAAATAATATTTGGAGTTTAATGTACAAAAACATCACTTTAAACCTTAATCCTTCATAAATGTCTATATGTAATCAATTTAAGAATGTATATTCTAGCACTTATCATATGGTGAAGGATAAAGGCGTGAGAGTGATCGACGACCTTACCAAAGTCATGAGATGGGTGTTCAGAGGTTCGGATGGGTGTACGGAGACATTGCTTACATAACATATTTTTGCATTTATTCCGTTATTCACATTTCTGAAATTGAAAAATACTCTATTAGTCCTTTATTTTCTTGAATGTACACGACTTTTATAGTTCAATTAAGTTTTCACTTGGTTGATTCATGATAATCATGCAACGTGTTTGCTAATTTGATAGTAATTATTGTTAATTGAATTGAGTATTGTCAAATTGTTTGAGTATTTGTCAATTTATTTATTGTTAATTATTAGTCTTTAATAATAATTATAGTGTTTATTATATTAAAGTGAAAGTCAATTTTGCAATACATTTAATACTATCTAATAATTTTTTTTCTTTTTTTTGGAGAAAGTTCTCTAATATAATTTTAAAATTTTATTATATCAAAGAAACACATAAATTAATATGACAATGCATTTAATATTTTCAAAAAAAAAAATTGGGGCCTTGTCGCAAAGCTGGCTAAGTTTAGGGATTGACATCGGGCCGGCCCGGCCGGAAAATATTAGGCTCAGACCCGTCCTTAGCCTAAGCCCGAGAACCCTCTTCAGACTTCAAGCCAAGCCTAGGACAATTTGGTAAGCCCAAGCCCAACCCTGGCCCAAGTAATTCGGGCCAATAAGTTGGGCCTCGGGCTTGGGGCTAAGTATTAAATTAATAGATATATACATACATACATAAATACATATATACACACATATATAGATACTGAGAGTTTGTATATGTGTGTATTATTTACACACTCTCAATATCTGTATGTTTGTGTATATATGTATGTATGTGTATATATATATATAGCGCATATCTCCTATGCGGTATCCAGGATTGAAAATTCAATCCGAGATACCCTTCACTATCATTGGATCAATCAAACGGCAGTGACTTGTCAAATATTTTATTATTTTATTAAATCAGTAAATTGTGTTCTTTCTCCCCTTATCAGTGGCTGTTTTCTTGCTCAAATGAAGCGCATAAGAAGCTAAATTTTGAGAGGTAGTCATAGTAGATCTTAGTCTGTTTATTTTCATGATTTATGAAGATGAGAAGACACCCTCCTACTCTTAGTTATTGCTTTGAATGTACCAGTTAAATTCTGATATCAATCTTATTGAGAAGACATCCTTTTGAGTCCATGCTTGCTCGGCGAAATGCAAAAATTAGAACTGGAGAACCATTGCACATGGTGAGTGCAGTGCACAAATGTTTTCCCCCACTTTATCTTGTTTGTCAATAACTTGCTGATCAATGATGACTCTTTGGAATTCCAACAAGTGATCTGCAATTGTTTACATCTTCGTTCAATCCAGGAGCATAAATGTTTGGATGGGTGGACATTAAGGATGTTGCTAATGCACATAGTGGAAGACATTGATTGGTCCTCTCTCTTTTTTCCTCATAAGCAGGAATCCATTTGCTTCGTATATCATATAACCCTTTCAACCACTCATTTTCTGTCAATCCACTTATCTCAAGCACTCGAAACCAAGTAGACTCGAATTGTTCTAGATATTTTGAATTCCATATATAGTCCTGAAATAACGTATAATGTTCTTTCCATCTCATTGCATCTATTTTTTTCTGAGAATTTGCTAAGATATGCCACACACAAATTCTGTGTATAGTGTTTGAAAAAATCTCAACAATGGCTCTGGTCATAGCAAGATTTTGGTCAGTGATAATCATTTGAGTACTCTAGCTGGCATGGCTATCAACAAATGTTGTATGAGCCATGAAAATGTATATGTGGTCTTCTCGCTTAAGAAAGCACATTCGAAAGGAGTACTTTGGCCATGATGATTCATGCCAATAAATGGAGCAAACATGATTCCATAGCGATTTGTGTTATAAGTAGTGTCAAATACAACAACATCACCAAATGTATCATAAGCTCTCCTACGTTCAACATCAGCCCAAAAACAATGTTTGACTTATTTTCTATATCCATCTCGAACATGAAAAAAAAACAGGATTTTTTTTCTTTTTCAGCCTCAAAATATTCATGCAATAGCTGAGCATCATGTCCTGCATACTTCTTCATCTCATCCCTTCGAGCATTGTAAAAATCATTTTCAATGCATCCTATGTTTTTCATACCTCCAGCTTGAAGCTCAAATATAGTAATTTGCTGATGGATAGGAACATTGGCAGCTGAAAATTGTTGTGACAATGCATTCTTTGTACTTGAAATGGAACGATGAGATCTCAACATATGCACTTTTCTAGGTGTTGCAAATATATGATTGTAAACTTCATTGAACTGTGAAACAACAAAGCATTGCTTGGAACTAGATTTGACAACTGTGAATTTGACATTACAAACCCCTCTAGTTTATGGCCTTTTCCTTGCACCAAAAGCTGTGGATTTCTCATAATTTCAAATCCCCTCTTTTTAACAAACAAATTCCTTTCGAATGATTTCATTTGATTTTTTTCCCTAGAAGAATTGCTCCGAATACTAAAACCAGCAAACCTAGCATATTCATTCTAAAAAAAAATGAGCTTCCTGAACCATATCAAATTCCTGTCCTACTCTTGGAATTTTTTCAAACACTACTTGAGGCAGATACCTCTAAATCGGATTTGATGAGGAACCCAAATCACCTTCTTGAACAAAATTCATTTAATTATCCATGACAAAAAACAATTCCAATGCCCTGCCAAAAGAAGTTCAAAACAAATGCTATTCAATCCAATAATGTGTATGATGAGGATACCGTACAATGAGAAAACAGAGGTCAATTAAAACTTAGCAATGAAAAATTTACATGGAACAAAAACATAGACTTAGAGAAAAAGTGCCAATTGCATTAGGGACACATGAGACGCTATTGTGAAAAAGTGGCAATTCATGATATTCAGTCACTATTCTTCACCAACAATCAAAACCAATCAGTATATCTACAAGCAAATGAAATATAAGCAGTTGCAGCCACAACAAAGGTCTGAAAACCAAATTCTCACAGAAAAAGAATGATGATTTTTTTCCAAATCTACACTCAGTTCAAGAGATAAAACATAAATCTATAGCCAAAACATAACCCAAACTAAAACTAATTTGAGCCCATAAATTTGTTCGAGCCTGCTCTAGAAACCATCACAAGAAATTTTCAATAATTAAGAAAGTGCTTCTAAGTCATTGTAACCAGGTTTTTCCCCTTATCAACATTTGTTAATATTGAATGACAAGGTCAACACACAAATGGAGATCAAATACAAATGGAAGGGGAAACCTTTGCAAAACAAATAAACTTACCTCTGCAAGCGAGAAAGGAGACCGAAATAGTAGTTCGATCCGGAATAGAGATCGAAGATGGAGTATCACCAGAGGAGATCTGATCGCGAGAGAGATACAAAGTTGAGGAAAGAGAGAGCGTAAGAGTGAAGAGAGAGAACACAATTTACTGATTTAATAAAATAATATAATATCTGACAAATCATTGCCGTTGGATTAATCCAACGGCAGTGAAAGGTATTCCGAATTAAATTTTCAATCTAGGATACCTCATAGGGGATGTGCATATATATATATATATACATGTCATAGTGTGTATATTATAACACTGTATATATGTATAAATAAATAAATGGATGTGTATATATATACACTATTTCTCTTCTACGGACGTCTGTCCATTTCATAATTTACGGACTTCTAATTACAACCTTCTAATCTAACGGACATCCAGGATCTAATCTCAACAAAATGACCCATTTCTTCTCTCTCTTCTCCCACGCAACAAGCAACCTCCCGTCAAAACATGATCTCACTTGCAACACATCTCTCCTGCAACATCTCGCCTTCTCAAACTTTGATTTGTTACGATAATCGATTCAAAGATTGATTTCTCTTCTCCTCTTTAGCCTTCGGTTCTTTGATTTAGGGATTCAAACTTTGATTTCTCCTCTCTTTTGTAGCCTTCAATACTGATGTTCTGCAAGAATGCTTCCTGGTTGGATTTGATATGGTGGTTAGATTTTTGTGTTTAAAATTGAAACCCTTACGGTTCTTTTATGGGTGATTGGTGTTCAATTATTGAGCTTTGATGCTGTTTTGAAGTCCTTAAATTTCAATTCTTGGATGTGAAAATTTTGTTTGTATATCTATGCTTTTAACCCTGTATGCTATGGAACAAAATTGGTTGGGTGACTATAAGATCTGGTATTGATAAATAGAAAAAGCTCATGCCATGAATCAAAGTGTGCCTGAGCAAGCTGGACGATGGACCTACGTCGAAGAAGCCACCGGTGTTAGAGGGGGAAGCGTAGGTGACAGATTCTCTCTCTGTCGCGAGGGAATTTAAGACGAACAACTATGTCAAGCCCTGGCTAGGCTGCTCTAATTCGTCTGCAAGAAGCACTTCGAGCCAGGTGGCTGGAGCTGAGGAAAAATGTGCTAGTCAATCCTGACTCAGTTCAATACCTCCATCGCCACCGCTGCTACCGTCAATTGTTTGTTGTATTTGCTCGCTGTTACGTCTACCAATGGCTGCTTTCTTTTCCTTTCTATTATTTTTACTAATTTTAAATAAAAAAACTTCACTCTCTAAGATTAGGAGGACAACATTAGCAAGGGAGAGGCGGAGGCGCTGGTTCTTCTCGTCTAGGTCGAGATAGGTATTGTAAGAGAGAATCACGGGAGAAGAAAGAGAATATGTGATTTTGTGTCTTTTTAAAATCGAACGTCCGATTGATCTAGTGGTTGACAATTGTAGCCCGTAAAAATTTGAGAGTATGGGCGTCCATACAAGAAAAAGATTATATACACACACATATAGTGATTTCCTCTAGTGCGGACTTATTTTACCGACTCAATTTACGGACTTCTAATTTATATCGTACGATTGATCTAACGGTTTAGATCAAAACTCACATGACTCTCGTCTCCTCTGAAATTCAAAGACTCTCACTTGCGTCGAAACCCACCCTGTCTACCCCTCTCTCTAAAAAATCCCTCATGGTTCTTGCTACCAAACTCAGAAAATATCCACTGTTTTGCCATCCAGAATGAATCTCTTTGACCCATGTTTCTTCTCCAAGTACCATGGCTTCAGCTCGATATAATTTGCAATAGTAGTGATTTCCCCCATATGGACCTTCGACAAAGATTGACAGACCATGGAGCGCACCCAAGCCATAAAACCCCAGCAGAACTAAGAGGATCCTACCCAAGCCATGGCATACCACCCCCACCCATGGGCCATGACATATCTAGCAAAGAAAATACATTTCACATTCGCCTCCAATTAATAGCATTGCTGCATCATCAAGAATCTTATCAAGCTTTTTAAAACTCTTCTTCAGAGTCTTTTCGATTCCTCCCAAATCAAAACGTCTCCGGACCATCTCTTCATCTCCATTGAAGCGTTGCCGGTCTAGAACAAAGCTCGGGTATGGTGGTTTTTAGAAGACAGAGAGGTAGATTCAGCGGAGGTGGGCATGCAGAGATGGGTTCGTGATGGCGGTCGCTTAGGGGTTTCGTCTGAGACAGAGAGCTAGTCGTTGGGTTGTTAGGAGACAGAGATCTAGGCTACGTATGACAATGAGATGTATCGGACGGTGAAAATAGAAGTCCGTAGAATCAGTCTGCATTTTAAGACCGTATTAGAGAAATTCTGTATATATATATATATGTATATGTATATGGAGATTATCAAGTGAGGGATCCCGCATGGAAAAATCTGTGCGGGATAGTTCCCTCACCACACATCCCACATGGAAAAATTCGTGCAGCATCCCTCACTTGATAATTACTGTATATATGTGTATGTGTGTTAAGTTATATTTTTTAGGTACGAGTTCGGATTTCGAGCCAGCTAGGCCCCAGAAATGGAGCATAGGCTCGCCCGAGGCCTAAGTCGGGCTGCCCAAGTCCGAAATCCCTTTGAGCCCGATCCGGACTTCGGCCTGTGGGCTCGGGCCGGCCCAAGGCCCGAGGCCGACAGCCCACGAATCATTTGATGTGGCCTAGCTAAGTTAATCTTATTTTAATGAATTCAAGACTGCCTGCGTCTCCTCACATATTCTCCTGGCTTTGCTTCTGGCAGTAATGGCTTCATTGCGTCGAGTCATTCCTTTGGCCACCATGTCGGTCAAGCATCGCGTTCAAAGCGAATCAGTGGTGGCAAGAATGATCCATAGTTTCCGTGGATCACAGAATTATATTGCTGTCAATGCCATCTGCGATTCACTAAGAAGAGGCTGCAACTGGGACGCTCTTAATGCCGAATTCGCCTCCGTAGAATTAACAGATTTTCTCGTCGATAAAGTATTGCTCCAGTTGAAGGAACCAAATAACGCAAAACGGGCTCTGGGTTTCTTCCATTGGTCCGCACAGACAAAGAATTTTGAGCATGGGATTCGGTCCTACTGTATCACCATTCATATACTAGTTGGTGCTCGGCTTCTCATGGATGCTCGGGCTTTGCTTGAGTCTATACTGAAGAAAAGTATGGGGAATGTTTCAAGATTTTCTGTTGTGGAATCTCTAATTGATAGTTATGAGATTGCCAGTTCAAGTCCTTTGGTGTTTGATATGCTGGTGCAGGCTTATGCTAAATTGAGAATGATTGAGATGGCATATGATGTCTGCTGCTACCTAAATGAACATGGGTTTTCTCTATGTCTTAAAAGTTTCAACACTTTGATTCATGTGGTTCAAAAATCTGATCAACATTGTTTGGCATGGAAGATTTATGAGCATATGGTTGTGAGAAGAACTTACCCAAACGAAGTAACCATCAGAATCATGGTCAGTTGTCTGTGCAAGGAAGGGAAACTGCAGAAGTTTGTAGATATGTTGGATAGGATTCATGGGAAGAGATGCTCTCCCTCCGTGATTGTTAATACCAGTTTAATTTTCAGGATCTTAGAGGATGGAAGAATTGAAGAAGGCATGGTTCTGTTGAAGAGAATGTTGCAAAAGAATATGATTCTCGATACCATCGCTTACTCTCTTGTTGTCATGGCGAAAGTTAGAGTTGGAGATTTGGACTTAGCATGGGAAGTGTTTGAAGAAATGCTTAACAGAGGCTTTAGTGCAAACTCTTTTGTGTACACTACATTTGTTGGAGCCTATTGTAATGTGGGAAACGTTGAAGAGGCAAATCGCTTATTCCAAGAAATGGAAAACATTAATTTGAATCCTTATGATGAGACTTTAGATCTTCTGATCAGGGGATGTGCTAAAGCTGGTCGAGTTGAAGAAAGTAGAATCTATTGCGAGAAATTGATGGAGAGGGGACTTGTTCCAAGTCTAACGACTTTTAACGAGATGGTGAAGGTGATTTCAGAAAATGGGGATATTAGACAGGCTAATGCCTTGCTAACTCCTTTGTTGGATAAAGGGTTTTTACCAGATGAGAACACATACTCAAATCTTATTAATGGATATGGAAAACAAGGGGATATTCAGGAAGTTCTGAAGCTTTACTATGAAATGGAGTATAGGTCTTTCCCCCCTAGCTTATTGGCTTTCACGTCCATAATTAGAGGCCTCTGCCAATTTGGAAAACTAGATGAAGCTGAAATATTTTTTAGAAGAATGAAAGATAGTGATGTTGCCCCAAGCGAGGAAATTTATGAGGCATTGATCGTTGGCTACATTGAGAAAGGGAACAAGACAAGGGCTTATCAGCTTTACAGCGAAATGCTTTTGAAAGGATTGAAGCTAGGGTCTCATGTGGTTAATGTGCTACAGTAGGATGCAATAGCAAGTCTTTGTTGTAGAAGCAAAGGGAACAGTACAGGGTTGCCATCTCAATGAGAATGGCTTCTTATAGAAAAATTTTAAAAAATAAAGTAAGAAGAAACTAATCCACATGTAGAAGGGTGGATTATTGGAGCTCTGGAGAACTTTTATGGTCCTATATTTAGTCTTAAAGGACAGTTACTGGAACCAGCGAGTCATTCGAATGACATATAGGCCCCCCAGCCCTCGATGGTGAGAGTAATGGAGGTGAGTACAGAGAATGTAGCAGAGTTCATCACCTGGAAACTTACAGAATACAGTGAAGATGATTACAAGATCAAAGAAAATGATGGAGGAGAAAATCCTAATGACAAAAGTCCTGCAGATGACATATAGGCACCCCAGCTGTGGATGATGAGAGTAATGGAAGCTCTAAAGATGGAAGCATAACAGGTAGAATTAATAAATAACTAATAAGGGGTTGAAAGGGATAAAATTGGAATAAAAGTATACTTGGAATATTGGATAGTTTGATTATTTTTGTGACCAAACATAGGATTGTACTAAAATAGTCCAATATAGTCCAATCCTACTAGTAATCCAGCATACCAAACGTAGCCGAACTGTTTATGGGGTTATATACTTAGCCCTTGTATCCTTTGAAGAATCACTAAGAATCTCTTTGATATAAGCATTATGATTTGTATTTCTTCCATACATCTATTACATGTAATATCGAAAAAGTTATAGCCATTGCTGGAATGTAAGTTTGAATTAGATTTGATTACTCTGTGCAGGATGAATGCTATTCCAAGTACATTGGGAGGATGGCTATAGTTCCTATGACACATGGTCGTCATGTTCCTATTGTCTCTGACAAGGTAAAGGCATTCATATACCTTTTTGTAAGAGATTTTTGAATTCAACATTGTTGTTTATTGGTAAATGATTTATAGGTCTAGTTCATGGGCATGCCTCTATCTAGTTGCATAATTAGGCATTTTTGGACTCTTGATCTCTATTTGAAGGCGAGAAAGGTGCACTGTGGATGAACGAACATGGCCGGGATGCAGACCTGTGTACCTTTCAAAATGAAAATTTATTAAAATGAGATATTATTTGAAGGTCTTTTGAAAATGAATATTACTTTGCAGAAATTTGGTTTCAAATAATTTTATAGTCTACTGATTGGTTCAGAATTCAGATGAGTTTCATTTCATGCCTTCCTTGGGATCTTTTCTTTCTGCAGCATGTCCATATGCACAAAACGGCATTGATATTTTTTGATATTATTTTCTGTTATACAAGTTTAAACTAGTTTGCAAGGAAAAAAGGCACAGTATTTTTGTGCATTTGCATCTTTTTTTTCTTCTTCTTGAGATGTAATCCTTTTCTACTGTCCATGCAATGAACCAGATCAGGTCATACAATTTGGGTTTTAGATTTTATCTTTTCATATTTATTGCACATAGAACACACTTCTGCATTTTCTTTCCTAGCCAATTTTGATAAGCCACCAAAAGTCTTCTTTCAGATTCTTCCTGTTATTTGTTTCAATTTTGTTTTTTCTTATTAAGACTTGTGTGCCTTTCAGTGGATTGAGCCACTTCTGATCAGCATTTTTATCCTCTTTGTTTTAACTTGGTTGTTGCTTTTGGCATTCTTGACTCATCCTTCATGAAGTATTTACTTGAATTCTGTATTTATCAGTTTAATATCTGATATGTGGGTCGTCGACCTGCATGATATTAAATTATTTTTTTAAGGGGGAGGGCTCAAACACATTAGCTTGCTACTGGAGCTTTTGAATGTCGCCCATGCATTGCACTGTTGCCTGGGCTTGGGGCATCCCTCAAAGACTGAATTCTTTATAGCAGTTTTAAGACTTTCCCTCGTTGCAGGCCCATGATAAAGAGGCCATGAGTTCAAACCTTCCCTACGCCAACTTGCCTACAGGAAATTTCATAAGTAATGCCCTAGAATAAGAGAGTAATTTCTGAATTGCATTCTCATGCATAAAGGGCATTTATGGAAATGGATATTTAGAATGGACCTGTCATACCCATTTCCATAAAGGATGCAGCAACACCTTCCCAAACCTGATGGGACAGGTGCTTGAAGTTCATCCACTAGCTTTTGGTTTCCATTAAGAGCCGCGAAAATATTCAAATGATGCTATAATTCTCATTTACTTTTATCTATATGTGCTTACATTCACATATTCTGCGAGTATCTATCATTTTTGCTCCTTAATTCTTTTGTGGGAAGAAATTATTTTATTGGTTTATCCTTTCATCCAGATAAATAATTTAATTTTTGGAGTAATATGTTTTTTCTGTTACGACAGTATGTAGACAAAGACTTTGGGACAGGCGTCTTGAAGATAAGCCCTGGACATGATCCTAATGATTATCTTCTTGCTAGAAAGCTTGGCCTTCCAATACTTAATGTGATGAACAAAGATGTGACTCTTAATGAGGTTGCTGGACTGTTCTGGTAAATCTCATTCAATTGTTGAACAATAATGAAAGCAAAGTATGCTTTATTGATTTGTCTAACATATGGTACTAATGACTCTTGAAATATTAGTGGTCTTGACCGGTTTGAGGCACGTAAGAAATTGTGGTCAGATCTTGAGGAGACAGGTTTAGCTGTAAAAAAGGAGCCTCACACCTTATGAGTTCCGAGATCCCAACGTGGTGGGGAAGTATGTCGCTTGGGTTTTCACTTATAATGCTTTATAATTTTATATGATCTTGAACCGAAAGTTAATTGAACCAATGACTAATCAGTTTTGCTCTTCTACTATTTTTCATGACTCATATTAGGCAATTGAGCCATTAATAAGTACGCAATGGTTTGTGACTATGGAGGCCCTATCAGAGAAAGCCCTTCATGCAGTTGAAAAGGGAGATTTAAATATTATTCCTGAAAGATTCGAAAAGGTATGTCACATTGAGAAGGATGATGCATTATGTGCCTTCATAACTCCTGTGCTGTACAGATTAACTAGTTTTCTCTGTTTGAATGTTTGGCGGTTTTTTGAGGTGCTTAGTTCAGTAGCATCGGGCTGGTAGATGTGCCCTTATGGTTATCTTGTGGCCTCCTGTAATTTTGTTGCTGAACCATTCACATATGTCGTCTAAAAGACTAAAAAAAACGCCAGTCTTACACTGCGGCTGTTGTTCATTATCAACTTTGTCTGTAAAAAAAATTGTTTTTCTAACTGCAACATGCTTTACCAATTTCTGTGATTTCTTTTCATTTTTTTCCTATTGATCGTAGATTTATAAGCACTGGCTATCAAACATTAAGGGTTGGTTTATAAGCAGACAACTTTGGTGGGGACATCGCATCCCAGTTTGGTACGTTGTGAGAAAGGACCCTGATGAAGACTTTATGGTTGCACGGAGTGTGGATGAGACCTTGGAGAAAACTTATGAGAAATATGGAAAAGATGTTGAGATATACCGGGATCCAGATGTTCTTGACACTTGGTTTTCAAGGTAATTTATTTCACCCAAAACTTGTATTCCCTTCTTGCTATATGTGCTTATAGGTACAAGAATTTGTTTAGTTGTGAATTGTTGCATGGGTGGTTTTTTTTTGTGCAAACTTTTTGGTTCATTTCATGTTTTTTGGTATTTACAGTGAGGGAGGCCGGGGGAAGGAGATGGGGTATTTTATGATAATTCTTTGCAAAATAGAGTTTCAACTGTTATGTTTATTTTTGTGTGCATTAGTGTTACCTGCCCAAAGGCCCCAAATTTTTGGTGATTAAAACTTTTTGATGATTTTGATGATTAATGTTTCTTGTATTCCAGTGTTTGGTTGTTGATAGCATTTAAAAAATACTGTGACACTATGGAGGAAATTTAATCTGACGAATTTGTACTTTCTAACATCCAAATCTCAAATTGCTTTCGTAGTCAATTGACGCAATTGTACTTTTGAGGGATATAAATGTATTAGGATTATTATAGAAGGGTAGTTTAGATTTTCCAAAATAAATCCTAAGTGTACATAATATTCTTTCTTGTGTAATCTCTGTATCTGTCATTTTTTGATTCAATATAGAAATACAGAAAGTTCTGTTTCTACTGCGTCTTCAAACATGGTATCGGAGTGCTGGTTCCAGTAGTTTCCTCCTTCCGATCTTGTTCTCTAGTTCATCTAGGTGTTGTCTTGTATTGCTTGTGTTGCGATTTGATCTTGTATGCTTCTGGTCTTTGGTCGCAGCAACCTTCTGTTTTTCTGGTGTGTGTTTTTGGGTGGTTTCAATCCAATTTGTTTATTTTTGGGTGGCCTTTTCCGATTCTGGGTGGTCTTTTCCGATCCGCTGAGCTACTCCTCCGATCCAGTTTGTTTCCTTCCGGGTGGTCTTTTGCGATCGATCCAGCTAGTTTGTTTTTGGGTGGCCTTTTCCGATCCAGTCTGTGCGTTTCTGGTGGTGTTTCTGGGTTGTTCATCTGGTGAGCTAGTTATTTCCGATCCAATCTGTGTGTTTTCTGGTGTATTGGTGACATTACTCGAGTGGTTTTTGGTTTCCTGGTGATTCTATCAGTTGTTTTGCTCCTGTCTTATCGTTACAATGTCTGGAACTATGCCCTCCTCGAGTGTATTTGCGACATCAGATATGTCTCGTGACCTTGGGAGTCTTAATATTTGTTCCGTTCGGTTGAATGGTCGCAATTATTTGCTGTGGGCTCAGGCTATGCAAGTAGCTTTAAGTGCCAGAAAGAAATTTCAATTAGTTATCAACAATCCACCTTCTACTGATGACAAAGGTTACTCTGAATGGTCTTCTGAAAGTTCTGTTGTTTTAACTTGGCTATGGGCTAATGGAACCTGATATTTCAGCCAATGTTATGGTTCTGGACACTGCAAAGGAGGTGTGAGAATCAGTAGAAGAGACCTATTCACTTGCTGGTAATGCTTCTCATATCTTTAAACTTTATGAACAATTATTTCACCTAAAACAGAATGGTCGGCCTACTCCAGAGCATTGTGCCAGGTGTAAGGGTTTATGGGATGAATTATGTGTCTATCATCCATTAAATACTGATTTGTCTATTTTGAAGAAACAATGAGAGGAGTTATGTGTGTCCATGTATCTCAATTCTCTTGATTCGCAGTATCAGCCTATTCGGAGTCAAATTTTAGCTACTGATAGCACTCTTCCTTCATTACCTGCTACTTACTCTCGCATATCTCGGGCCACTCCTTCAATTACTGGTGATAGTGCCGTATTGATAGTTCTCCATCGGCTCTTATTTGTGGCTCCACTAATCGTGGTCATGGTCGAGGGGGAGTTCGAAAATGTACCTTTTGTGGGAAAGATAATCATACTGTTGATCGTTGTTTTGATAAACATGATAAGCCATGGGAGCGCAATTCACAGTCTCGGCAGTTCTCCGGTGGTACCTCTGGGTTTTCAAGGTCTAGTATTGCTAATGTTGCTATCTCTCATGATTCATCAGCTGCTTCTGTATCTGTTCCATCCACCATTACTATCTCCCAGGCCGAGTATGATTCTCTTCTCCATCGCTCAAAACAATCATCTTCCAATGATGTTGATGCTATCACTCAATCAAGTAACTTTTCTTGTTGTCATGTACATAGTCTCCGACCCTGAGTTATTGACTCAGGTGCCTCTACTCATATTACTGGTCAGTCCCATCATTTTACTGGTTTTAATTCTGCTTCTGTTCCTAGCACAATTACTGTTGCTGATGGTCGTACTTGTCAAGTTCTGGTTGTTTTTACTCAAGCATTGTTCTGATGTTGCCTCTGTTTTTCAAGTTTTTTATAATGAAATATAGACTTAGTTTGGCTCCTCTATTCGTACATATTACGTTCTGATAGTGCTCTTGAGTATGTTAAAGGATCTCTATCTTCTTTTTGTGCAGCTCAAGGTATTATTCATGAAAACTCTTGCTCTCACGCACCACAACAAAATGGTGTTGCTAAGCATAAGAATAGCCATTTACTTGATATTGCTCGTACCAGATTCATGTTCCCAAACCTTATTGGGGTGATGTTGTTTTAATTGCTTGTCACTTGATTAATCGTATGCCGTCTGTTGTTTTAGATGGAAAATCTCCTTTTTCTATTTTATTTCCCTCACTTTCTGCTTTTCCTTTTACCCCCCATGTCTTTGGCAGTAAATGTTTTGTTCAGGTTTTACAGGGTGGTAATGATAAGTTAAATGCTCGGGCTACCAAGTGTGTCTTTGTTGGGTACTCCCACACACAGAAAGGATATCGTTGTTGGGATCCTATTTCTCGTCGATATCTTATTAGTTCTGATGTCAGCTTCTTTGATGACGTGCCCTATTTTTCTTCAACAACTCCTTCCTCCTTGATGCCTGTTCCTTTACCTATTCCAATTTCTCCTGTTGAGCATGTAGAAGAAGTTCACCCTTCATCAGTTTCTGTTGATAGCTCTTCACCTTTAAAAGCTTTTCATCGGGGTACTCGGTTTCAATCAATGCTAGTTTCTCAAGCAGTTCCACCATCGTCTCCTTCGCTACAAGTTCCAGTTATTCTTGATGTTTCATCGTTGGATCCTTCACCCCCTCAAGCATCTCCTTCTGATCTTCGTATTGCTCTTCATAAAGGTAAACAATCTTGTACTCAACATCCTTTTGCTCAGTTTGTTTCCTTCTCAAATTTATCACTTTCCTTTACCTTTTTTGTTACTTCTCTATCCTCCACTTGTATTCCTGTTTGTTTCACACAGGCTTTTTCGATACCTATATGGAAGCAAGCTATGGATGATGAGATGGCTGCATTACATCGTAATAACACTTGGACTCTTACAGATCTATCACCTGGACGACATGTTGTTGGTTGTCGATGGGTTTATGCTATTAAATATTTACCTGATGGTCGTGTTGAGCGGTATAAGGCTCGGTTGATTGCTAAGAGGTATACACAAACCTATGAAGTGGATTACTTTGAAACTTTTTGTCCAGTTGCCCGGTTGTCTTCTGTTCATGTTCTGTTGGCTGTTGCTATAACCAAAGATTGGCCTTTGTATCAACTGGATATTAAAAGTGCCTTCTTACATGGGGATTTACAAGAGGAAGTTTATGTAGAGTAACCTGCTGGGTATATTGCTCAGGGGGAGTCCAAGAAGGTCTGTCATTTACATAAAGCCATATATGGGCTTAAACAATCTCCTAGAGCATGGTTTGAGAAGTTCAATAATGTTGTGTTGCAATTTGGTATGCAACAAGTGGTTGTAGATCACTCGGTCTTTGTGAAACATAGTGCGAGTGGCTGCATTATTTTGGTGGTTTATGCAGATGATATTGTGGTCACTGGCAGCGATTTATCAGACATTCAAGAACTCAAACGGTTTCTTAATCATCTTTTTAGTGTAAAGGATCTTGGGACACTCTGCTACTTCTTGGGAATTGAAGTGGCAAGATCCAAGAATGGTTTATCATTCTGGCAGTGGAAATATGTTATTGACCTATTATAGGATATTGGTTTATTAGGAGCTAAACCTGTTTTAACTTCGATGGATCCTAATGTCAAGTTTAGTAGGGATGATGGAAACCTGTTTGAGCATCCAAGTAGATATCGACGCTTGGCAGGGCAAATTAATTTATCTGACAATTACTCGTCCAAATATTTCCTTTGCTATTGGTGTTGTGAGTCAATTCATGCAGGATCCTCGTGTGGAGCATTGGGATGTAGCTTGTAGAATTGTTAAATCTCTCAAGGGTGCTCTTGGTTTAGGATTATGTTTTAGACGTTCTAAAACATTTGAAATTAGAGGATTTAGTGATGCTGACTGTGTAGGAGATTGTATTGACAGAAGGTCAATTTCAAGTTATTGTGTTTTCCTTGGTGATAATTTAGTTACTTGGAAAAGTAGGAAAGAAAATGTGGTGGCTCGATCAAGTGCAGAAGCAGAGTACCATGTTATGGCACACACTGCTTGTGAAATGATGTGGGTTCAGTCCTTACTTCAAGAAATATGTTTTCCATCTCTATCACCAATGAAAATGTTTTGTGATAATCAAGCAGCTATGTATATTGCCTCTAATCCTATTTTTCATGAGCGTACCAAACACATTGAGGTAGATTGTCATTTCATCTGGGACTTAATTGTGAAGACCAAGCGAATTCTTGCAGTGTATGTTAGATCAAAAGAGCAGCTTGGTGATATCTTTATTAAAGCCCTCTGGAAAGGTCAATTTGTTGAGCTATGTCACAAGTTGGGCATGATCAATATTTTTGCTCCAACTTGAGGGGAGTGTTGGGGGATATAGATGTATTAGGATTATTATAGAAGGGTAGTTTAGTATTTTCCTAAATAAATCCCAAGTGTATATAATATTCTTTCTTGTGTAATCTCTGTATCTATCATTTTTTGATTCAATAAAGAAATACGGAAAGTTCTGTTTCTGCTGCATCTTCAAACATGTACATCATGTTCTTAAGCCAAAATTTCATCATCATCAAAGCCTTTGTTCGAAAAAGTTTTGCTGGATCAGGTACAGGAATCGATAAAAGAAATTATTTTGAATACACTATGAGGATTCTCCTTCTCCATTTGTTGCCATCTAGAGCTATACTCTCCATTCTCCACTAATATTATGGAGCCCATATATTTTCTGATTACTTCTTCCCATGTTTTTTGTTTTGTTTTGGGTCTTCCATTTCTCTTTAAAGCCACAATTTACCCCTCAAAATGAGTTTTCTTTCTTCATTTGAAATAAATTGACAAGGGAAGTACTGATGTTTTATTATGTGCTTAGGTCACATTTCTTAGATTTCATTATGTGGCAAATGCTATGCCTATGCCCTTTGAAAATTTACCTGATTGTGTGCTGCTTCTTTCTCAGTGCACTTTGGCCTTTCAGTACTCTGGGGTGGCCGGATGATTCAGCGGAGGATTTCAAGAAATTTTATCCAACAACAGTGCTTGAAACTGGGTAAACAACTCTTTAGCTGTCTCCTGTTGTTTCAATTTCACGTATCGATTTCTATTGAATGACTATGGATACAATATATTCACTTTGATATAGAGGCAAGCATTGTGATTGGCCTGTAGTTGACTTTTTGGAGGCAGTGGGATGGTTTGAATTCACAAAACTGCCTCCACCACAGAAAGAAGTGGGTGGGGATATGGTGAGTGTGAGGGTGGATGGCACTTATCAGTTACCACGTAGCCTAATCATGTTCCATAATAAATTATACAGTTACTGAGAATCAGGGCAATCTTGTATTTAACTAAACAGATCTTAAGATGTGTAGAGGAGCTAGCCACTATCTCTGGTATCTCCTTCATCCTCCTCAAGTCTATTTCCTAACTTTACTATGTTAAGCACTCGTGTGCAAATTCATGTATCTATACCAAGTCTACAGGTGAAGACCCTCCCTTACAATTCATCTCAAATTTCTTATGACCACACACATAACGTATTCCTCTTTTCTATTTGCCCAGGTAGGGTCTTACTGTCTTATTCACATCATCACATGCTTTGTTTCTAAAATAGTTGAGGTAAGATGGTGCTATGTCTAACACAAAAATTTCAAACGAGTTTAACTTTGCATTTACATTTTTATGTAATTAAATGTCAAAAGTTACCGTTCTAGAATAAGAAGAGTTAAAGTCATTTCTAAGTGGTCTAGTTGCATCAATAATATAGAACTGAAAGGAAAATTCTATAAATGAACTGAACGGAAAAGAACTGAAAGGAAAATTCTATAAATGAGTGGAAAGAGGGATGTATAAGGTTGCAGCAGAGAATGCTAGAAAATTCCAGCATGAGCAATATTTTAGCCTTCTACATTATTTTTCTCTTGCCTCGATAAAAGTCAGAATCCAGGTTTCATACAAAGGATAGAACTCAACTAAACTTATTCAAAGGTCTCTACCACTCCCCACAAGCTTGATTTTACGGTCACTTTTCCTAGTAAGATCCTTCTGTTAGATTTAAGGATAATTAAGGTGCTAGCAATCTTTTCACTTTTCCTTCATTTTTTTTAACGTGTCACTTTGTCACGTATCTTTTCATTCTTTAACTATGTGGTTCAACTTCTGATGAAAATGCAACAAGCACCAGAATTATGCTTCAGTATTGTACGTTGTTGGACTTAAAATTCCAGTGGAGGCAATCCTTAATGGGCTTGATCTTTCCTCAGCATATATGTTTAATTTCTTTGTGACTAGCGCATACAAGCTATCAGGTGAAGACTGAAGAGTCATTTATTTTCTTAATTCTTATCTATTCTAACTCAGTTTATTCTGGATGGCATACAAGTCATTCCATAATTCCTTCTGAATTTCAGTTTGTACAGAAGTGTGCGAAAATCTATGAAATTGATTTACTTGGTTGATTATCTCGCTCTAGTATTATGTCATTTATTTTGTTGATAATCTGCGCGCCAAGATGTGTCTTGTAAAGAGCAATCAAGGAAAAACATTTCTTGAAAAAATTGTCAATCACTTAATTCTGATAGAATCATGGCTTTTGGCTTTCCATTTATAGATTGTATTACCCTCTATTGCTTAATTTTGTGTCTTGTTGACATATGATGCAATCAACTGTTTCAGGGGCGAAAAATGTCTAAAACACTGGGGAATGTAATAGATCCGATTGACACAATCAAGGAGTTTGGTGGTGATGCTTTAAGATTTAGTCTTGCTCTAGGAACTGCTGGCCAGGTGTTCTTTTATCTTGAATTCCTTAAAAGCAAACACTGAAGCACAAACACAACTACCACAATTACTTGATTGATCACTTCTTGGTTCTTTTATTACTACTTCGCTAACCTTGAATGCTTTCGACCCAGGACCTCAATCTGTCAACTGAGAGGTTGACTGCCAACAAGGCTTTCACTAACAAACTATGGAATGCTGGCAAGTTTGTGTTGTAGAATTTACTGAGTGAAAATGACGTATCTTCTTGGGAAAAGATTCTGGCTCATCAGGTTCACTTACCCTCCTTTTTATGGGCATTTTTCTTAAGTAATTGATGTTGAATGTTTCTGTGACATCATGTCCTCAAACAATTTCGTTACTTTGTTAATTAAGGAAAAAATAGAAGCAAAAAATGTTACTCTATTTCAAAATCACGCAATGATAAAATTTTTAGATATGTGAAGACTGCGGGGCTAAAAATTTGTGTACTGATATTTCAGGAGTAGTTTTGACTTAGAAGTTTATAGTTTCTTGTTTCAGAGTTTCTCCATGACTGAAGTTTTGCGATGAACTCTCCAAAAAGCAAGAAATAGTCCTCTTCGAAACACAGCTGTTAAATATTTTTCTGTAAACTAAGGTGATTTATTTATTTTTCAGTTTGATGAAGAGAAATTTTTACTTGGGCTTCCCATACCAGAATGTTGGATGGTAAGGTGCCTATTTCCGTAATCTATGGTCTGCTTGATTCAATTTACAGTTATCCTTACCTTTTCTAATTTTATTTTCAGGTCTCAACTTCACATGCTTATTGATTCAGTGACCTTAAGCTATGACAAATTTTTCTTTGGAGATGCTGGAAGAGAGAGAGATGATTTTTTTTGGAGCGACTTTGCTGATTGGTATGTTTGCATTTATTCAGAGTGGCATTCAAAAATATTCATTTAGAGTAACTGACAAATTAAGTTTCATATTTTTCTCCTCTTGTGAGGTCAAATTCTAGATAGCTCAGATGACTAGTCAATTGAAAGAAAGTGCAAACCTTGGGCTTGCTTAAATGAAACATACAATGATTTATTATTTGGAAGATTATTAGTAAGAGCGTCAAACTTTGTTGGCAAAATTATTGCACATGTGCATGTTGTGTGCCTTGAGTATTAACTTTGTATCGTCAAAGTCTTTGAGGTTAACAACTATTGTGCACAAAGCTTTCGCAGTGGGCGGAGATGGGTACAAATAGTATGTAAGCAGATTATATGTGGAGCGACTGTTACTATGAATTGAACCCGTGACCTGTAGATTGCACTCCTGTTACTCTACTGGGCAACATGTTCGTCAGTATCATTCAAGCCTTTATCCTGTGACATAGAAGTTACATCCTTGCAACTCTACCACTAGGTGACATGTTTGCATGTATAATCCATCTTAAATAAATTAGGGTTGGCCACATGAATTCACAAGAGAAGTTGGACTTTCTATTCCTATTTGAAGCTATCCCTCCCTTATTCTTGTGTAAACCATGTCTTTCTTTTTTGGCCTTCCTCTACTTTTTTTAGCGTCTTCCTCCTACTTCAGTTTTCTCAACCTTTCATACTGTAAAAATAATACCCCTATTTGTTGCATGTGTTCAAACCACGTGAGATCATTTTTCACACGTTATCTCTGATTGTGCTACTTCTAACATAGATCAATTATGTCATTTCTTGTTATTCATGATATATTGATATTTAATTTACAGGCGGAAATATTTATCATCTCTATGGGATTAAAATCCGTGTATTGCCACAAGTCCAACATAACATTCCCATGTTCACGGCATGCATTCTTTGGGCTTGTCTTTAATGGTCCAACATTCTATACCATACTTCTTGTGGGTGCACAGCTCACGTATCGGTCACACAACACCCCAGATGTACTCGTCCCCTTCATTTGTCGCACTCCAATCCTATTTGATACATCCATTCTCTTATATTATGGCCCCTATATTTCTGAACATCCTACTCTATGGTAATTGATTTCCATATATTTCAATTGATTCATCATGTTTTCTCCTGCTTTTACGTAATTTACACTTCATATACTCTGGTCTAGTTTAGTCCTACTTGCTCTATTGTCTCTCTCCAAATTTCTCACTTTGCATTAACTCGTGATTACTTCTCATCCACAATAATCATACAGCAAGAGACTGCATCTTGCATAGATCTTGTGAGTATCTATGCGTCTTTTTGTGCTTGTGGAAATGTTAAGTCGGATAAGAATGCTCCTGTTTTAGATGTAACGTTTAATATTACTGGGATTTCCATGTGGTTCAAACATGTTCTGTGGGTGATCATAGTATTTTCACTTTTTGCAGGTATATTGAAGCTAGTAAAGCTCATCTTTACCACTTTGGAAATGGTTCTACTGCTTCAGTGGCACAAGCAGTTTTATTGTACGTTTTTGAGAATGTACTGATGGTGGTACATCCTTTTATGCCATTTGTATCGGAGGAATTGTGGCAGGTATTTATTCTATATACTTTTTCCATGTTATTCATTACTGTTATGGATATGAGTTTAAGGGTAGTTTCGTTATACTATGTGTGTAATGTAGTTTATATAAATAAGAAGGAACTCTCCTTTGGGAGAGTAAGTTGTTTTGTTATACCTAATTACATGATATTGGAGCCCAATGACACCGAACCCTAACCTACTGTGCAGCTACTACTGTGCCACTCCTGTCTGTACTGAATCGCCTAGTTTTCTTCACATTGAGAGCGATTACAGCGTTTGGTGGGTGCTTGCGTGAGTAGCATCTGGTCCTCGCACGCACATCCAATTCTAGAACACGCTGGGTCCTCTCGCGTATCCTCGCGTGGGGCATCTAGCTTTTGCACCCGGTGATTCTCGTGCGTCTAGTTGATTTAGTGGTTCTGGCTTTACGTGCACAATCAGCTTAATCTGTCGAGAGTCCCTAAAGTGATTTTGGGGTTCTATTTTGTTGGAATTCATCAGCAATGGTATAATCTGGTCCTCTTCTGTCTCTCCTGTGGTGATTTTCTTTTGTGTGGCTGCTAGCATTCATGGTTTGGGTGAATAACCCTTGTGTTTCATAATCTTTCTAATTGAGGAATTTCATGAATTTTGTGGAATTTTGGACTAAATTCTTGCTGCCTGATTACAGTAGGGTTGGGTGATAAGCGTGTTCATCTATTTGCTAATTTATTGAGCTCTTGGTGGTCATCAGTTCTTTGGGATTATTTTATCTCGCAACTTTTTATATTGTGATTATGGCATCTTCAAACTCTGAATCAAAGTCTGTTGTTTCTGAAATTGTGTTTTCCTCCACCAAATTGGTGAAAAATGTCTGGATGGTACTAATTTTCGACAGTGGAGAAGGGAGAGAAAATGCAGAAGTAGATGGAAAAAGGAAAGACAATGGAAATTTACCACGTAAAACAGAAGAAAACATGTTAATTAAATAACATGCAGTCAAAACAACATCTCCCCAATAACATTTAGGAACATTCATATGAATAAGTAAAGTACGAATAGTATCAAGAAGATAACGATTATTACGTTCAACTATACCATTTTGCTGTGGAGTGTGAGAACAAGATGTTTCATGAATAATTCCTTGAGCTGCACAATAAACAGAAAGAGGATCTTTGACATATTCAAGTGCATTATCATAACGTAAGATATAAATAGAAGAACCAAACTGTGTTTGGATTTCTTTATAAAATAATTCATAAACAGAAGCAACATCAGATCAATGTTTTAATAAAAACAACCAAGTCATCCGTGAACAATCCTCAATAAAGGTAACACAATAGGAATAACCACTGAGACTAGGAGTACGGGAAGGTCCCCAAATATCTGAATGCATCAGTTCAGAAGGTACTAAACGTCGCTTAGTGTTACATGGTGAAAAAGACACAAGGTGATGTTTGCCTAACTCACAAGCCTCACATTCTAATCTAGACACAGATGGAGGAATAGAAATAACCTGATGAAGAAGCTTTAAAGAAGGGTGCCCCAATCTGACATGCCACTGAAAAGGAGATAAAGATGAAATGGTGGAATCTGAAACCAAGGCTGTGGAATAATCCAAGTGATAAAGAGCAACATGTTCAGAACCCCCACCAATCATCTTTTTCGTCTCTAAGTCCTGAAAAACATAGTAAGAAGGAAAGAAAGTGACACTACAGTTAAAAGACTTGGTAAGTTGACTCACAGACATAAGATTAAAAGAAAATTTTGGAATGTATTGAACACCAGATAAAGAGAGAGAAGGAATAGGAAATACAGTCCCACTCCCCTGAACTTGACAAATGCGACCATCTGCAACAGTAACATGACTAGAAGACTTGGAATGAAATGACCGAAAATGATGAGACTGACAAGTAATATGAGTAGAGGCACCTGAATCAATGATCCAAGGATGGGAACTAGAAACATGATAACAAGAAAAATTACCTGGAATAGTAATAATGACTGCAATATCTGAAGAGGACAACTATTGTGAACAATGAAGAAGAGAATCATACTCAATTTGAGAGATAGTGATACTGGAAGAATCATGAGATGGATCATGAGATGGGACTGCATTAGCAACATTGGATCTTGAGAATCCAGAATTATCACCAGATGGGTGTCGGAATTGAGAATTGCGTTCCCATGGTTTACCATACTTGTCAAAACATCTATCAACAATGTGATTATCTTTCCCACAAAAAATACACTTCCGAACACCACTCGGCCACGACCACGAGAACTACCACTACTAGTAGAACTACTACCATCACGATAATTTTCTCGACCAGAACCAATAAGTGCAGAGGAGCCATCCACAACAGCAATTTTGGAGGATGAAGCCGCCGCTCGAGACACTCGAGAATAAGTGGCAGATAGTGATAGCAGAGTATCATCACTAGCTAAAATTTGGCTATGAATAGCCTAATACTGAGAATCTAGAGAATTTAGGTACAAGAAACATATAACTCTTCTCGCTGCTTCTTTAAAGTAGCTAAATCAGTAGTCAAAGGGTGATAAACACACAACTCATCCCACATACCCTTAAATTGGGCATTGTGTTCTGGAATAGAATGACCACTCTGCTTTAAGTGAAATAGTTGGGCGTATAACTGATATACACGTGATGCATTGCTAGTCAGTGAATATGTTTCTTTCACAGATTCTCAGACCTCTTTAGCAATGTCAAGACACATAACATTAGCAGAAATATCAGGTTCTATGCTCGCCCATAACCAGATTAACACAATGGAATTATCAAAAGACCAATAAGGATAACTCTTATCATCCGCAGCAAGAGGATCTTTTTCAAGAATTTGAAATTTCTTTCGAGCACTTGAGGCTACCTGCATTGCCTTAGCCTAAAAGATAGTTACAATTATTTAACCAGACAGAACAAATTTGAAGACCTTCATGATCACATGAAAGATTTGACGAGGAAGGAGTGGCTGATGAAGCCTGCATAAGTCGTTGGCCAGACATATAGAACAAGAACTATAAAAGTAGAACAGTTTCCTTGCAAATACAACCCACGCAATACAACCACAACAGTCAAATAGAACCAATATACGAACAACTCTTTAATAACTAACACAAAATGCACACACAAACCAATAGATCTCCGAAACACCAGAACTAACCAAACAGAATTGGAGCACCAGCGACAAATCAGAATTAGATCGAAAATACCTCAGGTGATACCATAATTAACTGAGCAAAAAATAGAGCACCAGAATTGGACCACCAGAGCTGGAGTAGAAACGAAAGACAATATCGATCACGATAAACCAGGTCGCGCACCTATCGCGACGAGTAGAAGAACTGAATCGAAACACTAAACTGGATTAAACACAGGGAACCAGATTGACAAGCTAATTGCGAGGACCAAGTGAATCAACAACAGAGAACTAGTACAATCGCAACAGATGAACAGATGATGACGAAACAAATATCATGCACACCAAACGAAGGTCGCGCACACTTGACAGCAACTAAAAACCCAAAGAATGTGTGCGATTGATCGATCGAAACCAGTAATCCAACGATTGATCGGAACCAGAAGTATGTGCAAAGCCCTACGATTGGACCTTCAATACCATGTTGGGAAAACCAGAAACAGAGGTAGTTGAAGAACTCAATTGTATATTTCCAGACATACAAAGATAGACTATATGATAGATTTCTAGGGTTTCTAAGGAATATACAAGTTTACCTTAACTAGTAGTGCTAATTACAAACTCATCCCTTACAGACTAAGGCAGTGAAAGTGGTGTTAAGCATTCGAAAGAAATTTCACCTTCTTGAAAAAGATCCTCCTACTGCTGATGATAAGAGTTATCCATACTGGTCTTTTGATAACTGCATTATGTTAACATGGTTATGGGATAGTATGGAACCTAATATTTCAGCTAATGTTATGTGTCTCGACACTGCTAAGGAGGTTTGAGAATCTGTGAAAGAAACATATTCACTGATGGGTAATGCATCACGTGCCTATGAGTTATATGCACAACTATTTCACTTAAAGCAGAGTGGTCGTTCTACTCCAAAACATTATACCCAATTTAAGGGCATGTGGGATGAGTTGTGTGTTTATCATATTTGACTACTAATTTAGTTACTTTAAAGAAGCAGCGAGGAGAATTATGCATTTCCATGCACCTAAATTCTCTAGATCCTCAATATCAGGCTATTCTCAGCCAAATTTTAGCTGGAGATGACACTTTTCCATCACTATCTGCCACTTATTCTCGTGTGTCTCGAGCGACTTTTTCTCCCAAAATTGTTGTTGTGGATGCTTCTTCTACACTTATTGGTTCTGACCGAGGAAACTATCGTGATGGTGATAGTTTCGCTAGTCGTGATAGTTCTCGTGGTTGGGGGGAGGTGGTGTTGGAAAGTGTACTTTTTGTGGGAAAGATAATCACACTGTTGATAAATGTTATGAAAAGCTTGGTAAACCATGAGAACATAATTCTCAGTTTCGACAACCTTCTGGTGGTAATTCTGGGTTTTCAAGATCCGATGTTGCTAATGCAGTCCCATCTCATGATTCATCGAGTGATTCTTCTAGTATTACTATCTCTCAGGTTGAGTATGATTTTTTCTTCATCGTTTCCACAGTCGTCCTCTTTAGATATTGCAGGCATTACTACTTCTTCAAGTAACTTTACTTGTTATCATGTTTCTGGTCCACATCATTGGATCATTGATTCAGGTATCTCTACTCATGTTACTGGTCAGTCTCATCATTTTCGTTCATTTCATTCCAAGTCTTCTAGTTATGTTACTGTTGTAGATGGTCGCACTTATCAGGTTCAAAGGAGTGGAACTGTATCTCCTACTCCTCTATCTTTATCTAGTGTTCAATACATTTCAAAATTTCCTTTTAATCTTATGTCTAAGAGTCAACTTACCAAGTCTTTTATTTGTAGCGTCACTTTCTTTCCTTCTCACTGTGTTTTTCAGGACTTGGAGACGAAGAAGATGATTGGTGAGCGTTGGAACATGCTGGTCTCTATTACTTGGATACTTCTACTACTTTGGTTTCAAGTTCCAACACTCCATCTTTATCTCCTTTTCAGTGGCATATTGGGGCACCCTTTTTTGAAGCTTCTTTGTCAAGTTGTTTATATTCCTACATCTGTGTATAGATTAGAATGTGAGGCTTATGAGTTAGGCGACATCGCTGTGTTTATTTTTCACCATGTGTAACTAAACGCCGTTTAGTACCTTTTGAACTGGTGCATTCATATATTTGGGGACCTTTCCATACTCCTAGTTTAAGTGGTTATTCATATTTATCACCTTTATTGATGATTGTTCACGGATGACTTGGTTGTTTTTATTAAAACATCGATCTGATGTTACTTCTGTTTTTGAACTATTTTATAATGAAATCCAAACTCCGTTTAGTTCTTCTATTCGTGTCTTATGTTCTGATAATGCTCTTGAATATGTTAAAGGTCCTCTTTCTGTTTATTGTGCAGCTAAAGACATTATTCCTGAAGCATCTTGTCCTTAACACTGCAACAAAATGGTGTGGCTGAACATAAGAATCATCATCTTTTTGACACTGCCCATACTCTACTTCTTCATATGCATGTTTGTAAATGTTATTGAGGTGATGTTGTCTTGACTGCTTGTTATTTGATTAATCGCATGCCTTCTTCCATTTTAGGTGGTCAATCTCTAGTTTCTATCCTCTTTCCATCTATTTCTCCTTTTTTCTCTTCCCCCTCGTGTTTTTGGTAGTCAATGTTTTGTTTAGAATTTGCAGCGTGGTGGCGATAAGTTGAATGCTAAGTCTATCAAATGTGTCTTTGTTGGGTACTCCCGTACTCAAAAGGGGTATCGGTGTTGGGATCCTACAACACATAGATATTTTGTTAGTGTTGACGTTATTTTGTTTGATGATGTGCCATATTTTTCTACTGTTTCTTCGGGATCCTTCACTCCTGTTTCATCCTCTCCTCCTTTACCCCTTCCCCCATCTCCTATCCCTAGTTTTGATGTTTCTCCTCTTCCATTGGAGGTTTATACTCGAGGTACTTGGTCCAAAACTCTTCTGCGGTTCCAGATCCCTCTCCACCATTTTCATCTTTGCATGTTCTTGAGACTCCTTCCATGGATCCTTCACCATCTACAGTACCCCCTTCTGATCTTCCTATTGCTCTTCATAATGGTAAACAAACTTGTTCTTCACATCCTATTTTTAACTTTGTGTCTTTCTCTCATTTATCTCCGTCGTAAACCTCTTTCATTAGTTCATTGTCCTCCACTAGTATCCCTACTTTGTTTTAGTAAGCTATTACTCTTCCTCACTAGAAGCATGCTATAGATGATGAGATGGTTTCTCTACATCACAATAAAACTTGGACTCATTAATTTGCCACCAGGAGGCAGTGTTGTTGGATGTCGATGGGTTCATGCTATCAAATACTTACCTGATTGTAATACCTTGTCCCGGAAAAAATAGGAAAATAAATATATAAAACTAATAACATGAATTAGATTAAGGCTTAAATGAAAAGAAAAAAAATGTGAGTCAAAAAGTTAAATCCTTGAAGGGGCTTAATAGTATAAACAAGGAAGTTTAATGGTCAAAACTTATAAAGAAATAATAAAACAATAAAATAATAAAATTGCAATAGTCAAAGTCAAAAGTTAAAAGAAATTTTTTTTTTAAAAAAAAGGACCAGACTTCCACCCGAAGGTGGAAGTCTATTTCTCACTTCTGAAGCTATTTCTCACTCATGGAGAACACACGCACACACGGGTCACGGCACTGATTTTTCCAGCAACTTTCCGGCGACTTCCCTACCATTTTTCCGGCCAATACAAGTTCTTCACATGTGAGACAACAAGGCCTCAACATTTGCCTAGTAGAAGAAAGAAGGATTGAGGTAAACTTTGATTCTAAAATTTTTAGGTTTAAGTGGATGTTGGAGATTTTGAGATTCATGGACAAGTTTATTGTTGGATAGTTTAAATTAAATCTATATTGTGTTATAAAATAGGGTCAAATGGGAGATTTGAACTAAATCAAATAAGGAGTCCATTCTTGGTGGGTTTTGAGATAATACAAGAAGGAGGTGAGATTTTCTTGACAACATTGCTTTAATTAAGTGTAGTTTGATATTAAAAAAAAAATATTAGATAGTGGATTATGAAGTTTAGTCTTTAATTGAATGACGAATTATGAGATTTTTAGAGAAATGGGAGATTAGGGAATATGGAACTTGAGACATTGAGTTTTTATTTTATTTTATTGGTGTTCATTGAAACAAATGAAATATATTTTATTAGATTGTAGCTTAAATTGGGATGGGGGATTATATGCGGTTGAAGAAAGTTTGGGCAAATTTTATAGGTTGTATGTCTCGGACTTGGACAAGGTTTGCGATATTGGTGGGAATTCGCGATTAATACGAGGTAGGGATTTCTCTTTCTCTTCTTTGTTAAACTTTCCTTGTTCGTAAAAGCTATGAACCCTTATAATTCCCGAATTTTCCGTATCTTATTAAATTCTATAAATACATTTGGGCTCCTCTTAATTGTTCTAAGAGAGCCAAAACCCGTTATATAATTTGTGGTAAGACCTTTCCTTTGATTGATTGTATGTACATACGCATTTACCCCTAAACGTGTTAAGTTCGATTGACACGTGTTTGGATCTTCATGTGATGTGAGTTATGTGACATTGCATTCAAATTATTTTTAAAGGTTCATTTAGAGGCATGATGGATCACCGAATAAGGGTTCAGGTGTTTCCATGTTCAGGATTGGCGGTTCGGGGTTGGTGATTTTTATTGTGATATGGAATGAAAAGAAAAAAAAACTGTGTGGAGAGATTTTCACCTTCTCCATGGATTTACCGAGCGGACCGATTTACGGTGTCGGTGAATATGGTGAAGGATGAAGGCGTGGGAGCGATCCACGACCTCACCGGAGTCATGGGATGGGTGTTTGGAGGTTCGGATGGGTGTACGGAGACATTGCTTACATAGCATATTGCTGCATATATTCCGTTCTTCACATTTTTGCCTTTGTTTGCTATTCTCTTTAATATCCCTACTGGGCCTTCGGCTCATCCTATTCATTTCCTATCATTTCAGGTGAGCCATCTACTAGTGCAGGTACTCCAGATCAGCAGGAAGGGGCGTGACTGTAATGGCCTGACATAGTAGAGTTGTTCATAATATTAATCTGTTTCTTATTTATGGTAAGAGAGAAATTTTACATTTGTTTACTCAATGGTGAGTGATTGAATTTTTACTGGTATGATATGAGTATTTTGGATGGGTCGGGAGGGGACTCCGTGTGATCGGAACTCCTGTGTCATATGTATTATGTTTGTGACTATTGTGGAACCCTTGAGGGGCTCGTAATGTGGAGGATGTTTGAATTTTGCTGGTTTGGTTATAGAAGTGTTTTTTTTTTATTTTGTGCAGGGTGGCACTCTTCAATTTATGGGGAGATGCTGTCGAAATTTTTGTTGAAATTTTATGTCAGTTTGTGACGAGTCAAGTGTGAGTTCATGTCTTTTGTCGTTTAGCTTACGTTCTGCGGGTCGGGGCGTGACAACTTGGTATCAGAGGGAGGTTAGAGACTTACAGACCTAGGGTTATGTGTCCACTAATAGTTTGATATTAGAAAATGCAAGTTCAGGCCACGTCACGAGCCCAGCTGATCTGGTATGTTCTCTTTTCCCATAAATCCTCGTATAGTTTGTATTTATAAGGTTATGTGTTATGTATGCAATAAAGGTATACACACGAAGAGGTCCTCGTAGAGATTGACCCATGTTGGGATTGCGATGGTGTACGAGGCCTCGTTTGTGTTCAAATATCTGAGACATGACTAAGAACGAAATTGAGATATGATCCTATGATGGGGAATAAATCTAAGGATTGGTTATAATGTAGAAAATCGACGTTATGATGTTGTCAAAATTTAGTATGGTAATGTTTGTGGTTAGCGATGTTATAGCCATGCTTCATGATATAGGATCTAATTTTCTTTCTTTCTTTCATGGTATAAGATTGTAAAAATGAATTAATAAATCAAAGAGCAAGGCGAATGTGTAGATTATTAACAAGCGGGTCGGACGACTGTTGGGAACAAATGACTATTCCGAGAATTTATGACTCGTTAACTAGTTGAGAGTGTCTGAGAATTTTTCAAATATGAATTTAAGCTTGAGATATCATTAGTTGAGAATTCGGGAAAGAAAGATTCTAAAGATGACAATTTGTCTAACCAATGCTCATGTATCATACCGTATATTACCTTTCTAACGGGTACCTTGAGTTAGACCCTAAGCAATTACTTTTTGAATAAAGATTTTTTTTCTATGAGATAAAAGATAAAAATTAAAATTATGGCGATAATATTGTTTTGGTGGATGTTTGAGTGAAGCTCTTAAATATATGTTCCTTTGGTACTTGTGGATGAAAATTTGAAATTAGGAGTGGTTGGAATACTTGTTAGTCACGCTAAAAATAATTTAACAGGTGGCACGTCACAATGTATGACTTGTTGGATATTTCTTTAGGAGTAATGTTAGAAGGAGAGTTATGGTAAATCGTGTTTAGGGTGATACGTGGAAAAAAAATAATAAATTGGGTTGAAATCGATGGAAATAATAAATGCAGAGAAAACATAAGGGGTATAAGATGGAAAGCGGAGAGAGTGACATCATATAGTACTAGAGCATCCGAGATTGTAGAATAATGGATTACTTGTTTTTAGAATGTTAGGTTAGGGTAGTTAGCATTACTTGTAGGAGATATCGTTGGATGATGTGAGTAGATTGAGAGATGGTTGTCGGGTAGACACTCGCATAGAACAAATGAATTTGTGATGGGGAGTTACGCATAAGAACATGAAAACTTCACGATAAAGAGTTATAGTTGAGAGTCTGATTCTAGTTGAATGTTGCAATTATGGCCTAGAGTTCATGAAGAAGGAGATTTCGGAGATATGGCTGCCATCTGTGAGAGAAAGCCTCATAGGGGTTATAAATAATCTTAAATCAGGAAAAAAAAGTTCTTAAGATGGAAGGAGGAAATAACCTAATCTGAATGAAAGGTACCAACGGACCTTAAGATTATAATATGAGGGGTATTACCATGTTTAGGTGCAAATTTAAAAATATTTTACAGTAGATACTAACAACAACAGTACGAAGGGGTACTATTATACATTATGATTTGAGCAAACAACGAAACTAACAAGCAGGGATATCATACACTGGGTTGGGAAAACGGGTACAGATCTTGCGAAATATACATAAGCAGTAGAACATAGTATATGTTAAACGATAATTAGCTTCTCTTATTTCAACAAGCATGCTTGTGGCATTATTTAGCAGTGATCGAACCATCCAGCCCACTCCTCGCTGCTATACGGTTCAGTACGGGGAAGTGATCCGAGATAGTAACTGGAATTGGTGTTGGGTGGATCAACAAGATCATGGTTTAGGTTGGTTGTGCCTAGAGTAGCATCCTGACTGTTTCCTAGCGGTGCTGTCAACTGAATTAGAGAATCAAGTTTGGATAGGATCTGATCATAAACCCTTTCTAAGGCTTGGATCTGCCTACGGATTTCCTCTAACTCTCGTTGTATGGTTGAATAGTTATGATAGGATTGAGTATCCATGGGTTAGAAACAAAAAAAAAGAAAGGCAGGAGTGGAAGAGTTATGGCAACCTGATGGGTCTCAATAGCACGGGGTTTATATCGAGTTCAAGGTTCTAGTGGATTAGGACGGATTATTATACAGAAAGGACATGTCACTACCTAGTAGGTTGTAGGTCGAATAGATAAGGATGGACTCAATTATCTAGAATTGTCACATCGCCATCCAGTTTCTTTAATCAGGAGAGTGATAGTTAGCAAGACTGGTATTTTCAAAAAAAAAAAATGGAGGGTTGGGATTGTCGCTCATGAGATGTGTTTGTATAATTAGGGTCATAGACTTTGTCATGTGGATATTGTGGGACGGTGAGTTTCAATGCTAAGTAATGATGTTACGGTGTCAAAACGTTATATGCTAGTGTTTAGTGGAGTATACCAACTAATAAGAGAAGGTTCCACACAGCAAGGGAACCAAATTACTCCGTACATCAAATAGGGTAAAGATAAGCTTATAGTTATAAATGTGTGGCCTTTAGCGGAAGATTGATTCTTTAAGAATCTTTCAAAGATAAGGGAAATCTTGAGGTACAAGAAAAAGGGATTCTGGTGGGAAAAATAAAAAGACATAAAAATGGTACCAATAATTTTGTGACAATGCAGGTGATGGTGACATGTCATCGAGCAACTGAAAAACCTAGTCTATTTAGGTCTTTTAAGGGGTTACACGTGTTGTGCAAGGCTATATAGGGATGTAGGGGTCACAAGCAACGTACATTGAATTCATGCTATATATATGGAAGGGAAACCAAAATAAATGACACACACTCAGTCATATCATAGAAGAAAATGGCGAGTGGAGAACACGGTCAGGCTAGCTCAGTAGGAGTGCTAGAGGAGTTTGCTTCCAGCCGTGGAATGCCTCTTCCACGCTACAAAACAGTGAGGGAACCATCATGTGTTAGAACAACAGTTACTTTACAAAACCCAGACATTGAATTGGGCGCCCTAGAATGTGTGATTAAAGTATGGACCACGTTCAATGGTAGTGATTTAGAAGTTCGGGAAGAATGTGCTCGACTTATGCTCCATAAGTTGAAGAGTGAGCATTATGTACAAATAGCAGGATACAACTATGGGGAAAGCAGCAACCCTACGATCCAACAACGAGAGATTGCAAGACTCCGACGTGAAGTTGTAACTCTTAAGAATGAAAATAGAGGATTGCGATACGAGAATGAAGTCCTGGCAAATCAGGTTAGGGAGTCGGAGATGCCTGAGGAAGATACTGAGGAGGAATCTGAGGAAGAACCGGTCTTCGAGGACAAGCATTGTATAACATGAACTCAGTTTAAGTGTGTTGCAAGTTAAGTAAGTAAATACAGTTTCTAGTATAGATGGGTGTATGGATGTATGAAATAGAGAAGCAGGAATCGGTTGATAAATATTGTATGATATTATAGTAAGGTAATGTGTTGAGCTGTGTGTAATGGTGTAAGTCTTATATATGAGAAATATGATAATGGTAGTGAATAAGCTCGTGAGTTGAGTTAACTAATGGGTTAGAGACGCATGAATTAATGAAGAGAACGGAGAATGAAATACCATTTGAAAAAGAGGAATTCTATAGTAGATTTGAAACTGCGAGTGAGTGAATATACAAGTTCAATGCATTGTTCGAATTCGAGGATTAGATAGGTTTACTTGAATTTTGGGATGAAATTTTGTGATCATCATAGTTGTAGGTGATTGCAAATGGTTTGACAAAATTAGTATACTTTCTTTCCATTAGTGAGAGGGACGTGTTAGAGTCTTTAGGATGATTATATGTTTCGGAGATCTTACTTGATTGGGGCCGGATGGTGTGAGAGGGACGACAGAGACGGTGGAAGTGATTTGACAGCAGCTGTTGGAAGCTCGAAGTCGTCAAAAAAAAATGTATGAAGATCGGAGGAGGAAGTCATTAGAGGTTTCAAACGGTGATCACGTATTTTCGAAAGTGAGTTCGCGTAGAGGATTGCAGAAAATACAGCACTAAAGTCAAGTTAGCCCCAAGATACGTCGGACCCTTCGAGATATTAGAACGAATGGGATGAGTTGCTTATAGACTAGCTCTTTCACTGAGCATGTCAGAAATTCATAATGTCTTCCACTAATCGATGTTGCGAAGGTACGAGCCAGATCCTTCCCATGTAGTAGACTGGTCGTTGATCAATATTTCAGAGGATGTGACCTATGGCGTGAGTTGTTGTGGACTCTGGATAGGCGAGAGAAAGCCACAAGGTCGAGGGTTATCCTGTTGGTTAGGGTATGGTGACAACCTCACGAAGTAGAGGAGTCAACGTGAGAGTTAAAAGTCCATCATAAAGGGAAAAAAAAATATTTGTTTTATTTTATTTTATTTGCGCCTATACCTATGTATGCAAATTTCGAGGACGAAATTCTTATTAGGGAGGGAGAATGTAATACCTTGTCCCGGAAAAAATAGGAAAATAAATATATAAAACTAATAACATGAATTAGATTAAGGCTTAAATGAAAAGAAAAAAAATGTGAGTCAAAAAGTTAAATCCTTGAAGGGGCTTAATAGTATAAACAAGGAAGTTTAATGGTCAAAACTTATAAAGAAATAATAAAACAATAAAATAATAAAATTGCAATAGTCAAAGTCAAAAGTTAAAAGAAATTTTTTTTTTAAAAAAAAGGACCAGACTTCCACCCGAAGGTGGAAGTCTATTTCTCACTTCTGAAGCTATTTCTCACTCATGGAGAACACACGCACACACGGGTCACGGCACTGATTTTTCCAGCAACTTTCCGGCGACTTCCCTACCATTTTTCCGGCCAATACAAGTTCTTCACATGTGAGACAACAAGGCCTCAACATTTGCCTAGTAGAAGAAAGAAGGATTGAGGTAAACTTTGATTCTAAAATTTTTAGGTTTAAGTGGATGTTGGAGATTTTGAGATTCATGGACAAGTTTATTGTTGGATAGTTTAAATTAAATCTATATTGTGTTATAAAATAGGGTCAAATGGGAGATTTGAACTAAATCAAATAAGGAGTCCATTCTTGGTGGGTTTTGAGATAATACAAGAAGGAGGTGAGATTTTCTTGACAACATTGCTTTAATTAAGTGTAGTTTGATATTAAAGAAAAAATATTAGATAGTGGATTATGAAGTTTAGTCTTTAATTGAATGACGAATTATGAGATTTTTAGAGAAATGGGAGATTAGGGAATATGGAACTTGAGACATTGAGTTTTTATTTTATTTTATTGGTGTTCATTGAAACAAATGAAATATATTTTATTAGATTGTAGCTTAAATTGGGATGGGGGATTATATGCGGTTGAAGAAAGTTTGGGCAAATTTTATAGGTTGTATGTCTCGGACTTGGACAAGGTTTGCGATATTGGTGGGAATTCGCGATTAATACGAGGTAGGGATTTCTCTTTCTCTTCTTTGTTAAACTTTCCTTGTTCGTAAAAGCTATGAACCCTTATAATTCCCGAATTTTCCGTATCTTATTAAATTCTATAAATACATTTGGGCTCCTCTTAATTGTTCTAAGAGAGCCAAAACCCGTTATATAATTTGTGGTAAGACCTTTCCTTTGATTGATTGTATGTACATACGCATTTACCCCTAAACGTGTTAAGTTCGATTGACACGTGTTTGGATCTTCATGTGATGTGAGTTATGTGACATTGCATTCAAATTATTTTTAAAGGTTCATTTAGAGGCATGATGGATCACCGAATAAGGGTTCAGGTGTTTCCATGTTCAGGATTGGCGGTTCGGGGTTGGTGATTTTTATTGTGATATGGAATGAAAAGAAAAAAAAACTGTGTGGAGAGATTTTCACCTTCTCCATGGATTTACCGAGCGGACCGATTTACGGTGTCGGTGAATATGGTGAAGGATGAAGGCGTGGGAGCGATCCACGACCTCACCGGAGTCATGGGATGGGTGTTTGGAGGTTCGGATGGGTGTACGGAGACATTGCTTACATAGCATATTGCTGCATATATTCCGTTCTTCACATTTTTGCCTTTGTTTGCTATTCTCTTTAATATCCCTACTGGGCCTTCGGCTCATCCTATTCATTTCCTATCATTTCAGGTGAGCCATCTACTAGTGCAGGTACTCCAGATCAGCAGGAAGGGGCGTGACTGTAATGGCCTGACATAGTAGAGTTGTTCATAATATTAATCTGTTTCTTATTTATGGTAAGAGAGAAATTTTACATTTGTTTACTCAATGGTGAGTGATTGAATTTTTACTGGTATGATATGAGTATTTTGGATGGGTCGGGAGGGGACTCCGTGTGATCGGAACTCCTGTGTCATATGTATTATGTTTGTGACTATTGTGGAACCCTTGAGGGGCTCGTAATGTGGAGGATGTTTGAATTTTGCTGGTTTGGTTATAGAAGTGTTTTTTTTTTATTTTGTGCAGGGTGGCACTCTTCAATTTATGGGGAGATGCTGTCGAAATTTTTGTTGAAATTTTATGTCAGTTTGTGACGAGTCAAGTGTGAGTTCATGTCTTTTGTCGTTTAGCTTACGTTCTGCGGGTCGGGGCGTGACAACTTGGTATCAGAGGGAGGTTAGAGACTTACAGACCTAGGGTTATGTGTCCACTAATAGTTTGATATTAGAAAATGCAAGTTCAGGCCACGTCACGAGCCCAGCTGATCTGGTATGTTCTCTTTTCCCATAAATCCTCGTATAGTTTGTATTTATAAGGTTATGTGTTATGTATGCAATAAAGGTATACACACGAAGAGGTCCTCGTAGAGATTGACCCATGTTGGGATTGCGATGGTGTACGAGGCCTCGTTTGTGTTCAAATATCTGAGACATGACTAAGAACGAAATTGAGATATGATCCTATGATGGGGAATAAATCTAAGGATTGGTTATAATGTAGAAAATCGACGTTATGATGTTGTCAAAATTTAGTATGGTAATGTTTGTGGTTAGCGATGTTATAGCCATGCTTCATGATATAGGATCTAATTTTCTTTCTTTCTTTCATGGTATAAGATTGTAAAAATGAATTAATAAATCAAAGAGCAAGGCGAATGTGTAGATTATTAACAAGCGGGTCGGACGACTGTTGGGAACAAATGACTATTCCGAGAATTTATGACTCGTTAACTAGTTGAGAGTGTCTGAGAATTTTTCAAATATGAATTTAAGCTTGAGATATCATTAGTTGAGAATTCGGGAAAGAAAGATTCTAAAGATGACAATTTGTCTAACCAATGCTCATGTATCATACCGTATATTACCTTTCTAACGGGTACCTTGAGTTAGACCCTAAGCAATTACTTTTTGAATAAAGATTTTTTTTCTATGAGATAAAAGATAAAAATTAAAATTATGGCGATAATATTGTTTTGGTGGATGTTTGAGTGAAGCTCTTAAATATATGTTCCTTTGGTACTTGTGGATGAAAATTTGAAATTAGGAGTGGTTGGAATACTTGTTAGTCACGCTAAAAATAATTTAACAGGTGGCACGTCACAATGTATGACTTGTTGGATATTTCTTTAGGAGTAATGTTAGAAGGAGAGTTATGGTAAATCGTGTTTAGGGTGATACGTGGAAAAAAAATAATAAATTGGGTTGAAATCGATGGAAATAATAAATGCAGAGAAAACATAAGGGGTATAAGATGGAAAGCGGAGAGAGTGACATCATATAGTACTAGAGCATCCGAGATTGTAGAATAATGGATTACTTGTTTTTAGAATGTTAGGTTAGGGTAGTTAGCATTACTTGTAGGAGATATCGTTGGATGATGTGAGTAGATTGAGAGATGGTTGTCGGGTAGACACTCGCATAGAACAAATGAATTTGTGATGGGGAGTTACGCATAAGAACATGAAAACTTCACGATAAAGAGTTATAGTTGAGAGTCTGATTCTAGTTGAATGTTGCAATTATGGCCTAGAGTTCATGAAGAAGGAGATTTCGGAGATATGGCTGCCATCTGTGAGAGAAAGCCTCATAGGGGTTATAAATAATCTTAAATCAGGAAAAAAAAGTTCTTAAGATGGAAGGAGGAAATAACCTAATCTGAATGAAAGGTACCAACGGACCTTAAGATTATAATATGAGGGGTATTACCATGTTTAGGTGCAAATTTAAAAATATTTTACAGTAGATACTAACAACAACAGTACGAAGGGGTACTATTATACATTATGATTTGAGCAAACAACGAAACTAACAAGCAGGGATATCATACACTGGGTTGGGAAAACGGGTACAGATCTTGCGAAATATACATAAGCAGTAGAACATAGTATATGTTAAACGATAATTAGCTTCTCTTATTTCAACAAGCATGCTTGTGGCATTATTTAGCAGTGATCGAACCATCCAGCCCACTCCTCGCTGCTATACGGTTCAGTACGGGGAAGTGATCCGAGATAGTAACTGGAATTGGTGTTGGGTGGATCAACAAGATCATGGTTTAGGTTGGTTGTGCCTAGAGTAGCATCCTGACTGTTTCCTAGCGGTGCTGTCAACTGAATTAGAGAATCAAGTTTGGATAGGATCTGATCATAAACCCTTTCTAAGGCTTGGATCTGCCTACGGATTTCCTCTAACTCTCGTTGTATGGTTGAATAGTTATGATAGGATTGAGTATCCATGGGTTAGAAACAAAAAAAAAGAAAGGCAGGAGTGGAAGAGTTATGGCAACCTGATGGGTCTCAATAGCACGGGGTTTATATCGAGTTCAAGGTTCTAGTGGATTAGGACGGATTATTATACAGAAAGGACATGTCACTACCTAGTAGGTTGTAGGTCGAATAGATAAGGATGGACTCAATTATCTAGAATTGTCACATCGCCATCCAGTTTCTTTAATCAGGAGAGTGATAGTTAGCAAGACTGGTATTTTCAAAAAAAAAAAATGGAGGGTTGGGATTGTCGCTCATGAGATGTGTTTGTATAATTAGGGTCATAGACTTTGTCATGTGGATATTGTGGGACGGTGAGTTTCAATGCTAAGTAATGATGTTACGGTGTCAAAACGTTATATGCTAGTGTTTAGTGGAGTATACCAACTAATAAGAGAAGGTTCCACACAGCAAGGGAACCAAATTACTCCGTACATCAAATAGGGTAAAGATAAGCTTATAGTTATAAATGTGTGGCCTTTAGCGGAAGATTGATTCTTTAAGAATCTTTCAAAGATAAGGGAAATCTTGAGGTACAAGAAAAAGGGATTCTGGTGGGAAAAATAAAAAGACATAAAAATGGTACCAATAATTTTGTGACAATGCAGGTGATGGTGACATGTCATCGAGCAACTGAAAAACCTAGTCTATTTAGGTCTTTTAAGGGGTTACACGTGTTGTGCAAGGCTATATAGGGATGTAGGGGTCACAAGCAACGTACATTGAATTCATGCTATATATATGGAAGGGAAACCAAAATAAATGACACACACTCAGTCATATCATAGAAGAAAATGGCGAGTGGAGAACACGGTCAGGCTAGCTCAGTAGGAGTGCTAGAGGAGTTTGCTTCCAGCCGTGGAATGCCTCTTCCACGCTACAAAACAGTGAGGGAACCATCATGTGTTAGAACAACAGTTACTTTACAAAACCCAGACATTGAATTGGGCGCCCTAGAATGTGTGATTAAAGTATGGACCACGTTCAATGGTAGTGATTTAGAAGTTCGGGAAGAATGTGCTCGACTTATGCTCCATAAGTTGAAGAGTGAGCATTATGTACAAATAGCAGGATACAACTATGGGGAAAGCAGCAACCCTACGATCCAACAACGAGAGATTGCAAGACTCCGACGTGAAGTTGTAACTCTTAAGAATGAAAATAGAGGATTGCGATACGAGAATGAAGTCCTGGCAAATCAGGTTAGGGAGTCGGAGATGCCTGAGGAAGATACTGAGGAGGAATCTGAGGAAGAACCGGTCTTCGAGGACAAGCATTGTATAACATGAACTCAGTTTAAGTGTGTTGCAAGTTAAGTAAGTAAATACAGTTTCTAGTATAGATGGGTGTATGGATGTATGAAATAGAGAAGCAGGAATCGGTTGATAAATATTGTATGATATTATAGTAAGGTAATGTGTTGAGCTGTGTGTAATGGTGTAAGTCTTATATATGAGAAATATGATAATGGTAGTGAATAAGCTCGTGAGTTGAGTTAACTAATGGGTTAGAGACGCATGAATTAATGAAGAGAACGGAGAATGAAATACCATTTGAAAAAGAGGAATTCTATAGTAGATTTGAAACTGCGAGTGAGTGAATATACAAGTTCAATGCATTGTTCGAATTCGAGGATTAGATAGGTTTACTTGAATTTTGGGATGAAATTTTGTGATCATCATAGTTGTAGGTGATTGCAAATGGTTTGACAAAATTAGTATACTTTCTTTCCATTAGTGAGAGGGACGTGTTAGAGTCTTTAGGATGATTATATGTTTCGGAGATCTTACTTGATTGGGGCCGGATGGTGTGAGAGGGACGACAGAGACGGTGGAAGTGATTTGACAGCAGCTGTTGGAAGCTCGAAGTCGTCAAAAAAAATGTATGAAGATCGGAGGAGGAAGTCATTAGAGGTTTCAAACGGTGATCACGTATTTTCGAAAGTGAGTTCGCGTAGAGGATTGCAGAAAATACAGCACTAAAGTCAAGTTAGCCCCAAGATACGTCGGACCCTTCGAGATATTAGAACGAATGGGATGAGTTGCTTATAGACTAGCTCTTTCACTGAGCATGTCAGAAATTCATAATGTCTTCCACTAATCGATGTTGCGAAGGTACGAGCCAGATCCTTCCCATGTAGTAGACTGGTCGTTGATCAATATTTCAGAGGATGTGACCTATGGCGTGAGTTGTTGTGGACTCTGGATAGGCGAGAGAAAGCCACAAGGTCGAGGGTTATCCTGTTGGTTAGGGTATGGTGACAACCTCACGAAGTAGAGGAGTCAACGTGAGAGTTAAAAGTCCATCATAAAGGGAAAAAAAAATATTTGTTTTATTTTATTTTATTTGCGCCTATACCTATGTATGCAAATTTCGAGGACGAAATTCTTATTAGGGAGGGAGAATGTAATACCTTGTCCCGGAAAAAATAGGAAAATAAATATATAAAACTAATAACATGAATTAGATTAAGGCTTAAATGAAAAGAAAAAAAATGTGAGTCAAAAAGTTAAATCCTTGAAGGGGCTTAATAGTATAAACAAGGAAGTTTAATGGTCAAAACTTATAAAGAAATAATAAAACAATAAAATAATAAAATTGCAATAGTCAAAGTCAAAAGTTAAAAGAAATTTTTTTTTTAAAAAAAAGGACCAGACTTCCACCCGAAGGTGGAAGTCTATTTCTCACTTCTGAAGCTATTTCTCACTCATGGAGAACACACGCACACACGGGTCACGGCACTGATTTTTCCAGCAACTTTCCGGCGACTTCCCTACCATTTTTCCGGCCAATACAAGTTCTTCACATGTGAGACAACAAGGCCTCAACATTTGCCTAGTAGAAGAAAGAAGGATTGAGGTAAACTTTGATTCTAAAATTTTTAGGTTTAAGTGGATGTTGGAGATTTTGAGATTCATGGACAAGTTTATTGTTGGATAGTTTAAATTAAATCTATATTGTGTTATAAAATAGGGTCAAATGGGAGATTTGAACTAAATCAAATAAGGAGTCCATTCTTGGTGGGTTTTGAGATAATACAAGAAGGAGGTGAGATTTTCTTGACAACATTGCTTTAATTAAGTGTAGTTTGATATTAAAGAAAAAATATTAGATAGTGGATTATGAAGTTTAGTCTTTAATTGAATGACGAATTATGAGATTTTTAGAGAAATGGGAGATTAGGGAATATGGAACTTGAGACATTGAGTTTTTATTTTATTTTATTGGTGTTCATTGAAACAAATGAAATATATTTTATTAGATTGTAGCTTAAATTGGGATGGGGGATTATATGCGGTTGAAGAAAGTTTGGGCAAATTTTATAGGTTGTATGTCTCGGACTTGGACAAGGTTTGCGATATTGGTGGGAATTCGCGATTAATACGAGGTAGGGATTTCTCTTTCTCTTCTTTGTTAAACTTTCCTTGTTCGTAAAAGCTATGAACCCTTATAATTCCCGAATTTTCCGTATCTTATTAAATTCTATAAATACATTTGGGCTCCTCTTAATTGTTCTAAGAGAGCCAAAACCCGTTATATAATTTGTGGTAAGACCTTTCCTTTGATTGATTGTATGTACATACGCATTTACCCCTAAACGTGTTAAGTTCGATTGACACGTGTTTGGATCTTCATGTGATGTGAGTTATGTGACATTGCATTCAAATTATTTTTAAAGGTTCATTTAGAGGCATGATGGATCACCGAATAAGGGTTCAGGTGTTTCCATGTTCAGGATTGGCGGTTCGGGGTTGGTGATTTTTATTGTGATATGGAATGAAAAGAAAAAAAAACTGTGTGGAGAGATTTTCACCTTCTCCATGGATTTACCGAGCGGACCGATTTACGGTGTCGGTGAATATGGTGAAGGATGAAGGCGTGGGAGCGATCCACGACCTCACCGGAGTCATGGGATGGGTGTTTGGAGGTTCGGATGGGTGTACGGAGACATTGCTTACATAGCATATTGCTGCATATATTCCGTTCTTCACATTTTTGCCTTTGTTTGCTATTCTCTTTAATATCCCTACTGGGCCTTCGGCTCATCCTATTCATTTCCTATCATTTCAGGTGAGCCATCTACTAGTGCAGGTACTCCAGATCAGCAGGAAGGGGCGTGACTGTAATGGCCTGACATAGTAGAGTTGTTCATAATATTAATCTGTTTCTTATTTATGGTAAGAGAGAAATTTTACATTTGTTTACTCAATGGTGAGTGATTGAATTTTTACTGGTATGATATGAGTATTTTGGATGGGTCGGGAGGGGACTCCGTGTGATCGGAACTCCTGTGTCATATGTATTATGTTTGTGACTATTGTGGAACCCTTGAGGGGCTCGTAATGTGGAGGATGTTTGAATTTTGCTGGTTTGGTTATAGAAGTGTTTTTTTTTTATTTTGTGCAGGGTGGCACTCTTCAATTTATGGGGAGATGCTGTCGAAATTTTTGTTGAAATTTTATGTCAGTTTGTGACGAGTCAAGTGTGAGTTCATGTCTTTTGTCGTTTAGCTTACGTTCTGCGGGTCGGGGCGTGACACTGATGGTCGTGTTGAACGCTATAAAGCTCAGTTGGTGGCTAAGGGTTATACTCAAACTTATGACGTTGATTATTTTGAAACCTTCTCACCTATTAATCGCTTGTCTTCTATAAGTGTGATTTTAGTAGTTGCTATCACCAAGGATTGGCCCTCATACCAACTTGATATTAAAAATGCATTTTTGCATGGTGACTTGGAAGAAGTTTACATGAAGCAACCTCCAGGCTATGTTGCTCAGGGAGAGTGTGGGAAGGTATGTCTTTTACACAAGGCTATATATGGTCTTGAACAATCTCCTCGTGCTTGGTTTGAGAAATTTAGTAATCCTGTGTTAAAGTTTGGCATGAAACAAGTGGTTGTAGACCACTCAGTATTTGTGAGACATAGAGCCAGTGCATGTATTATTCTTGTTGTTTATGTGGATGACTGGCAGTGACTTATTAGTTATTCAGAAACTAAAATTGTTTCTTAACAGTCTCTTTAGTGTTGAAGATCTTGAAAAATTGCTTTATTTCTTGGGTATTGAAATAGCCAGATCCAAAAATGACTTATCTTTATGCCAACGAAAATATGTTACTGATTTGTTACAGGAGACTGGTCTATTGGGAGCTAAACCTGCCTCTACTTCCATGGATCCAAATGTAAAGTTTGGCAAGGATGCCAGTGAACCATTGAGCACCCAAGGAGATATCGTCGTTTGGTTGGAAAATTGATTTATCTAAATGTTACTTGTCTTGATATTTCCTTTGCAATAGGAGTTGTGAGTCAGTTTATACAGGATCCTCGTATAGAGCATTGGGATGTCTCTTATAGAATTGTCAGTATCATAAAGGTGCTCCTGGTTTTGGGTTATACTTTAGACGTTTTAAATCATTTGAAATCAGGGGGTTCAATGATGCTGACTGGGCTGGAGATTGTATTGACAGACGATCAATCTCAGAATATTGTGTTTTTCTTTGTGATAATCTAGTTACTTGGAAAAGTAAGAAATAGAATATGATGGCTTGGTCTAGTGCAGAAGTTGAGTACCGTGTTATGGCATATGCTGGTTGTGAAATGATGTGGGTTCAATCTTTGCCAAGTGAGATAGGGTTTCCATCCCTTTCTCTTATGAGGATGTTTTGTAATAATCAAGCGGCTATGTATATTGCACCTAATCTTGTTTTTCACGAACGTATAAAGCATATTGAGGTCGATTGTCATTTTATTAGGGACTTGATTGTGAAGACAAAAAGGATTTATTAGTGTATGTTTGATCTAAAGATCAACTTGGAGATGTCTTTACTAAAACTCTGTGGAAAAGCCAATTTAGTGAGTTATGTAACAAGTTGGGCATGATTAACATCTATGCTCCAACTTGAAGGGCAGTGTTGAGGGATGAGTTTGTAATTAATGTTACTAGTTTACGATAGTATTGTACATTCCTTAGAAACCCTAGTTCTCTCATATATTCTGTATGTGTATTTTTATATTGGATGATATAGGAAATACATGGTATTGCTCAAAGTCTGTCTTCCTGACACTTTAAATTTATTATTTCTATAAGATAGAAATTGATTATCTTCTGAGGTTAATGATGGAAGATAATAAGCAGTGGATAATATTGTTTTCCCATTTTCTTTTGTAAGTATTGTAATGTACTGTCTATATACAGTTGTGTATATACTAGGGTATCTTGGTATTTAACTATTACATGTATATTTGATATATAATGAGAAAATTAGGTCTTATATTCTTTAACAGAGAAGTGCCTCCAAATCTCCTCTGTGTAGTTATATTTATGTGTTCAATATGGTATCAAAGTTGGTAGTGTTTTACTGGTTCCTATGAGCCTTAGTTCCTCGTTTTTCCCTATCGACAGCTTCTGGTTTATCATCGAGACTGACGCGAACTAGTTCATCATCGCTATCCTCGCGACTGACGAAAACGAGCTTCCGCACATATCTGGTTCAACATCGCTCATCGCGACTGACGCTCATCGCAACTCTGGTGCTCTCCGCTTCTGGTTCCTCGCGACTGACGCACGACCTCGATTGGCTTTGGTTTGGAGTTCTGGTTAGTCAATTTCAGCTTCCAGTTTTGAGTCAAACAACTATCTTTTGCTCGGCTAGTCACTTGCACCTTCCAGGCTAGTCACTTCCACCTTCCAGATTTGATCTCACTTTTGGTTTAGTATCTTGATTCCGTGATTCTCACATAGCTGCTTGAGTTTGTAATTGCTGGGGTGTTGTGTCACTATGTTTGTGACTACCAGTGAGGTCTCAAGTGATAGTTGCAATAGATATACTGGTCATGGCTTTGATATTCCTAATCTACAAATCAATCTTGTTACACTTGATGGCACCAATTACCTGACATGGTCTAAATCATGTCTATTTTTTTTATCAAAGCTAGATGTCTGTATTTCTATTTTGATGGGCAGCATAAGCGACCGACCCTCACTGATTCTGGTTATACTGAATGGGATGCTACCAACTCTCTTGTTCTCCCCTGGCTCAACTATTTTGTTAGTATTATAAGGGTATTGTGGTCATTGTCATTGTAATGTTTATTCTGATTTATAACATAGCCTAACCCTAATCGTATGGGTTATGATACATTCTTCATCTCATCGAACATGGTATCAGAGCGCCGCCCCTGTGGTCTAGGGTTGTGCTACCTTCCGCCAGCTTCTTCCGCCTTGTCACCGCGCGTCTTTGTCTATCTCTAACGCGCGCTTCTCCGCTAGCTTCTTTCGCCTCATCTAGCGCTGCTTTGTTATCTCGTGTCTTTATCGGCGAGCGTCTGCATCGCCCAACGCAGCTGTCTCGCGTCTCTGGTTTGTTTATAGTGTTTCTACTTCGCTATCGTGCATCTCCGTTGATCTTATCTCTGTTTCTGTTCATCGCTGTTGTAATTTTGCGGTTGATCTCCCTTTGGTTTGGATTGTGCGCCAGTGATAGTCTTCTTCTCTCGCCAATCTGTCTCTAGTTTCTATTGATTTATCATGGCTTCGGGAAGCTCTTCAAATGTTTCTGAAATTTTCTCTTCATCTCGTTTGATTGATGAACGACTTGATGAGGCTAATTATCAGCATTGGCGCAACAAGTCTGATGTTGCTGAAAAACAAAAATGGGGACGTATTGATGCTCGACTCTATACCTAGATAGTAAAAATGGGATTTTACATTCTCCCTCCCTAATAGCAATTTCGTCCTCGAAATTTAAATACGCACCTAGTGACTCAAATAGGAAAGGATATTTCTCCTTCATTGTGGACTCTAACTCCCACGTTGATTCCTCTATGCCATAATGTTGCCACAGTACTCTAACTAACGGAATGACACTCGACCTTGTGACTTTCTCCCGCCTATCCAGAATACGCAGCGGCTGCACTGCATAGGTCACATCCTCTGAAACATCGACTGCCGACCAATCTATTACATGTGAAGGATCAGGCTCATACTTTCGCAACATTGATACGTGGAAGACGTTATGAATCTCTAACATTCTCGGTGGAAGTGTTAGTCGGTAAGCAACAGGTCCACTCGCTCTAGTATTTCGAAAGGTCCGACATATCGGGGCGCTAACTTGCCTTTAGTGCTGTATCTCTACACTCCTCTACGTGGATTCACTTTCAGAAATACGTGATCACCTATCGAAAACTCCAACGCCTTCCTCCTTCGATCTGCATACAATTTTTGACGACTTTGGGCCGTCAATAGCCGTTGTCGAATCACTTTCACAATCTTTGTTGTCTCTCTCACCAACTCTGGCCCCATTAAACTAGTATCTCCTACCTTTGCCCAACATAGTGGTGATCGACATGGTCTCCCATATAATGCTTCATATGGTGTCATCTCAATACTACTTTGGTAAGAGTTGTTATATACAAATTCTACCATCAGCAAATAATCCTCCTAACTGCCACCGAAATCTAGAATGTGAGAACGAAGCATGTCCTTTAGTATTTGAATGGTCCTCTCACTTTGTTCGTCTATCTGAGGATGAAAAATGGTGCTGAAGCAGAGTTTTGTCCTCAATACCACTTGTAGATTACCTCAAAACGTAGATGTGAAACGCGGGTCCCTATTAGAAACAATGGTGATTGAAATGCCATGAAGTCGTACTATCTCTCGAATGTATTGAATACACAATTGAATCAACAAATCTGTCTTACTAATAGCTAAATAGTGCGCGAACTTTGTCAACCGATCAACAATAACCCACACTGCATCATGCCCTCGAACAAAACGTGGCAACCCTGTCACGAAATCCATAGTAATGTGCTCTCACTTCCACTCTACAACTGGAAGTAGCTGAAGTAGTCTAGACGGTCTCTGATGCTCTGCCTTCATCTGCTGACAGGCATGACACCTCGCCATAAATCTAGCTATATCCACTTTCATACCTCGCCACCAGAATTGTCTTCGTAAGTCTTTATACATCTTTGTACTACTTGGATGTATCACAAATATGAAATGGTGTGCTTATCTCAAAATTTCATCCCGTAACTCGTCATCTTGTGGTACAATTAATCTTCCCAGGTAACGAACTCCACCATTGACACCTTTTACCCAACCAGTTTCTTCTTCAAAGGCATCAAAGATGGGATCTTCATTCTGAGCATCCATCACCTTCTCCATCAATGCCGGACGTGTGACAACACTAGCTAAGAAAATCTGCTCATCCTCCTCTTGCAATTCTAGACCATATTGGTCAACCGTCTTTAACAACTCCCACTCTTTGACTGCTAGCATGGCCACCTGGTTCTTCCTACTCAATGCGTCCACTACTGCATTCGCCTTGCCTGGATGATACTGCAAGGTGAAGTCATAGTTTTCTAGGTATTCCATCCATCTACGCTGCCTTTGATTCAGTTCCTTCTGTGTGGAGATACTTAAGACTCTTGTGATCTGAAAACACTTCAAATTTCTTTCCGTATAAGTAGTACCTCCACTGCTTCAGTGCAAACAAGACAGCTGCTAACTCCAAATCATGCACCGGGTAATTTCACTCCTGCGACTTCAACAACCGAGACGCGTACTCTACCACTCTACCTTGCTGCATTAAAACACAGCCTAATATAATTCTAGATGCATCACAATATATTTGATAACCCACATCCCTCTATGGAACTGCCAATACTAGAGAGGAAGTGAGTCTTGTCTTGAGCTCTTGGAATGCCTCTTCACAACTATCGGACCATATGAAAGGAACTCATTTTTTAGTAAGTTGAGTCATTGGCGCGGTTACTCGTGAAAAATCAAGAATGAAATGCCTATAATAGCCTACCAATCCTAAGAAGCTACAAATCTTTTGGATGTTCTTCAGTCTTTGCCATTCAAGCACTGCCTCTACCTTCGCTGGATCTAGTACAACTCCTTATCGGGTGATCACATGTCCTAAAAATTTTACTTCTGTCTCTTAGAATACACATTTTCTTAACTTTGCATATAATTGGTGACCTCTCAATGTCTGTAACACTATCCTTAAGTGCTCCTCGTGCTCTGATGTGTTAAATCTCGCAAGTGCACGAATCGAATGTAGTAGTACAATGAATGCAAGTACGAGGTCGAATCTCACAAGGACAAATAATAATTCAACTAGGATTACTTAACTTGACAATTAAAATAAAGCTTCACAATATTGGTTCTCAAGTAATGGAGAGGGAATATTGGGATAATGATTTCACCGCACAATCAGACTATGAGTAACTATTATCAAATATACATATTCAATTTTGGTTCAAAGGTTGATTCTTTTCTTAAATATGTTGGTTCGTTTGGTTGCGGTGCCAACACGTATCACTAACAAATGTTAATACTGTTCGATCGCAGTTGTTAACACAAGACTAATGACCTATTAAGTTCTAAGAACTATGACAACCAATTAATCATCTAATCCATGATCTCATATTCGACAATTAATTTTCTCAATCTCAATTCCACTAAGACATGTGAATTCAGATCGTTCCTTAGTCTTAGCTAGGTTAGTTTATCAGCATACTCAAATGGTGATCAAACATCTAAATACACTACAAACTCATAAGCATAGACAAACCGTTACCGCAACATCTCAAGTATGCTTACCTAGGTAAGGCTGAGACTCTTTCAGAAATTATAGCTGCAGATCTCATAGAGGAGGAAGAGTTGAGCCTCATGCAAGTTCTTAAGAATCATCGGACACCTTTTGGATGGACTAAAGCTGACATCAAAGGCCTGAGTCCCTCAACTTGTATGTATCGCATTTTAATGGAAATGGGTAAGCCCTATTCAAGTGGTGCCAAAGAAATCAGGTGTCACAGTTGTGAAGAATGAAGATAACGAGTTGATTCCTACTAGGATAATCACTGGATCGAGGGTTTGTATAGATTACAGGAAGTTGAACTCTGCCACTAGAAAAGATCATTTCCCTTTACCTTTTATTGATCAGATGCTGGAGCGTTTAGTTGGCCATTCTCACTATTGTTTCCTTTATGGTTTTTCAGAATATAATCAGATTTCAATCGCACCAGAAGATCGAGATAAAATAACTTTCACATGCCCATTCGCAACTTTTGCATATAGGAGGATGCCTTTCGGCTTATGCAATCCTCCTGCAACTTTTCAACGATGTATTCTAGCAATCTTTTCCGACATGGTGAAACGGATCATTGAGGTATTTATGGATGACTTTTATGTGTTTGGATCATCTTTTGAGATTTGTTTAGATAATCTGACTTTAGTTCTTAAAAGTTGTCAAGAGACGCATTTGATCCAAAATTGGGAAAAATGTCATTTATGGTAAAACAAGGAATTGTGCTAGGACATATAGTGACGAGTAACGGAATTGAGGTAGATAAAGCAAAAATTGACTTGATCAAAACCTTTTGAGCTTATGTGCGATGCTTCCGATTATGCTATCGGGGCTGTGTTGGGGCAACGAGATGGTAAGTTTACTGATGTTATTTACTATGTGAGTAGAACCTTAAATGATGCTCAACTTAACAACTCTACAATAGAAAAAGAGTTGTTAGCTGTTGTGTTTGCTCTGGAAAAATTTTGTTCTTATATTGTTGGCTCTAAAGTAATAGTATTCACTGACCATACTACTTTTAAGTATTTATTGACAAAAAAAGATGCAAAGCCCTGGTTGATTCAGTGGATTCTTTTGCTTCAAGAATTTGATTTAGAAATCAAGGACAAAAAAGGAAATGAGAATGTAGTAGCGGAGCACCTCTCTCGAATTGTGGAGGAACATAACGATGAAATAGCTGATTTGCCTTTGAATGAATCCTTTCCAGATGAGCAATTATTTGTTATTCACAGCAATAGTGAACCATGGTACGCTGAACTTGTGAATTATCTTGCTTGTGGTGTGATTAGAGAAGGACTAACTTTTCAGGAAAGAAAAAAATTATTCTCTGTGGTGAAGCATTATTATTGGGATGATCCTCATCTATTCAAACATTGTTCGGATCAAATAATTTGAAGATGTGTTCCTGAATAGGAACACGAAAGCATTCTCCAGCACAGTCATGAGCTAGCATGTGGTGGACACTTTGGAGCAAAGAAAACAACCCTTAAAATTCTCCAGTTAGGTTTCTTCTGGCCTACGCTATTTAAAGATGCATTTAAATTTTGTGCTAAATGTGACAGGTGTCAGCGAATGGGGAATATTAGTCGAAGGGATGAGATGCCTTTTAATAACATTCTTGTTATAGAAATGTTTGATGTTTGGGGAATAGACTTTATGGGATCGTTTCCACCATCTTTTGGCTATGGTTACATCCTTGTAGCTGTTGATTATGTGTCTAAGTGGGTTGAAGCTTTGGCTACTCGCACCAATGGCCATAAGATCGTGCTCCACTTTCTTAAGGATATGATTTTCACTCGATTTGGGACACCCCGAGCTTTTATTAGTGATGGGGGAAGTCATTTCTGTAACAAGCCTTTTGAAGCTTTGTTTAGAAAATATCACATCACCCATAGAGTGGCTACTCCGAACCATCCCCAAACCTCAGGTCAAGTGGAGGTGAGTAACATGGAGATTAAGCGCATTTTAGAGAAAACTGTAAACCCTACTCGAAAAGATTGGGCATTGAAGTTGAATGATGCTTTATGGGCATACCGAACGGCTTACAAAACACCGATTGGAATGAGCCCATACCATTTGGTGTTTGGCAAAGCCTACCATTTACCAATGGAACTTGAGCATCATGCTTTTTGGGCAATTAAGAAACTGAATTTTGATATGCAGGCTGCAGGGCAAGTGAGAAGCTTGCAATTGAATGAACTGGAAGAAATTCGGAATGATGCATATGAAAATGCGAAAATTTACAAGGAGCGCACCAAGATTTATCATGACAAGCTGATTCGGAATAAGGAGCTTGTTGAAGGTAGGTATGTTCTATTATATAACTCGCGTTTGTTTCTTTTTCCAGGGAAACTGAAATCTAGGTGGGCTGGTCCGTTTGAAGTAGTTAAAGTCTTGCCATTTGGTGTGGTGGAGATTCGAAATCTTCAAAATGGTGGTGTTTTTAAGGTCAGTGGGCAGCGACTGAAACCATTCTTGGCCAACCTTCCAGGGAATGAAGGCATTGGAAATGTGGTGGATCACATTCCTCAACTTCGACCATAAGTGTATTGGTTAAGTCTAGCCAAGACTCTAAATAAGGCGCTAGTTGGGAGGCAACCCAATTTGGTATTTTGGTAAAAAAAAAATTGATATTGTTTTATACGTGTGTATTGCTGTTAATATATGAGACTGTGTTTTAAAACAGCTCTGTTGATCTGGTCATGCTATAGCATCCAAGGGCGCTCAAGCGTGGTTGAAGATGCATTTTCGACCAGCAAGTAATATTTTGAGCATGTTCCAACATCACTGTCACAGTCCAGGTAAGTGTTTCAATTTGTAGTAGATAGAAGGATAATATTATTTTATTTCATGTTATTTTATTTTATTTTATTTTGAAATTGTTAGATACTCAGTAAAAATTCAGTTTTAAAAAAAAAGAAAAAGCCAAATACTTGTTACTCAAGTGTGTCCCTACCACTTAAGTCAGTGTGCGACATATTTGTTAGTCTATGCAATTCCTCCCACCCAGGCATACGAAAGGACTCTAGTGCAGGGGAGAGTCTCACTCATCCCATTCCACTGTCTCTTAGACATAGACTGTTTTGATCCATTGTTGAGCGCACTCTCTTGTTTTGCTTCTCACCTCAATCTAACAAGGTATGCTTCTAAACCTTCTTGTTGGCTTACACACTGTTTTATTAATTTGGTTGAATGGATGACATGAGCTAATTTGGGCTGCAATGTTGGTGTATTTTGTGTATTAGTTGGAGTGTTTGCAGGTTTTCCATCTCATTAGATGAAAATTTTGGGGTTTTCTACATGTTGATTATGTGTTTCACCTTCTTTCCCCAATGTGCCCAAAAATCTGTTTGTGAAAATGCCTCAATGAACTTCCAGCATTTTTGTGCTTGTTTCCTTATGTTCATTGGCTTTCTAATTGCTTGCACAAATTGCGGCGAAAAATTGGTTCTGCGTTATTTTCCAGTTGTGGGATTTTTCTTGATCGCTAATTTCGACAATGTTGTTCTATTGAAAATCAATGGATAAATGCAAGGTTGCCCCCAGTCACACTTCTATGCCCACTGTGGACTCCTCTGTCAAGCCAAATCCTCCACCACCAATGTGCCCTATTCCCTTGAAACGCTTTGAGGTGGCTGCCGTTAAGCATAAGCCCAATATTTTTGATGAGGTTGAGCTTGGAGTAGAGACAATGATTGATGTAGCAGTACAATTACTTCCCGAGCATCACGAGGCAGTGGCTTATCTTCAAACGCATGCTCTTTCCTGCTTGCTGGACCCTAACCTTGATGCTCACTATATGGTATATCCAAAGGCCGTTAGGAGTTTTTATCACTCAATACAGGATGCCCCCGATCAGGAACTGAGATGCATAGCGATGATCCCCAGGTTTACACTGTGAAAATTGAGGATCAACTTATTACTTTCAGTTCAGCTGATATATGTGATTGCCTAGATTTCCCTCATGAGTTTGTTGTTGGTTCTATCTTTCAACCTCTGCGTGATCCCACTCATTCTAATATGGTGCTTGCTTTGACTACCGACGAGTACATGGGTCAAGTGTCCATCAAGCGTTCTGCCTTGCCTCGTTCCATGCTGCTGCTTGATACAGTGATCAAGAACAACTTGTACCCATTGGGCCATGATCAGAAGCGGAGTGGCACTTTCTTAACCATCTTCTATTATATGCGGATGGGTATGTGGTTTGATCTAGGTGTTGTGTTCCTTGAGACTATGTTACAGGTGAAACAACACATCACACACAAGAATCTTACTTCCATCAAGTTGTATTTTCCTCACTTGATCACTCGGATGCTAAAATACAAAGGTGTTACTTTTAGTGAACGTCCATCTACTGAGCCTGCACTGTCATTGTTCACTGTGAATAATTGGAATTTGTCCCAGACTCACTTGGAAAAAGGTCTTCCTCTTCCTTCCAGTATTCCTTCCACTGCTCGCACTCTGCCGGAGGTTTACAGGCTATTCACAGTGAACAATGACGGTGCAGGCTCAGTAGATGGACGTTCACTAAAAGTAACACCTTTGTATTGTGGCAGCCGAGTGATCAAGTGAGGAAAATACAACTTGATGGAAGTAAGATTCTTATGTGTGATGCGTTGTTTCACCCGTAACATAGTCTCAAGGAACGCAGCACCTAGATCAAACCACATACTCGTCCGCATATAATAGAGGATGTTTAAGAAAGTACCACTCCGCTCTTGATCATGGCCCAATGGGTACAAGTTGTTCTTGATCACTGTATCAAGTAGTAGCATGGAACGAGGCAAGGCAGAACGCCTGACGGACACTTGACCCATGTACTCGTCGGTAGTCAAAGCAAGCACCATATCAGAATGAGTAGGCTCACACAGAGGTTGAAAGATAGAACCAACAATAAACTCATGAGGCAAATCCAAGCAAGCACATATATCAGCTGAACTGAAAGTAATAAGTTGATCCTCAATTTTCACAGTGTAAACCCGAGGATCATCGCTATGCATCTCAAGTTCCTGATCGGGGGCCTTCTGTAGTGAGCGATAAAATTTCCTAACGGCCTTTGGATAGACCATATAATGAGCATCAGGATTAGGGTCCAACAAGCAGGAAAGAGCATGCGTTTGAAGATAAGCCACTGCCTCGTGATGCTCGGGAAGTGATTGTACTGCTACATCAATCCTTGTCTCTGCTCCAAGCTCAACCTCATCAAAAATATCAGGCTTATGCTTAACGGCAGCCACCTTAAAGCATTTCAAAGGTATAGGGCACATTGGTGGTGGAGGATTTGGCTTGGCAGAGGAGTCCACAGTGGGCGTAGCAGTGTGACTGGGGGCAGCCTTGCATTTACCCATTGATCTGCAATAGAACAACATTGTCGAAATTAGCGATCAAGAAAAATCCCACAACTGGAAAATAACGCAGAACCAATTTTTTGCCACAATTTGTGCAAGTGATTAGAAAGCCAATGAACATAAGGAAACAAGCACAAAAATGCTGGAAGGTCATTGAGGCATTTTCACAAACAGATTATGGGCACATTGGGGAAAGAAGGTGAAACACAGAATCAACATGTAGAAAACCCCAAAATTTTTGTCTAATGAGATGGAAAACCTGCAAACACTCGAACAAATACACCAACATTGCAGCTCATGGCATCCATTCAACCAAATTAATAAAACAGTGTGTAAGCCAACAAGAAGGTTTAGAAGCATACCTTGTTAGAGTGAGGTGAGAAGCAAAACAAGAGAATGCGCTCAACAATGGATCAAAACAGTCTATGTCTAAGAGACAGTGGAATGGGACGAGTGAGACTCTCCCCTACACTAGAGTCCTTTCGTATGCCTGGGTGGGAGCAATTGCATAGACTAACAAATATGTCGCACAGTGACTTAAGTGGTTGGGACACATTTAAGTAACAAGTATTTGACTTTTTTTTAACTAAATTTTTACTGAGTATCTAACAATTTCAAAATAACATGAAATAAAATAATATTATCCTCTTATCTACTACAAATTGAAACACTTACCTGGACTGTGACAGTGATGTTGGAACATACTCAAAATATTACTTGCTGGTCGAAAATGCTTCTTCAACCACGCTTGAGCGCCCTTGGATGCTATAGCATGACCAGATCAACAGATCTGTTTCCCAACACAGTCTCATATATTAACAACAATACACATGTATAAAACAATATCAAATTTTTTATTTTTACCAAAATATCAAATTGGGTTGCCTCCCAACTAGCGCCTCATTTAGTATTGTGGCTCGATCTAGTGTAGAGGCAGAGTATCGGGCTATGGCCCATGGTGTGGAGGAACTCCTATGGCTTCAGAAGTTGATTTGTGACCTTGGTTCTACTTCTGATCAACCTCTTCGTCTCTACTGCGACAACAAGGCTGCTATAAGCATTGTCAACAACCCAATTCTTCATGACAGAACCAAGCACATCGAACTAGATCGAAGCTTTATTGAAGAAAAGATTCGATCTAGACAACTTTGCACTCCTTTTGTGCCATCTTGAGAACAATTAGCTAATATTTTCACTAAAGGGCTAGATACAAATACGTTTCATTCTATTCTTGGCAAGCTGGGCATGCTAGATATTCATGCTCCATCTTGAGGGGGTATTGTAATGTACTGTCTGTATACAGTTGTGTATATACAAGGGTATCATGGTATTTACCTATTACATGTATATTTGATATATAATGAGAAAACTAGGTCTTCTCTTCTTTAACAGAGAAGCACCTCCAAATCTCCTCTGTGTAGTTCTATTTCTCTGTGTTCAACAGTAAGTGGTGAGTGATTCTTGTTGCTACTATTGGTTTCTAGTCTACGTGTCCACTTCATTTATAATTATGTTCCTGATACCTAACCAGAATAGAAGCTGCTCTTTTGCGGTTTGCTCTTAGGATCAACAGCTCACAACTTAATTGTTCATTTTGTTTGTACTTATGTACTATGAAAACCTATAAAAATGCTGTTATCAGAGATAATTTGGCCACTCCCCGCATTACTTTGGGCTTGTAGACTTTTTCTTTTTCCTCTTCTTCATCTCCGTTTTTGTGGATATTTGCTTGAGTTATGGCACAGTTTGGAATCGTGCCCTATAAATGAATCTTTTAGAGATTCCTTATAAACCCAGACAGACTTAACAATAAATTATGCATGCTTTATTAATTTAAAGTGTATTTTATTTATGACAGGCCCTCCCATACCCTGAAAGAAGCTCTTATGGTTTCAGCATGGCCCCAGACATCACTTCCTAGGCATTCTAACTCAATAAAAAAGTTTGAAAATTTACAAGCTCTGGTAATTTAAAATTGCATTTTATCCCCTTTTGAATCTCCATAACAAATCTGTGATTTAATCTATTATTTTTTTCGCTGGGAAGACGAGAGCTATTTGGAATGCTCGAGTAGAATACTCTGTTGAGCCAGCAAAATGTATTCCTGCATCTATAGTTGGAAGTGATGAAGTAATCGGGAATATATCTGTAAGTACAATGGATTATTTATCTGATGCCATTTTAGTGTAGTTTAGTGTCTACTTTATCTGTATCTCTGCTCACTGCTACAAAGTTAATAGGCTTCTTTGATGAAGCAGTTCTGGTCATGGTCTAACTAATTGATGTTTCATTCTAAGCAAGTAAGCATCCTTACGTGCTTCTTTATAAACATCCTTATATGCTTCTAATATTATTCTCAGCAAAGAAGCAGACTTTTTTTTTGAGCAACTAATCAATAGCTGCCATCAGATGGGATAGCTCAAAAACATTATTTCATAATCCCACTATATGGTGCTCAAAAGCCCTTGTGAATTATAGAGAAATCATCATCTGAAGCAAGAAAGTAAACTACTATGCCTTCAGTGTGTCATAGAAGAAATCACTCATTGTGGATCCTGGTTTAGTAAACCAGTATATGTATATGTGCATCCTGCCATCCTATCATTATTGATTAAGCAAATTCACTTTGATTGTCCCACATTTTTCCTAGAACCCTAACTCCATAAATCTCCCCAGTCCCCCCAATCAGCTTCCCGAGTTCTAAAGAAAATAAAAAAATATTATCAGATATATTAAACCATCTGTTGTATTCCTTCAAGCAACAACAAAAGTAAGAAATATGATTATCAGATATATGTTCAACCACTATCCAAAATAGGAATATTTCAGTCATGTTCAATATTCTCAAAAACTGTCTGGCTTTACTAGTTTTATCCCATCTTTAAAGTTTGAGATTGAGGTTAAATCAAAATTATTATTGGTCATGTTTGGTGAGATATCAACATATTATTTTACTTGAACCTGCGGCAAATTACGATGGTTTTAGGTTGACATTATTGAATTTTCATTCTGCATGTAAAACTACTTGGACTCCGAATACGGTGGAAAAATATATTAATTAATTCCTTAATATGTGGCTGTGTTTAACATATGTGTTTGTCCCATTTATCAATAATGTTGAATGCTGAAGCTTAGTTGTGCCATTTATTATTGCCATTGGAGCACAATATCATGTCGTGTATATTCGGCCATGCAATGCCATGTCATGTTATGTCTCCTCTTTTTGTAATTGGAAAGGGTGGAGGGAAGTGTTAGGGACAAAAATGGTTTCTTTACTGAGATGCTGGTTCTTATTGAATGCCAGTGCATGTTGACATGTTGAGTTGATATTTCTAGTACCTACTTGCTTAATGCAGGAAGGGATGGAGGTTTTAGCTCTTCTATCCAAGCTAGATGCACAAAATATCTGCTTCACGGATTCTCCTCCAGGTGTGCTTCAGTCCAAGTCTGTTCTCTTTTCGCAACTCAGCTGGTGTTATATATTAATTAATTTGTCCTGTCACTATGGGATGTTGAGCCATTTTTTCTTTTCTGATTTAATTATTTAAATGCAACCATACTTCAGGAGATGCAAATCAATCTGTCCACATGGTTGCCAGTGAAGGGCTAGAGGCGTATCTACCTCTTGCTGATATGGTTGATATTTCTCTAGAGCTTGCACGCCTTTCTAAGCGCCTTTCTAAGATGCAAACAGAGTATGATGGGCTTTCAGCTCGCCTTCATTCGTCTCAGGTATGAACCTTGTTGCACTTATGCATATCCAATATATGTGTCATTTCACTGTGACCTTAAATACATTGGGAAAGATTGACATATTCGATCACTCACTACACAATGTTCGAATGACACCAAATGTTGAGATTCGCTAGAATGGATTCCGAGTGTTTCAATGCATGATCTTCCAAGTATAATCAAAGTATAATTTAATGTGGTTTTAAAGTGGGTGTTTAAATTTTGCAACATGGGTACAATGTCCGTAAACAAATGTTAAAATTCCAGGGTCACTCAATGTTTCCCTGATATAAAGATCTCGATGTCCAAGATGTATTTTGCACGTTCCAGTAACCACATTACTCAGTGAAGTGATATAATTGTTAGAATGGCTCATACTTGCTTTTGCAGTTTATTTGCATACACAAATATCAAAATTATCTAGTACTTTAATACCTAATTAGCCACCATAGTCGGGGTTGATTTAAATATCTGGGTAAATCATACCCAAAAAAAATTCTTCGTAAAAGCTGTGACAACTAAATAAAGTATTAGAACTGCTGCAAAGGGAACAACATAGAGAAAATTGTAATTTCCTTTAGTTCAAAAGAACTTGACTATTTAATGAAGTTGGAAGTTAATTAGTTTTTCAGAGTTATGCCAAAAAACAATTAAGGAATGTTAACCACACATCTAATGGACATAGAAGTCCTCATGCTTCGAGAGAAGGAACTGATCAACAATATTGATCTTCCGATTTTATGTTGTGTTTAACTGAACAGGAATGTGAGTACTTCTTCCTGATGCACTGTTAATGCCTTGTGCACCTCACACTGTTGTTCTTGCAGTTTGTGGAGAAAGCTCCAGAGAATGTTGTCCATGAAGTAAGAGAAAAGGCAGCAGAAACAAAAGAGAAGATAATCCTTACCAAGAATCGATTGGCTCTTCTTAAATCCACTGTTCCGGTCCCAAAGTAGCTTTCACTTTGGCTTGATTCCTTTCGACTTCTCAACCTGGCCTCTGAATTTCTCTTGGTCGTCAGATGTTTCTTGTTGAGGTGTCAACGATAACATATTATGCCTTCTCAACAATTCTTGGTCTTAGGTGCATATCTTCTACGTTCTGGACTGAAGTTTAATCATGAATCATTCCGTCAAAAAAAAGGGTAGCACAGGGAGTCATCAGTGGGACTTTCCAGGCACACGGGACTCATTTAATGGTCGGAAGCAAAAGGAGAAAGAGAATACCGCTCACTTGGAGATATATTTATATTTATATATATATATATATATATTGAAGTAGCTGATTTTTTACCACCTCTTACCATTAGTTTTGTTGCTACAAATTATGCAGCTATATGGATTCAAACCTGTGAGGTTTGTAGGGTGGTTACAGCTTATAATAGATGAACTAGTTTATTGAGTTTTACATGTTACTAGAACTGAGACAATTTTGAATATCATTTACTTGGGAATTTCCATAGTCATGAATAGCATTGAGCTTGGTTTTTCCCCTGTATTCTCCTATCCCAATTTTGATAAAGTGCCTCATTTTACAAGTCCATTTTTGAACTGTATGTGGTATGTACACCTTTTTGTTCTTTTTTAAACTTGATATCTAATACTAAGAATAGTTTGAGTCGCATAATCTAATCTCTCTCACAAACACCTTGGGAATGGAAATTCAAAGTGTGGCCAATTTGGCCTACTTCTATGTCTCCTCATCGAGCTTAAAGTATTAAACCCAACCAGAGTAAGTTAACATCAGCACTCACACTAATAATTGGATTAGTGTATACCTCATAGACAACATCCTATGTCTGTGGCACAATAGTCCCTTTGTTTGCTCTTCTAAGCTTTCCATATATTGATTTAGGAATCCATCAAGCTCATCATCATCAATATAATGATCTCCATCATAGCAATCACACGGCAGGTTAAAATGTGAGGTCTTCATTCCGCAAAAAAAAAAAAAAAGTAATTCAGGGCACAAAAATGACATGGCTGGTTAGGAAACAAGTGAGGTTTACCAAATCAGACAAAACAAATATTCAAAATGTGATGACAAATAGGTATTTAGAAACATATAAGTGTTGACTTTTCTAGAAAATGACATTAGATAACTCCATTACAATTACCCGAGATACAAACATTTGAGGTGGATGTTTATCAAACAAAATAAATGCTTCAATGGACCACAAACAATAGAAAAAGAAGACCATAGTTGCAAAACGAGACCACAAACAAAAAAAAAGGGACTATGTGTGCCCCAAATCGAATTCCACTTATGCAACCCCAAATCGACGAAAATACCAAGAATAGATGGCCTAAACTCAAATTGCAAATCAATTTTATAAGTGCAGAGTGAGGCATTACCTGGTTTACGTCTCTTTACAGTGTTCAAAATTGATGAAGTAGCAGATTGGTTGCTTCGTGGAGAGGGAATTTGAAACCATATGGGTTTCACTCTCTCAACAAAAGGTATTAAGGTTGATAAAAATGCTTTTAATTTTAATTTCTTTTTCTAGGCGCCACAATTCCCGCAAATTAGATGATTATGTATGCCCATGTCAGCATAAACGAAAAAAAAAAAGTGGCGTCTCTTTCTTCGTTAATACATATAAGCCATTTTAACATAAAATGTTAGGTCAACGTACCACGTCATCTGTTTGACTGTCCCAAATTCTCCAAAGTCTGCCTGTGAAACATAATTGCAAAATAGGTGGCCAATATGTAATTTTTTTTTTCTTTCGGTGGCTGAGTCATAACACAGGCCATCTTTGGGTGGCCAAAAGTGATATTTACTCTTAAAAAACTTAATATTTGACCATATTAATTTGTAGCCTTTATGAATGCGTGAATTACATTATTTTGCAGGATAAACCCATTCCTTTTCAGCTTAAGACTGATGGGTTTGCCTTCCATATGGACTTTCCTCTCTAATCTTTAGTTGTAAGACGAAATCTTTCTGTGGGAAATTTTTCTTCTTACCCTGCTTAACTTAATTTCCCTGTATTTCTTAATTGACTAGTAGAGTTGCATTCTATATGGCACTGGCCTTGAGAGCAACAACTTACCAACTAGTTTCGGGAACCCACCTTATGTCTAAGGCTCCATACAGAATTACTCCACCTGAATTAAGAGAGTTGAAGGCAACTATAGGAATCATGGATAAAGGTTTCATCAAACCTAGCATGTCACAATGGGGTGCTCCAATATTTTTTCTAAAAATATAAAGACAAAAGTATGAGACTTAGCATAGATTATCATGAGCTGAATAAGGTGACAATATGAAACAAATACTCATTAGCTAGAATTGACAATCTTTTTGATCAATATAAGGGGGCCAAGTTTTCTCCAACATAGACCTAAGGTCTAGTTACCATAAACTAAGGATCAAGGCTGAGGATATTCTAAAGTCGGCTTTCCAAACTCATTATGAACATTGTGAGTTTTTAGTGATGTTATTTGGTTTGACCAATGCCCCAACAATTTTCATAGACTTGATTAACAAGGCATTTCAGCTATTCCTAGACAATTTTGTGGTAGTATTCATTGATGATATATTGATACACTCCAGAGTACTTGGGAACACAAAGATCACTTACACGAGGTGCTCAAGGTGTTGAGGACAACAACGCTATTTGCTAAGTTCAAGAAGTGTGAATTTTGGCATGACAAAGTAGCATTTCTCGAACATATAGTGTAGAAGGATGGCATCTCAGTTGACTAATAAAAAATCTCGGCAGTAGTAAATTGGAAGCGCCCATCTAGTGTGATGGATATCAGAAGCTTTTTGGGACTGGTAGGATCTTATAGACAATTCGTTGACTTTTCTTGGATTGCAGTGCATCTAACTAGGTTAACACAAAGGGAGTGAAATTTGAATGGATTGAAGGGTGCACAAGAAGCTTATGGAGCTAAAGAGTAGATTGGTGTCCATACCCATATTGATGATTCCGACAAGGAATAAAGGATTTACCATATACAGTGATGCATCCAAAAAGGGATTGGTTTATGTGTTGATGCATCATGGCAAGGTGGTGGAATATGCTTCTAGGTAGTTGAAAACATATAGGAAAAACTATCTGACTCATGATTTGGAGCTAGCCGTGGTAGTGTTCGTATTGAAAATTTGGAGATACTATTTGTATAGGAAGCAGTGTGAATTTTTCACCGATCATAAGAGCTTTAAATATATATTTACAGAAAGCAAGTTGATTATGAAACAGATGAGATGGTTAGAGCTACTTAAATACTTCGATCTTAGAATCAGATACCATCTAAGGAAAGCCAATGTCGTGCCTGACGCACTTAGTAGGATTTGGAGGATTTGAGGAGGATAGACATAGAGCTAAGGGTAGAAGATCTTGGGAGACAGTTAGGAATCTAAAAGTCTAGCCCGCTTTATTTGATAGAATAAAAGCTACCTAGTTTGAAGATGCAAAGCTAGATTCGCCACAAGGTAGAGGAGGGCTCATACAAGAATTTTTAGTATACAAGATGATACGTCTCTTTGGTTTGGTAAAAAAATTTACGTACCAACAAACCCTTCTGAGTTGAAGAAAGAAATTTTGTCAAAGGCACATTACTCGACGTATACGGTGCATTCAAGTGAAACTAAGATGTGTAAGGATTTGGAATAGAATTATTGGTGGGGAAATATGAAGAGGGAGATTGATGAGTACGTTAGTGGATGCTTAGTGTGTCAACAAGTAAAGATTGAACATCAGAAGCCCACAAAAAACTACAGTCACTGCCAATTCCTGAATGGAAGTGAAAGCATACCACAATGGACTTTTTCTTTGGATTGCCTAAGAGCCTTAGAGGATATGAGTCGACTTGGGTTATTATGGATAGGCTCCCAAAGGTAGCACATTTTTTTACCATGATTCCCTAGATAAAATGGCAAAAATATACATCCAAGAAATTGTAAGGATGCACGGTGTGCCAATTTCGATAGTCTTAGATCAAGATTCCAGATTTGTGGTATAATTTTGGAAGAGCTTGCGCCAGTCGATGGGGACAAGATTAAATTTTAGTACAACATTCCACCCATAAATAGATGGATAGTCTGAGAGAACCATTCAGATTTTAGAAGACATATTAAGGGTGTGTGTCGTTGACTTGAAGACTAAACAATCAAAGAGTAACCCAAAAGAATTTATAAAATTGAATAACATACAAAAGATTCAAGAATTATAAAGGTCAATGCTTTTACAAACAAGGAAGGTTTAACAAAAGAAGAGAATAAAAAATCCCTACGTCTTTGAGTTTTTGTCAACAATGCACAACTCCTACCACCAATACTAGTATCCTCTAAATAAATTCACTAATCTATTTAATAAAAATCAGCTCAATTTAATTTCATAGACATAAACCCACTAACATTCCAAATCTCAAAAATCCCATATTCTAAAATCCATCATATTTTTCTCCAATTCAACATTCTACCATATTAATCACAATCCCACTATGTATTATTTTTCCAAGTTAACCCAACATTTAATGAACAATTATAAGCTAAGAAAAATTATTACATTGAACTTGTGTTTTCCAATTCAATTAAGAGAACATATCTCCACTTGATTTTCAAAACTCATACTTAAATCTAACAATTCAACACAAATAAAGTCTAATTGAATTAGTAGAACAAGAAAAATACCCATTAATTCGAAATTCTCAAATCTCATTAACAACCCTAAAACCTCTAGATTCTTGAATCACTTGGAATGGTTGGAATCCTTACCAAAAAGTGAAGAAAGTTAAATATTGATCTCCAAATCAAGCTTGGTAAGGGTTTTGATGGCAAGAATCTCCAACAAGAACAAGAGAAAAGATGGGTTAGAGAGAGAAGAATCTATAAAAATGAGAGAAGAATCTATGAAAATGAGAGAGAAATTTTCTAAGAAATTGCCTTAACTTGAAGATGGCATGGAAATTGTTTAAGAGATTGGCTTGAAATTTGAAGGGAAAATGATGTAGAGTGGTGGAGAAAAGCTTCCCTTTACTTTGCTTTGTTTTGGTCTTTCAACCAAGAATAAGTATGAGATACTTTTTTTTTAATTCTTCATTTCTTATAGTATTAATTAAAAGAAAACTATACTTATATATACCTTTCTAACATTTTTTTATTTTATCCTACAATTTTTTTTTAAACCCTCAATTTATTATTTCCTCTTATATTATTTATTATTGTTATTAGTTTTTTTATCCAGAACAGGATTTCACAGTTTTCTTTTAGCTTTTGTTAATGGAGCTAAAACTTTGGACAACAAAAACACTATAATATGCAAATATTTAATTTTACATTGTTATAAACATATTGATTTGCATAAAAAAAATATTAACTGATAATAATGTTTTTTATGTCCAATTTACTAAAACACAGAAGGATTTTTTTCAAACTAAAAAAGTGAACACTTTGTTGAGACTAAAAAATTAGAGAAAACCAAATTGTGTTTTTTTTTAATCTAGTGGTGACATCCGAGTCAAGGACTGGGTGTTAAAGGGTGAGGTCTCGTGTTCGAGGCTCACCAACAACCTGTCTGGGGACGCTTTAGCGGACGGGTGATGGGTTGGGGGTAGTGGGCCGCGGCCCTGTGAGCACAGTCCTGGACTGGGGTGTCACATAAGTTGTCCCTTTGAACCTAGATCTTGGGACCTCTGGTCAACTAGATAGGGTTGCCATCATGGTAACTCTTAAGATTCCCCTCGATAAATTAACAACTTGATCTCTTGTTAGGCCTTTTGTAAGATAACTCCATTGGAGAGAAATTCTCACACGTAATACTTTGTGCCTTACCAATTACAGATTGACTGTCACACTGTACACATATTGTCGGCACAAATTTTAGCCAAAACAAAGTATCCTCTAACAAATTTCAATATCACTATGGCTACTTTGGCTAGACACCCCCACACTTCATGTATTAATGCATGGTTTAGATCAAGTGCAATGGGACACTTGATAATGGTGCTGAAAATTTTGGAATGTGCAGAGAGAGTGATTTGAAAAAATTGTATTGAAAAATGTGTAAATTGATAGAAAAAGTAAAATATGGTGGAAAAGTATGAGAGAAATGGTGTTGATGCTTGATATTTAGAGTGTTTGTGAATAGAAATTGAAAAAAATTGTATTGAAATATGTGTTTTGTTAATATGACTGTATTGGGAGTCATATTTTGCTATAATAGAAGTGGGACCGCGCTGAAAAATTTAGAGAGTCTACCATTGGAGATGCTCTTACTATCATTTTCCATAATACATATGGTGTCTTTATCAAATTTCTCGTGAAGTCATATTTGATTCAGAATTTAATGATAAAATCATCCCCCATAAGTTCTAAATATGTCAAATACTTTATAATTAACAAGACATAATCCGTTACATAATAGATTAGCATACTCAAATAACAAAATACTAGTTATATTATTCTTATTCAATAAGGGTACAAGGTTATTACTCAACATTTGGCTTGAAAAGCCATCACAAGGATAACGCTTCCCAACAAATACCCCTCCCTTGGCAATGATAAATCTTTCTGACTCAAAAACCAATTTGAAACCATTCTTGGTCAACAAATTTCTGGATATCCAATTCTTACGAATCCCATAACGATGGACTACATTTGTCAATATCAGCTTCTTTCCAAAAGTCATCTTCAGAACTACCTTTCCACGACCTTGTATTTTGCAGATCAAGGAGTTTCCATCTACAGCTGCTCTTCTTCCTCAGCAGCCTCATATTCAAAAAACTATCCTTGTCAAAAAAGACATGGCAAGTGGCTCCAGTATCAATCCACCACTATTGTGGATTTTCCACCATATTCACCTCTGACGGCACAACAACAAATTCTATGTCGTCGTCGTCATCGACATTTTGAACCACATTGGCTTGCTTCTTACGAATGTGGTAGTCATTGGCTTTGTGCCATGGTTTATTGCAGACGAAGCAAGTTCCACTGAACTTCTTATCGGCAGTAGCACTCTCTTTTCCTTTCCCTTTGGAAGGTCCTGGTCCTAGTTCTGGTTCAGTTGTTTTCCTCTTGTTGGCCTTTTGAATGTGCTCCATCACATTCGCCTTAACCTTCATAGATGGAATAATAGCCCTTTTTCGAAACCACGATTGTCTTCCTCAATTCTCAACCGCACTATCAAGTCTTCAAGACACATCTCCTTTCGCTTATGCTTCAAATAATTCTTGAAGTCCTTCCAACCCTAGGGCAGATTCTCAATTACAGCAGCTACTTGGAAGGACTCACTAAACATCATGCCTTCTACATGAATCTCAAGTAGAATTAACTGAAATTCTTGGACTTGAATAATCACAGACTTGGTGTCCACCATCTTGAAGTCCAAGAACCGCCCAACTAAAAAGTTCTTGTACCAGCGTCTTAGGTCTTATACTTCTTCTCCAGAGACTCCCACAAAATCTTAGAAGTCTTGATTGGACTATATACATTATACAACGTATTATCTAGACCATTGAGGATGTAACAAAAAATTTTGAGTTTCTCCATTCATGCACTGCAACAATAGTAGTGACATCAGTCTCTACTTCACTCAAAATCGAAGCCTCCTCTCGTAGGAATCGTGCAAGCTGCATAGTAATAAGAAAGAATTAACATCTTTTGCTTACACTTTTGAAGTCCACACTAGTGAACTTCTCAGGCTTCTCCCCATGTATCACTTGTGAAGGAACATTGTTCACCCAACACAAGCAACAAAAACTCGAGCTATCGAAGCAATTAAAGCATCAATGTTCTCAACACTAGCCATCTGTTATTCAATAATATGTTCAACTCAATTATTATACACAATAATATATCAAAATTTAAAATTTATTAGAATTCATAGATTTCACTATTTATATAACAAAGATATGAATGAAGAATATATAGACAATTGTACTACAAATTACACCAAGTAAATTATCAGGAAAGATTGGAGGAAAAAACTTGGTTCACTTAAATATCAATTTCCTCAAACAGAATTTTCCTCGACATGTAATAAGCGGCACAATATACCATATCAACCTCTCCACAAACATCATAAGTTATATAAAAACAATATTCCATTATTATATGCATACATACACTCACAAAAATATATTTTTTAAACATATATAAATGACGTGTATATTTATATATTAAAAATATATACTTGCTAGACTTATTCATATTGTACATAAATAACAAACAATCATGGTAAAACCAATCACTCTAAAATGCACAATTTTTAAGCCACTGATACAATCATAACAAACATATAATAATAATCATGGCATTAATAATATATATATATATATATCACACTATATATTCTTCTTAAATATATAATATATTAAGCGCAGTCTAATACCAAAAAAAAAAGTAAACCACTATTCATACATATATATATATATATGACCGACAGGTGGTAATATGGTTGGTCTTCCTACTGTGTAGAAAGTGGGAGGTCTTGTATTCGAATCTCCCGTGCTACCAATTTGAGTGAGATTTATCACCATTATGGTGAAAGTTGTAAAAGGGAGAGGGTTATCTCCCTTTATGTAGCCCACCAGCCTATTGAATCTCCTTGTTTATGTTGTGTATTCTCCCTCCTTAGCATCAAAAAAAAAAAAAAAAAATATATATATATATACAGTCTTTCTCATATGAGGGATCCCGCACACTATCTTTGGTGCGGGATCCCTCTCCAGACCGTCGGATTAATCCAATGGTCTTCCAACATATATTTTTAAAAAAATAAATAAACCCACCCTCATATCTCATCTCTCATCTCCCGACCCAGAACCATCCCCATTTGGTACTGTCAAGAACCCCCCCCCTCTAAGCCCTCCTCTCCGATCTCTGATCTCCGATCAGTAAGTAAAGAAACTATAGGGCGAGATCAATCGGTTACTCGGTATATACCTATGAAGCTGAAGAGGAAGGACCTTGAAGAAGTCGACGAAGATTTCTCCGACTTCTCTCTGTCTTCTCCGGCCAGAAAGATTCTCCGTCTGGTACTGTTTTTTCTGCCGCAGATTTGTCGTCGATTATGGAGGAAGAGTAGGCGGCGGGGCAACTGCCTCAAGGCCCGATGATTGAGCCCGTATTTGAAGAAAAATTGCCTAACTTTGTGTGTTAATTTTTGATTTAATAGGTGCGAAATCAGTGGAACTAAACATAAAATAAAGCATATTAGCAATGAGTGGATACGTGGAGATTGTTCGGTAAAGAAAGTGAGTTGCACAGGGAAGAAAGAGATTGGTTTGGTGGGGGAGGGAATGTAGATTGGCTTTGTGTTTGTATTGCAGGGATTGGTTTGGTGGGTCTTGTAATGTAGATTGGCTTTGTCTTGTTATTGCATATATTGGCTTTGTGTTTGTATTGCAGAGATTGGGTCTTGGAATGTAGATCAACATTTTGTGGTTTCTCTTCTCTTGTGTATTAAATCAGTGCAAGTATTGTGACAGTAATGAATATTCAGTTTTCAGTGCAAGCTTTTGGCCTTTCAAGTCTATTTGCCATACGTAATGTTTAGTAAAATCCAGCAGCATTACTCATCCACATCACAAATTTCTGGGCTCTACAACTGAAGCAGGGAAGCTTGTTGACACAAGCAAAATTGATTAAGTTTTTTCATTAGACTAATCCATTGGTCCCTAATCCATTGCAATAAATACCAGAAGTCAATTTCCTTCTGCATAACTTCAAGATGTTAAATTAGGTCTAATTACATAATTTCCAAATGAAACCAACATACGTAATATTGCAATAACTACTACAAGCCAAATTCCTTCTGCATAACTTCAAGATGCTCGAACTTGAAGTAGAAGATTTGACCTAAATTTCAAACTTATGAGGTGCCAGCGAACTCCAAGGGGAAGAGATCAAGTAAAGGCCTCCAAGAAGATGACAAGCGGCTCGAGAAGAAGATTGGCTGCGAATAAAGAGTACGAGATCGAGATCAGCGCCACGATTTGCCTGGGGAAGGGCGGGGTGGTTCTAGGTCGGGAACTGAGAGATGAAAGATGGGGTGAGTTTTTTTTCTTTCAAATATATGTTGCCAGACCCTCGGATTAATCTGACGGTCTAGAGAGGGATCCCGCACCAAAGATGGTGTGCGGGATCCCTCATATGAGAAAGATTATATATATAAAAATGAATTAAACTAAATTCTGTATTAATAAACCCTCCAATCATGTAGCAATAATTAGTCTTGTCTAAACAAGCCCTAATCAAATATTAACAAAATATGAAATTTGGCAAAAAAAAAACCTAAAATATTCATGTATCTTAACCTAAACACCCGTGTCTTTATAACTTGATTTAACACCTCAATATAGCCTAAATTTAACACCTCAATTCCCGGAAACCAAAGCAAAAATTATTATTACTTGATTTTTCAAATCAATATTTGATTAAATAAAATCAATACCAAGGCACTATATTAATAGCTAAAATCCAGTAATTAGTCAAACATATTATATCCATTCATAACTCCAAAATAATTAATCCGAATAATTACCCAAAAAAATGTTATTATTCGCTTTAAGATTGTAATTTTTGTAATTAGCAAAATCAATAACCTTTAATGATCTGAGACTAATAAAATAAACAAGTTAGTAAAGTTCACACATAATCATATATGTATCTACATATGAAATATATACAAAACAATAAGAACAACTTAAATCCAAAAATGAAAACAACAGTGAATTCAAACCAGATCGAGACGAGATTAGACCTTTAACTTTAAAGCGATTAATTGTCTACTGATCCAAAATTGTGCTCACAGTTGTTGTAATTTCGCCTCCCATGTCTACTTGATCTACACACCAATGATAGTACTATCAAAGGTGTACTACGAACTAGGAATGGAGGTCACTCTCTCGAGAACAGACAGGGATGGATTTTTTGACACCAAAGAAGTGAAAACCAAATTGTGCTTCTTTTTTTTACTTTCAAATAGGAAAAGCCATTTTAAAAGCCTAAAAATAAATAGAGTTAATGGACATTTAACTCTGTATTTTTCAGTTACACATTCAAAAATTTATGACAATTCAATTCAACAGTCCAAAATTTTGTTGCATCTTCATTAGTTGCCCTTTTTAGGAAGTGGTACTATATGTATTCATCTACAAAGGTGTGAGTAGGTAGAAGCATACTGTGTATTCTTTTTTCCTTACGTTTTTTTTCCTTTTTTTATTAACACTTCCCTTTGGAACTAGCTGCAAGTTACAATCTTTAGAGCAATCACAATAATTGTTCTTTATCGGAGACAACAAATGTTTATTCAAATATGTGGTTTGCTGATATAACTGTATAATAGAGATGATACCCAATATTAATTTTCGTGGAAAATATATGAAAGAATGGAATGTTAGTGGCTTGACTTTTGGGTAATAATATATATATATATATATATATATATATATTAAGAGACGTGTTTTGGTTGCTAGTGTCTTGGATATTCGCGGCCCATTATTCTGGTTTTGGGGGTGGGGGGTTCCAATGGTGAAACCACTGGTCCAGTGTTTATTTGCAATTTGACAGCTTGTAAAAAGATATTTTTTAAAATAAGAAAACTCATCCTCTTTTCAGTATTAACCAGTTATGAAATCTAAAAATCGAATCCCTCTCAAAAAAATTCGTTCTTCCGTCCAGTGTCCCCATCCCGCCACTTCAAAACCTAAAATCTCATATTTGTTTGAAATTCTCATTCGGTCCATTCCTCCACCTAGGCGACAGGGACATTCTCTCATTCCTCCATTTCTCCACTAAAGGCGGCAGAGACATCAATCCATTGGTGAGTTCTTGTTAGTGTAAGCTTTTGTACAAAAAAGAAACTAACTTTCTCTTTCGTTGGAATTTATTCTATAGGGAGGGTGGGACTGGGGTCCACTGGGTTTTGTGGGGTCATTGATCTTCCACATTTTGCTTTCTTCTTCTTAATTTGCTCCATTTATATATATTTAATTTATTGGTTCCATTGAAGTCACATAGATGAACACATTAGAAACAATTATGACATGCAATCTCAGTTCCTATAAATGCCCATTTATTTATTTTTTCAGTTTTTGTGTTTCTAATGATCTATTCTTTACAACCTATTTAGGTTAGAAAGATTTGCTTTCTCGAATTTTCATGTCAAAAATTAGAGTTGCAGATAATGAAATATTTCAAATATTAAAATATAGGGAAAAAGATATGCCCATGTTTGTGGTGTATACAATTGATGAAGTATAATGGTGTACACTAATTCAAGTGACTGGTATTTATGCAAGTGCTTAAGCATCTCAGGTGTAAAATTTATTTTTTGGGCTAATCTGGCAATTTTTTGCTTCATCGGAAAGTGATGGCATCATTGAAAAGTGAGACGAATGGATATTTGATCTCCTTTCAGATGAACCCTCTGGTTCAGTTTGTTATTCTCAATATATCAATCCCCTCAGGTTCTTCATTATTCATCCACTGCTTGATTAGCTTATAGATTAATTTTTGTTTTAATCATTAATAATCTTTAATATTTTGGTTTTTTTTCTTTTCGTAGAGACTTGTCTAACATGGATTGGATTGTAACCTGTAGGATGAGTCACATGTTGAGGATGAGAGGCCAAGAGTAGAAGAACAAGAAGATTGTATGCCCAAAATAGGTATGCAGTTTGACACAATCAATGATGCTTTTGAATTTTGGAAGACTTATTCGAAAAAGTGGGGTTTGGTGTGAGAAAAGAGTATGCCAATAAAAATAAAAAAGTGGAGTTGTTAATGTTGGAAACTAAACAATCAATACATATAAAACATGTGAGATAGAAATAGTTTATTTCATGAATAATCAAAAATAAGACTATGAACCATATATCATATATAGAATTGAAAATGAGAACAACCGAAATTACCAAAGTCCGGATCGGAATGCAAACACGAGATTGAAGTGAGGTATGCGAACCGCAAATCTCCTTAAGGTGAAATTCCCCAGCCACCGGTGTCAATGCTAATGTAGGCAAATACCTCCCAAGATACAACACTTCCTTCTACCGGTAGGTGACACAGGTATACCGGTAGGCTCGTTCGAACCAAAAATTGAAAGCACTCTCAGAAAGGAATTTGGCTAGGAAGAAGAAGAGAGGAAAATGAATTTTCGTAGTGTATTCTCTTCTTACACTATGCTTCTATTTATAATAGAGCCTAACATTAAAACCGACCCTAAAACTAGGGATGCCAAATAAATTCCCGTAATAAAGTGAAATTAAAAATTTGTAACGGACATTTTTGAATTTGAATTGTCCTCATGTCCACATACAATGAACCTAGGTAGTGGGCCGGTGCAAAATGATAAGTTCAAATGGGCTACGGACACGCAAGCCCATCACAAAAGCTTGGGTGCCATTGGGCCCAAGTCTTACATCCAACACTTGGGTTTATAAACCCATCACATACATCACAATTCTTTAATGTGGGATTCTCACATTTCTCTTAATTTTGCACATAACATATCATGTCTAACATGACCACTTTGGAGTCAATTTCCATTCAACCAAAAAATGGTTTTGGACAACTTTCAACTCCAATATCTAATCTTCATATTGAAGATTAGAACCCACTAAATTACATTTAACTAATACTCAATTAGTTGTAATTAATTATTGGTCAAATAGTGGTTAACCACCATTTTTTCCAACAGTTAAGAGTCAATTATTTGTGTGTTGTAAGAAGGGTTATAGGAGAGAAAAAGAAAATATTGATATGAATCGTCAAAGTGATGCTACAAGAATTGGTTGTAATGCGAGGATGAAAGTTTTTTTTCGACAAAATGAGTGAGAAATATGTAGTGAAGGATCTTGTCATTGAACACAATAATAATTTATAGCCTCTTGTAATGAGTCACATGTTGAGGTCACTACTACTCATGCACTATCAATTCAATTAACTTCTGATACAGGTCTTACTCCAAAACCAACACAAGAGTTATTGAGCAGAGAAGCTGGGGGTAGAGATAAGCTTGGTTTTATAATTGAGGATCAGAAAAACATACCTGAGATCAAGAAGACAGAGAGATATTGCTAAAGGTGAGTTAGGGCATATTTTCACATACTTTGAGAAGAAAATCATTTTTGATCCTAATTTTATTTATACCATGCAACTGAATTGTGAAAAACGTTAGAAACATGTTTTGGGCTGATAGCAAAATGATTGCTGATTATATTACTTTTGGTAATGTGATCACTCTTGATACAAATTTTGGCACTGATAAAGAACTAAGACCTTTAGGTGTCTTCGCTGGATTCAATCATCATAGACAAATTGTTATTTTTGGGGCTACTATCTTATATGATGAGTTGATCGAATCTTTTTCTTGGCTTTTTGAGACTTTTGTAAATGCACATAGTGGTAAGAAGCCTCGCTCCATATTCACTGATCAAGATCCTGCTATGTCTAGAGCATTAGAGGTTGTGTGGTCTGAAGTATCTTATGGATTGTGCACTTGGCACATTCGAAAAAATGTATTAAAACATCTTGGTTGTTATATGAAGAATAAGTCTCCATTTCTGAAAGATTTCAACATATGCATGTACGACTATGTGGATGAAGATGAATTTGAGAATAAATGGATGAAAATGCTTGAGTAGTACAATTTGAGAGAAAATGATTGGTTGAATCGTACATATGGCCTAAAAAAAAAATGGGCACAGGCTTATATGAAACATGCTTTCACACTAGGCATTAGAACTTAGAAGTACACTGTAGTACCCTATTTTTGTCCGGGGAAGTTTTTGTTTTAAAAAAAAACAACAATGAAAATGAAATAAAAAATATTGAAAAGAAGAAGAAAAAAAAAACAAAAGCATCTCCAACCAATCCAAATTGGCCCAATTAAGCCATGTATTACCCAATTAAGTCCAAATAACCAAATGCCTACATTTCGGCCCATCTACCCAATAACCCAACTAAGCCCCAAAGCCCAACCAAAAAAGCCCATCCAAAAAACCTAAGCCTTAACCCAATAACCCAGCCGAACCCACCTAAACTTAAACCTAACCCTAAGGCCTTGCTTGGGAGAGATGTTCGGAGGGGTTGGGAGGGGTTCGTGAACAAGCGAACCCCTCCGAACCCTTGCTTGGCGCGAACACCTCAAGGTGTTCGGAGGGGTTCACGAACCCCTCCCAACACCTCCCAACACTCCTTTTCCCAACCCCTCAAAATGAGGGGTTGGGAGGTGTTCACTCACATTAAAGGCTCCCAACCCCTCCTAACCCCTCTCAACCCCTCTCATACCAATCAAGGGTTCAATTTTTATGAACCCCTCCCAACCCAACACCTCCCAACTCTACCCCTCCCAACCCCTCTCAACCCAACACCTCCCAACCCATCTCCCAAGCATAGCCTAAAAGGCTTGATCAAAGGAAAGGAAATTTTGGGTGATGAAATGAGGGGAGCCGCCGGCTGTTGGAAGAAAACGGAAGGAGAGAGGCAAATGTCAAGAGAGAGTGGTTGAAAAGCAAAGGTAGTGGAGAGAGTGGGTGGAGATGAGTTGGAAGGCAGAAGATGAAGCCGGTTTGGGTGATAAAAGGGAGGAATTTGGGAGGAGAGTGGAGAGAGGGAGGCTGCACCAGTTTTCTGGACGGAATGATCGGGGAATGATTCGTGGTCCGATCGAAGTGAAATTTGGACAGTAGCTTCACAACACTTGGAGCGTTATTCTGATCGGTGCGATTGCCATTTGAAGTTGTCTATCTACCCCAGTTTTTGATAGAAAGTGACTGCAATTCTGGGGAGAAGAGACTCTGCGCACAGGTTTTGCAATCAACGATCGGGAACCGATCCGTGGTCCGATCGAAGTGAAATTTGGATAGTAGCTTCATAACACCTGAAAATTTATTCTGAACGGTCCGATTGTCGTTCGAGAAGGTAAAGAAGGAACGGCTCAGAGGTAAATGCCATTTTAATTTATTTCGTTTGTTCGTTATGTTGTTTGGATCTACCTGTTTGGGTTGCTTGTTCTTGTCTCTGGTTTGGTAACAGGAGGATCGGATGGAAGAGGTGGCAGGGAAGAAGCTACTGGAACCGGCGGCTGGAAGAAGGAGAGGATGAACAGTAACCAGGCCGTATCGGGCCGGGTTTTTGTTTTGTATTTGTTTGGGCCGGATTTTGGAATATTTCGGGTTCTGGTTTTGGTTTTGTTTATTTATGGGTTTGAGGTTTTTGTTTGTTGTGTTTTTGGGCCAGGTTTAGTTTAGATTTGTTTTGGGGCCGGATCCGGGCTTGTGTTTTGATTTGGGCATAATTTTGAAGTTGGTTTGTCTTTTGTGTTAGGTTTTGGGCCATATTGAACATTGGGCCTGTTGGTAATTCTGAGATTTGTATGGGTTTTATGTTATGGGTTTTAATGCATTTATATTGTATATAAAAATAATATCAAAAGGTTAATCCGACGACGGAACCAAACGGGGAAGCATTGGATGCGATCCCAAAAGGATTCTTGAGGAAATTTTAGGAATTCCTAACCATTGGATGGAGAGGATTTCTTATTTTTATTTTTAAACATTCATATTTTATATTTTATGTGTGTATAAAAATTATATCGAAAGTCTTAAACCGACGATAGAATTAATTTGGGGAATGCATTGGATGCACCTTCAGACAAAATTCTTAAGGTGAGAGTGTTTCATGGACATTTGACCATTGGATGGAAGAGTCCCATGAACCTTAATATTAGACTCTCAATATAGTTTTTATATTATGTCTAATTATCGTATCTCATGTATATATTTTTGTTAAAATATCACATTTGATTTTCTTAATCATTTAATGGGATAATAAAAATTAAATTGGCAACTGTTTTTCTAAAACAGACGTTGTGCGGTGCCTCACACCTTCCCCATACGTAACAAACTTGCTTACCTATTTTTCTGGATTTTCGCAGACCAAATTATTTTAATTGGTGACCAATTGCACCTATTACAATTGGTGGCGACTCTCTTTTAAATTTCTCCTTTCACAAATCCGGTTGCGACAACTGGCGACTCTACTGGGGAAAACTAGTTTTTAAATGTATATAGATTTCTTAAAACTAGTGAGTTGGGCCTTCAAAATTTAACTTTTCTTATCCCATTATTTGATTTTGTTTGTTTTAAATATATTTGGTGTTTTATTTCTCTAGTTTTTTTTTATTGATATTCTCTTATTATTTTTAAAAAATTGTTGTGTTTTGTGAGCTTTTTTTTATTTTTATTATTGTCCTCACACATCGTGCACTATACCATTTTCATGAGTCCAACAACTCGGACTTAATACCCTTAGGAGAGGATGAAGTAAACGAGACCTTCGAGGGATTTCAATCCCCGTGTAGGCTCGCGAAAAATCCTCACTCGACCCACTCCTCTGTTAAGAGGGACCCAAGCTATTCCAGCAATGGACACTGGCGGGGGAATAAGTCGGGAGCCTAGATTGTCCATAACCAATGACCATAGACGTAGGACACAGGAAACTACTTCTAATCTTACATCTTTTGGGTGTTGTATATATTTTGTTTTGTTGTACATACATTGTTGTGTTTGCTGTATATAATGTTTTGTTTTGATTCGTACATATATTGTTTTGATTGTACATAAAGGTTTCATGTATTTATCTTGCATACATCATTTAAAATTATGCCCATGTATATACCCCTCTTTCACTCATACATGTATGTATATACATTTCCTGTATTATTTTGCACACATTAGTTAGGTTTTATCCATGTATATATGTCATTCATTACCATCACATGTACAATGGTTCCCTTGTTTATAGGATGTACATAAATTCACAATCATGCATATATTAATGAAGTTGGTATAAAAAAAATGACAAAAAAAAAAGTAAAAAAAAATAATAAAAATAAAAATCATTGGCAAATGATAATATTGGGGCATTGACGTTGAATCTTCATGTTGCTGTTAAATAAATAAGTCAACTCTGCTACTAATCATTTCTCGCCCATTGGTTTTTGAGCTTAATAACTGGATCAGTTTGGAAATTTTCAGTATCTTATCAATGGCCTCAAGGAGTAATCTCTAAATGCACAACCATTTGTGGTCTAGCTCATGACCACTTATTGGATTTTGTAATGAGCATGTCCTTACATTGTCTTTGATGAAGTTTCAATGCGGTTGTTGCATGTTGTAGCATTTCATATTTTCTATATTATCACCATGAATAAGGTTCTTTGTTCAAAATTCTCAAAATCATTCTCTTTCATTTTTTCATAATTTCCAAATCTCACACATTCTACCATTCCATTCACCAAGATTGAAATTGATGATAAAGAAAAAGATGAACCTAATGAAACAGTTTTTGGGTGCACTCAATAAATATCATCAGGAGATTTTTGCCACCCGGACAGGGATGTTAGATTTGAATCCTCAAGTACAGTGGGGGAGAATAAATATGTGGCTCCCATACAAGTGGATAGTGCATAATTATTTTTGTTATGTGGCCACGTGTTGATTGATAACGGTGGCAATGGTGAGGATAGTGTGCATTGACTTTGAGATTAAGACTGACGGTGACTTGAATTGATACCATCAATAATGAGCATAGTTGAGGAGCAGATATACGCAGGTTACGATATTGACCATGTAAAGGAAGCGGTTAGGAAATATCAACAATCAATAAGGAGGAGAAAAATCATTTCAGAGAGAGGTTTGCAAACTTCTTTAACAGCGGAGCCTGCAATTGTAAAAATTATTGCTGAGCGGGGTTGGGAGGATTTTGTTGCACAGCCAAAACCCGCAATTGTCCCAGTGGTAAGGGAATTTTATGCAAATGCAGTTGTAGGGTATGAACATGTATATGTTCGGGGTATGATGGTCCCATTTGATAGCAAAACCATCAATGCAGTCTACAATCTTCCAGATATCGTCAATGACGATTTCTCGGCCTTGCTGGAGTCTGATACTATTTTGGATGAAGTGATTCGTACGTTGTGTAAGCCAGGAGCCGTCTGGAAGAAATTTAATGGGGTGGGAGTCTCATTTCCCACATCTGCTATGACAAAAAATAGCAGGACTTGGATGCGATTTATCTGGGCGAAGCTCATGCCAAGTAGTCATGCAACAGATATCCGCAAAAATAGAGCAATTTTTCTTTATTGTATTCTACATGGAAAATCAATTGATGTTGGCAAAATTTTGCACAATTCCATAGTACACAATTGTCGCAATACAACAACCATAGGGCTTTGTTTGCCCTCTCTGATTTGCACGTTGTGCATGAGAGCTGGAGTTCTTTGGGCATCGCATGAGGAGGTGCAGTATCCGAAATGTGCTATTGATCGCAGAATGATTGGAAGATATAAAGATGATGATATTGCAGAGACTCCTACTGTGGCTGAATCCCCCACCATTCATCGTTCTCCGTCATCCGGAACCACTGACGTAGCTGAAAGGTTAACGCAGATTGAGGCACGTCTGGATCACTTGTCCAAAAGTATTGACCTGTTAGTGACATATATTGCAGGCAACCATGGAACCATGACACACATGCCTAATCAGTCGTCCAGTGATTTTGGAAGGCATACCATGCAGTTTTCTACTATACAAGCCCGACCACAAAATTGTTATCCTTCTGAAAATGATGAAGACCCGGGATTTCAGTCAGGAAATTTTTATTTTCCATCATTTCAGTAATTATGGAACATTGCAGACGTGGTGTTGTTTATCTTTTTGGAGGGCTAGTTTCCGATGAATAAATTGAGTTACTGTTTTCAATAGAGGCATTTGCATAATTATGACAAAAAAAAATTCCGCTAGAGTGAAAACCTAAAAGGGCGCTCTAGGCAAAAATTAGGAAAAAAAGAAAAAAAAAGAAGAGAAAATGACAAAAAAAAAGGGGGACAAAAAAAAACGACAGTGAAGAAAAATGAAAATGAAAAGGAAAGAAGAAAACAAAGAGGAGAAAATATGCATTCAATTCAGATTGGGAGTTCAGAAGAACAATTCAGAAATGGACTTGTTGGACTTTGGAAAGTGTCATGATTGGTCATCAATTTGATTTGTGGTGATACGGGTGAAGATGCATAATTGGCTTCCTAGACACGCACCAAAACTGGGCAGTTTTTGGCGCGATCATTACATCAAAAGAAGAATTTTGTTGCCAAAAATGAAGGGTTCAGATATAATTTGATGCAAATTGGATTTAATCATTGTTAATTGAGGGCACACCAAAACTGGGGCAGTTTTGGTGTAATCTTTGAATTGTCACAATTTTCATCTTGGAAAAGCTCAGTCTATTTTTCATTTCTCTGACATCACCTCTTCCCCTCCAAAATAAAGCTTCCTATCGTCACTCATCATTTTCGATTAAATTTTATCGAAGTGTTCATTTCTTTGACTTTGCTCATCCATTTTCACATCTCATTCATCCTTCAAGAAGTTTTCCATTTGACGTGAATGGTCGTATTGTTAATTTCATCATTGACAAAGTTTTGATAGAAAGTGTGATAAGTGCATTTGAATATTACTTTTTGTCAGAACATTGATGGATGTTGGTGCCCTACACTGAAAAAGGGATAAAAAAAACCATGTGGTCGAGATATGTATTATTAGCAGAGGAATGATTCGAAGCATAAAAATGGAAAAAGTTGTAATTAAGAAATGTGGGCATATATGATTTTTGAAGAAAATTGGTCAAAAACAATGAAAAAAAAACAAAAAAAAAGAGGGAAAAAATGAAACACTTGGGAGTATTGCATTCATTCCAAGTGAGATATTCTTGATTGTGCAATATATGTCATTGCATGCATCATCGTTGCATGTTGCTTATCATTTGACAGGTTTGTTCAAACAATACAAATTCAGACAATCTTCATGAATCAGGTATGCATCTCTTTCTTCAAATATTTCATGATTGGCCAAGCCGGGAATGGCTCTAGTGATCCCGTGCATTTTTCCAAAAAAAATAAAATAAAAAATAATTTTCAATGACTCGCCAAGCCGGGAATGGCCTTAGTGATCCCGAGCATTTTTCAAACAAAAAGAAAAAAAAATTCTTCTTCACTGTTGAGTCACACCGTCTTCACCATCTCTATCGTGCCTCTCCCCCATCGCTGTCACAATTCAGGCATGCATGACTTTCTTCATTTTTGTCGTTCTCATGGCATGTGTTTTCAAAATATTTTGTATCTTTTGGTCATATTCTTTTTCCTCTCTCTATCGTTTTTCCTCCCCATCTCCATCATGTCTCTTTCCCATCTTTATCATAGCTCAGGCATATGACTTTCTTTCATTTTCTTTCGGCCATCTGTCTCTTCTCATCTCTATCGTGTCTCTATCACCGGCTCAGGCACGTATCCCCACATTTCTCATCTCTCTTCCTTTCTGGACAAGTTTTGTCTCATCTGATGGATTTCCTCGCTTTTCCACTAAGTGACATGTTTTCACCGTATCATCCGTGATGTCGACTTTGCAACTACTTTGGAAATTTTACGTTCATTCTTTATTGTTTTGTCGCTTGTGGTCGAGTTTTTCTATTCTTCTCAAAGTCACGTGTCTTTACCATATCTATCATCTGTATCATCTCATCATCTCGTCTCTTTCATATTTTCCTTCACTTCCACTGATTATCGTTTTACTCTGATCTCATCACTTCATTTTTATTCCTTCCATTACTGACACGATTACTCACTTTCAGTGATTTTCGTTCATTGTTCCACCTCTTCTTCCACTACATCTCACCTTCATCAAGTGAAAACCCTCACCCATCTTTCATCTCATTTAATGGATGAGACTCTGTCACCCCGCTTACAAGCAATCACGTTGTTTGCTAAAGCGGAAATTATTCTTGAGCGACGATTCGACCTTCACATTCTTAGAGATGCCAGCGCTCGTTGGGCAGTGAACTACCTCCAGGATCACTCTATGTTATTTTTGGTTGACCCAGATCCTACAGGTAATTTATCGGTGTACCCTCGTATAGTTCGTGATTTCTACGAGACTCTTGAAATGTTACCACCGAGTACAAGAACCGGACCACATCCGATTTACCAGGTGGAAGTAATTGGTATAAAACTCCAGTTCACAACAGCAGACATATGCGCGTGTTTAGGGTATCCCCCTTCTTATGATGTAGCTACTGGTTTCGAAGCACCGATATCTGTTTCTAAGAAGGAGATAATTGACAACATGTGTCGAGGACAGAGCGATAAGAAAGTAAACGCTACACGCCGCTCATATTTGCCACCGAAGATGTGGTTGCTGGACGATGCTCTCCGGCACAATCTTTGCCCCATCGGCCACCACCACCAGAGACGGGGTAAGATTCTTCATGCCCTATACTATATGTATCAGGGAGTATGGTTCGATATTGGAGAATTCTTTATGGCCACTATTCTACAAACACAGAGTTTCGTGGAGAATAGACCATCGAAGGTTGGAAAATTGTATTTCCCACGACTCGTTACCCGATTGGTTTTGAGCAAAGGCATTCGTCCTCCTATAAGCCAAATCTCTCCATTTTATCCAGTAAGCATTGTGCAGAAAAATAACTGGTGGAAAGGCATTAACCAAATGACCACTGCTGCCAAGAGGCGAAAAACATCACGGACAGAAGTTGTATTACTGGGGGAAACATCTCGGTCTGTTACTAGACCACCATCACCTCGCTGTATTCAAGAAATACCGGCTCATGATCATCAGCCGGAGGCCAGGCGACAAAGGTGGGAGCAACTGTTGAATGTGGTCGCGAATATGGAGAGGCCCAACTAAGAATTCTACAGTGTCAGCGCATGTATTTTTACCAAAGTCCAGCCCATGTCACGGATAAGCCCAGGGATGACTACAGTAATCCCGAGCATTTTTATGTCTACGAAAAAAATCGATCATCATTTTCAGCCAAGTTGGGAATGGCTCTAGTGATCCCAATTATATTTCAAAAATAAAACAAATAAATAAATAAATTTTAGCCATACTTGAAATTGAAAATCAAGCATTTTTGGAAAAATCATCATCATTTTTCAGCCAAGCCGGGAAAGGCCTTAGTGATCCCGTGCATTTTTCAAAAAAAAAAAAAAAATCATTTCCAATAATCAGCCAAGCCGGGAATGGCTCTAGTGATCCCGAGCATTTTTCAAAAATTACTTTCAGTGATTAGCCAAGCCGGGAATGGCTCTAGTGATCCCGAGCATTTTTCAAAAATAAAAAAAATAATAAATAAAAAAAAAATCATTTCTAATGGTTAGCCAAGCCGGGGATGGCTCTAGTGATCCCGTGCATTTTTCAAAAAAAAAAAATCATTTCCAATGATTAGCCAAGCCGGGAATGGCCCTAGTGATCCCGAGCATTTTTCAAAAAAAAAAGAAAAAAATCATTTTCAAAGATTGGCCAAGCCGGGGATGGCTCTAGTGATCCCGTGCATTTTTCAAAAAAAAAAATCAGTTCCAATGATTAGCCAAGCCGGGAATGGCCCTAGTGATCCCGAGCATTTTTCAAAAAAAAAGAAGAAAAAAATCATTTTCAAAGATTGGCCAAGCCGGAGATGGCTCTAGTGATCCCGTACATTTTTCAAAAAAAAAAAAAAAAATCATTTCCAGTGATTAGCCAAGCCGGGAATGGCCCTAGTGATCCCGAGCATTTTTCAAAAAAAAAAAAGAAAAAAATCATTTTCAAAGATTGGCCAAGCCGGGGATGGCTCTAGTGATCCCGTGCATTTTTCAAAAAAATCAGTTCCAATGATTAGCCAAGCCGGGTATGGCCCTAGTGATCCCGTGTATTTTTCAAAAAAAAAAAAAATTTCCAATGATTAGCCAAGCCGGGAATGGCTCTAGTGATCACGTGCATTTTTCAAAAAACAAAAATCATTTTGAATGATTAGCCAAGCCGTGAATGGCTGTAGTGATCCCGTGCATTTTCATGGAATTGGACTAAAAATAGGTTTACTACACCTTTGCGCGCCATTACTATGTAAAGTCACGCAAAGGGGGGCAGCTGTAGTACCCTATTTTTGTCCGGGGAAGTTTTTGTTTTAAAAAAAAACAACAATGAAAATGAAATAAAAAATATTGAAAAGAAGAAAAAAAAAAAAAAAAACAAAAGCATCTCCAACCAATCCAAATTGGCCCAATTAAGCCATGTATTACCCAATTAAGTCCAAATAACCAAATGCCTACATTTCGGCCCATCTACCCAATAACCCAACTAAGCCCCAAAGCCCATCCAAAAAAGCCCATCCAAAAAACCTAAGCCTTAACCCAATAACCCAGCCGAACCCACCTAAACTTAAACCTAACCCTAAAAGGCTTGATCAAAGGAAAGGAAATTTTGGGTGATGAAATGAGGGGAGCCGCCGGCTGTTGGAAGAAAACGGAAGGAGAGAGGCAAAAGTCAAGAGAGAGTGGTTGAAAAGCAAAGGTAGTGGAGAGAGTGGGTGGAGATGAGTTGGAAGGCAGAAGATGAAGCCGGTTTGGGTGATAAAAGGGAGGAATTTGGGAGGAGAGTGGAGAGAGGGAGGCTGCACCAGTTTTCTGGACGGAATGATCGGGGAATGATTCGTGGTCCGATCGAAGTGAAATTTGGACAGTAGCTTCACAACACTTGGAGCGTTATTCTGATCGGTGCGATTGCCATTTGAAGTTGTCTATCTACCCCAGTTTTTGATAGAAAGTGACTGCAATTCTGGGGAGAAGAGACTCTGCGCACAGGTTTTGCAATCAACGATCGGGAACCGATCCGTGGTCCGATCGAAGTGAAATTTGGATAGTAGCTTCATAACACCTGAAACTTTATTCTGAACGGTCCGATTGTCGTTCGAGAAGGTAAATAAGGAACGGCTCAGAGGTAAATGCCATTTTAATTTATTTCGTTTGTTCGTTATGTTGTTTGGATCTACCTGTTTGGGTTGCTTGTTCTTGTCTCTGGTTTGGTAACAGGAGGATCGGATGGAAGAGGTGGCAGGGAAGAAGCTACTGGAACCGGCGGCTGGAAGAAGGAGAGGATGAACAGTAACCAGGCCGTATCGGGCCGGGTTTTTGTTTTGTATTTGTTTGGGCCGGATTTTGGAATATTTCGGGTTCTGGTTTTGGTTTTGTTTATTTATGGGTTTGAGGTTTTTGTTTGTTGTGTTTTTGGGCCAGGTTTAGTTTAGATTTGTTTTGGGGCCGGATCCGGGCTTGTGTTTTGATTTGGGCATAATTTTGAAGTTGGTTTGTCTTTTGTGTTAGGTTTTGGGTCATATTGAACATTGGGCCTGTTGGTAATTCTGAGATTTGTATGGGTTTTATGTTATGGGTTTTAATGCATTTATATTGTATATAAAAATAATATCAAAAGGTTAATCCGACGACGGAACCAAACGGGGAAGCATTGGATGCGATCCCAAAAAGATTCTTGAGAAAATTTTAGGAATTCCTAACCATTGGATGGAGAGGATTTCTTATTTTTATTTTTAAACATTCATATTTTATATTTTATGTGTGTATAAAAATTATATCGAAAGTCTTAAACCGACGATAGAATTAATTTGAGGAATGCATTGGATGCACCTTCAGACAAAATTCTTGAGGTGAGAGTGTTTCATGGACATTTGACCATTGGATGGAGGAGTCCCATGAACCTTAATATTAGACTCTCAATATAGTTTTTATATTATGTCTAATTATCGTATCTCATGTATATATTTTTGTTAAAATATCACATTTGATTTTCTTAATCATTTAATGGGATAATAAAAATTAAATTGGCAACTGTTTTTCTAAAACAGACGTTGTGGGGTGCCTCACACCTTCCCCATACGTAACAAACTTGCTTACCCATTTTTCTGGATTTTCGCAGACCAAATTATTTTAATTGGTGACCAATTGCACCTATTACAATTGGTGGCGACTCTCTTTTAAATTTGTCCTTTCGCAAATCCGGTTGCGACATACACAAATGAGTGAAAGTTTTAATAGTGACCTCAAAGATCACTTTAAAAGTGATTTGAATATTGGAGACTTTTTTAAGCACTTTGATCGTGTTATGGAGCAAAAACGAAACAAAGAATTGGATGCTGAGTTTCAAATGAGGCAGAATGTTCCTACTTTGTGCTTCTCAAAGTCCCCAATATTGAAGCAAGCATCTCAAAGGTACACTTTAAAATTTTCAACATTTTCACGATGGAGTTTGGTCTTGCAGATTCAGTTATTATAAAGTCTTTAAACCAAGATTCAGATGAATATGTTGTTTCTCCATATTACTCAGAGGAGAAACAATATAAAGTCTTTTGTGAGCCTGCAAATGATGTTGCAAGCTGTAGTTGTATGAAATTTGAGATTGAGGGTATTCTGTGTTGTCAAGTATTGAGGGTCTTTACTCAACTATGTATATTGAAAATTTCAAAGAAATACATATTGAATAGACTCACAAGGGCAGTAAGGAGTCGACATGTATTAGATGAAGGGAAGCCGGATAAAGAAGAAGATACTAAAAATTGGATTCGAAAGGTTCAATCACAACTCTTGCGGTTGACAATATCAAGTTGTAATGAACAAATATACCTGAAATTATATGGAGATAATGATAAAGGAATATAGTAGGAAACTTGAAAATTTTACAAAAGGCTTCGAGAAGTGGTTACTAAGAGAATGCAAAACATTAATTCATTGAAGAAGAAGGAGGGTCAAAAAGGGAAAAGAAGAATGAAGCCACTACACACATGACACGTAAAAAGAACGGCAAAAAACTAGCAAAAATGGTAATAATTATTGATCACAGCTTTTATAATATTTATGTCTCTAAAATATGATGTGCTCATAACTTGGTTTTATCTATAGGACCATGTTCTAGACTTAAATGTCCATCCAAGTTTTGATTTTCAAACAGTACCCAGTTCAGAACATGGAACCGTGCAGCCAAGTCAAGATTTTTTATCACTACCCAGTTGGGAACATGAAACCGTGCAACCAAGACAAGTTACTGCTATATGGGGAGATTTTGTGCAATTTCTATAGTCTCTAATGTTGGTGTGGACCTTTTGATCTTGCTGGTTGTGGACCTGTGTAATTGTTGCTAGTGTGGACCTTTTGTTCTATTTACTAGTTTGTGTTGTTTGTGTAGGGAGATTTTCTGCAGTTTGTGCAAGGAGATTTTGTGCAGTTTTTGTATAGCTTAATTTGGTTATTTAGACACTATGAATAGAGGGATTTTGCTATTGAGGGACAGTTTGTGCAGTTTATAAATAGAGCTTTTGCTGGTGTGGATATTTTTTTTTGAACTTTGAATATTATGATGAAGTTTTTGAAGATTACCATGTAGGTGTTGTGGACCTTTTAGGTTTCATCTGTATAAGCTTATTTGGATGAGAATCCATGAAGCTCAACTTATTTAGTTACCATGCACACTGTATTATTATTTTGTTCTATACAACGTAACATATTCTTATTTTTGCAAGAGCTTTTCAAGCATGCCCAATCTCTGTCCTTTTACCTCCTTGTATGTTATATTATGTTTCAATCATTGTACCAGATTGTTGGAATGTGCAACAAATACACGTTATTCTTAAGATTTTGTATACTTTGGGTATTGAAACACTCACAAAAGCAACTTCTCCTACTATTTTCTTATGTGTTCAATACACATTATCATGTATTCTTAAATAGTTGGGTTGCCTCTGAATGAACCTGGAGCCTTGTCAAATCCTCTCAGAATAAATACACCAAATCAAAAAACAAAACAATTATCATAAATTATTCACACAAATTTAGAGAAAACTCAATATGTTTTGCAATAAATTCTTAGAAACTATGTCATTCCCATTGGCCCTTTCGTCAGTAAACACAACTCCTCTGTATAGTGAGCTCTTAGCTGCTGCTGCAAAGTTACCATTTCAGCCTCTCTGCGGAACTCCATAAGCAATAAATCAAGTCATTAACGTTGATTTCAACCCAAAATGAGTTTCTTTTCCGCCACTGGTGGTGGTGGTGGTTGAAGAGGAGGCATGGTGGTGGTTCTGTTGAAACAAAGGGAGTAGAAGTTGCGCAAATTGACAAAAATGGAGGAAGAACAAAAATGAAACTAGATAGAGAGAGAGAGGGAGAACGAAATTTTTTGAGAGAGTTTTGATTTTTAGGTTTCATGACTAGTTAATACTGAAAAGGGTAGCACTATTCCAAACCTGACCCCCCCCCCTCCCATGTCATCTCTTATTTGTGTTAGTAACTTGCAAAAAGAAAAGAATTCATGTTTAAATGAATGGTGGGGATTTAAGGCCCACCATCCAGTCTGAATTCTTCTCTCCCCTCTTCTCTAGCTTGGCCTCCATCTCCATCTCTCTACTTCTCTCTCCTCCCTCCTCCGGCTTGGCCTCCATCTTCATCTCTCTACTTATCATTTGCCTAGATTGGGTCCACCGACAAGAATCCTCGACATCACAGTCGCTAGAATTTCATTGGAGCTACCACTCGTGGTGGAGATTTCAGTGGAGGCACTGATGTGAGAATCGTCGACACTAAATGTAGATGAGAATTTAGAGCTTGATGAAGCCAAGCCAGAGTCAAGAAACAAGTAAGATTGCTCAAGTCGCTCATTCTTTGAAGTCCAAAGCTTCCATTGATAGAGATTAGATAGGGAAATAGACTGATAGACTCAAGTCGCTCATTCTTTGAAATCTAAAGCTTCCATTTATAGAGATTAGATAGGGAAATAGACTGATAGAGAGTGGGGGAATGGAAAGACTAATGAGAAAAGGAAGGAAGAGAGTGAGGTAAGATTAAGAAGAAAAAGAACGGCTTGATTGTTCTCACGTGTCAAGCGTAGGGGTCTCATTGATAGAGAAATTAGAAAAATGAGGAAAGTTACTACACCATGCATGTGTCCCTCTTTGATCTAGTGATGCCACTTTAGTCTAGGGATATTGATCAGAATGATATTGATCAGAATTAAAAAAGGATAAGTTTTGAAATTGTCTCTGTACTTTCACTTTTGAACCACTTAAGCCCCTGCACTTTGCAACGGACCAAATAAACTTTTGTACTTATTAAAACAGCTAACGTTAGCCCTTCTATGTTTTTTCCATCCAAAAATGCTGAGTTGATTGTTAAGTGCTGACCTGAATTTTTATATGTTAAAAAATGGCTCAAATGAGCTCCTGTACTTTAATAAAATGGCTCAAATGAGCCCCTTAAACAAAATCAGATCTCATAATACCTGGACAGAATTCAAATCACATCCTAGACAACTTAAATCATGGTCTACATCCACAAGAATATAAATTAAGTTCCCAAATCACTCAATCATCAATAAACATCCATAAAATCCAACATAAATCAAGGTCTCATATCACTCCATCATTACAAACCATCATCAACAAGTAAGTCTAAATCCATAAGAACACAAACCATCATCAATCAATAAACATCCATAATAACACAAACCTGTGCATCAGTACTGTACTGATGACTCAAAATAGTCATTGTGAACATAGTCTGATTTATGTTGTTTGGGATTTGATATGAATTATGTCCAAGGATTATGTAATCTGATTTTGTTGAAGGGGCTCATTTGAGCCATTTTATTGAAGTACAGGGGCTCATTTGAGCCATTTTGTAACATATGAAAATCCAGGTCAACACTTAACGGTCAACTCAGCATTTTTGGATGGAAAAAACATAGAGCGGCTAACATTAGTTGTTTTAGTAAGTATAAGGGTTTATTTGGTCTGTTTCAAAGTAAAGGAAGCTTAAGTGGTCCAAAAGTGAAAGTACAATGGTCATTTCGAAACTAGTCCCAATTAAAAATAAAAAATAAAAAATAAAAATAAAATCAAGAAATGTCAACAGAAAATAGAAGGAAAAAAATTGACAAAACAAGACATGAATATGGAGTAGGTTTAAAAGTAAGGATGTTTATTTATCCTAAACCCTCCTACTCGAGAGGATGAGTTTTTTTTTTAAATATCAGTTTACAAAAAGAAACACAGGACGGGTCCAGTGATGAAACGGATCCCATTATTCTTGCTTATCTTTTTTGTTTTTCAAATCGTTTAATTTGTAATGGGATTCATTTATTTTATTCATTTATGTGTCAGTCAGCCTACAATTTCGTGTCTGTGGGGCCCAGTCTTGTATTGATGACTGATGAGAACCCCAAAACAATGGATAAACTAATAATTTGTAAAAAAAGAGAGTAAAATATACTAATATAAAGTTAAAGGTTCATTTTGTCTGCCACGTCATGTACCGAAAAGACAACCTTAAGACAGTCCTTGACCGTTGGATCTTTATCCATAGAACGATTCCCAGCCGTCAAAATTTGTCCGAAATGATGCACTCAAATCCATGTCTTCAATGAATAGCTGCTTTGGCGATAGGAATAGAATGGACAGTGAATTGCTTTGTCGGACTCGGACCTGCCGTTGGTGGGAACTCACTGAGTGAGGACCCAGAAACTCGTTCGCTTCACTTGTGGTTTCTATAGCTCTGTCTGTGACTCACTGTCGCTAATGGCCACTGAAGAAGTAAATAAGCCTCTTTCCCTCCCTCTATACCCGGAGGTACATCGTCTTCACTCTGTATTATCATCTCTAGTGATAATTCAGTTTTTCTTTTTACAGGTTATTTAGCTTCTTTCTTTTTAGTGTATGTTGTTTTAGTTGATGATATGTTTTAAGTATAATTTTTTGTGAAATTCTCTAACCAGAAAACCCACTTTGATGGTAGTGAATTATGCTTTTTTAATTTTGGAATTTCATGCATGTGAGGTTTTTTTTGTTGTTTCTTTCTTCTTCTTCTTCTTTTTTTTTTTTTGTTGTGAAAATGGAGTTCTTAAGAACTGCAAGAAAGATGCAGTTTTGGGAAAACCCTAATCTAAATTGATTCTACCTTCTGCAATTTTCATTATATTTGCAGATTTGGTTTTTCAAATTTTCTCTCATTCAATTGTGAAGGAAGAAGAGGAGGTTTTACAACTAATTTCCTTCATTCTCCACACCCACTTCCTGTCTTCCTTTTTACTAATTTTTTATTACTTGTGATCTTAAATTTGATCCTCATAAAAAAAATATATTACCTTTTTTTTAAATAGAATATTTTTTTTTTTTGGGTTCATATCCATCTTCCATCAAACATAGCATCTTTGATCCTAGATTCCTAATTCAGCATATATGTGTATGTGAAACTGTAAATTTTATCAAGAAAAAACCCACTCTGCTTCAATCTCATTTTGATTGATTCTTGTTGGCTTTAGTTTCAGCTTCTCTGGATATACTTATTTTCTTCTCCTTAGCTTTTGTTACATCTCATTCTATTTCTCCAACGGAAATTGTTCTTTTTGTTTTTATGTTTCCATTCCAGGGAACAAAAATGTTCAGAAAGCAAAATATGCATCAACCCGGCCCACAACCAAGAGTTGCAAATCTGTGTGATAAATTTGCATGTAGAGTTTACTTTGTGACTTTATTCCACAGATGACAGAACATTCTTTGTCTTCCCATTTAGTTCTAGTTGTTTTTGTTGTATGTAGATGATTTTGGAAGCCATTGCAGCACTCAATGAGAACAACGGATCAAACAAGACATCCATATCAAAGTACATTGAATCAAAGTATGGGGACTTGCCAGCTGGACACTCAACGCTGCTCTCACATCACCTTAATAAAATGAAGGATAAAGGGGAGCTTGTATTTTGGAAAAATAACTACACGAAGGCAGACTCCAATGCACCTCCCAGACGCGGCCGTGGCAGGCCTCCCAAGCCCAAGGATCCATTAGTATTGGATACTGTTCTGGCCTCATCTAGGCCAAGGGGCCGCCCGCCAAAGGACCCAAATGCGCCACCAAAACCACTGAAGCCAAAAGTGGCCACGGGTAGTGGAAAGCCAAGAGGAAGGCCTCGGAAGATGGCGAAGCCAAGTGGAGGCATGGGTGGTACTGCTACAACCGCAGTGGAGATGACGACAGGGACTGGAAGGCCAAGGGGTCGCCCTCCAAAGGTAAAGCCTGCGGTGAACGAAGTGAGTTTTGACAATTAGAACCGCAGTTTTTAGTATTTGTGTAGTAGCTTCTGACATCCTGTTGGTGTTTATGTGATTGTAGACTAATTGATGTTGTTAGTTCTGAAAGTGTGCAACTGCATGTAGAATTGGTGATATGCCATAGCTGATATTTCACTCAGTTTACAAGGTTTCTCAATTATGGCAACCTTTGCAGGGAAAAACATCCATTGGATTTATTTTTCTGGGTTCTGAAACTTCAAATGTGGGTGAAGTGGGTTTGTATGTTATTAATCTTTTCAGGGAAGAGGACTTGAACCTTGCTCCCTCATAAAAAGAACTTGCCACCTGCAGACCAACTCTTGCTCGTGCATTTCAGTTTTTCCTTGTGCTCTGGTGATTATCCACACATATGCTTTTCAGACAGTGGATTTGACAAGAACCTCGTACAGATAACCTCTATCATTGTCATAAGTTTGACTGTCATTTCTTATGAAGTGAAAAGCATCCGTAATTTGTTGTTGCTGGTACATTTTGTTTTGTTTTAGGATCCTTGCAGAACGATCACAGAATTTAAGTTCCCACTGTTCACATAAAATTTAAGAAACATATTTCGCTGAAAAAAAAGGCTAACAGTTTGCTACAGCCGCTACAGGACTGGAACATACAGGTTAATCATTTTCTGTCAAAATGACAAGAACAAATGAGGCCTTTTGGGTGAGTGAAGAATAAATATGTGCGGGCCTAGACTCAAAGCGGACAATATCGTTCTAACGTAGAGATGTGTGTGGTCCATGGATCCTAACGCTATGGACTCCCAGTAGACCAAACCAAATTTTTGTTTTCCGTAGTATCACCAAAATTTACCCTCGCCTTGTAGACTCTTTCCAGCTTTGGACCTTAGTGCACAAGCTCAGCCAACTCCTATAGGATAACAGAACTTCCTCCTCCACTCATTTTTTATTTTCTATAATATTCTTTTTCCCTTTTCACGGATGTCTCTGGCCATGAAAGGCATCCTAGACCACTCTTCTTCCTTTTTTTCACAGGTAAAATTTAGTTTCTTTTTCTGCTGATACCAGTCTGTAATTTTTGGTTTCGAATTTGATTTATTCTTGCTTGCCTTCCATTTGCTCGTTGATTTATAAGAGTTGACAAAAGGGATGTCAATGAGAGCACTGGTACCGACTCATGCACATCTCTGTCCTCCATTCTCTTGCCATACTAAACCTTCCTCGCAGGCCAAGGAGATTCCTCAAAAGGTCCTCCAGCCTAGTATCAGCAGAAGAGTAGTAACCACAGTGGCAATGACATCAGTTCTGTTGGCAAAAGAAGCAATTTTCAGTAAAAAAATTGCGAATGCTTATGCACTTGACTTCAGATTGGTAGCTCCTGATCAGACATGTGAAGAGGCAGAGAGTGTAATACGAAATCATGCACAGGATTTGTTAAGCATCAAAGATCTGTTAGAGTCTGAGTCTTGGAAGGAACTACAGAAGACACTGCGAAAAAGCTCTTCGAACTTAAAGCAGGATATCTACACCATTATTCAAGCCAAGCCTGGAAGTCAGAGACCTCAACTGAGGAAGCTTTATTACACTCTCTTCGACAATGTTACTAAAGTATGAACTACTTTGCACATGTTTTATAGATTATCGTAGCTCGTGTGCTATTAGCAGCATTGGATCTTAATTTGACAAGTATTAATGATAATGGTCATTACAGCTAGATTATGCAGCAAGGGATGGGGATGCATCAGTTGTGCGCCAGTGCTATGGAACCATTGTTGAGACCCTTGGCAACATTTTGTCTAGAATATAAAGGCAAACTACTACTAGTGAGTTTCTACCATCCTTCTGAGTTTCTAGGCAGCTTAGAAATCTTGTTGATCTTATCAAAAGAATACGTATGGAACACGTCTACATATGCGGAAAAGGGTAAAGAAAACCTCCCAGCATATATGTTGTTTCAAATTATGTGACTATTTGGTTCAATTTTTGCAGATATTATTTATGTTAGTCTCAAATGTTATGACAAATTACATACAGAGATACTATGCAAATCAGTATAAAGTAGAAACAATCAATTATTATTGTGTTCTGCATTTCAAGTGAATTAGGAAACTTGAACCGGAATAACACAAGTATTCCAAAATTCATATAAGCATTATATAGTAGTTTATAATTAAAGCCAACATCTAAAATGAATCACAAATATCCATCAGTTTGGAACTTGAAACATATCCATAAGAATTTGTACGTAAATAAAAAAATGCAACTAAAGATGTTTGAAGCCATGATTTTCCTTAAATTGAAAAGAGATTACAGATACAATATAAAGACCAGGACTGACATATGACCGTACAACCGTTTTTTGTAGAATACATAGTTCTATTGAGAGATACAAAACACATTCAAATTAGACAAAGATATGAGATTGGGCATGTAACAGGACTTATAGTAGTGGGCTTATCATTTGAAGACTAAGTTGTGCTGGGTTGAGCCTTAGTTTCACTATTACCCTCCCCCAAGATAGGAGGCTCTTCTGAGACACCTAACTTGCGTCGAAGACTGGTAAATCGTTCATCAAGCATAGACTTAATAAGCAAGTCTGCTAATTGATTCAAGGTGGAGAATTTTTGAACAAAAAGTGTGCAAGGATTAACAAGAGAGTGGACGAAGTGAAGATCAAGAGCAATATGTTTTATACGGGAGTGCTGAACTGTATTGAGGCTTAAATTCGTGGCACGTTGATTATCACAATAGAGAATAGGGGGACCAGTATCTGGAAGTGCAATTCGGTGAGAAGAGGAGTCAGCCAAGAAACCCCAAATGCTGTGGTGGCTAAAGAGCGATATTCACCTCGGTGGAAGAGCGGGCCATGGCACTGTGTTTTTGAGATTTCCAGGAAACAAGATTATGTCCTAAGAAAAGGAGATAAGCAGAAGTGGAAGAGCGATCATTGGGGTTGCCAGCCCAATCAGAGTCTGAGAAGGCAAGGATTCACAAAGAAAAGGACTTGGTGATATTGATGCCACAGTGATAAGTACCTTTAAGATAGCGGAGAAATCTCTTGAGGAGAGACCAATGAATGTCAATGGGATTGTTCATGATGAGCTAATCGATTGATAGCAAAGGAAATTTCAGGCCTAGTGATGCTGAGATACTGAAGACTGCCAAGAAGGTGTCAATAGGGAGTAGGATCAGACAATAGATCACTATTAGGTTATGAAGCATGCAGGAAGAGGAGTATGATTGGATTTTGCGCTAGACATATCAGCTAGGTCAAGAAGATCACGAAGATACTTTTGCTGGGACAGAAAAAGACCTTGAGTAGTAGGACGAACTTCGACACCCAAGAAATAGGAGAGGTCACCAAGATACTTTAATGAGAATTTAGTTGCCAACTTAGTGGTGACCCTGCGAAGTAAAGATGGATCAAAACTATTGAGTATAAGGTCATCCATATAGACAAGAATATACATAGTATGCATAGAGTTGTGTAAGACAAATAAGGAAGGATCAACTTTAGATTTAAGGAAACCAAGATCCAGAAGACAAGCACTGAGGGCGAGATACCAATAGGTTGGAATAAGAAGTAGGAGGTACTAACTGCCAGGTGTGATGATGAAAAAGAATAGCATATTCCTGCTCCATGGCTTCATGCCGTTTAGGATGATGAAGAGCTTGCTTGACAGTACGAGGTTCATAAGACTCAGGTAAATGATGGAGAGTAGTGACATTAAGAGTTTTGGGCGAAAAATATTGTTCATGGAGTGGGTGGTCATATGATGAACTCTGGGTTCAGGAGATGGTGAATCTGAATGAGAAGATTTACTAAGGGGAGGAGATGCAACTATTGAAGGAAAAGAGGCAAAAGGGGGAGGGGTGGTATAAACTGGCGAAGGGGACAAAGGTGGGGAAGAGAGTGAGGGTGGATTGGGGAACTGCTAAGAAAGGGAGGAGGCGAGAACCACCAAGGAAGGATTGGGATCAGAGGTGGATGGTGGAGGTAATAGAGGAGGGAAAGAATTATAGGAGGGGAAAATGTGTTCATGAAACTCAACATGGCGTGGGAGGTGTAATCTATTAGTATGAGGATCACGACACTTATATGAGCTTTAAGAAGTAGAATACCTCACAAATAAACATGGTTTTGAGCATATTTGATGCTTGTTTGTAGCATAAGGGTGAAGCCAAGGGAAGCACTGACATCCAAAAGTGCGAAGTTTGATATAGTTGGGAGATTGATGAAACAACATTTGTACTCTGTTTGGGACAGAGTATAAGCTAGCTTATACTCTGTCCCCATACTCTCAGACACTCTCAGCTTTTACGTTTTACGAGAGCTTATACTCTATCAACATACTCTGATCCAAACGAACCCGATATGGAGTGGTGGGAGAGGTAGATGTAAGAGGTAAACGGTTAGTTAAGTAGGCTACAGTCTAAAAAGCATAGGACTAAAAACTAGGAGGAAAGTTGGCTGTAGATAAAAGAGTGTGGGCAGTCTCAGCAAGATGCCTATGTTTGCTCTCAGAGATAGCATTGTGTTGGGGAGTATAGAGAGGTGTCTAGAACCAACTAATGCCTTCTTGGAGAAAAAAATAATTTTTCATTTTCACATATTCTCCTCCATTTTCAGTGCAGATAGACTTGATAGAGCTGTTAAACTGCTTTTCGACATACTTTTTAAATTGTAAGAACACAAAAAATTCTTAGACTTAAGATGTAATCGAAAAGCCAAGTATACCATGTACAATGATCAATAAAAAACAACATAATAGGCGTAGCCATCAAGAGAGGTGACTGGGGATGGTCCCCAGACATCACTATACAAAACTTGTAAGGGAGCAGTGCTAGTAACAGTGGAGATACCAAAAGGTTGTTTGTGATTTTTATTAGTAGAGAGCACGAAGTACAGAACAACTTAGTAGTTGATTTAGGCAAAATACAGGGAAGTTTCAAGTGATGCAAAACAGAATTAAGAAGCTTGAAATTTGGATGGCCAAGTCTATGATGCTAGCCCATAACATCAGTTTTGACTATAGCATGATGTAAAACAGCAGAGTAGCAAAAAAAGTGAAGGAAAATCAATAATGTACACTCCACCATGAAAGCTACTAGACGCCATTACTTGACCCGAACATCAATCCTTAATCAAGCAATGGAAAGGAAAAAAATTCAATAGAAATGTAATTACATTTAGTTAATTCATGAACTGAAATAAGATTTTTATTTAAAAGAGGCACACACAAAACATTAGAGACAGTAAGTGAGCGTGTGTGAGTAGGAATGTGAGTGGTGCCTGTGTGAGAAATTTTCAAACCTGTACCATCACCAATATGAACCAGTTCCATCATATTCGGAATGTGTAGAGAGATGATGAGGGTCATTGGTCATGTTATGACTCGCACCAGAGTCCAACAACCATGGATGAGCAAGTTGAGATGTAGCCACTTGGTGATGAGGATTGTGCATAATGAGCACTAGGATGAGTGGGCGTAGTAGAAATCTTAAACTTGCGACAAGTGGAAGCAGCATGACTAGGAATTTCATATAGTTGACAGATTAGACGAGGCTGGCCACGACCACGCTAGCCAAGCCACTAATTATTGTCGTGATTGTTGTTCCAGGATGAGCGGCCATCGCTTCCAAAATTTGAAAAGGATTGAGCAGGATGTTTTTGAAAAAAATTAGTAGTAGCAACAGACTGAGATTGGGCTGTCAAAAGACAAGCGAGATAGCTCTCATGAGCCACTAAAACATCCTTAAGCTTTTCAAAACTAAATGGTGTTTCGCGGGTTCGGATGGAACCGACCATGCCAGAGTATTCTTTAGGAAAACTGTATGGACCAAAAATTGTCCATATGATTCTATGCAAGGCCTAAGAGGCAAGATCGACATATGTAGGCCACACAGGCTCAATCGACGTATAGAGGCCCGCGAGCCCACTCCAAATAAAGGCCCTAGAGACCCGATTGACATATGTAGGTCTCATAAGCCCAATCGACGTATAGAGGCCCGCGAGCCCACTCCAAATGAAGGCCCAAGAGGCCCAATCGATAAAGGTAGGCCGCACAGGCCCAAGAGGCATATAAAGGCCCGAAAGGCCCAAACCATATAAAGGCTTGAGAGGCCCAAACCATTTTTCGCACTAAGTTTAAACTAGTACAATCGACATCAAGATGACTTCGGGCCATACGAACGACTTCACAACACAGCTAAAAGCTCTTAAAGAACAAATGAATGAGCAGGAGGTTCGATCGACTACTCTTGCTACGTCACTTGAGGAGGAAAATGTTGTGGTTCGTGCTGAGAATGCGAGTGTGCAAGCAGAAAATGTTGCATTAAGAGGCAAGATAGACCAACTGCTTGCCCAATTCGCCACGCCTCCACGGACGGCCCATATCCGCTTCAATGAAACTATTAATCCCATGGCTACTCTCGACAATCAGACAGCAGGAGAGAGTTCTAGTCGGCCGAACCAATCAAGGTCGACTATCACCGATCATATCTCATCCCCGCCTTCACAAATTCCGCCCCTTCATTTTTTGACAAGTCCCACCACGCCAATGGTCAATCGCGTTATGATGACCACAGCTGCTGGACTAGGATATTCGTCGAGATCCACCATGAGACCTAGTGATTCTCAAAGGCTGGCAGAAGTAGAAGCATTTCTTCGACGACTCCCCGGAGTTCCGACCCCCATCAAGAAAAGTCAACCGGATAGCTTCTCATACTCACCATTTATGGAGCATATTTCCTCAGTGGAGATGCCCCGGAAGTTTCACTTCCCCAACATGCACTCTTTTAACGGAACATTAGATCCAGACGACCATGTTGCTCAGTATCGCCAAAGGATGTTGACATTGTCGATCCCCAAAGAATCTCATGAGGCTTGTATGTGCAAGGGATTCGGGTGCTATTTTACAGAACCAGCCTTACAATGGTTCATTAACCTTCCCAATAACAGTATTTCATCATTTGCTCAAGTATCAGATTCGTTTGTAGAACAATTTGCAAGTAGTAGGAAGTTGCAAAAGACATCGGACGACCTCTACAAGATAAAGCAAGTCCCATGACAGCCCCTCAGAACCCATCTTGGACGGTTTATAACGGAAAAGATACTAATTTCAAATTGTAATGAAGAAACAGCTGTCTCGGCCTTTCGAAAGTCTCTTTTGACCGATGGATAACTTTACAATGAACTAACAAAGTTCCCCTATGCTACTATGGAAGACTCTCTGGCTCGAGGGTGTGCCCAAGTGAAGTGGGAAGAAGATGACGGCAATAGGTCGGCACCCATCGTGCGAAGTCGTTCGGATAATGACGGACGGCTTGACCAATTTAGTCGAGGAAGGAGTCGAACTAATAGGCATGACCAATTCAGCAGACAAAACCACGATCGCTCACGCTCCACAGAACATCGATTCCGCAAGCCCGAATACATATTCAATGTTGAACCTGCCGAACTTTTATGCATGTTGAAAGGTCTGGCGATCGACGTGATGAGTCTAAATGGTGTGCATTCCACAAAGATCATGGTCATACGACAAAAGATTGTTTCGGCTTGCGTGATGAAATTGTCAAACTACTCAATTGTGGACTCCTTAAAGATCTCCTATCAGATAAGGGGAAGACCACGATGGCCAATCGAGAAGTAACTCCACCCATCCATCCAAAGGTCAAGGCTACGATCGGGGTGATCATTGGAGGGTCGGAAATAAGTGGCATATCGCACACAGCCGCTAAGAAGAATGAGAGAAAAGCTGTCAATCCAGGCCTACGGTCGACACCACCACCGCCTATTGGGCAGCTGATAAGTTTTATGGATGATGATGCAACACGCCTCCTCAACCCTCATCACGAGCACTAGTAATCAGAATTAACATTGCCAATTTTGAAATTAAACGCGTACTTGTTGACAATGGCAGCTCGGCGAACGTTCTCTACTTGACATGTTTGCGCCAAATGGAAATCGAGGATTCAAACATTGTTGGTCGACCTACAGTATTGATCGGATTTGGCGGAGAACACCAGTACACACTCGGGGAGATTATATTACCAGTCTATTCCGAAGGGATGAATCTCCACATAACTTTCATGGTGCTCGATAGCCCTTCACCATATAACGTGATTCTCAGTCGACCATGGATATGAGTTGAAGGCTGTGCCCTCAACCTACCACCAGTTGATACGTTTTCCAACAAAATGGGGGAACAAGGAGATTAAAGGAGAACAACTCGCATCGCGCAACTGCTATTCAAGTGCACTGAAACACAAGACCAAGGGCTTATAGCAACTACAACACTCGGCCATTCCGGTCGACCAAACTGCTCCTCCAATCACCCCGAATTCACCAGAGATGGAGGAATTAGATGATATACAAGTTGATTCGAACCATCCAAACCATGTCGTTCAGATTAGAGCCCGGTTGAAGGTAGGATTACGATCCCAATTGATAGATTTTTTAAAGAAAAATCGTGATTGTTTTGCATGGTCCCACGCCGATATGACCGGGATTGATCCGGAGGTAATGGTTCATCGACTCATGGTAGACCCAGACCACACTCCAGTCAGACAAAAAAGAAGGAAGTTCGCCTCCGAGCGAAATCAAATAATTAATGAAGAAATTCAGAAGCTGATTGACATAGGTTCTGTTCGAGAGATACAATACCCCGACTGGCTAGCTAACGTGGTTGTGGTAAAAAAGAAAAATGGGAAGTGGAGGGTTTGCATAGACTTCACTGATCTGAACAAAGCATGCCCCAAAGATCCGTTTCCTCTCCCGCATATTGACATGATGGTAAACTCCACCGCAGGTCATGAGCTTATGAGCTTCATGGATGCTTTCTCGGGCTATAACCAAATTATCATGCATCCAGACGATCAAGAAAAGACCTCGTTCATCACTGAAAGAGGTATATTTTGCTATAAAGTTATGCCTTTTGGTTTAAAAAATGCAGGGTCAACCTACCAACGCCTAGTCAACAAGATGTTCTCTGAAATGTTGGGAGACACAATGGAGGTGTATATTGACGACATGCTTGTTAAATCAATATTGGCGGAACAACATCTTGATCACTTGAATAAAGCATTCGATGTTTTGAAGAAATATAACATGAAGTTAAACCCAACAAAATGCTCTTTTGGAGTATCGGCCGGAAAATTTCTGGGATACGTGATGACCCAGAGGGGAATCGAAGCAAACCCAGAGTAGATACAGTCCGTACTCAATATCCCTTCGCCAAAATGCAGAAAAGATGTTCAGCGGTTGACAGGAAGGGTGGCTGCTCTCACAAGGTTCATCTCTCGGTCGTCCGACAAGTGTCATAAGTTCTTTGATATTTTGAGAAAATCAAAAGATTTTGCGTGGACCGACGAAACAGAGGAAGCATTGCAACAGCTTAAAGCCTATTTGGTCTCGACACCATTATTGTCAAAACCAAAGCAAGGCAAACCCTTGTACCTTTACTTGGCAGTTTTAGAGACTGCGGTTAGTGCAGTCCTTGTGAAAGAAGATGGTGGTCGACAGTTACCCATCTATTACGTCAACAAGTGTTTGCTTGATGCTGAAACCAGGTACTACCTTAAAAAATTATTTTGGCTTTGATTATGGTTGCATGAATACTTAGGCCTTATTCCTTACTATCACCGTTGTTACTACTTTTCCACTTAATATTTACTCGATACTGATAGGTACTCCTATCTCGGAAAACTCGTTTTAGCTTTGATTACGGCCGCTCGAAAACTTAGGCCTTATTTCCAAAGTCATACTATCACCGTTGTCACTACTTTTCCACTTAGAGGGATACTTCATAAACCTGAGTTATTCGGTCGACTTACAAAATGGGCGGTAGAACTAAGTGAGCACGACATACAATACCAACCTCGGACTGCATTGAAGTCTCAAGTACTGGCCGATTTCATAGCAGAATTCGCTCCCACTTCTGTTGAACGAGCACAGGAAGAACTTTTATCCATCATCGAGCCGGAGAAAAGTCTGTGGAACATGTCGGTCGACGGTTCGAGCAACGTAAATGGGAGCGGACTTGGAGTGGTTCTTACTTCCCCAAGAGGTGATATTTTACAGCAATCGATCTGTTGTGGTTTTAAGGCCACCAACAATGAAGAAGAGTATGAGGCGTTGATAGAAGGTTTGAACCTGGCTCTGGACTTGAAAGTTTGACGAATATATGTTCGGTCCGACTCTCAGCTGATAGTTAACCAGCTAAATGGAACATACCAAGCTCGCGGGGCAAGGATGATAGCTTATCTTGAGTTGGCTCAAAAGCTCAAAGGTGCATTTGAAGAATTAGCAATCTCGCAAGTGTCGCGGACCGATACTTCTCATGCGGACGTACTAGCTAATCTTGGGTCGTCACTCAGGTCGAACAAACCTCAACTCATTCCGGTCGTCCATTTGGAATCCCCTGCCGTATGGACGGTCGTGACGAATGAGATCGTAAATATTTCGGTTGACTCTTGCTGGATGAAACCCATTGTCAAATACATCGGAGAAGGCACGTTGCCAGATGATAAGAATTCTGCTCGACGTTTGAGGGCAGCAGCAGCACGCTTTACCCTTTACGAAGGGAAACTTTATAGAAGATCTTACTCCGGCCCTTTACTTAGGTGTGTTACGACCAACCAAGGAGAAAAGGTCCTTTCCGAGCTTCATGAGGGCGAATGTGGAAATCACTCTGGGGGAAGAAGCCTTGCAAATAGAACTTTGACATGTGGATATTTTTGGCCCACTATGAGGGCAGACGCTTCCAATTTCGTTCGACTATGTGACAAGTGTCAACGATTCGCCCAAGTCTCTCACATGCCTCATGAAAAACTTCATCCCACACTTACTCCCTGGCCATTCATGAAATGGGGGATGGACGTCGTTGGAAAGCTTCCGCCAGCCACGGGCCAGCATATGTACGTTCTTTTATTAACAGACTACTTTACGAAGTGGGCCGAAGCTGAGTCATTCAAGCAGATTAAAGACCAGCAAGTCAAAACATTCATCTGGAAAAATATTATATGTCGATTAGGCATTCCACGTGAGATAGTAACCGACAATGGCTCTCAATTCCTCAGCCGTGATTTTCAAAATTTCTATAACAATTATGGCATCAAACTTCATTTCTCCACCCCTCACAACCCTCAGTCGAATGGACAAGCCGAGTCATCCAACAAGACTATTATGAATACTCTGAAAAAGCGTCTAGAGGGTGCCAAGGGGAAATGGGCAAATGAACTACCAGGTGTGCTATGGTCCTACCAAACAACAGCTAAGTCCACTACGGGAGAGACTCCTTTTTCACTAGTGTATGGCTCAGAAGCTGTTATACCAATTGAAGTCGGTCTACTGTCTGCACGATGTCAGTCGAGTGAAGAAAAGACGAACAATGAAAATTTGATCCATAATCTGGACACGGTCGACGAGCTGCGAGAAGAAGCCAGGCTTAGGACTGCGGTCTACCAGCAGAAAATGGCTCTACACTATGATAAGAATGTCAAAGCAAGGACATTTCACGTTAGGGATTGGGTGCTTAAAAAGGTGTTTGAGAACGCGAAGGACATTGGTGCCGACAAGTTTGGATCGACATGGGAAGGCCTTTATTACATTAGGGAGGTCGTTGGTCAGGGAGCATATCGGTTGACTACTAAAGATGGTCGCGAGCTTAACCATAGTTGGAATGTTGTTCATCTCAAGATATACCACTTTTAAGTTATACTTATGGAAACTAATAGCTACGGTCGACCACTTTGTGTTTCTTAAGTCAGCTCTAGATTCACTAATGTTGAGGTCGACCGATTTTAGACTACATTAGACTTTCGATATGTGTTTGATTGTCTACTTATATACTTGTTGCATTGTGATTGCCAAGTTTTAAAAATTGAATAGATAGAAAAATAAAAAAAAAATAATGCATAACCTAGAGTAATTAAAAGTAGCTCCACCAATGTATTAGTAGTAGGCAGGCATAAATATGATCGAACTTTCTTTAAATTGATAAAATAGTAATAATCATAGAGCATTAATAGTGATTGGCAAAGTTCTCTAAATAGAGTTCAGACCTTCAGACCAAAATATATGCCAAGGTTAACCCTTTACAAAACTATGGTCGACCAAAGTATAATAGGTTACGACCCAAAAAAAAACAAGACATTGTGGCAAACGAGCTAGTGATCTGTAGGCTCATCATCAACATCTTCATCTTCATCCTCTTCATCATCCAACAGTCGAAGATACTCTTCATGCTCCGATATTGCTTTGTCGACCTCCCAAGAACCATCTTTTCCTTCCTTGAACTCCCTCATTAGCCTCCCAGTAGTACATATGACAGCGTCATCCGCAATAGCTAGTACTCTTTTCTGGAGTACAATGTTCTCATGGTCAGTCGACTCCTTGGCTGATTGCAACTCATGATTATTTTTCTTTAAACTTTCCACTTCTCGAAGAACAATGTCGTTCTCCTTCTTTAACTTCGCTACTAGATCCAAAGCATCCAACTCATCTTGCTTGGCCTTTAATGTGTCAACCTTAAGTTGGAAAATGGTGTCTTCAAAATTCCCCACCTCCTCCTGAAAGTGAAGACACTCGCGTCGAGCGGCCAAGATAAACTCGAAAGACTGAAACAGTAAGAAAAATAATAAGTAATCATTTAAAAAATAATTAAATGACAATATATATATAATAATAAATAAAAATACCCGATAAGCGCTGGCGGCAGCAAAGTCGAGGACACCCACGAGGTCGACGTCATACCCTCCGCCACACTCATAAATGATTCTGAGTTATCAAAGGCGGATGCCCAAGAGGGAATGACAAAAGAATACTGCTCCTTGGAGCTACTCTCACTTCGCGTACGTTTCCTCGATGGTGAAGGAGGACTGTCAAAAAGAATGACCTCAGTATGCTCATTCTCTTTAGTAGAAGTATTTGCATGGATCTTGTCTTGTCCTTTTGATGCGGTCGACCTCTTTTGAATTTTCTGCTTTTGCTTCTCTAGTCGTCGTTCTTCCTTCCTTCGTTGAAGAGCCTCCGACCCAGTCAACACTTGTTCAGCACTAGCCATTATGTCGTCCGCTAACCCTCTCTCCTCTATAGTCATAGATCGGGCTCGAAGTATCTCGAACGACCTAATACATGTTAAAACAACAGAAAGATCCTTCAGTCTAGGGATAGGAATACCTTCTTGGATATCTTGTACGTACGACCACAAGGTGCTCTTCCTTAGGTTCTCTTCACTTACGATAAATTCCCAAGTGCACTCTCTCTTCTGACCTTCAATGAAGTTAGCAAGAGTTCTTTTGAAATTGAAACAGATAGGAGGTGGAATCTTTAGACGCCCTGCAAAAGGAGAATAATGAGTCTCAGTCGACCATAATCAAACAAATAAACAAGTAACAAAAACTCACTAGCCAATCGCCATGAAGAACGAACCCCCATATCACCATCAGAACCAAAAACCATTTCCCCCCTTAACCAAAAGTACTTCTTTTTCCAATAACGGTCGTTCGACGTCAGATTATAAATAAGGGGTCTTCCTCGATTGGGTTTAAGATTGATACTATATCGACCGTCTTCCCCGGGATGTTGCTTCATGTAATAAAGTTGTAGGAATTCCTTAACTCCGAACGGTCGACTGACCGCCTCACGACGACAATGTATGGACAGAAGTAACCTCCATCCATTAGGTAAAATCTGACTTGGAGCAATTCTGAAGTACGAAAGCACCTCTTTTACGAACGACGGTATAGGTAAACGGAGGCCAATTTTGAAAGGTACCTCATACATACCAACCCATCCAGGAAGGTCCCAATCAATCCGCTCACTCTCTTTCGGAGCCTTGATGTTGACATGTTCTGGAATCTTGTAAGCATAGCGTAATGCTAAAAGATCTTGACCCCTAATTATTGAGACTGGATTCTTCGGTAGTATATTTAGGGAACGACCCTTCACCTCGTATGATGCCATCACTTTCTTAAAAATTGGCCTAGCATCACCTCTACTCGGCCCAGGTCGATCAAGTTCTTCTGAATGTCGCAGACCCGCATGTGATCTTCTTTTCTTTGGTCGTTCGACCACACTAGTCAGACCCGATTGGTTCAGCCATTTTTCTTCTTCTCTAGCCAACACACCAGCACCAACATTTGTAACATCAAGAGATAGATCGACCTCATAACCTAAGTGGTCGACCGCACTATTACTGTTGTCATCCCTTACTTCGTCAAGGTCTGATTCTCCTAACACCTCCATACAAATCAGCTTCTTAGCTTCCTCACGTCAATAACCCAAGAAGCCAACACCAAATGGAAAAAAAAACTCAAGAAGATCTTTCAAAATCAACGATCTGAACACTCAAATCAACCCTCCATACAATCAACCTGCCATACAAAGAAACCCAAAAGAATAGCAACTCCATAGTAATCTTAGGTTCGTTCTTCTTCAATAAACACCGAACCTTTGCCAAAGAAACCTCAAAAGCAAGACTCCAAATCCACCATAGGAGCAACAAACTAAAAGACCCGAAAATAACATTAAAAAAAAAGAAAATAAGAAAGAAAAGAAAAGTGAAGAAGATAACCTCACAAATTAGGTCACTTAGAGGAAAAAGAAATGAGAGAGTCTGAAAGAAGGTTCAATATAGTACATGGATAAAAACACGAGTAGGAGCTCTTTAAAATTTGAAAACCAAGAGATACTGTTGTTAGGAGAGATACACAATAAATAATACAATCTTTTAAGTTCTAACATGGGATTACGTGCAGAAATTCTGAAAAAGTATGTCACTAGTGGTCCAACCAAGTTAACATTTGATAGTGGCGTGCACAATTATATGTAAAACTTTGATTTGATTCACTTGGCAATGCCAGCTATCACAAGTGGTAATGGACAAAATGAATGTTGGTGGACCGCACCTCAACTAAAGAATACCATGTGCTCGCTGCAAAGAGAGGCATACGCCACTTTTTGGAGGGTCAATCCATTAAAGGATTAAATTAGTTATCTTTCTATTTGACTAAACTAATTATCTTTGACCTGTTTGTTGCAACTATCAAGGAAAGAGGCATCATTTGGATTTGAAGTGCTTAAAGAAGATAAAAAATATATATAAAAAAATAAAAAAAAATTATCATGGATATACGAAAGTTTTTATCATGCATATGACCATATATGTCTTTATCATGCATATACTATTTAACAAGCTTTCCAAGCATTTTTATAAATACTAGGTACTAGCGGGGTCTTTGTAACTCAATTTTCAGATCTATTTCATTTGATCGATCTCATTTGATATAGTCACCGGTCGATCGACCTCATTTGATATAGTCACATTCCAGATGTAGCCAAACTAGTAAAAGTAGTTTACATTAGTAAATGGTTGGCATATTATAAAGGTGTTCACCTTGTTAATCATTGAACTGTGGTCGACCGAAACACTCATATATTTACTAAACACTTGAGTAGGAAGCACTTGAGTGGGTAGCACTTGTTAATCAATGAATTGTGGTGGACCGAAACATTCATTCATTTACTAAGCAATTGAGTGGATAGCACTTGAGTGGGTAATTAAAAAGCTTTTTTTTTCCCGATCAACTCATAGCAACAGGGTCCAAAAGAAGAAGCCATTGAGTGGGTAATTAAAGAAAACATTTTTGAAAGTATTTTGGCAATGATAGCATTCATTTGCATCCTATTATTTTCTTTCTTCCTAGGGCCCAATCAAGCTAGTTGAACGTCAGTCATGCATATAAAACTCAGATTAGTTGACATTGTCGAGCGGCTTAGTGGTAAGTGGGCATACGAATAACTTGATATAGAACCAAAATTGTGGTCGGTTGAATCAAGTTGTAGGATTGAATTGTGATCGACCAAACCCCATAATAAAAACTCGGATTAGTTGCTACCACACTTACAAGGAAAGGTGTTATCTATATTAAATTATGCTTATACTAATGCCAATAATGATGATGTGAGGAAGGCCTAAATAAGAGCCTTGGTGTCGATCGATTGCGGTGAAAGCTCAACCGCAACACCGGAAATTCCAAAATTGGTCATACAAGTCATCAATGTCAGGTAGTGCGTTATTATGGAACACTAATATTATTTTGATCGACAGGTTCTACCTTGAACTACTCTCAAACTCAAGAAACTTGACTTCGAGAGTGGAGAACAAATTGCATGGACCAAAAATTGTCCATATGATTCTATGCAAGGCCTAAGAGGCCCGATCGACATATGTAGGCCGCACAGGCTCAATCAACGTATAGAGGCCCGCGAGCCCACTCCAAATAAAGGCCCTAGAGACCCGATTGACATATGTAGGTCTCATAAGCCCAATCGACGTATAGAGGCCCGCGAGCCCACTCCAAATGAAGGCCCAAGAGGCCCAATCGACAGAGGTAGGCCGCACAGGCCCAAGAGGCATATAAAGGCCCGAAAGGCCCAAACCATATAAAGGGCTGAGAGGCCCAAAGTCGGGCGCATGATAGCTTCTGATTCACGTGACCAGCACGTGAGCTCGACCACTATAAATATAGGAGGAACTGGGGCTCTCTCTATCTCTCTCTCTCTCGATCTAACCTTTCACTTCTCTCACTATAAATTCCCTTACCGTCATCTGACTTGATCGTCGGAGCATCAACGGCCGGCACCACACCGGTGACCCCTGACGACCGACCTTCTAGTATTTTCTTGCAGGTTGTCGAAGGACTCCTCCGACCTTACAAATTGATTGTAGATTTTTGGGTCTACAAAAACCATCATGAATATATAGTGTGAGATCATCTGAAGAGATGGGGCTGTTGATTAAGGCAAGCTCATCAACAAGTCTCCGAACGTCTTGAAGATAATCATAAATATACTGAGTGCCCTTTTTGGCATTTGAATAATTTAGACTTTAATTGCAATACTCGAGAACGAGATTTATTTGCATATAACTAATGAGTCTGAGCCCACGCTACTGCAATGGTTTGAACATCACCAAGCAGAGGTAAAATAGTGCCATCAATAGAGGCTACAATTAAGTGAAAAATAAATTCATCTTGGCTAAGCCAAGTATAATATGTAGTCGCAGAGGCTGCAATGGAGGAAGAATCCTAAGGTTTGGGGGGGCAAGGATAAGTCTCATCAACATAACCAACAAGATTATAAGCACTCAAGAGTGATAAAAATTCCAACCTCCATGAAAGGAAGTTTGTAGTTGTGAGCTTCAGTGGAATTGAGAACAAAGCATGAACAGAGACAGTAGTAGAACAACCAGGTACTTGAAGAGAGAGTGTAGATGAATGAGATGAAGAAGTGGAAGTAGCCATAAATGGAGGAGAAGTGAACTCGTTTGAAGCTATGATTTTTCTTAAACTTAAAAGAGATTATAGATACAATATATAGACCAGGACTGACATGTGGCCGTCATTTGTACAGTACATAATTCCGTTGAGATATACAAAACACATTTAAATTAGACATAGATATGAGATTGGACCTGTAACAGGACTTATAGTAATGGGGTTAACATTTGAAGACTAAGTTGTGTTAGGCTGAGCCTTGGTTTCACACACCACTATGCAAACTAACTGTGATTTGGAGTCATGATCAGTAATTTTATTTATTTTTTGGTAGATACGATTAATAATCGAATTCGAAATAAAGTTGAATAATATTGCAGGGTATTTTTGAAATACATCTATAGACTATAGTTGAGATATTTTGAATATTTATTTATTAAAATGCTAAAATGCTCTTGAAATGCTGTTTTTTAGAACAATTTGGAAATGTTGTTTCAAACGCTCTAATGATCTTTGAAAGTGTTTTTTAGAACACTTTAAAGTGCTTATATGCTACTCTAAATTGCTATCCAAATGAGGACTAATATATTGTGCTTTTCATTCCCAAATCAGTTGGAATCTCATCACTATTGATATAACTTGGCGTTTTATGTTTTGCAGATAACAATATTAGAGAATGTGAAGAAGAAGAGAAAGAACAAGAAAGAGATGAAAGAATCCAATAAAAATTGTAGTTCTCATTAGATGTCATTAATGGACAAAACAATAAAAGTATATACTCTAAGAAAATATATCCATATATAAGGATAATAACTATCATAAGATGTGACCTATAACATTTGAACAAAAAGAATTATTAAATAAAGACCCAAAAAGACCAACCAGCTTAAGAATGACAAGCCTTAAACAAATAACAATAAGATACGAGTCCAAAAGAAAGGCTAACTAAATTGTAGTCCAAGAAACAACATTAACTTTGTGAAATGAAAACAAGTCGATCAAAGTTATGGCAGATACAATTAGAAGCATCCAAAACAAGGAATTGTACTAGGCATGACCTTTATTCTTTTCATCCCTAAGTTGATCATGATTGTAAATCGTGTTGAGCTTGCTGAGAAGATGATGGATACACTAGACAGAGAGAGGTTTTATAAGTAATTCGTCTGGTTGATCAGCAGTATTGAGGTGAGTGTGTCATGCCCTAATCCACAGAGCATGAGTAAATGACATCAAAAGACTCACACGTCACATGCAACGTCATTGTTTGTAAACATTTAGACAGCGTCTCCTCATAAATTGGGAAATCCAACCTGAAAAGAAAACACACAATAGCCCTATCCATATACGATCAAATACAACCGACCATCAAGGTCTTCAGTCACACACAATCCCACCATCATCACCAAGAAACACAAAATGGGCACTGGAGTTCCAAAGTCAAGGCACACCTCTCTGAGCCATCCAAATATAATCATACATCAAATCATAATCACAACCCCAAGTACAATAATATACCTAAGCCCCAAATAACTACAACATACAACCAACACGTCATGTGCAGACACACACACACATATGTGTATATATATATGTATATGTATATACAACTAGTCCCTCATACGGATGCCCGTGTTTCACTTATTTACGAGCTCTTAATTTAGACCGTTGGATTTGATCAACGGCGCATCTCCTTTTCGTAAGCCATTTGAGTACTTCTCATGTACTTCTCCTCTGCCATCGTTATTGCCCTCTGCTCTTCTGATTTGAGTTCTTCTTTAGGGCTTCACTTTTTTCGATAGGGTTCGACAGCGCTTCCTCATGCCACCATCTGATAACTCCTTATTGCCTTTCCTAAGAATTCTCACCGTGATGATATTAAGGGTACGAAGCAGAGTGGCAAAGTCGACAAGGGAAGTCTCACCCTCGACGAGCAAAGGTCGTGGACTTTCTTAGTAATGGGTTTGACAGCTCAGGAGGCGAAAGAATCAAAGGATGCCCAGTAAGGTCTGTTCTCTACAGCCAGCAACCGTCGCAGCGTCGCCTCTCTGACCTAGGGTTCGTCATCTCCAGCGAAATCGCGATTCCGATTCTTCTCTGACTTATCTCCAATTCTTCTCCAACATATTCTGTGACAGCCCAACCCTGAGGAACCAGCCCGCAGGCCCTGGCCCAATCCGTTGGCACTTCACATTCAGGCTCCATGGGCCCCACCCCCAACCACATCACCTCTCACAAGGCAGGTTGTTGCTCCTGGGGATCGAACCCCTCAAAGCCTTTACATGGGCAACTCCCATCACCAACTAAGCCAGGCTTAGTTGGTGATGGGAGTTGCCCATGTAAAGGCTTTGAGGGGTTCGATCCCCAGGAGCAACAACCTGCCTTGTGAGAGGTGATGTGGTTGGGGGTGGGGCCCATGGAGCCTGAATGTGAAGTGCCAACGGATTGGGCCAGGGCCTGCGGGCTGGTTCCTCAGGGTTGGGCTGTCACAGAAAAACTACCTTTTTAAGAGTTTCCCCAGCCAAGTCGCCCTGCACGACAGCCCTCAGGCCCGCCCGGGGCTTAGTTGGTTGCAAGTGAGGTCATGCGCTGCTTGTTAAAGGGAGGTCAGGGGATCGAATCCCTGCTCCAACAACCTACTCCCAAAGAGGGGGGTGAAGGGTTGGGCTGCCTGGGCCATGGCCCAGGGAAGTACCCAGTGGCGAGGTTGTGCCGGGCGGGCCTGAGGGCTGTCGTGCAGGGCGACTTGGCTGGGGAAACTCTTAAAAAGGTAGTTTTTCTGTGACAGCCCAACCCTGAGGAACCAGCCCGCAGGCCCTGGCCCAATCCGTTGGCACTTCACATTCAGGCTCCATGGGCCCCACCCCCAACCACATCACCTCTCACAAGGCAGGTTGTTGCTCCTGGGGATCGAACCCCTCAAAGCCTTTACATGGGCAACTCCCATCACCAACTAAGCCATGGCTTAGTTGGTGATGGGAGTTGCCCATGTAAAGGCTTTGAGGGGTTCGATCCCCAGGAGCAACAACCTGCCTTGTGAGAGGTGATGTGGTTGGGGGTGGGGCCCATGGAGCCTGAATGTGAAGTGCCAACGGATTGGGCCAGGGCCTGCGGGCTGGTTCCTCAGGGTTGGGCTGTCACATATTCCAATTCCGATTCTTGGTGTATGGAGCTTCGAGCCTGGAAACTTGGAGATTGAAGGTTCAACTTTGCCATCTCTTCTTCTCATAAATCATTTTCCAGGAGATTTTTGTTATGTTCATTGATTATTTGTTAGTGTTTGTATCAACCATCTCTGTGTAATTGCTACTGTGGTGGTTATGGGTTTTTGAACGGTTTATCAAGAGGTGTTCTGGGCTCTAGATACACGATTTTATTATACCAAAAACCCTTCTGAAGTTTAAAAAAAATTTGCACTTTCATTGACAGTGAAGCTACTGGTTGCAATGTCTTGATTTTATTTGACACAGGGATATATATGGATTCCTCCAACCTTATAGAAATATAGCATGCTTGTGCAAGTAATTTAGTTTTACAAGCATTGCAGAGTGGTTCCTAATGTAGCTACTGCATGGATTGTGTTTTGCACATGTAAGAATTGGTTGGATTGCCTTGCATACACACTGCCTCTCTGCTAGTTACATTTTCAGGTCTTCCAAATTTTGACACAGTCTATCCATTCCTTCCATTCCAATTTCTCCATCTATGCAATATTTGAAGCAGGTTTCACATTGCAGGTCTAACATCAAGCTAAAGCAAAAATCATTGAAAAAAATGCCATATAGCACTATATCCTCCAAAATGCCATATAGCATTGTAACAAAAATTGAAACACTAGGAATACTGGGAATGAAATAAATACAAGACTTAACACTACTTTCATTATAAATACTACACTTGCAACAGCTTCAACATAATAGATGACACAAGACTAAAAGTAGAGACATTTGGACATGTCTCTTGTAATATTTCAAACACAGATAGTGCTCCACTACTAGTAGTTACTACAACATAAAACGTAATGGTCAGCATACCACATTGCTCTAACCATCAGCATCATGGTTCTCCTGTTGTGATGACCTAAAAAAATTAAGAAAGATATTAAAAATATTAAACTTCGTATAAAGCTAAATATTAAAGCTTGTACAAAAAAAAATACTTACAAGTTATTTAGGACAGGACAATTTCGTTTGTCATGGGTTTGGCCCACTAAGCCACAACCATGACACGCCTACTCTTCTTACTCCCAATTTCTTTACCACCTTTTAGCCTCTTTCCACAACCTTTTGCCCTAACTTTTTTAGGCTCGTTATAAATCCTCTACGATAGAGCAACACTTGGTGTAGAAGAGTTTCCTCCATCAGTTAGTGTCATTGAGTTCAACATAGTTTGAAGATTATCAAATGTTTCAGATGTGATCTTGAATGTTTCTTCACTGATCAAAGCTACGTCAATGATACTTGAAGCCTACCTACGCAATGAACAATGCTTCAGAACAATGTTTGAATGACAATGATTGTCCATGTTCACCATTTCAACATTTGTGATAGTCTTCGCAACTTTGGTCCATCTATGCAATATATATACATCAGACAGTGGTAGATGTACTTGTAGCTTGCTGAAACATGCAAATATGTGTCAACACAAAATACCACAACTCTCAAATTTTTTACAGCTGCAAGTCATCCCATTTGTCTGCAAGTCCTCAGTCACTTTTCTTGCACTTGAAGACAGATGGTGACTACCATCCACACGCAAAACCTTGTAGAAGCGTAAAGCTCCCAACTCATGCTCAACCGTCGCCATATATGCCATACTCTAGAACAACTCATCCTGCACTTTGTAGAACATGGTTTGCGTGTATACTTCACACATCGACTTCTCTATAGGCCACATAGTCTTAGTCACTGGCTGTTCATTAATATCTTTGTGATCTAGAGATAACTCTTAGTGTCTTTGGTGCTTTAATGCTCTAGTAAACCGAACCACAAAATCCATCAATGTATTTCTCTTTGACACATATCTCTTGTAAAAGGCATGGCAACTCTCAGATCTTTGACTACTTGACATACCTGCAATATGAATATACCATAATAAAACATCTAAAACAGTGACAATTAATTAAGAAATTTTAGAAATTTGCTTTCAAAGTACATACTTGTAGAAAATATATGATTGACATATGCTGGTATCCATTTAGAACGGATGTCATACAATGTTTTTAACCACTCATTCGAAGATAATCCACTATGGTGAACAACCTCCGCCCATGCAAAATCAAATGCCTCTGGAGTCTCTGAGTTCCATATGCAATTATGGAACTCCTGGTAGTGATCTCGCCACTTAACTGCATCTAATTTCTCATAAAATTTACTCAATATATGCCACATACAAAACCTATGCAAAGTGTTAGGCATAACTTCTGCAATCGCTTTTGTCATTACAGTATCTTGATCTGTAATAATCATTTGGGGTGCATCGCATGACATGGCTGTCAAAAATTGTTGGAAAAGCCAAACAAAGGACTCTGACGATCCATCACTCAGAAATGCAAATGCAAAAAGGGTAGTTTGACTATGATGATTTACTCCAACAAAAGGTGCAAAAATCATATCATAGCGGTTAGTATTATAAGTGGTGTCGAACACTACTACATCCCCAAAAGCCTGGTATGATTTTTTGCATTCTATATCTACCCAAAAACAATGAGTGATCCTATTCTCTGAGTCCATAGTGATATCATAATAAAAATCATAATTTTTCTCCTTCTCACATTGTAAATACTCATACAACATCTGTGCATCATGTCCAGCATACAATTTGACCTCATCACGTCTTGCATTGTAAAAATCATTTTCAATACAACCAATATTTTCAATAACTCCTGCCTCTAACTCTAGAATACTGATTTGTTGGTGAATTGGGACATTTGCATTGGACAATTGTTGTGTCAAAGCCCTCTTAGCACTCGACATGGAACGATGAGACCTAAGCATATGAACCTTTCTTGGTGTTGTAAGGACGTGATTGTGGACATCAAAAAATACACTAACAACAAAACCTTCTCCGGAAGACGACTTCACAACAGCAATCTTAGCCTTACATCCCTCCCGAGTAATCCCACGTTTCCTCAAACCATCAGATGTTTTCCCCTCTACTCGACTCCCTTCTTTATGACAAACAAATTCTTTTCTAGTAACTTTGCCAAATTTATTTTTATTAGTACTCCACATTCGAACACTAAATCCCGCCTCTCTCGCATATTCATTATAAAAATTTTGCGCTTCAACTAAAGATTCAAATTCTTGTCCGATTTTTGGAATCTTCTCACACCTAACTTGAGGGATAAAAGTTAAATTGTTGGAGGATGCAGAACTAATATCAATTGATGAGCCTCCAACAACTCCTGCATTTAACTCACTCATAATTATTTCTAAGAATAAGAAGCTAAATAGTAATGACCTTGCTTGCTCGATTTCCTTCAGTCTCAGATTTCTTCTATCTTGAACCAGCTTGCTAAAATTGTTGGCAGCTAGACCTATAAATAGAAAAAATTCTAGTCTTAGATCACAATGAAGCAGACGAATAAGATCAAATTAACAATGACATTCGGACTTCATATACGAAAATCTCAAGCTCGAAGTTGACCCATGTAATGTGGCATAGTCTTTGTGGAGAAGAAGATACCTAGGTCGGAGGCTTCAATGTAGCTGGTTGTAGTTCGCGAAGAAAAAGAACGCTGAGAACTAGGTCGGAATATGCTTCGTCGCTAGCAGAGGAGTAGAGGGCAAGAACACTGGCAGAGGAGCAGACGAAAAATGGGGGTAATATGTTTTGTGGCTGGTTGTGCTTTGCGATTGTTGGTGAGAACGAGGTCGGAATCAAGATTCAGCAAGCGGCATTCAACAAGCGAGCAGAGGGCAATAACGATGGCAGAGGAGAAGTACAGGAGAAGTACGCAAATGGTTTACGAAAAGGAGATGCACCGTTGATCAAATCCAACGGTCTAAATTAAGAGCCCGTAAATAAGTGAAACATGGGCATCCGTATGAGAGACTGGTTGTATATAGATATACGTAAGTAAGATAACCACAAACTAGTCTAGGCCATCTCCATCACGCGCCCTCATGCATGTTAGTAGTCTGTGTGTTAGACTCACCTGTGGAAAAAAGAAAAAGGTAGATAAGGTGAGCAGAAGGCTCAGTAGGGATAAAACTGTAGAGTACAAGTAAATGAATTTAAGGCTAGAGAGGAAAACCACACGTAATCGATGCAACAATATGTAATGCAAAGGCATAATGCACCCGATTAATCTAACCGAACCTCTATATCTTCCTCCAATGACACCCAAGCCGGAGGATCGGACTTCCACATTGCGGTGACAAGCCGATAGAAATCCACCTGCACTACCTCTCTCTTTAGCATCCATCCATCCAATATCATAAATCAATATCCAATAACCAATAACAAACCACTAGAGAAAGATTGACACAAATGTGGTCACAACCACCCATTGTTGGCCTAACAGTGATATTTCAGCCCGCCACACTTGGCCTAGCATCAACATCTAAACAACTAACTTTCGTGCAGTGATAATACCGCTACTGAAATCTTATGGACTAGGACCATCACAAGACTTCTATCCATCTTCCACACACGTGCCCAAACATCATCCACCACCTAACATGAGCCCCGAGTCCATCCTCGAAAACCCACCATGCATCTAATGTACAATCTTTGAATAAACATGTCATGTGCACAAGATATGTATACAAGCATGCACATACATTCAACCATGATGCATGAAGAGTCAAGTTATGCTTGATATGTGACCAAACATCTAAATGTCATACATTTTATAAAATTGAATCTCAAAACAAATAAATAATGATAGAGAAAACAATGGTAAACTATCAATGTTTGTTTCCCCTCGGAAGAAAATGAGGCAGAAATCAAAGTTTATCATTCACACAAGTCAATGGCTTGAGAACCAAAAAGGATAAAAAATCCCTACCTCGTATTAATCGCAAATTCTCACCATTTCAAAAACTTTTTCCAAGTCACCGAGAGTACTACTTATCAAAAAATCAAACTTTCTTCATCCATATATAATATTCCATCTCAATTCAAGCTATAATTTAATAAAATAAATTCCATTTAATTTGATGGCCACCAACAATTAAAATCCCAAGTCTCAAATTTCATATCCTCCCATCTATCCCATTTCTCCAAAATTCCTTAATCAACCACATTATTCAAGGCTATAAACTTTATGATCCCACCATTTACTATTTTTCATGCCAACCCAATCTCAATTGAAAAAAATTATGTTAAGAAAACCTACCTCACACTTGATTTGCCAAAGCCCACCAAGAATCAACCTCCTCTTTGATTGAGTTCAAATCTCTCACTTGAGCCTAAATATGACACACAAACTTAATTTAGGCTACCCAACAACAAATTATCCATTAAACTCAAAATCTCCAAAACCCTACTTAAGCCTAGAATTTTAGAACAATCTCAATTCTTCTTTCTTTTGGTGTGTAAAGGTTGTGGACTTGAAGACTCGCATGTAAAAAAACGCTTACTGGCAAAAAAACTGGTCAAAAAGTCTCTGGAAAGAAGCTAGAAAATTGTTGTTGTGGTGAGTAGCGTGCGTTTGTGTGCTAGATATGATATCCCGACCCAAAATAATGGAAATAATGAATAAGAAAGTGACATGTATATAGCAACGATAGAGGATTCGATAATTAAATTCGGATCAAATAATTCATTTATGAGTGGATTTAATTAAAAAATAATAATAATAAATAACATAATAAATAAATTGTAAAATAAAATAAAGGTAATAAGCATGAGGGAATTAAGATTGGAGATGTAGATAAAATAAGAATGGTTAGTTAATAGTGAAAGAAATGAAATGTGGTGGAGGGGATTTCCATGAAAATACTTGAGATATGAGGATTAATGAGCAAAAAGAGGAAGTAAATAAATAAGCTTTGACATTTGACTTATTATAAAGGAAAGAAAAAGGAAGCCAGTAGAAGAGTCGGGAAGAAGAAAAAACAAAAGAAAGAAAAAAGAGGAGGGGAAGAGCCGAGAAGAAGAATAGAGAAGTGATTTTTGTGGTTATGTCTTGGGTTGGCCGACCTCTTCCATCAGCTCATTGGATGACATAGGTGGGTGATATTTCAACCTTGTGATGAACTGTAACTAGTGTCTAAATATCTTTGTTATTGATGTCAATTTGGGTAGAAATGTATAGGTACTTGAAGAGGTGATTCTTTTTGCTTGATAATGGTTTAAGGAAATCTAAAGCTTTGGAGTGTACCGAGAGAATGAGTTGGCAGCAGATTGCTCAGAACTTAAAGCAGTTATAGACTGGGTTGGAGATCTTGGCGCTCTTGGTGAAATACTTGGCACGCTTCATGAGGTAGGAAATATCATAACCTTGTGAAAATTAGGAATATAGTGATATTTGATTGTGATAATTCAAACAAAAGTGGTATTTGATTTGAGATAATTGAAGTTCTAGTAGTGATAATTGAGTGCTACTATTGTTATTGCTTGGTTAGAGTAGTTGAGAATGCTGTGTTGCAAGCTTTAAGTCAAGGTAGTGCTAAAATGATGACAATTGGGTGATGCTTTGGTTGGGTAAGGAATACCATAATTTGGTGTTTATATGTTGGATTCACTAAATTCTTTATTTTCTTTGTTTTATATTGCGTGCCGTAGTAAGAGAGGAATATCTTATTGTTGCATGATTAATATAAGAATAAATTGTCTAAATCTATGTTCTCGAAAATGATAGAGTTTATATCTTGTATATATATATATATATTGTTATTTGTATATGCATGGAATGTGTGGGAATTACCAATTGATTACTCATGATTGAGGAAAAAAATTGGTTTCGACGAATGCAGGTGAATATGTTATTTGTTACTTTTACTGGAAATTGTTGTTTTAATATTGAATGATGGTGAATGGATATTTATATCCGATATCCGATATTTTGCGAGAAGTGTGGAGGATATACTATGAAGGATTGCAGAGATGTACTGTGAAGGTGTTGTTGTTGTGCTAATAACAAAGAGGTGGCCTTGTACGTACAGTGGGTAAAATCTGAGTAAGGATTCGCTATGCGGCCACGTAGCGAAAAGTGGAAAGTCCGGGTAGAAGGAGAATGTCTACCTTCCTTACTCGTAGAGGGTTCCGGCGATGAGGTCGGGACGCTGATGAAAATATTTTTGACGATGAGGTCGAGATGCAGATGAAATTGGCTTCGACGATGAGGTCGAAAGACGAGGGTGGTTGAGATGGTGACAGAAGTGGAGAATACCCAATTAACATTTTCATGTGACTTGATATGGATTTGACATGTGTTATATTTTCCAAGATTATGGTATTTCCTACTGAGCTTCGGCTCATTCCTGTGTTTTATGTTTTTTTAAGGTTGGCCGAGCGATGCCAATCGAGTTGGTGATGGGAACCGGATGGACAAGTATATTCACATACCATCAAAGGGGATTCTAGTATTTTTTTTCCTGTTATTTATAGATTATATATAAAATGAGTCACTTCAATTAATTGGATATAATTAGTAATTTGTTTTCACGTCACGTCCCGGGGGTCGGGGCGTGACACTACGTGCAATACTTGTTGATTTGTTTTCAGTTTTGTCCCATATTATATTTTTTTTTCTTTTTAATTTATTTTAACAATGTTTCTTAAATTTTCAGCATCTAACCACAACACTATTCTATATACTTTTTACATCCTCCAAATATCTCACTTTTTACCTCACACTTTTATTCTTTTCATTAAAAGTCCTAACTTAATTTATTTTATTATTTTTTATATTTTCTTTTATTATTTTATTTTTTTGAGACAAGGTATGATCAAGTGAGTCTGATCAGTCATTGTTGAACCTTTTCTTTAGTATAGTGTAAGTTAAATTCTATGTGTTTTATTCTTTCATGAAATACGAGATTTATAGCTTTGTATGGCCATTTGATTGTCATAGTAGAGAACCATTGGTTAATTATCTAAACCTTGATTTCTTTTAACAAATTGTAAATCCAAACCAATTTACTAGCGGCTAAATCTATTGAGCAATATTTTGCTTCTATAGAAGATCTAGACACAGTCATGTGCTTCTTTAACTTCAAGGATATTAGAGCTTTGCTCAATTTGACACAAAATCCAGTCACTAATATTTGTGTATCAATAAACACGACTCAGTCAAAGTCACAAAAGTCCTCAACCTACAAAATGTTATAAATTGGATACAAGAGATCCTGTGAAAGGGTTCCCTTGATATATTTTATGAAACTCTATGAGCTACATGCATACATGCATGTATCTATTAGGGTATTGTGGCTAGTGAGAATTTACATATGGAGTAGCTACATGCATACATGCATGTATCTATTAGGGTATTGTGGCTAGTGAGAATTTACATATGGAGCAGCTAAATGCAAAGACAGCTTTTTTGCATGGTGAATTGGAGGAAGTGATTTATACGCGTCAGCTGGAATAGTTCTTAGTATAGGGAAAAGAAAATATTGTGTATAAACTGAAAAAGAGCTTGTATGGTCTGAAGTAGCCTCAAAGATAGTGGAATTTGAAGTTTGACAACTTTATGATCATTTCAGGTTACACCAGAAGTGAGCAAGATCATTGCTGCTATTTTAAACAGTTTAATGACTTGTATATTATTTTGTTGTTCTATGTCGATGACACGTTCATTGCAGGATCATGCATCAAGGAGATTAATACTCTAAAACAGAAGCTGTCAAGCCAATTTGAAATGAAGGATTTGAGGAATGCTAAGAAAATCCTTGGAATGAGAATTACAAGAGCAGAACCAAAGGTATTTTAAAACTTTCTCAATTTGAGTATGTGATGAAAGTTTTGAGCAGTTTTAATATGGACAAAGCAAAGCCAATTGCTACACCTTTGAGGAGTTATATCAAGTTGTGCAAAGATCAATCACCTAGAAGTAATGATGAGTGGGAGCAAATGAATAAGACACCTTACGCTTCTGATTTTGGTTCCCTTATGTATACTATGACCTACATTCGGCCAGATATTGCTTATGTAGTAGGAGTAGTCAGCAAGAATATGAGTAATTCAGGAAAGAAGCACTAGGAGGTTGTGAAGTGGATTAGGAGATACTTGTGTGAAACTGTTGATTATGGGTTGACTTTTACTTTAGGTGAATTGAAGCTAGAAGGGTTTGTAAATGCTGATTTGGCTGGTGACTTTGACAATTGCAAGTGCACTACAGAGTATGTTTTTACCTTTGGAGGTACTATTGTTTCTTGGAGTTCCAAGCTACATAAGGTTGTTTTATCTTCTAGTAAAGCAGAGTATGTTGTTATAACAGAAGCTGCAAAGGAAATGGAGTGGTTGCAAGAACTGATGGAAGAGTTGGAAAAAGGTAGTGGTAAATGTGTTCTCTATAATGACAATCAGAGGTATATTACTTGCCAAGAATCCTACATTCCATTCGAATGCTAAACACATTCGGAGTAGATATCATTATATCCGTCAAGTTCTCAAGGAAGGTTTGTTAAAGCTTGAGAAGATTTGTGGGAATGAAAAACCAACAAATGCTTTGACGAAGAGTGTTATTTGGTAAGCTGGAGTTATGCATGGCTTACGTTGGTCTTCTAGCTTGAAGATTGAGATCTTGGCTATAGCATATGGTTATTAGTATTGGTGTTACTTATGTAACTGTTCTTACAATTTTTTGATAGTATCGAAGTGGGAGATTGTTAAGTTTAGATACTATTTGTTGTATTATTAGGTTAGTACACTGGGTTGTGTATTGGGCTAGTACACTGAATTGTGTATTGGGCCAATTAGTGGACACTTTTGTCCTTGTAGTTTTTCTATTTATATCTTCCCATATCTCTTGTAAGATGTACACCAAAACATTTGAGAGAAAAGATAGAAACACCGGTGTTGCAGTCCTAAAAACCATGATAAATATCATTATTAAAAAATGTTAACATTTATATTTACATCATTTCCACACACCCAAGTGCTTAAAAACATTGTCAACATATACTACAATTCATAAAAACAACACCACATCCTAAAAACCATGAGAAATGCCATTATTACAATGTTAACAGTTATATTTACATCATTTGCACACAACCAGATGCTTAAAAACATTGTCAATATATACTGTAATTAAGAAAAATAACACCACATACTAAAAATTATGACAAATGTCGTTATTACAATGTTGACAATGTTAATTACATAATTTCAAAACATCCAGGTATTTAATACATTGTCAGCATACAAGGAAGTTGAGAACTCCAATTAGAGTAATTTGTACCAAACATAACAGCAGTACACACAGTTTCTCAAAAAAGGAAAAAAACAATGAAGAAGATTTATATATCACCATAACATCTGTATGTTCAATCAATACGAAAATAGATCTGCAATATTAACAATTTCTCAAAGCAACAAAATCGAAAGAAATAAAGAATTAATAGGTGTTCTATTTGTGGCTGAGTAGAATAATGAGCTTTTGTTAAAAAATCATCAGTCTCGTCCTACTGGCAGTACACCGTTCCCTGAAGCGAATGTTGTTGTACATAATAATCGAGGAGGCGGACGTGGTGGAAGAAGATGTCGAGGCCGTGATTATGGTCGTCGAAACCATGAAGGTAATTTTGATTCTCATCCATACCGCTAGAAAAGGTATGAGAGCGAAGCAAGTAAGACAAATAAATTTTTGTCAAATAAACCCCAAAAGGGTAATGATGAAACTTGTTTTAGGTGTGGTTCTCAAGGGCATTGGTCATGTACCTATTGTACGCGCGAGACATCTAGTGGATTTATACCAAGCCTCCATCAAATGAAAAAACAAAGTGGTTGAAATAAACTTGGATAAGTTTGGTGATGATGGTGGTTCTGATAATTTTGATGATCTTGAAGATTTAACACATTTGGATATTTCGGATTTCTTAGAAAATATAGATATTTGTAAAAATTAAGTTACTTGTTTACTTTTGTAATAATATTAAACTATAAGTATGTTAATGTTAAATAAGTTTGTTTGTTTTACATAAGTTTATTTTATTTATTCAGTATTTCCATTAAAAAAAAGTCTGAAACTACAGACGGTGGGTTTCGATCCTCGAAGCCTTTTTTTCTATTATATATTTTATTTGATCTTATCACCACTCGCCCACTAGTCTCGGACTTGTCGTTTATACATTTGATATATTTATACACAATCTAATATTTATCTATATAATACTTTTGGCTTAATATGTGATATAAGTTATTTTATTTTTTAGAAACATGGTAGACAGAGATACATGTTTGATTGATAGTGGAACAAATCACACTATCCTTAAACGTAAGAAATATTTCTTACACTTGATATTGCTTGAAACAAATGTTAATACCATTTCAGGCACATCTAAAATAGTTAAAGATTCTGGAAGAGCTAATATCATCTTACCGAAAGGAACACAAATATATATTGAGTCGGCATTGTATTCTGCCAAATCACAAAGAAACTTATTGAGTTTCAGAGATATTCATCAAAAATGGATATCATTTTGAGTCTGGTAGAGAAGGTAATAAAGATTACATATATATTACTTCTATCATTTCAAGCCAGAAGCTTGTGTTATAAAAAAATTTGGCTTTCTCTTCGGGTTTGTATCATGCAAGTATAAAATAGATTGAAACACATGTTGCCATGCACTAGAAGTGTTATAATTCCAAGAAATCTATGCTTTGACATGATCGTCTTGGTCACCCAGGTTCTACCATGATGCGTATAATAATTGAAAATATAAATGGATATCCATTGAAAACCCATAAGTTTAGTTTACCTAAAAATCACATGTGTGTTGCGTGTTCACAAGGAAAGTTGATTGTGAGATCATCAACCCTAAAGGTAGGTGTAGAATCTTTACAATGCTTTCTCTCAATTGTTATACAAGAATGATATACTCTTTTTTCCTTTACTACTATTTTTATTCCACAGAGTTTTTCCTTAATATGGTTTTAACAAGGCATATTATTTGCATACGTGGTTATTCAAGGAAAAATGTTATATATCCGTATTTTCATTATGGATGACCACATATTCAACTATGGGTTGTTGAAAGTTGATGACTAAAAACTTATGTAATAAATTCTACATCTATATATTGACATAAGAACGGAAATGTAAAGAGTTGTCTTGAAATTATCTTCAATTCTCTCTAGTCTCATCTCTGCTTTCCTTCATTGATTATTATCTGTTTTTATTTGCTTAGTTTTTTTTTTTTTGAAGAACAACAATTTCTATTAATCTGGAGGAAAAATAGGAACAAAGTTAGCACAATCACTAGGAACATTTCCTAGGATGAGTACCTGGGAACTAGCTAACATGCCTTTTAAGGCTAAAGCATCAGCGAGAACATTACTATTCCTAGAAATGTGAACCACTTCATAAGTTAGGCCATTAGAGCGAGATAGGAGAATAGCTGATTCCACACATAAGCCATAAGGCGCCAAAGCTACGTGTTCACCTTGCAGGTCTGAGACTATAGTAAGAGCATCACCTTCCAAAATAAAGTTTGAGATATTCAGATGGATAGCTAATTCTATTCCAAATAGAAAAGCTGTCGCTTCAGCAAAAATACTTCCCCCTACAATTGAAATACTTTTGAAACTAGAAGCCACCACCACTCCATAGTGATCTCTAATGACAGCTCCAACACCTGCCATATTTCTCATAGAAGACCAAGCCCCATCAACATTAATTTTGAGCCTACCTGGAGGAGGACGCGCCTAACAACTAAGGGAAGGCCGAAGAGGGGCAGCTTGGTGAGGATTTGAAAGAGACCCATAATTTAACTTGAGCAAGGACGCCTTGAATTTAATGTCAGCTACAGAAAGACCTGGTTCATTACGAACAAATTTGTTTCGAGCAATCCATATGAAGTAAAATAGTCGAAAAATATCCTCAAGAGCAGCCTTTGAATAAGCATTGACTAATGTAGTCACCCAATTGAGAGGGTTGAGGTCTGAACCTGATAAAGAAATAATATGAGACCGATAATGACACCATATAGGATAAAAACAAGAGCACTGCCAGAATATGTGGAAACTAGACTCATCACAAGAGTTACAACAAGGACATATGCCATTCACATCCATACCTCTCCTCAAAAGGTTGTCTCTAAAGGGAAAAGCATTATGGGCCAAACGCCAAACAAAATTAATGACCCGAGGAGGCAAGGAAAGATTAAATATCTTGGACCATGGGATAATAGAAACTACGTGAGTAGTAGAGGTATCCGAAGTACCAGTACAAGATATTGACAACTTGTATGCCGAATTAACAGAGAAAAATCCATCCTTATTGTGAACCCACATATAAGCATCTTTTGCAGCCCGAGAAGATAGAGGAATAGATGCAATAGCTTCAGCTGAAGGCCTATCAAATAAGGATGAAATAATAGGCAGATTCCAAGACTGTGAGTTGTGGTTAAACAAATCTGATACTTTCAATTCTGGATTCCAATTTGAACCCGAGGATACAGGAATACCTGAAGGGGAGTTAGGAACCCAACGATCCTCCCACACTTTTATCGACTTGCCATCCCCGATTCTCCATCTAGACCCACGGTGAAGTAAATCTCTAGCTGAGAAGATACTAGACCATACATATGAAGGATTAGAACCCCTTGTAGCAGAAAAGAAAGTCCCATTGGGGAAATACCGAGCTTTAAGAACCCGACTGCACAGAGAGTTCTCATCACTCATTAATCTTCATCCTTGCTTAGCTAGGTAGGGTGTATTGAAATGAGACATGTCTCTAATCCCCAAACCACCCTTGGTTATAAGCTCACACACATTCTTCCAATTAATCCAGTGCATTGCTTTATAATCACTTAATTTCAACAAAAACTGTTTTTGGTTAGTTAAAATAATTCTGACTTTTTTTTTATGCTTTCTAGGGATGATACACTTTAACACTTTGCGTCTGAAAAGGAGCAGCGTTAACTAGGGATGGCAACGGGTCGGATTTTTTCCGGACTGTGTAAAATCCACATCCGACCCGCTCCTCTATACATCCTACCCGACTCCGCCTCCGACCCGCTCTCGGGTCTTAATGTTTTTACCCGCATCCGAACTCCGACTATACCCGCCCCGAAATCGGGTACCCGCCCCAAATGTAATTTTTCCAATTTAATAGTTGCAGAATATTCAATTAGAATAACAACATTCCAATTTTCAAACCAATTTAGTAAACAATATTCCGAACTAACTCAATAGACAAATTACAAAGGATCAAATATATAATATGTATATTAGATTATTAGTGTGTGTATATATATATAATTATTTAAGTATATCCCGGATATACCGGGTCGGATGTTGTATATACCCGCATCCGACCCGACCCGGGGCCGGGTTATAATTTTAAAATCCAAATCCGACCCGTTCTATTGGCAGATCGGGTAAAATCCAATGAATTCGGAACCGATGCAAGTGGATCGGACCGGATCGGTTTAAAATTGCCATCCCTGGCGTTAACCCTCCCATCTGCACAAACCCTAAAACAAAGCCCCTAAAATCATTCAGATTCAATTCGCTCCATCCCACCATATATGGACTTCTTCATGAAATCTCTCCCATCGTAAACTCTCACAGTTTTCTCTGATTCTTTTGCGCCCACTCTCTCTCCGCCCGGGTCTTCCTTAACTCTCCGTGCCTCGCTCTTTCTTCGTTGTTTTGCGGTTGTTTTACGAATTGTTTCCAGGTATTTTCTCTATTGCTGTTCTCTCTCTATATCAATAGCTTGAGTCTTTTGTTTGTGTGATTGTTGAAGTTGTAGTTTGAGCTTAGATCTACAAGTTGGAGATCAGGTTTTTTGTTCTTGAACTAGGCTTATTCTCCCATAAACTTCGAAATGTGTGATTTTGTTTTCTTTCGAATAAGAGTGACTGTGGTAGTGGAGGCATCTCACACAATAGCGGATTGCGTCATTTTTGTGTATTGATGTGTATTTTCAATCATGGAATATAAATTTTCCTGCAAAAATAATTTTGCTTGTTGGTTGTTATGTGATAATATCTATCTTCATGGTCATAAGAAGCTGTTCTCTATGTGTTCATCCTGCATAGGGGCTCACTGACACTCTAATACACTTTTAATGACTATTTTTGTAAAATATTTAGCTCCTTGTACCTTCTGGTCTGCAGGTTTACTTGCTGCTCGCTTTCTCTTCGATTAATGGGCACCTCTGTCGATATTTCTCTTGATGATATTATGATAAGGAATAGGGAGAGAGTACGAGGACGGAGTCGGGGTGGCGGTGACCATGGTCGTGGTCGTGTCCATGGACCCAGTGGCTCCTTAGGTGGCGAAAGAATGACTGGACCAGTTAGAAGAGGTCCTCTTGCAGTCTATGCTCATCCATCATCCTACATGATTGCCAAGGCAAGCTCAAATCCATGGATGTTTTTATGCATATGATTGAGATTCTGATATTTGCTCGAATGTGAGAGGATCCTTAACTCTTCTTTAGACTCTTGAACACGGCGCATTTCTAAGGTTAAAGTTAATGGAGAAGCTTGTTTTGTCTCAGTCGCTTGTGCATTAGCAACACCACTGTATTTAAACTGTTTTCCATCAAGAATTGTTGGAACTTGTAGTTCATTTGGGTTATTCTTTTTGGGGCTTTGCTACAAGATGTCACTTGTTTAGTTGTGGAAGAGTTTTGGTGCCCAATGAGTTGGAAGCTATTTCCTGGAATTTTCTGCAGAGTAGCTTCGCTAGGTGAATAAAAAAGATGGAGCTCGTCTGTAGCATGACATATTGACATCACTTGAGAAATTTTGGAGTCAAATTCTTTATACCACATTCATATTATGAAATTGCACATTCTCTTATGTTGGATGGCTGGTTGTTATAACCGGCGAGGGTTATGATCGATCATATTGCCATTTGTGGAATTTCTTCGGTGCAAAATAGTCCCTGTGCTAGTTCTTGGCAATTTGCAAGTAGCTCTTCATTCACTGAACTACAGAATTGAAGCTCTCACTAGCACTGGTTTAGATGCAGTTGGTCAATTCATTATTGTTACCCATCCATCAGACCATCACTTCAGTCCGCTGATGTTCAATTCCAGGCTGCTTATACAGTTTTCCATCTTTAATCCTACTCTTGTAGCTTTCTTTTTATTCTTACTGGGAATTTTTCTGATATCATATTGCAATTGGAAAATACTAATTTTGTAATTTGTATCTGTTAAATAAGCTGATATGTTATCCTCGCATTAATCAGCCTGCTCGCAGAACCAGGAGTTTTCCGTGGCAGCATGATATGTTTGAAGATAGCTTAAGAGCTGCAGGGATATCTGGGGTTAAAGTTGGCACAAAGCTACATGTTTCCAATTTGGACTCTGGGGTGTCCAATGAAGATATAAGGGTACGAGCTAGACTATATCATCATCTTAAATGTTCATGGAAACATATATCTAATCTTTCTTTTTTTCAATGTGGATTTTTGAAATTCAGGAACTTTTTGCTGAGATTGGGGATCTGGAACGTTATGCTATTCATTATGACAAAAACGGTCGCCCTGGTGTAAGTGTATTTTTGATAGCTTTAGTTGTTCTGTATAGTTCTATTTCTGAACCAGGTCTCTAGTTGGGTTATTTTGCTTCCTTATTAGTTGGCTTTAGTTATTGGTTACGTTAGTTTTGTGCTACTAATGAGGACATTGCTTACATCGGCCAGAATAATTATTGATTTGCCTGGCTTACATGCTGGAATCTGGATTACATGCTGGCTATGTGATGAGAATGCAGAATGACTTAAAATATATTAAAAAAAAAACCTGGCTGCTGTCCTGCATCAAGTTCCTCGCTCCCTTTAGAACTCAACTCCAATTAGAAAATGGAGAAATAGTTGTTGTAGAGGTTAGGGGCTAGTTTCAGCAACTCATCTTCATGTATCCAACTGTTGTCTAAACCTGGTCTGCCCTTCCATTTCACCCACAACCAATCATATTCACCCTCTCTGGTGGAAGTAATCCTTGTGCCCCCAATGTCTTCAGTCTCTTCTTCCTTCTTGTCCATAATTGGTACTCGTGGCGGTGCAGTGCTCATACATGCCTTATTCTTACTCGTATCTTCATGATGGTGAGTTAAATCCATCACATTAGACACTGGATTTATCTTCGTAGTATCTGGAAGATCCAGCGAGAATGCATTAGGTCTCATTTGCTTAAGAATCTTATATGGACCAGCCCTCTTGGAGTGCAACATGTGACAAGCTCCTGGTGGGAATGTTCTAGGATCAATGTGGACCTAAATAGTTTCTTTCTTTGAAATCAGCCTCCCTTTTTTGCAGATTGGCATGCTTTGTATGTTTCATTACTTAACACAATCTTCCTCCGAACATCAGTATGAATGGCTTGCGTATGTGCACAAAGTCTTCCTCATCATTACTAATTCATGCAGAAAAAGATAAAGAGTGTAATGTCCACTGGTGTTTTAGGCCTCCCTCAAATGACTCTCAAATGGTGATAATCCCGTACTTTTGTTAACTGAGTTATTGTAACTTTGTAAGCAAATTCAGCATGAGACAGCACTACATCCCATGTAATTTTGTGATCAGCAACCAAACAACAAACAAATTATTGGGACTTCGGTTGACTACCTTAGTTTGGCCATCCATTTGGGGTGAAAGGCACTAGAAAACTGCTGCTTGGTTCCACTTTTTGCCCATTAGGACTTCCATAAGCAACTGGAAAACTTGACATCGCGGTCATAAAAAATGGTATTTGGAAGACCATGCAATCGTATCACTTCTCGCAAGAATAACGCATCCTTCGTTGCATCATCAGTCGTCAAACAAGGTATGAAGCGTGCCATCTTTGAAAATCAGTCCACAACTACGAAGATAGAATCATGCCCCCGCATAGTTTTAAATAAACCATGCACAAAATCCATGCTAAGATCTTCCCACGGCCTTTCGGGTACAGGCAATGGTGTATATAAGGCAGTATTTTATTGTTATCCCTTCTCAGATTGACATGTCTAACAACTTGAAACACATCCCTCAACCTAAGCCAAAACAATCAATCCTCCACAAGACTAAGGCTTCGTTTGACAGACAATTTTCAGAGTAGCATAAATGCTTATTTAAATGCTGACAAACGCTGGTAACTTAAATTCCTTCCCTGCAACCATTTAACAGTTGTCTAATATTCTAGTAAAGATGTTAGAATAATACATATAACTAATTGTCTGATCATGCCCAAAAATATTGTCCGATTAGTTCTTCTGAATGTAATTCTGCATTAACAGGCAGGCTGATCTCTCAGGTAAACATAAACAATTTCTGAAAAAAACAGTACTTCATAATCTTATGCATTGTTGCCACCATTCATAGAGTACTATTGGGCTATATCTCTATCTATAGCCAACCTGAGCTTGCTTTGGAGTTGTCTCTGATGGATGGACAGCTTGGTGGAGCAAGAGAGAAATTGAAACGGGAATAACAGTAGATATAGAAATACTGAAATAGGATAACAAGCAGGAATAAGGAATTCTTGGGTTCGTGATTATATAAACTTAAAAGAAGACTGAAGAATTGTTGCAACTAAATTCCTTTTATTCAACTACAAATTTTTATGGACTGCTGTAAAGCCGGTAATAACATTATGATTGGTCATATCATGTCTTAGAAAACCAGAATGTACGATAATTCTGGACAAATGCTGGGTGAGTCCAATGGGCTTAATGAGTTGCTCGGGGCTTCAAATTGTTTTAGGTCAATTTTGGTATTTTTCACAACTCACATCTGATACACACGCTATGTATAAAAAATTGTAATAATGATTTGGCTCTGTGTTGCCTTGCTGTATTCTATTAAATGCTTGATCCTTTGTTACAGGGCTCTGCTGAGGTGGTATATACTAGGCAAAGTGATGCCTTTGCAGCTCTTAAGCGATACGACAATGTTTTGCTTGATGGAAAACCTATGAAGCTTGAAGTTGTAGGCGCCAATGTGGAAATTCCTGTTTCAGCTCGTGTGAATGTAACCGGAGTAAATGGAAGGAAGAAGAGAACGGTTGTTATGACGTATGTAATTTAATCTTATTTTTGTTTTGATTGAATTTAGGTTTTGCAAGAAGCAGACTGGGGTTAAATGCCATTCAATTAATGAGTGTTGATTATGTTGGTTTCTATCCGTTATTTCGTTGTCTGTCTGTTCAGGTGCTGCATGGACTTAAACTGTTCTAATTTTGAGTACTCCTGTTTATCTGTTGCTTAAACATGAAAGTTGACGACACTTAAATTGCAGAGCTATCTGAAGATGGCTACATTGAAACTTCTTATTGTGATGGTTTTAATTATAGAGCTGTCATTCACATGGAAGCATTGTCATATTTTCAAAAAAAAAAAAAAAAAATACCATTACCATGTACTGCGGTACTTCGTTAGTTTAAGTTCAGCAGTTATCTTTTCCTTCCCTCATTTTTTGGGGGCCTAGGTCAGCAACTTTGAGTTTACAATTTTTTGGATAACTGTTTCATTCTCTCTGGTGCAGTGCTTTTTTGTTTTGGGTGCAAAAATTATTTATGCATATGGTTCAGAGTCATGTACATAGTCTGCAAATGAATCTTTCTATGCATTTGAAGCACTATTCATTCTGAGAATGCAAAGTGGGGTTAAAAGTTCCATTGGTGTCATTTTACGGCTCACATCTGTTGTTATGCAGGCCTGGAGCAGGTCTAAATGGGGGTGGCTCTTCCATAAACCGTGGTTCTGGGTAAGTTATTGTATGTAAATACTGTATCTGAATGATTATATTTCCACATTTGATGTATCTTTTATATATTTGAATTTTTTATCTCAATGCTTGATAGTGCATTTTATATTCCATGCTAGCAGACTTATATTCCGAATTAAGTATCATTAATTGACTGCTCAAGTTTTTGTGTATTCAAGTTCATTTTTACTGAACGTGTATGAGTATTAAAATCTATTAGAAGATTTTGTCGATGCTGGATAGTCACTTGAGCTCTGTTTTCCATGACATCTTGTGTGTGTGAAGTTGAATTAACTTCCGTGCTCATTTTGGACTATGTTTATGCTTGCTGAGGCGTGATGAAGAAGTCATGTGATAATTTTATGGCCTCTCTAAGCTTTCTTGAGGGCTTGATCAATTTGGTCATGATCATGTTCAATTAATGGCTCTCCTAGACAAAGACTCCTCCACTTTGGTTTTCAAGGATAGATTCTTTCCATGGTCAAGACCTGGTTGAGTGAATTCTAATTTTTTTGATCATCTTAAATTCTCAGATGTGTAATTCTGGTGTGCTCTTGGGTGCACCTCATTGGTGCTGTTAATATTTATTTTTCTGATAAACAAAATATAAATGGCTCAACTGATTGGCAAGGAACTTATTAATCTATACTCATGACTTGATCAAGTTTTTAGCCAAACAAATTAATACAATGAATTCCTAGCATGTTTAACATGGTGGTACTTGAGATTATATTTTAACTTGTCTAATATTTTCTTTTTGACCTTGTAATTGGCATGACCTGGGTAGAACTTAAAAGTAAAAGTGTCTCTAAAACTTGAGGCCTATGTGGAGCCGTGGATGTTACCATGATATATATTGTGGTCTCGTTATCTTTTATCACTGCCAAAATTTGTGTAGGAATTGGGTATGATTAAATCATTGTAATTTTTCATCGTCACCTTAGCTTCAAGGCTATGTACATCATTGAAGAAGAAACAGTTGAAATTGAGACAATCAAATAGAATTGACCAGTGGTTGGAGCTTAATAATATACATTGTCTTGTCTCTGTGACAAGGTTTATGGTTGTCTTGTCTCATTGACGAGTATTGGCTTTTATTCTTGTACAAGTCTTGTTTTTCCAATGGCGTCAACACGGCATGGTGTGGATAATATGGAGGATCTTTGTGCAAGGATTACGTTGGAAGAGGAGGGGGTATTGTTCTGGAAGAGGCTACACTCACAATATTAATGAAGTTAAACGGTGCTTGGTTGGAAGGTTTCTTACGGATTGTCCAATCAACTTCATAGCCATGAGGAACACATTGGTCTTTCTTAAGGCATTACGCTATCGTCGAGATCGTGTTTCTGTTGATCAATACTGGCGGGCGTCACATGATCTAAGGGTGTTGCTAGCTTAGGAGGAAGCTTATTGGCGGCAATGGTCGAAAAAATTATGGCTCGCTTTTGGTGATTCAAATACCAAATATTTTCACCAAAATGCGTCGTCGGGGAAGAAGATTACTATTGTTCGATTGAAGGATTCACAGAATCAATGATATTCATGGGGGAATGGTTTGGAGACTCATGTTGTGAATTATTTTGCTGATTTATTTGGTACGCTAGGATTTGAAGGAGCGATAATCTTTGATAAAGTGCCTAACAAAGTGTGGGGCAAAATCAAGCTTTGTTACGCTCATTTGAGGCCCATGAGATAAAGGAAACTCTTTTCCATGCATCCAGATAAAGCTCTGGGCCGAATGGGATGAACCTGGGATTCTATCAGAGAGTTATTGGGATGTGGTGGGTGGGGCTATGACCAATTCATGTCTACATTTTTTGAATGACCGTTATATGCCGATAGATTTGAATTGTACTTCTATTGTTTTGATTCCGAACGTAAAGAATCCGGATAAGGTGATAGATTTAAGAATAATCACACTTTGTAATGTGCTTTACAAGATTATGGCGAAAGCTATTGCAAATCGGTTAAAACTCATTCTACCATCTGTGATTTCAAAATCGCAAAGTGCTTTTGTCTCGGGTTGGTTAATCATAGATAATGTTATGGTAGCATTCAAGATTGGCCATTTTTTAAAAAAGGAAGTGGTTTGGTAAGGAAGGTTTTGCGGCTTTGAAAATTGATATGTCAAAGGCATATGACAGGATTGAGTGGGATATTTTGCGACAAATGATGATTTCTCTTGGGTTTGATAATAATTGGGTGGAGTTGGTTATGCTATGTGTTACTACAGTGGAGTACCATGTAGTTCATGGTGCTGTTGAAATGGGTCCTATAATTTCGAGCAGAGGGCTGCAACAAGGTGATCCATTGTCTCTTTATTTGTTTCTGTTGTGTGCGGAAGGGCTTTCTGTTCTATTGAGTAATCTCTATTCATGGTTGTAAGGTGGCAAGCATAGCTTCAATGGTCTCTCACATTTTCTTTGCTGATGATAGTTTTTTATTTTTTCAGGCGTCAATGTCGGAGTGCTTGTCTATTAAAAATTGTTTGAGGACTTATGAGGCGACTTTGGTCAGATAGTTAATTTTTAGAAATCCTCTCTTTTAGTAGCAATGTTAGTCAAAGTTTACAAGAGGAGATTTCTAAGTTTTTAGAAGTGGCAAGCACAGAGGACCATGGAAAATATGTGGGTCTTCCTTCTTTACTTGGAAGAAAGAAATCTGCTATTTTTTCGTATATTAAGAACAAAGCATGGCAACGTATGCAGAGCTGGGATAAAAAAATTCTATCGAGAGTGGGAATCTTATGTTTTGAGTATCTTTTTTCTTCCACATTTATTGTGTGTGGAGTTGGAACGGATGATGAATTCTTTTTGGTGGGTCAAATCTTCTTCAACTCGTAGAGTTTTCGAGTGGAAATCTTGGGGGAAGATGTGTGGCCACAAATCCGAAGGTGGACGAGGATTCTGAAACTTGCATAATTTCAACTTAGCCATGTTGGGAAAACAGAGCTAGTGGTTGTTGACAAAATGTAACTCCTTGGTGTTCAAAAATTTTGAAGCGCGGTATTTCCTTGCGACTTTTTTTTTGGAAGCTCAACTTGAATCGAACCCTTCCTATATTTGACGGAGTGTTTTAGCGGCCCAAAATGTTGTACGTACAAGTGTAAGGAGGAGAATTGGTACATGTTCCATAGTGCAAGTGGGGGAGGATCCTTGGTTACAAAATGAGGATAATCCGTATGTGGAAACTCCTATGCAGGTGGGGTTGGAAAATATTACTGTCGATGTGTTGAAGAGTGTGGATGGCAAGTCTTGGGACTCCGATATTCTGAGCGAGAGAGATTTGATTAACAATATACTGTGTAGTATCCGGGCTCGAAATGATTGTTGGGTATGGTCCCATGAACGGATGGGTAGTTTTTATGTGAGAAGTTGTTATCGCATGCTTTCGAGTAGTATGCATGGGCCAGCAACAAACTTTGATGCAGGTTTTTGGACCAAATTGTGGAATATTCATGTACTAGCTAAGGTAAAGAATTTCTTGTGGAGAGTATGTACTGGGTGCTTGCCGACATTGCAGGCTCTTCGAGGTTGAATGGCAGATGTGCCCCTGCAGTGTCTAGTGTGTAATATGCCCAGAGGATTCATTTCATGTGCTGGTTTCATGTGCATTTGTTAAACAGGTATGGAATTTGTCTTTTGTTGGTGAGCTTAATTGTTTAGATGTGCTCTTTGGTGATTGGTGGTCTAATTCATGCAAAGTCATAGTAATGATGAGGTAGCATTTGCGGCAATAGTGATTTGGAGATTGTGGAAGTGTCGTAATGATCTTCTTTGGAATGGTTGGAGGACACAAGCTAGCCAGGTCCCTATTTTAGTTAAGCAAGAGTTGGACCAATGAAAGGCTGCTCAAGTTCATGTGAGTTGGGGTACCTCTTCGTCGGCGCTGGTTAATGGTCCTCCTCCATCATGGCGGAAGGCAGAAGCAGGGTGGGTGAAATGTAATGTCGATGCTGCAATTTTTACTCATATTAATGGCATTGGTTTCGGTTTTATTGTCCAGGATGAGGATGGGCGAATGTTGAGGGCTCATAATGGATTGATTAATGGGTCTTTGAACCTGACTACTGCTGAAGCCTTGTGTTGCAGGGAAGCTCTTTTTGGGTTGAAGACTTTGGGTGTCTCCAAAGTGGTGTTGGAATTTGATGCCCAATTGGTAATAAATGCCATCATTGGTGATGTGCAGGTTTTATATGATTTTAGTTCCATTATTGATGATTGTAAGCTACTTTCAAAGGACTTTAGTACTTATTCCTTTGCGTTTGTCAAAAAGTCGGTGAATCATGTTGCCCACGCCTTAGCACAGGTAGGATGTTTTGAGTTTGATCAGGGTGTTTGGGAGTCCAGCTCTCCTCCGTTTATTGCTTGATGTTTTGGATGCTGATTCCTATTAATGAAAGTTCTATTTATCAAAAAAAAAAAAAATTGACCAGTCTGAGATTGGCTTTTTGTTGTCTTTTTTTGAACTTGCTTTCGTAGTTATATTATTTTCTTAATATTGGGGATAAAACAAAGATGATCTCTCTTGCTGACAGCTGCGCTGTTACAGTACTGGGTAGATGCTTCCTAGTTCCTAGAATAGTGCTTACTACATGCATATCACACGGCTAAACTAAGCTACTTAAATTTGTTAACTAATTTGTTTGATGACCTCTACCAACCATGTTTAAGGACTTCAGATGTGAACATGAATGGCAACTTAGGGTGGGACTCTAATTTTATTTAAAGCATTAGCAACAATTACCATGTGTAGGTGTTTGTTTTTATCCAAGGCTCTGCTGTTATCTAAATTATTATTGGTAGTTTGCCATTGTTACAATTACCATGTGTAGGTGTTTGTATTTTTATCCAAGACTACTGTTATCTGAATTATTATTGATAGTTTACCATTGCTGCGTGTCGTGTGATTGAACTGTGTTTCTGGTGGTTGTGGCAGCCAAAGCCGTCGTGAGGCAATGAGGAATGGCAGTGGCCGTGGTGCAGCACGGGGTCGTGGCCAGGGCTGGGTAAGGGGCCATGGTGCAGCACAGGGTTGGGTCCAGGACCGGGTAAGGGGCCAGGGCCGGGTAAGGGGCAGGGGCCGTGGCCGTGGCCGTCGTTGGAAGCAACCTGTTGACAAGTCAGCTGATGAACTTGACAAGGACTTGGAGAAGTATCATGCTGAATCCATGCAGACTTAGTAAGCGTTTCCTGTGTTAGAGCTCGCAAATATAGTGGAGTTTTTTTTTGCTATTTTAGCTGTGATAGTTTGCGAGGTTGTTTGTAATGGTGGTACCCCTTTGATTTTGCTCAATCTAGTGGATGCCCAGCTAGAAACTTTTATTGAATGGCGCTACCCTATCTGTGATATGTTTGCCATTCTACTGTAAATGAAATTGGATGAGATTCAGTATGTTTGTTTTAAAAGATTTCCTGCATATATTTTCTACTTTTGTCAGCATCTGTGATTTACCCCCATGGCATGGAGCATGGTTAGGAGGTTTTAATATAATAATGGATGAGAGTGAGCAGTTGTCAAGTAGTCAGATGTGCAGAATTCTTCAATTCAACTGGATGTTAGCAAATGGCATATTTTTTATTCTTCTGTCGCAGTTGCAATATATTTTCTTGTTCGTAGGCAGATGTTGTTCCTCTCCTAAATTTCACTGGAAAGCTTTTCACTGGGTTTTATTGTTGTATGCACCAATGGTCGTGCTTATGCTAAAAAAATGTACCACAAATTCCGCACATGTTTATGTATGGATTCCTAACATGTTTTTGTATGAATTAAGGGAAGCGGAGACCAAAAGACAAATGGACGCCGGCAATGTAAAAAATAGGTGAAAGAAATAGGGTTATTGCTGCTGTGTTGGAGCATCTTTTCTGTCTCTTAAAAAAGCTCTTCAACTAGTTCGTCCCAGTAAGTCCTTCCACCAGTAGAGTGGGATTTACTTTTTGAGCCATCCTGGCTCGTGCCTTCGGATGGTTTTGCCTCATTTTTCTCGGGTTCCTCCTCTATGGTTGTCACAGCATGAGGTATATTCAAACTAACAGCTCTTTCCAGTGCGTCCTTGTGTTCCTTTTCAATTGTCTCCAACTTCTGTATCTTTGGAGGGGTTGTAATGGTCTCAGCACTGGTTTCCTTCATACTCTGTAAGATAATTACGGTAAATTGTGAAAACTAGATTTAATAGAAGAGTATACAGACTTTTTGGCAGAAATCAAGTCTCCTTTCCTCTTTCACCTTTTGTTTCACAAAGGTGAAGAGTTCAATAATTGGAAAGGCCAGATTCAAATAATCTTGAAAACGTTACTTCTCTTCGCTAGTGCTCTAGACAGTACTCTGGGCTGTTACAAGTGAGAATTCAAAATAGATTTGATTCATATTTTAATGAAGAATATAGAATTGGGACTTCTATGATGAAGCCGAAAGAGAGAGCAAGAGGGAGGGATGGAATTTCCACTTCCATTCTGTAATCAAAATAAATTTATGCAAAAGGTGAAAGCAAACTAACAGTGCACTATCTTATTGTGCTGAGAAGACTGTCCTGAAACTGAGGCTTTGATCAGACTGTCCTAGGGTTGCTAGAAAGGCCCTGCGCTGTGATCTTTACTCCCTCATCCCCCTTCCTTCTTAACCAGTCAGACCCACATATGTAATGTTGAGTCCGCATAGACCAAATGAAGGGAGGGCAGGAGTGCATCTGACTCGTGCGGTTTTTCAGTTCATAATAATAGAAAGCAAAATTGTTGGGCTATTAAACAAGAAACAACAAACAGGTGCTATAAATACTAATTCAATAGGAAATACTTGCCTCCATGGCTTTCTCTGCTTCTCTCTCTATCCAAAAAATTGCATGATCGGATGTAGTGTTACATGATAACACAATATGCTCAAATCTCCCTTCTACAGGAATAGCCGTCCTGACCTCTGGCGGATACCTCCCACGTCTGTCTTAATGAGCAACCAAACATATAGTTAAGCATCCTCCTAGCAATGTTATCCAGGGAGAGAATTTTTTATGAAAAAACAGTAATGGGGGAAATATAAGTGATGTAAGCTGTATACAAAATTAGGCTTCTTATCACTATAGAGGTCAAGTCTAGCATATATGGCTGGTTTATAATGAAAGGGGTGAGGGATCAAACCATTAAGAAACAAACTTTAAGGAGTTTCCCAGCACTACCCACAAACTCTTCTTTTAAATATTTAACATACTATGATTATTAATATGACAGTTCCCTTTCTTTTGCTTCCAAAATTTAAAAATTACATGAAGGTGACAATTCACTACATTGATTCCTATCCAGCATGGATCTTCCTGATACTATTCCTTTTTCTTTTAAGTAACCATCCTTTCGTAATATGATAACGTCGGAGAAGAATATCAAAGCCAAATCTACCATCTAACTCTTTTTTCCCACTTCTATGTTTATTTTACAGTATTATTGAAGCTGAAAAAAATACGTAGATATCTGATTATCAGTGGTTATGGTTCTGATTGATTGCATTAAACAAAAATTTCTACCAGATAATCAAGATTTGCGAGAAAACTCTAGTTCTGTTATCTTTGGACAGCAAGTCCTCCAAGGATGAATTAAACTTATGACATCACTATGTTTTAGTGAAACTGTAACTTTCAACGAAACAAAGATGTGTATGAAGTGTCTTAAACAATGAATAAGATTTTCTGGGAACAGAGCATATATTATTACGAGAAAAAAAATGAAAAAAAGAATCTATGCTAGAGAAGTAAATCATTGCTAACATTTGGTAACTGTGATTGTGGTTTTATTACGCCGATCACTGGTTTAATACCAGCTGCGTCAATAATGTTCTAGATTACTTGCTGTAAAATATGTTCTATATCTCTGAATGTGGCAAATATTGAACTGATGTAAACAAGAAGAATTAACATGAACAATTTATACATGATTGACCCTGCTGTCAAATGCTATAAATTATTGCGTTTCATCTTATTCTATCCCGTGGAACAAAATAAAATAAAATAAAACACATCAAAATCACCCACTAATGAAAAATAAAATAATTTGAACATGTCAGTATGTTACCTGCCAAATTTTCTCTCTACAATGTGATATATTCTTCCAGGGGCATAAAGCCTTCTTGGATCTCGAAGCTTTCTACCTTCGGGAATAAATGTATCCTTCCAGCACGCCCATTGTAAAATGCATGGCAAGCTGTTCAAAGCATCAACGCACTGGTTTTAGAAAACATAGTAGTCATACCAATTCACTCCACTAACTCTGCACAGAAAGAACAATGGCGTGAAAGAGAAAAAACCATAAATACTTGCCAAAATATTGACTTAAATATATCTTCTAATGGAGTCGGGGTTCTTGGCAAGAAATCATCCTGTGTAAGAGATGTACAGTACAACAAAACTCACTTAGACAATCAAACAAACACCATAGCTGCAAGGACTCCATGGGAAGTGTAAGATCACCTGCAACACAACAGAATATATGACATCTGCGTACTTGACAGCCAAATTGAGCGACATACACCTCGCCGGTGCCACAGCGTAGCACCTAATCTTATCCCTGGGAATGCCTGCCAACTTCTCCCTGTGATTGACGGCGATGATGGTAAGTAAGGAAGCTACACCGGACCCCAACGAATGCCCAGCAAAGACCATCGTATATTCCCTCCCGTTTTCGATCCAAAGCCTCTTGAGCGTCTCGCCCTCCTGGTTCAAGAGCCAAGTTGCGGACCTCAAAAGGCCATGGTGAACATACCCGCCATCAAACGTCTGCATCCCCAATCGATTGTCCAATAGTAGCTTGTAATCACTTTCCTTGACGAGATTGAGACCGCGAATGGCGAGTATGATCTCCTTGTATTCGTGGTCAACGTAGATGATGTAAGGAGGAGCGTGTCCCTGGGTCTCCTCATAGGTGACCCGCCTCACAAGACAATCCGGGTCGAGGCGGTACCCACCTTCAGGTGATGAGTATTTTGGGTTTAGGAGATCGGCCCTGTAGACAGCAAGAATGACCCGGCAGATGCGAGGGACAGGCTCGAACTCTTCGAGACTGGCGGTAGGCCATGATTGGCTGTCATCGGCGCCAGTGTATATGCACCGCTTCCAGGCCCACCGAGAGAAACCTAACACCGCCACGCACTCTATGACGGACATTAGAAAATGTCAATGAGTATGTTGATCGAGCTCTAGAAAGAAAGAGTAGATGGAATGTGGTTTCCTGGTAACTCAAGAAAGTTCTAGGACAAGGGGGAGAGAGAAAGTTGTAGAAGTAGATATAGAAAGAGAGTAGTAGTGGCTGCGGGGAAGACTAGAGTTGGCATTGGCTGAACACCGTTGAAAGGTTTTAGAGAGAGAAGTTTGAAAGTTTGAGAAAGAGAGGGAGCAGTGTTTTGAAATATATATAGAGCCGGGCTTGTGTTTGGCAAAGAAACCTCAACACCGCCGCTACCAGGCGGAGGACAAATACGAAGATTTAAAAATTATTTGGCTCTGTGTCAATTTGGCACCCCAGTTATCAAAACGGTCGATTAAGTCCTTATACTTCAAAACGGATCATTGAAGCGGTTCTATTTTTTACTTTTATTTTCCACTTTGACATACGCTGACCCTTCCATTATTTAAATGTTAAAATTGCGCATAGGTAGCAGGACTTGGTGACATGGAATAATTTGACTGAAAATTAAAATGATATGTGAAAAATCAAAATTAAAAAACCCTAAATCATAAATTAAAAAACCATATCCTCCTCCTTGCCTCCCTCTCCAACCTGGCTTGTCATCCTCTTTGCATCCGGCTACCATCCATGTCCTATTCTTCCTTCCAGATAAAATCTTTTTGCACAATCCAACGATAATCTTGAGAGCAAATGATAATGATTTTAGTTTTGCGATTAACAACGATCAATCCCTTGAAAAAACACTCTCTCTCACTTGAAAATCCCTAGATTCAATTGCCTATGACAGTGCAATCAAAAAGAGTGAAGGGAGAGAGAACTCTAGATGGGTGGTTTCAAGTTTCAACCTCTCTTTAGTTCTAACAAAACTTAAACCCTGAATCTGATGGCTGGTTCTTGATCATGAATTGAATTTGAGCCACGCTTGACTTGATATGGTGGAGATGATTCTTTATGGGTTCTAGAAAAAGACAAACGGTTCAAAGTTAGTAGGTTCAGAAAGATGAACGAGTAAAAGCCAAATTTCATGGAAAATAAATGAAACCAAAAAACTTGTGTTTGGAAGTTAATGACCAGGAGACATAAGAGGAGAGGGTGAGGAATTGTAAGATTTTTTTATTATTTTTAATCATTAATTTTTTTATTTTTTAAATCATATATAAAACTAGTGACACTTGTCATTGTATTATTAGTCGATGCTAAATTTTGCTATGTCAAAAATTATTGAAAAAAATGAAAAATCCATGTCATTAAACTATCGGCCAACTCATCACTATTGTAACGAAAACCTAACAAAAGGGCTTGTTTATTCCAAAGTCGATAGTAGAAGAGCTACCTATTTAAAAATAGAGGGGTTTGATTGACCCTTTTTGATAAGTAGAGGGGGCTAAATTGACACTTATTCCAAAATTATTTTAAAAAATTATATGGTTAGAGCAATCATAACAATGGTGTTTTAATATTTTCATTAATTTTTTAATTGGGTCTTATCTCTATTATATAAAAGTCATCTTACATATTTATCTGCATCAACAAAATATGTCTCATAATATAGTCACATTAGCAAAACACGGTCTTTCAACACAATTTTTTAATTACCCAAAAGTTAAGTCACTAACATTTCATTCCTCATTAAAAACTAATATTGGGTCTCACCTCTATTATTCAAAAGTGATATACTCAGTTGCATTAGCAAAACACATATCTCAATACACTTATATCAACAAAAACACACATTCTCATACATTATTCCCTTCCCATTATTCCCCTACCATTGTAGTTGCTCTCACTCCATCACGTACACTTTCATCTCCCCTTGCGCAAATTTTACTCTCATATGATAGGATTGATTTTGGGGTAGGAGCACTTGTCCCACAATCTATGCACTATTTTGTTGCATCAATTTTTTTTTTTATAATTCTGTAGTATTTAGAATGGCGAATCTAACAAAGTATATTTTACTCGAAATAAAAATCAAATTCACCACGATTGAAAACGGAATGTTTTGAATTTATATCATATCGTACGATCTAGAATATCCATACATTTTTCTTATTAAATTTAATTATTGTTGGATTCATCATCATACTAAATGCATACATTAATTATTATTTTTTGCAAAAATTCCTAAACTTTTTTAATTAACCAAATGGTGCACCAATCAAAAAACTAGTGTTTACCGTACTCGTCCTCATCCCAATCCCATATGAGAGATTGATTTTTTTTTTAAAGAATTATATGTCTAGAATTGTTCCACAAAAGTGGGCTATTTAAGACCACAAAAGCAAATAAATCAAAGAACAGCAGTCGTCGACCATTCGGTTAGGGGTGCGTTCTTCCTGTCCTCCTCCTCCTCCTCCTGCTGTTATTATATGCATTTCTGAGTAGACAAATCTAATTAATTAAGGGCTCTAGAGACTAGAATGCCGTGGAAAACTCCATTATTTTAATATTTATTTTAAATGCTGGTCAAACCTATTATTTGACAATACACAAACCATTCAGGAGGCAGGAGTTGAAGCTGCCAAATCACTTGTCAGCATAGATTATATTTATTTTCTATCTAAAATATAATTAATGGAAAGAATTAGAATACTGATGTATATCAAATATATATATATTGACGTCAATGTATATAAAATATTCACATGATGTTTGATGTAAAAAAAAAAAACACACACACATAAAAAAGAGACTGATATAAAAATATGACCTATAAATTTGTATAATTTCTAATGTAGAATACAATCTTATTTAATCTAGTATATAGATTGTATAGAATAAAAATAATAACAATGACAATATTCTCTCTTACATTTCATAAGCATTTTGATGTGAGTTTATAAGAAAACTCATATCTCTACTCGTCCAAGAGACCTTTCCATGGGATCAAGTACCATAAGATGGCACAGAAAGAATAAAATCATGCATGATGTCGCGATGTGTTAATGAAAATCGGATAATTCAAAGTGAACAATAGCGTTAATGTGAGCAGGGCTGAGATTTTCAATATGGTATCAGACCATAAATTGTCCACTTACTAGGTTTGACATAATCCAGCCTACAAGCTACAAGTACGAGAGAGTGTTAGATATCTCACATATCGCTTGGATAATCAAATAATGTCGGTTTATAGGAAAACTAATATCTCTACTCTGCTACTCATCCAAGAGACCTTTTCCTAGGACCATGTACCATTAAATGAGATAGTTTAGGAAGAATAAAATTATGCAGGTTCAATGTATCTATGAAAACCAAATAACTCAAAGCAAACAATATCGTTGATGTGAATAGGACTAAGATTTTCAACATTTCTATCTATAATTGCATTGTTCTATGCCAATATCAATATCCAGTTAATTTAGTGAAATAATGAAGTGAAGATCTAAGGGTCCTTTGCTTCCAAAAAATTATAATCATTCTTTTAGAAAACTAATGATTTTTTGGAGGAAAAATAATTAGTTCTTCAACATATATCATTTTCCAAAACTTGATTATGATTTTTCTTTAAACAAACAAAATCTAGATCATCTAAATCATGCACGTTCAAATTTCTACTAAAGGTGGTTATGCTCTAAACCACTAAAACGGCTTGAAGCATTAAACAAAGAGCATAACCAAACAAAACTAACTGTGCTGAAAATATGAGGTAGGTTGGCCAACTGCCATATAGGACTAGAAACCACAGACACTCTACTAAAATTAGATTCCACAGCACCATTAGTATCCTCTATGGTTTAGAAATTAATCACCTAATATGTGAAAACTTGGAGCACTGGGCATGACTCTTGGAGCAAACCATCCTCAGCCACTCCTTGCTATAAATCCATGTCTCAGCTGTAGTCATGGCAGCAATCACAAAATGGGAATAGTAATTAGGCTGGTGTTTGCCACAACTGTTGTCATGGCAATGGCAGCTTCTTCTTCATCGGCAGCATCGCTTGTCACGTTCGTGTTCGGTGACTCGTTAACAGAAGTTGGAAATAACAACTTCATGCAATACTCACTTGCAAGATCAGACTATCCATGGTATGGCATTGATTACGATGGCGGCCAGGCAACCGGGAGGTTCACAAATGGAAGGACTATCGGCGACATAATATGTAGTTGTTTCACTAACTTGATTGCTTATGTTAAGTGTAATTTGGTAGTCATTTATTTGTTCTGTTTCTTCATGGTTTTGTAGCTGCAAAGCTTGGAATTCCGCCGCCGCCGCCTTATCTTTCCGTGTCGAAAAATGTCGATGCACTCCAAGGAGGAGTTAACTATGCTTCTGGAGGAGCAGGGATTCTCAATGAAACTGGACTATATTTTGTAATACCCTATTAATTACCCAGAAGAAAAGTTTTATCCCAAGTTTCAAGATTAGGCCTAATCTTTGCTTGTGTTTTTTTGGCTGGTTTCTTCGATTGCAGGTTCAGAGACTAACCTTCAATGATCAAATAGATTTATTCAAAACCACTAAAGAAACAATCAAGACTAAGATAGGAGAACAGGCCGCCAACAAGCTTTGCAATGAAGCCATGTACTTCATTGGAATTGGTACACCACTCTCCCATCCCCAATTGATCATTCCAACTTCTTCTCTATCTCTACCAAGAACATTGTTTACAGTGAGTTTTTATATGTTATGCAGGTAGCAATGACTATGTCAACAATTTCTTGCAACCCTTCTTACCAGATGGACAACAGTACACGCATGACGAATTTGTCGAGCTCTTAGTCTCAACCTTGGATCAACAATTTTCGGTAAGCACTCCCGCTTCATCTTCTTATGTTTGTAGACTCAATTGTGCTGGAGACTTGAATTTGTTCATGGCAGAGGCTTTACCAACTCGGAGCGCGAAAGATGGTGTTCCACGGGCTCGGTCCACTAGGCTGCATACCTTCTCAGAGGGTGAAATCAAAAACAGGAGAATGCTTGAAGAGAGTCAATGAATGGGTTCTGGAATTCAACTCAAAAACACAAAACCTTGTAAACTCTCTGAACAAACGTTTACCAAATGCAAAGTTCATGTTTGCAGATACATACCAAGATGTTCTGGATTTGATAGTCTCCCCTGCTGCATATGGTAAATTGCTGACACAGAAAAAAAATTAGTACTGTATAATTAGTGTTTAAAAAGGGCTGATGATTTGATTGTGGGGGAGTTTTCAGGTTTCAAGGTCTCAAACACATCATGCTGTAATGTTGACACAACACTAGGAGGTTTATGCTTACCTAATGCCAAAATGTGCGGTAATCGCAAGGATTATGTGTTCTGGGACGCCTTCCATCCGACTGATGCAGCAAACGTGGTGCTTGCTGACAAGTTTTTCTCCATCATGTTCTCTGCTTCTCCTCGAGCAGCTCCAGGGCCTTCGCATTGATGCATGTATACGTACATGATGTTGTAATTTCTCATACAAATATAGAGCTCAAGAACACATAGCAATTGAGGGATTGTAATTTGTCTGAATGGAAATTACTCATATGAAGAAGATGCATAGGATTTGAAGTTAATTATGACAACCCATTGTAACAATCTTCTCGCTTCATCATATAACAAATCACACATGGATTCCTATAATTAAAAGTGGTGAATTGTTCTCAGTTGAAACTTTCATCTATCTACAAGAGAGAGTAGTCAAACCCAACACCAAGCACATCAAGCTAATCCACTGATCATATGCATGTGAGACACATCAAAATGATGCCATTTTGATTTGGGGACATTAGAAACCTTAAAATCCTCATGTTCCCTCTCTCCTGTCAATTTTGACAGACCAATCTCCCCAAACTCGACGTTCTTAGATCGAGTTTACTATTCTATTCAAACAATTTTGTGAATGTCACAATCTAATCATTGATGAGAGTCACTTCAGTGAGAAACTTTTCTCCTCATTCCAGAGAACTATCAACGATTGAACATTGCAAATTTCCACTTGGAAAACACATCCATTTCCTACTTAGTGCCACTATAACTTTTCCAGTTCCCAGTGTCTTCTCTTACATTACCACTTTTTGTCTAGGAAAATGTTATTCATGCCAAAACATCCCTAATCTATGTGGCATGACATGTCATCATGCCACATAGATTAGGACAGGAAAAGTTATGGAGCAATTTTTTATTAGAAAACCTAATTCCCGCCTAGGGGTTAGAAATTCCCGCTTCTCTCTCTATTACTATCTTAACTACATGTTTTTACCATAGTTAGTACATCTTTCTTGAATATTGAAGCAACATTCTCTCTCTCTCTCTCCTACACCATCTTCTCTCTCATCTAGACCATCTCTCACCATCTCTTTCTCTCACTCTCAGACAACAAAAATTCAACATCCGGCAACCAACCGCAATGTTGGTGGTTCCAAAAGAATCGTAAGATGAAGAGGAGAAAAACTCAACATGTTTCGATTTCATCTACAAGCTCGTTTCTCACTTTTTTACGGTAAAAAAGAGTTATGGTTCGTCTTTTTCAATGAGAGAAGTTGGATTGTTGATTTCACATCTTTTTTTGTACGATCCATGTAATAATAACATAGATCTATGTTATCATAGATTTTTTTAAGAAACATTGTTAAGGATTCGTTAATAAAATTGTTCATTAGAAGATTTTTGCTTTTAAAATCGTTCATTACAGGATTTTGAGTATTCTAGAACTAAATACATTGTCCTGAACTTATAATGTAATTACAGATATGTATATAACTTGATAAATCTTGTTGTATTTGTTTTTATCATATTTTCCTAAATTTGGGCAAGTTTCATAGCTCAATGATGTTCATATTTTTACGTCTATTTCCCTTTTTTTCCCTCTTATGCATACTCAGTGATGTCTTCACAATGTAATAAACGTCTGCAATATGTTAGGGCAATGTAATTACTGCATTGTGTTCTTGATTTATTTCTTGACAATGTAATAAACATCTGACTTATCTAACTCTTTTTTTTGTGATATAAGTTGTTAATCAATATATGTTTGTCATATCACTTTTTTTTTCTCTGAGAATGTAATAAGACGTAACAACAATGTATTAGGCACCGTCTGTTATAATGTATTAGTCATTGTATGTCACGATCTAATTCTAACAACAACCAAATTACTCCATAACCAAGCAAACAATGTCAAAAACACTGCATAACAAGCAATTCATAAATAAATACATAAAAAGAATAGGCACAATGTAATAAATAATCATGTAATAAATAATTATTAGTAACATTTGTGCAGTTTTGTTATATGAAAATATGTCCTAACAATGTAATAAATATCTCCACATGTGAGAACAACATAAGTAAACAATTTCATAGTAATTATTATAATTTACAATGTTTTCAAGGTTGCATGAATTTTTGTGGTTCTTCATGATAGCCTATGATCATTACTATTTTTTATGGGGCAGTACTCAATTACATTGAATGGTTGGCCAAATACCTAAGCAATAGGCTAATTATATTGTGAATCCAATATTACATTGTTTACATAAGTAAAGCACATTGTAAATGAATTTAATTACATTGAGCATCCACTTCTTCCATGTGTGTTTTTTTATTTTGTTCATAAGTGAAATGACAAAATTAATATGAGCATATCAAATTATTGCAATAAGTATCATACATGTCCATACAAAGATCACATCTACAAATGAACATCAACATTATCCACAAAATATTCTAGTCAATTTTATCCATCATATATGGTGGGTTTAGATTACAAAATAATATATAAATGACTAACATATCAATGCCGCACACCCACGCAGAATTTTTGCCATTTAGAAATTGATGGAACAAATATGCCCGGTACTTGAATAACTCATCTTGTTTGAGTTTGTTGAGGATTTTTCTATGGTTGAATATATAGTCCATGATGTACATGCATATGATGCCATAATCCACTTTGTATTAAAAAACAAAGGAGTATCTGGTTAATTACATTGCACCAAATCTTATAGAGTGTGATAATCACATCGGGAATCTCATATGAGATTGAACGGACATGACCAGTGTAATGACACCAAATAACATACTATAATAGCACCACAAAACATGGAAATAAGTATCTACTATTAAATGAAAATACAATATCCATTGTTTGCATCATAAACTCCAATATAAATCCAAATCTCAATGTAATAAATATTAATACTCATGTCAATCCATAATGTAAATGACATCATTGCATTGCAAAATAACCTAGACAACAACATCAAATAACCCAAAGACTAGCACTGTAATAAACTAATTTTTATAGTGCAATAATTACATTGATCATTAACAATAAAATACGATGTAATCGGTTTGGTAATCAACCCGTAACTTAATGCCATTGAAAGCAAATGAAATCCCTATTTTTAATCACAATATAATTCATTCATATCTAATATGATATTCAATGAAAGTCCAATGTCATAATCAACCAAAGGCATTGATTAAAGCACAATGACACCCCCATATCCAGTGTAATTAGTCTGATATCACGTCCAGTTTACACATACTACATTGCAAATTAATTTGGGAGTAGACAACGTCATATGATATTACGACTATGTCATAATTTGGTAATACATTTCGATAAAAAACCCACTGTTTTATCACCATTCAATATAAAACAAATTGCACAACTCGTCCTCAAGCTTAATTGATGCATGTTGAAGCTCCAATGCAATTGAGGTTTTTCAAGGTGTAATAGATATGTAAAATAGAGCTAACATTTTAGTAACAGTCCTCAATGTTTCAACTGTAATTAAAGGCATTACTTTCTCCAGTAATAACAAAAAAATTCAAAATGCAAAAACATTGTCACAAACCAATACATAGTTGTTATTACCCCTTATACCACTGTAATCAAAGGTATTACTTCCACAAAGTAATAACAAATAAATTTAATATCACAGTTCATTTTGACAGTACATCAATCCAATGTCATAGCACGAGATGGCAACGGAACTGAAAACTGAATCATGCTTCAAAGTAATCCGCCATCACAATAGCAGAAGTACACAATGTCCTATCTGAGAAAACCTATGCGATAAAAAAAAAGTAGTCTGATATCACCATTTTGGAAGTAACTAATCACATTACTAAACTTTCTCGACTAAAAGGTTCCATCTTTGTTAACACTTTGAATAGTAATAACATATATCTTTGTTATTTCATAACTCGAAATATTAGGGATAAATGTTTGAAATAAAAAATTTAGTATAATATTATATATATATATATATATATATGGTATAGATAATTATTTAATACTAAATAAATAATGTTTAGTATTGAATAATGTGTAAAAATATTTTATAAAAATACTATATATTAACTTTGTATGTCTAACTTAACCAAAAAATGCGTCATAGCCTAGTGTTCAAAACATATTTCCAACAATAATTTTTTCAATTAAAACTAACCGGTTTGATTCATTGGGACCGGCCAGTTCCACCTGTTGAACCGGTTCAAAAAAAGGGGTTTAAAAAACACTTGATTTATATGGGGGTGACCCAACTGGTTACATGGCTGGTCTGGTCTGGTTCTAACAACCTTGGTATGTATCATACTTATAAAGATTGGACTAGAGGTTGACTCGACAAGAACCTCTGCCTCTCTATGCTTATCCTCATCTACAATAGTATCACCTTCTCCTTTAATCGTCATTTTTTTCTCCAATCTCTTATATATACTTAACATATGTATTGCGTAAACTCCTATAATTGAAACTCACTCTAGAAACATGTAAGTTTCGATCCTCATTATTCTATCCACTATAGCCTAAATGTATCCCCCGCTATTTTATCATTCGTCGAGCATGATCCCGACCTGATCTTGAATAACTTATAGCATCCACTGATCCTTGTTCTCCACCATGTCTCCCATCATGGGTTTTATTTGTGCGAGGAACTCTCCAAGTATAGATATGTATCACACGCATACACAAACATAAAATTTAGTGACATAAGCTATACGAAAATTTACAAAAAATAAAATAAAAATAGTACATACCATATCAAATAGGGCTCGTGATGTGGCATGTTGAAACCATACACATAACCCTATGTCAGTAAGATGCTAAACCTCTCTTTGATGCCAAGTTATCATGCACTAACCCTTAGAATATAAGATATAAGTTATCATGCACTAAACCTCTCTTCGGTGACCTACCTTGCTACTAAAATATAATGCAATATCCACACATGTCAAGGTTTCATGAAGAACAATTTGAACATCTCAATCGAGTTTGACATTTCCATGGTTAAATGCATATATAGTTCAATACGTTGTTATAAATTTAGTCATAATGAGAATATGTAATAGGGGCTTTGGCGCTCCTTGGAATGTACAAAGAGTAACCCTTATAAACTTATCAAACAAAAGCGAATGAATGTGATAGTCGATGAAATAAATACTCAAAGTCTTTTACTGAAGTTTGAAGATTTCAATAAGGATAGAGAAAATATCTCTACCTCTTGATGGAAACATAAGCCTACAACATCAAATGTGAGCTTCTAGCTCAAAATCACAACTAAGTGAATCAACCTATCCAAAATGATACTTCAATGCTTAATTTATCAAATCTAGTACCAATTTGACAAAATCGTTAATTGGGTCCAAGCCCTAAGATTTCCATCTATACATAATCAAACCCAAACTCAAATCAAAGGTTAAGATGATGTTACCAAAGTGTAAAAAGATTTTAAGGTTTATGAGATTTAGGGGTTTTGTCTAAATTGGTTTATTTAGTGTTGTTTATAAGGTATTGGGTCAAAGGATTTGTACTAAAAAAGCACTTGGTGCATACTTGGATGAGTTGTAGATTTTCTATTATTTTTACTCTAAGCTACAATATTATTTATTTATTGTTGCTTATTATAATGTGATAATTCTAAATAAATATTTCAGTCATTTTTGTCCTTGCTTATCTTGTCTGGCCAAGACATGCTTTCTTGGAGTTTTTTTATTAAAGTTATTTGTTGTGTATTCGTGTTTTTGATTAAGCATTTGATTAAGTTGCAAAATCTTTTTCATGTTTTAACCAAACGAAAAGATAATGACAACTTTTATAGAAATTGTTGATTCACTTTAAAAGATGCATGCATCATAGTTTTTTTAATTTGTTTGAAATATAAAGTCACATGAATGGTTACATTCAGTTATTGTGATGGCATCACTGAAAGACAACGACAATCAATCTCTCGCTTAGTCTTATTGTAAATAATATGGAGAAAATGGAGACAAATTTAGAGTTTTGTGCTTTGATCTTTTTCGATCAGCAAAATTAAAGTACGAATAATGAATTTTACTAGGCAAACTAAAATAAGGTCATACCATCACAACACTAAAAACCTAAAGAAATACTTAACTCTATTTTATTTTGGTTGGTTTGTTTTGCATTTTTATGTTTTAAATAGAAGAGATAAAAATATGTAAAGCACGACTGTCTCAGTTGATGATATTGGGTGCTAGGGGATCTATATACGTTTTGTTTATTCATTTTATGTGATTTTTTTTTTGTAGAGTACCACTAATTTTGATTTTTTTTTGGAGTAACACTCTTGACACCTTGTAAATTCCAAAACCTTAGATCTCAAAACCTAAAAAAAAATTGTTCTTAAACCTCACTCTGATACTAATTATTATTATGAAGCGGAATTTTCAAATTTGTGTAGTTGGAATTTAAAGAGTGTTTGAACATATCTTATTCATAAGAATATATATAGTAAATAAGTAAAAAGACATTAATTGGAGAAATCAAAAATGAGAAATTAGGAGAAGAAAAAAAATGGAAATGTTTTGTGAGGGTAAAAATGAAAGAGATGGAGAATATTATCCATGAAAATAACTGAAGATATGAGGGTTGATAGGTATATAAGAAAATAAATAGTTAAATAGGTATTTATGTTTAAAACGAAAAGAGAAAGAAAGAAACGGAAGTATACAGAAGAATCGAGAGGGAAAGAAAAAGAGAAAAGAAAAAAAATCGAGAGGGAAAGAATCGACAGCTCTGATCTCCTTCGTTCGGCCACTGTTGGTCAAAATATTGACACCAATCTCTTTGAGACGTATGAAAACAACTCAAGAATCGTTCAAAACAGAGTTGTATATCTCTAGAAAAAGCTCTCGAAAGATTCGACCACAGCAAGCTTCGACGGTCGATTTCTCCCTCCTCTGATGCGAGACTACCACCGTTGAGTTCGTCTTGGTGAGTACTACAAAACCCAATTGATGATTTCTGGTGAAAGTCACCGGATCTCCGATGACCTGAATGTGGGCATTTCGGGTATTGTTTTACCAAGTTTGACTTTTCCAGGCAAAGTTCACTCATTGACCAGATCGTATATTCTATGTATGTAGAAATTATATATGAAGTTTGGTGAAGAATGTCAGATGTATGTGGAAATTATACAGAAAGGTATTGGTTCAAGTGGGATGTGAGGCACACTTCATGAGGTAGGGAATACCATGACCTTTTGATTATACTGAAATTCTTTAAATTCATTTTTATGTGACTTATAATTAATGTCGAACAAATTATGGTAAGAGATTCCTTAGTTTGATGATAACTTGAAACTAAAGTGATCTATGTAAATTGTGTGTTAGTAATGTTAAATATTGGACATGAAAATAAGTACGTAAAAATGTGTTGATGGTTGAATAAATGGCTGCCATAATTTGGAGTTCATATGCTTATTTCATATGCTATTATACATGGTTAGTTTAGTCGAGAACTAAATGTCATTGTCTTGGGTGGTTAAAAAAGTTATGAAATGCTGTGACAATGGTTGTTCTTTTGGCTTGAAAATTTATGAACATGTATTTATATGATTATGGAGGTACATGGGATTCTCTTTACTTATTGTTATGTTTTTGTGATTTTTATAATTTGTGGAATTGAATTGAGATTTTTACTTAGTTGAGAGAAGATTGTTGGGATGAAGGTGGTGTTGTGGTGCTAATAACAAAAAGGTGGCTTTGTACGTACAGTGGGAAATCATTCGAGCAAGGATTCACTATGGGACCACATAGCGAAGGGTAGCAAGTCCCGGGTAGAAGAAAATGTCTACCTTCCTTACTTGTGGAGAGACCCTGACGATGGGGTCGGAGTGTGATTAAACTAACCCTGACAATAAGGTCGGGATGTAGTTGGAAGTGGTTCCGACGATGAGGTCGGAAGACGGGGGTGGTTGAGATTGTGACGGAAGTGAGGAATACCTAATTAATATTTTCGTGTGACTTGATTGTGACGGAAGTGGGGAATACCTAATTAAAACTCTAGAATTCATTCTTCCCTAAAGCTAGCCAAAACTCTAATACAAGTTTATAGAGTTCTTATCCAAGTATAGATGTGTATGAAGACTTACAATTGTATTGTGCAAAAACACATCCTGGAATGATTTCACATACATTCTTTCCTTTATCTATCACAAAACCAGCAACAATTTAGGAGATTAATCCATGATTTTTTAACTAACTTAAGCTAGACACTACACTCAACCGTACATATACTAGCATAGATACATGTATATCTCAAGATTAAGAGCTTGAACATACCATTTTGAGAAGAAATGGAAGATGTTACCAACAATTGCAGATGAGGGAATCAAAGCCATGTAGATGATGGAGTAGATTATGATCCTGAGAAAAAAAGAACAACCAGGAAACTTCTTTTCATTGTAGCAAAACCAACAATATCAAGCAACACTTCCAATTCTTGTCAAGAAGAAGAAAAACGTGACGAAAAAAAATAGTTTTTAGATAGAGAAAATATTTCACTTTTCTAGGTGGTATTTCATCCTATACACATCAATACATGCCACATGATATGTATACCAAAACCTAGTAAGTGAAAGCCCAATGCAAACTTCTATTGGGCTTGAACATGAAAACCCAATTGCATTGTTTCTCATATAGGGGCTAGCCCATAATATTAATCTCAATTAGTCATATAAACATGCTCATTAATAGAACCTTAACTTGATTGAACATATCATACACATATGTATACATTAAAAATTGTACACTTGCTTAAGCAATACCGTATGATTAACTAGTTCACATTAGTCCATAGATAGTTAAATTCCAACAATTGAACCTAAACAACAAATTTTGATGGGTCAAAACCTCATTTTACAGTAACCAAAACAAAGAGTAGAAAGAAATACTCAAATACTTCTTTCTAGCATCAAAATCAAAGAGCAAGCCGTTCTAACACTTCCAAAAGTGCTCTAGTATTTTTTTGCCTGCAAACACATCTTTTGACAATTTTTTTTGAACAGACCAGTCTTTGTGCACAATAAGTGTGTTGGTTTGTCAACAATTTATAAATACATATTTTCATTCACATTTAAAGATATATTGAGATATATTATATATATAAGAGATAACATAGAAAAAAGAAAAGATTTCCTTCATGTGCTTCATAAGAGAGAATATTGCCATTTTTCGTTTCATCAGAGACACAAGAATTGTTATTATTCGATTACGAAAGAGTAACTGTGGAGAACAAATCAATCTTAAGGAGACGGTGTTCAATGCTGGACTTGATCATATATGAGTCGTCAATCAAAGTTCCAACAACGATGTTTTTAGTTCTATACGATTTCTATTTCGATCTCCTTCATTTTTTATTTTAATACTGTGTGTGATCTAATATTAATTTGTTAATTAAATTCATACATTTGGGGTGAAGGAGGGGAAGTTCTTCATCACTTAACTCTCAAACTTAACATTTTATAATCCAAAATTTTAGAGTTTGTGAGGTCATAGATAGATTTGTCTATCATATTCTAAATTGTGCATACAATTTTTTTTTACTATTTTAACTTTTAATAAGAATATTTTCGTAACTTATATCTTTTAACTCGACCTTCTATCAAGTAATTGTGAGTAAAGGTGACCGCCCACTTAATATATATTTTTTTACTTTAACCCCTTATTTTTACATCGATGTAGAGTTTCAATAGATTGAAAAAGTTGAATATAATGAATTCAACAGAAAATGATAATCCAAACCATTAGGAGGCAATAAATATGAAGAACTAAGACAAAATATTGATGAATTGTGATTATTAAAGTGAGTTAAAGTATTTAGTAATGTGATTATAAATTTATTGAATGAGAGTACACCACAAGTAATTAAGAGATTTCAAGAGCCCGAACACATGATAGATTTTTCAAGGGCTGAGATTCAAAGGGACGATCTAACGGTTCTGAAGACATCGCGGCATACTCCGTGAATGTTGCGGACTGGTGAGAGTGTGAATTTCGTGAAGCTAAACACTCATTATCGAATTTTCACACCTCCCGCGCCACAGCTTCCCTCTCTCGTTCTCCAATTTTTCTTCGAATACCCAATCAATTTCTCGATTCAGCTCTAGCTTAAAAAGATGGCCCAAGAGGTCGACCATTTACCGCTGATCAAACGATGGAAACTGTTGGTGTCCTCAGAGAAGAAGCTTTCACCTTCTCGAAACGTCAAATCCGAAGATGAAGAAGCTCAAACGGAGTGAGCGATATTTTTTTTGTTTAAATATTATAGTTATAATTCTTTAGATTTTTTCGTGGATGTTTGGTACTAGACCTAGAGATTCAGTGTTTGAAAGGATTTTATTTTGGTTTGCTTTTGCTTGCAGGACCAATCTTGATGTTGTTGTCGAGAATGAATTTGGATGCTTCAATTCACAGGTTATTGTACGTATCTTACTTGGTTTTTAGTTGTATTTTGTTGTGATATTTGAATTTACAAGGAACCCTAATCTGAATGGCGAGATCTTTCAATTTTGTAAGGCCTTAGAATATATAGCCTAATTCAATTATTCTTTACCGGGGCCTATTTAGTCCTTCATACCCCAGATAACCCACCTCTTTTTAAAGGCAAACTCTTGGGCATCTGGCGTGCTTTTGTATCATGTAGGCAATTAACTGAAGCCCGTGATGAAGTGTGCTCGTGTATGATGCATTTTCAGATTCTGAAAAAACTTTGAACTCAACCCAACTGGACTTGGGTTGCACTAGAAGGACAAGGAACAATTGGGAGTTTTAATTTCATGGTTGTATAGTCTTGTACAGTCAAATTTTGGTTTACACCTGTCAGTTAGCGTCCAGAGGATGCAAGTTATTGTCAGGATGTCAATTTTCAGTAGACAGGCACGGGTTAATGACTTGATTCTTAATGCATGTGCTTTTGCAAATCAGATATTGTGTTTCACTAAATGCTGGTCCTTTTCAATTGGAGAAAGTTAATGACAAATTTTCCGATTTTTTTTAACATATTTAAAGGTGTCAAATGCCCCTGCCGAAGTAAAGGTTGAGCCTTCAGATGATAGCCTGTTTGATTTACTGGAAAATGGTACAAATTGCATATCCGATGCAGGTAAGCCTGGACTTAAGGTCAAGAATAGCAGTGACAGTGATTTTGTGGATGCTCTGGATCACATTGTACTTAAAAAGCGTCAACGGTTGCTACTGGAAAGGTGACATGTTCCTTGCTCGTTATTGGCTTTTCTAAATATATAACCCTGTGCTCAAATCTGTCTTTTTATTGTTTTTGGCCCAATTCTTACTTTTAATGTACTTGTAGTTTAGCAAAACATAAAACTTACAAATGTTGTTTTTCTATGTTAATATGCAGGAAGCTGTTGGGGTCGGTGAAACCAGTTTGTGAAGTAATTATGCTACCTTTATTTTGTAGAAAGTGTAACACTCAAATTTGTAATATTTACAGCACTTTTTTTTCCTTTTTCTTTTGAGTAGTCATTTTTTATTACTATTATTATTAGTGTGAGAGAGTACTCAAATCGTGCCTTGTTCAAGTTCCAAGGACTAAGGCTACACTAGGTCAAGAGCTCTCTCGTATATATATAGAACACTTAAGCTAAATATTAATATATCACACATACACTTTAATGTCTGGGTGGGGATTTATATATAAGATTTGTGCCTAGTTTCAGGTTTTACACACTGACTTCCCTCACCCTTGTCCCCTTGTATTTTCTTTCCATGAACTGTTCCAGTTAGTTTCACTCGATTTTGACATATGAGAATAGGCCAAGTTTCTGGGGCAGATTCCAAGCCAATGGAATTCGATGGAACTGTGTCTTTTGGTCAAGAATTGTTAACCTTTCTAAGTTTCTATATGGAGTCTCGAAAGCCTTCACAGTAACCCTCGTGCAACCTGTCATTTTATTTGGCAGTGAAAGCACCCCTAAGAGTGCTTTCTTCCATTGGAAAGCCTTGTAGGAAAGAGTTTTGTCCATTGATAGTTTACAGAAAAAGGGTTATGAGCCTGAGTGGATGTCTTTGAGGCTGGGGCGCGGTGTAATGGTTATGTTGGCAGTACTGCCACCATTCAAGTTACTGTATTGAGTAATCTTCCGTATTATCGTATAAAGTTATTGAGTATATTAAAATGTCATTTCACTGCCCAGAGGCCCCAGACTTTCTTTCCCGTTGGGATTCTTTTTTTGGGGCATGTTTTGTTGTTTTGATTTGATCAAAAGCCTCTTTAGCTGGTAAAAGATTTATCTTTCAAGATCATTCGGAGCCTGTGAGTGTATGCCTCTTTTGTCTATTGGTATTTTTTCTTCTTTTTTCTTGTATTTTATTTTTACCAAGTCCTCTAATTATTAATTTCCATTCTTCATCATTTTGCATTGTTGTTTTGCATTATCCTCATCAAGGAATTTAAGTCGCTTGAATATGTCTTCTCCATAACCTTAGGTTTTATTACTCACAGATGCAATGAACTTTTTGTGTGTTTTTGTGAATCCTCACTTTTTTTTTTTTGGTTAAGCATAGAAATATCTTATGTGCTTGGATTGTTCCATTTTTTAACGTACTCTTTGGTTGGTTTGGTTTTATCTAGTGTTCTCTTGGATTAATTCTACTCTTCTTGGATTAGTTCTTAAGAGAAGAACTCATGTCTTAGTTATATCGAAGTATAATGAAAATTTTTATTTGGGGAATTTCATGGTGGAAGAAGCATATGCATTAGCCAATTAGGTGTAAAGAATTTTGCTGATGCTACGCCTACGCAGGTCAATTCTCATGGATTTACTGAAGAGGTTGTTCAAAATTCTGCTGGGAGAGTCGAAGAAGAGGTTTGTTCGGTTCTTGAAGACTCCAAAGAAGCTGAAAACCAATCAAATGGGACTCATGACAATGTCTCTTCTGTTCTTTCCACAACTTCAGTCAGCAGTTCAAGCAATCACTGTGCATTGGTATCTTTCACTGCTACCCAACATTCACAGACATCTGATTGTTTCCCAGGGGCTTTGTTCGTGACACATTCTAGTAATGACGTGGAAGAATGTGAGAGGACATATTCATCTCAGAGATCATCCATGGAAAAAAGTTCATGTGATGGCAAGGAATGTTCGTCTTTGAGCACGTTAAGTATGTCTGGCTCAACTCTACTGACTCCTGCTAAAGTTAAGGTTGAGCTGTTGGACAGCAAGGATATGCACAGACCAGAAAAGGATGCCCTGTCTAAGATTTCCCTCAACATACAACCAGTGAAAAGTGAACCAGGTATCCCTGATAAACTTAAGGATTCATGTAGCCAACCCCAAACAAATTGGGACAAGTCTCGGATTATGATGATGATACACCCAGTGAAAAGTGAACTTGATATACCTGATCAACTTTGTGGAGACAAGGTGGATCATATGCGACTGAGAGATCGAATGAAACTGCTGGCATCAGGAGATCACTTAAAATCAAATATCTCAGATAATTATGAGGGCATAAGGAATGTTATGCCTTCTGCCCTTGAGTATAGTCCTGTTGTTCCAGAAGCAGCAAAACCAATAAGGATTAACCGTTCACGTAAAAGGAAGAAAACTGCCACGTAATATTTCATCATAGATGTGCGTGCATTAAAATTCTATCTTGGTGCCAACTCTTCTTACTGGTCTCGTTTTGTTTTTTGAAATGCTGCAGTGATTCGGTAGAAGCTGCACTGAAGGAAGATGCTCCTGAGCTCTTGAAGGTACTGCTATTATCTCCTCTTTCATCTATAATTTCGCCTAGTCTGTCTAAAAGTTTCAATTTCAGGTGTTAATTGATAAAGGAGTGTCAGTTGATGAGATAAAACTTTATGGGGAGATGGAGAGTGATGAAATCCTTGATGAATCCCTCAACCAAGATAGCTTAACAGATCTTGAAGCTGTGATATCAAAGGTTGGTAATAATCATGAAATCATTTTTTCGCCAAGCTGTTACTTTTTTATACCGTTTTCTTTGACTCTCTTTGAATCCCTGTTACTATATAATGACTTCTATAGTTGATTGCAATCTGCAAAAAATATAGTTCACACTTCACAGCTTTCTGAATGACTTGTGATGACTATCCTCAAGTTATTATACTTTTTTCAGAATGATCCTGAACTTGTTACACATAATAAACAGTATGGAAACTAACTTTAGGATTTTGTAAAGACAGCTAATCAAAATGCAAGCTAAGTCCAATTGGAACTCCATTGAAATATGATACTGAACTTGCATTTTGTTAGTTCACTGCTACTGATCACTGTGTGGGAAAAAGAAGTCTTATTGATGTTTGTCGTCTTCTTGACTACATAAAATTGCATCCCAATGCAAAACTGGTTAGAACAAATTAATGAAAGAATAAATGGTTGGTCTGGGTTTTTATTTGTTGAGTGATCAATTTGGTCTATATTAAGTTATTGCACTCACTACTTAATTGAAGTCATTGGGAGTAATAGGAAGGTTGTTCTGATGGATGATTGGCTCTGAATGATTTTGGGTGTACTTATTGTATGTGTTGCTTGTATATAAATGTAATGTTTGAGATTATTGAGGGGGCTTGATTAGAATGTTTCATTTGATCGCAACACAAGGAAGGATGGGATGAGAATTAAGAAGTGAGACTTCGTTCTTGGGTAGGTGTAGCGCCAATCGATAGGTTAGATGCAAGAAAATCTGCTCATATGGTTTGGGCTTGTACAATTTATAAATATTAGTGGGGCAGTGTGTAAAGTTTAATCCTAGTAGGGGATACTAAAAAGAGCAAAGGGAGACCAAGAAAGACGTGGAATTTAGTGATAAGAAAGGAAATTGGTTTTATAGGATTATTTGAGTGTTTGGCTTTTGATTGGAATTAATGATGATGGATAATTCAGGTGATAGGATTGTCACTAATTTCTCTTATGGATTGCTGGCCACTCTATCTTTGTTTGGGACAAAGGCTTTGATGAAGATGATGAGAATGTGTATTTCACCCATCCTACACCATATTGTATCATACGATTACCGTTAGTGAGTACAATGATGAATCTTCTTGTAATGTGATTTACCTTATTGTCTTGTGGAATACTTTTCCGAGCACTTTATTTTAGTTGGTAGATCCCAGCTTCTTGCAATCCTAACACACCCAAAGTTTGAGGAGTCTATATGTAACACACCCATTTTGGGGAAATCAAAACTGATATTTACCACCTTGTTGAGGATAACCACTTCGTTGTTGACCTTTGTTATAAGGGTAGTTTGGGTATTTCCGATAACTAAGGGTATTTTGTGTTTGATGTTGTATTGGAATGCAATTGAAAAAGTAATTAAATAAGAATGCCAGTGTTGTGTTTTTCCTCTCAGCTGCTACATCTTCTCTACCCTCATCTTCTAGTTTTCTACATGGTATCAGAGTCACTATTAGCACCCTTGTTTGGTCTGTAGTTGCTGTATTTGCTGGTGTGGTTTTTCCGGTGGTTTATGGTGGTTCCAGTGAGGGGTTTCTTGAACAAAAACTCCGATCTGTGTTGATTGAAGTGTCTATTTAGTACACCTTCTTCCCAGAAGGACTGATTGGCGCCAGGCGACCCTCGCGCCATTGCTCAATGGCTGATCGGAGCAGCGCGTGGCACCCACGCGCCGCCACTGCCGGCCACGCGCCGCCGCTTCCGGCCACCGGAATGTGAAGTCCTCAGATTTGGTTTATGCTTTTGTTGAAAATGTCTTCTTCTTGCTGGTTTTCTGCACTTATGTTGGTGGGTGTTTGGTTGGAGGTGATTTTCCCATTGTTCTATTGTGGGTATGGGCTTAGTTTGTGTTGTTCCAACAAGGGTGTGTGCTATCTTCAATATTTTCGGGTTTGATTTTCCTATGTTCTAGCTGTGGTCATCCAGATTTTACATTTCCAGATTTGATTTTACTTGGTTTTGGTGCTATTATACTTGTGACCAGTACTCTTAATTTCAAGCTGCTCTTTGCTAATACTTTATCATGAGTGAGGAGGACAAGAAGGTTGTTACTGAGGTGTTGGCTAGTTTCTCAAAGATAACGGATCAAAAACTTAACGGTTCTAATTATCAGCATTAGCGGAAAATTGTGTTGATTGCTCTTAGAGGAATGGAAAAAGAGGATCATCTTGTTGATTCTCCTCCTGGTTCCATTAAACATGTTGCTGAACATAAGTTGTGGATGCGTGATGATGCACACCTATATGGTCAATTATTGAATTCCATGGACTCTAAAGTTTCTGAATTGGTGACTCACTGTGACACTGTGAAACAAATTTGGGAGTATCTCAGTGTCTTGTATTCTGGGAAGAATGATATGAATCGGTTGTATGATGTGGCTCTGTCCTTCTTTCGACCCGAACAAAAGGATACTACTCTGAGTGACTATTTTATCTCTTTCAAGAAAGTTTATTAGGAGTTCAATTCCTTGATGTCTTTGGACCTTGACCTCAATGTTTTAAAAGGCGGGTTCGGGAATTGAGGCGCTCACCTTCTATGAGGCAAGGCGTAAGCCTCGAGGCGTATCGAGGCGTAAGCCTCGGATTGAATAAAAATGTACCTCCTAATTACTACATTAAGCTGGAAAATCCGAGTGAGATACTGAGACGGTAGAGAGTGAGACGACACGCAGCAGAGGGGGAGATATCACGCAGCAGCACAGATACGAAAGAAGAAGAAATTCAAGGTTTTGTAACTGTTGTCGTTTTGGGCCAACTCTTTTAAAAAAAATAAACAGAACCCAAAACGACGTCGTTTTGGGTTCTGTTGTTTTGAAAAAGAAATACGATTTCGTATTTCTTCTCGCTTTCGTCTCTGTAACAGAGGCGCTTTCGCCTCTGTTACAGAGGCGAAAGGCTTACACACACAGAGGCGGAAGCCTCTTGCGACACATGCGGGGCGGAAGCACTGAGGCTTCTGGCCGCCGCCTCGCCTAGGCGCGCCCCGAACGCCTTTTAAAACATTGCTTGACCTTGAGCAGAGACGCCAGTAGTGCTAGTAGTTGGCAATCATTGCCTTTCTTAGTGGTTTGAAACCTGAGTATGAATCTGCAGGTTCACAAATTCTGGCTAGTGGGGAGTTCTCTCTTACTGAGGCTTTTTCTCAGGCTAAACGTTCTATTAAACCTGCTTCTTACTTACCAGATGTTGCTGAGAGGTATGGTTTAGTTGGTAATACTTCCTTTGATGTGAGCGGAGGCTGTGGGGGCCTTGGTGGCTGCTGTGGTCGTGGCTCAGATGCCAAATTTACTTGTTAACACTGCGGTGGAGTGGGCCACACCCACACCCATGATAGGTGTTGGAAGTTGCATGGCAAACCACCATCGACTCGCTCTGCCCATGTTGCCTCTGGTGTTGATGTGGGCATTCAGGATTTGAGTATTTCTACCTCTACTATTTCAAATGAGGGACGTGTTAGTCTTTCTGCTGCAGAATACTCTCGTCTTATGAGTAAGATATCTGCTCCTAGTGCTGCTTCTGTGACTACTAATGCATCTGCTTGTCTGTCCGCGTCTCCTCGTGTTGAGTTATTGATTCTGGTGCCTTCAATCACATGACTGGGAATACAGGTACTCTTGATACATATTTCTCCACGTCTTCCCGTTCTGATGTGCAGGTTGCTAATGGGACATTTGTGGAGGTGAAAGGAGTTGGCACAGCCTCTCCTACTTCCGATTTACACTTGGACTCCGTTCTTACTTTGTCATCATTTCCATTCAATTTACTATGTGTTAGTGCTATTACCAAGACTCTCAAGTGCTCAGTAACCTTTTATGATGATCATTGTGTTTTTCAGGATCTATCGACGAGGAAGATGATTGGTAGAGGTCACCTTACTTCAGGAGGGCTATATGTGTTGGATGTTCAACCTTCTTCTTTGGTCGCATCTAGTCCTCCTTCTCCTTTGGACCTTGATTGTCATTTTGGTCATCCGGCACTTCCTAGTTTAAAGATTTTATGTCCTTCTTTGTCTTTTTTACCCAGTTATTTTGTGAGTCATGTTAGTTTGCTAAACATCATCGTCGGCCTTATGTGTCTAGGAGTCTGAAACAAGCATGAGCTCCTTTTTCCTTAATTCATTCGAATATATGGGGTCCTTGTCCTGTTGTATCTAAGTATGGCTATCGCTACTTTGTTACTTTTGTTGACGACTTTTCTCGTACTACCATGGTTTTAAAAATCGTTCGAGGCGCGCCTCGAACTGAGGCGATGCTTCGCCGATCCCAGGCGTACGCTTGGGAGAGTTCCATGGGAGGCGTGCGCCTCTCATGACTGAGGCGTCCGCCTCAGACACAGAAGTTCTGAGGCGGAGGAGGCGCTATGCATGAAACCTGGGCTTTTTTGTGGGCTTTCTGCTCTGAAATTCAAAACCCAGCAAGCAGCTCCAGCTCTATCGCAAGTCGCGACTTCTGGTTACTTCTCGCCATGCCCTAATTGCTTCAGCTGAGCGACATCGCAGCTGCTCTTCAGCTCTAGGTATTTTGTCTCTCTCTCTCTCACTCTTCTGCTTCTCAGTTCCTCTCTCTCTTCTTCTCACTTTTCTTCTTCCCTGCTTCTCAGTTCCCCTCTCTCTCTTCTACTCACTTTTCTTCTTCCCTGCTTCTCAGTTCCTCTCTCTCTCTTCTACTCACTTTTCTTCTTCTCTGCTTCTCAGCTCCTCTTTCTTCTTCTCAGTTGTCTCTCTCTCACTTCGTCCCTGCTTTTGGAATGTGAATCCCTGCCTAAACAACACTGCTTCTAATTTCTATCTAATTTCTATTCTATAGCTATGCTCCACGACCCAGCACAGTGGCACAAAGACACTGTTTGTTTAGTTGTTTTGTGTTGTTTACTTGTTTTTATTTTTTATTTTTAGTTAAATTTTGCAAAACTAATTACTTAGTCTATATGTAATTACTGATTACTGATGACTTGATCTTGATGAGTGATTACTGATTTAATTTTTTTTTGGTTTACTGGTTTAATTTTTTTGGTTTACTTAATCTATCTGTAATGTGTAATCTGTCTATATATTATATTATATATATAGTATATATTTTGTTGATTCACTTTGAGGCTTACGCCTCGATACGCCTCGAGGCTTACGCCTCGCCTCATATAAGGTAAGCGCCTCGATTCCTAAAAACGATTTTTAAAACCTTGCGTACTACTTGGGTTTATTTAATGAAAAAGCGTTCGAATTTATTTTCGATTTTTTGTTCTTTCGTTGCTGAAATTTCCACTCAATTTAATAAGTGTATTCGTATTCTTCGTAGTGATAATGCTAGAGAATACCTCTCCACTGACATGTCCTCTTTTCTTTCCAGTAAGGGTATACTTCATCAGTCCTCTTGTCCTGATACACCTCAGCAGAATGAGATAGCTGAACGTAAGAATCGTCATCTTATGGAGGTTGCTCGTGCTCTTATGTTCCATGTCCAGGTTCCTAAAATGTTTTGGAGTGATGCAGTCTTGACTGCCACTTATCTTATTATCCGTATGCCTTCCACTGTCCTTCGTGGTCAAATTACCTATCAACTTCTGTTTCCTCATGATGCACTTCACTTTATTCCCATTCAAGTGTTTGGGTGTACTTGTTATGCTCTCGATATTCGTCCACATCTCACTAAACTTCATCCTAAGTCTTTACGTTGTTTATTTCTTGGTTACTCTCGCACTCAAAAAGGCTATCGTTGTTTTTCTTCTGAGTTAGAGCGATATCTTGTCTCTTTTGATGTTACGTTCGATGAGTGTACCTCTTACTCATCTCATTCTACCCCTGTGTCTTCTCCTGTTTCGCTTTCCGCACTTGATGAGTTCCTTGTTTATGATCTTGACCTGCCACTTGCTGTCTCTTCCTCGCCCACTGAACCTACTCCTTCTCCTCCACCACCAACTCCTTTGAAGACCTTTATCCGAGGTCCTCACCCCATATATCGTTGTCTTCCATCCACTCCTTCTGACGCGATCTCCTGCTGTGGTGATTGATCCTGTTGTGGTTCGTGTTCCTACTCCTACTACTACTACTATAGATCCTGCACATGATGCCGATGTTCCAGTTGCTCTCTGAAAAGGGCGCACCAATGTGCCAAATATCCTTTATATGCTACCATCTCTTATGCAGGGCTCTCTCAGTCTCTTCGGACATTTGCTTTGGCTATTGATTCTCTCACCATTCCTCGGTCTTTATCCAAGGCTTTTGCTTCTTCTGGGTGGCTCACTGCTATGACTGATGAAATGTCCACCTTGGAACACAATCATAAGAAACCTATCGGCAGCAAATGGGTGTTTACTGTCAAGACTAATTCTGATGGGTCTGTTGCTTGCCTTAAGGCGCGTTTGGTGGCAAAAGGGTATGCTCAGACTTATGATGTTGATTATACCAAAACCTTCTCTCCGGTTGCTAAGTTCACTTCTGCTCGGTTTCTTATATCTCTTGCTGCCACTTTTGATTGGCCCCTCCATCAGTTGGATGTGAAAAATGTTTTTCTTCATAGTGATCTTCATGAAGAAGTTTATTTGGAGCAACCACCTGGGTTTGTTGCTCAGGGGGAGTTGGGTTTGGTGTGTAAATTGAAGAAGTCTTTATATGGTTTGAAACAATCTCCTCGAGCCTGATTTGGTCAGTTTTCTGACGTTGTGCAGAAGTTTGGGTTGAAGAGGTATGAAAAAGATCACTCAGTGTTTTACCATCGATCTAGTGCAAGGAATATTCTGCTAGTGGTGTATGTGGATGATATAGTCATTACAGGAAGCAATGGTGATGGTATATCCTTGTTGAAGACATTCTTGCAATATCATTTCCAAACAAAGGACCTAGGTCTTCTACGGTACTTCTTAGGCGTAGAAGTCGTTCGGTGTTGGTTTGGGATATTCTTGTCCCAAAAGAAGTATGTTATGGATCTATTACAGGATACTGGAATGAGTAGCGCAAAGCCCTATGACTCCTCTATGGTCTATGGGGTAAAACTGTACCCTGATGAGGGTGATGTGTTTGATGATCCTGAACGCTATAGAAGACTTATAGGAAAATTGAATTATCTTGGAGTGACTTGTCCTGATATAGCATTCTCTGTTAGCGTGGTTAGTCAATTTATGTCTAATCCTCGGATCTCTCATTGGGATGGAGTATTACGTATTCTTCAGTATCTTAAAGGTGCTCCAAGTCGGGATTTATTGTATGCAAATTGTGATCATGTGAATGTTAAAACATTTTCTGATGCTGATTGGGTGGGATCCCCTTTTGATCAAAAGTCCATAACCGGCTATTGTGTGTTTGTTGGTGACAATTTGATTGGTTGGAAGAGTAAGAAGCAATCTGTGGTTGCTCGGTCTAGTGCTGAGGCAGAATATAGAGCTATGGCTTATACCGCGAGTGAGATATGTTATGTGAGACAATTGATGCATGAATTGGGTTTCGTTCTATCGGAAGGAGCTCAGTTATGGTGTGATAATCAAGCGGCTATCCACATCGCGTCCAATCCTGTTTTCCATGAGACAACTAAACATATTGAGGTAGATGTCATTTTGTGAGTGAGAAGGTGCAATTGAAGGAGCAATTGAAGGTAGATTGTCAGCGAGCTGATATTTTCACTAAGGCTCTAACTGGTGTTCGAGTAGATTTCATTTGTAACAAGTTGCTACATCTTCTCTACCCTCATCTTCTAGTTTTCTACAACCTCCAAAAGAGAAACTTAAGACCTACGGCTAAAGGATAATTATTGACATAATTCTTCACATACAGCCGTTAGCATTCTAAGACCTTATTTATAGTGACTTAACCTTACCTAACCCTACTTCACTCTAATTAGGGAACCATAATAAAATAAGAGCAATTAGTTATAGTGCCGGGAGCAGTCGTTACACCATATTAACATCTTTATTTTCTGTTTGCTAGTGGCACATTCATGTTCACCCACAGATTCACACAAAAACTATTGCTATTTTTTATAAGTTTTCAAACCACAATCCGTTTATTTATCAGGGAAAAAAGCAAACTGAATGTGTGCCTGAATGTTTACCCCCCTTTTTTTAACTTTAGATAAGGCAATAAAAGCTCAGGTGGGATATTCAATTTTGCAACATGTGGAGACATCTCGAATCCAGAATGGATCTAGCCTGAATTTATAATGGATTAATGGTGTTTTGATTATGTCTGTCTTTCTTCATTCAAAAAAAAGATTATGTTTGGACTCTGGAGATGCCCAAAGGCACCCATTTATATGATAAACTCCTTAAGATTTGGGTTTTCTAAACATTAGTATATTGATTGAATCAGTTACACCTAAAATATTGGATCTCTTAGAACCCTGAAAGATTATATGTGGATTGTAGAAACTTGCCAGCCTATGGCTATACCATATCTTTAATCTTGTAACCATTGAAATGCATTGTTGCAAACCGCGCTACTGCCAGACTTGAAGTTATTCCTTGGGTGCAATCCTCACTCTTTTCAGATAGGGTTAAGGAGGAAGGCTTAAATAGTACACATCCAGCATTGCTGATTTTGTTTCTCTATTAAGCAACCTAAGAAGCAAGTGAACATGTGGGCTAGTGGTAGAGTTGTATGGGTGCAATCTAGAAATCAGTGGTTCAATTTCTGGTAATAGTCTATGCTCATATTATGTGGGGGTAAGGTTTGCGTGCATCATACATGTCCCCGACCCCACCCACTACGGGAGTATTATACACGAGGCTTGTTAATTTTTTTTTATTAAGCAACCTTAGAACTTAAATATATTCCATAAGCATTGTTAATTTTTTTTTTGTGCATGTGTTTGAATTGCAATAGATAGTCATTGTTTTATCTTGAAGCTTAGTTCATCATCATTGCAATAACAAATTGTTAATGTTTTATATTGTTCAGTTAATAGAGGTCATTTCTTTAACTGAACTTATACTTGTCTGGTGGCAAAAAACCTTTAACCTTTATCATTTTGGATTGAAGAAACCTGCTTAAATTTCTATGTACCATATTGTGCTTTGGATGTATTGATTGACTTCTGATATCACATTTTCTTAATTTGTGGTACAGATTTTCTTTCAGCGCAACTCGATATTAAAGTTGACTTCCATACAGTGCACAAAAGGTGAAAAACCTGGTTATTGCCTGGATTGTTTATTCTCACTTGTGGAACAGGTAATGACTTTCTTGGAAAGAAGTGGTTTGAGATGGCAAACAAGGAAGTCATCTCATCAATTCAATTTTCTATTTTTAAATAAGTTTGCGAGTCACTTGTCATTATTTGCTTCTCTTCCTCTTACTCCTCTTTCTCTCTCTCTCTCTCTCTCTCTTTTTGAAGTCACGATATCTGAGGTTTCGTAAGTGGCCTGCTGAATGGGGTTGGTGCCGAGATCTCCAGTCATTTATATTTGTCTTTGAAAGGCATAACAGGTTAGTGATGTGCAATGCAATGAATTTTGTCAATGCACCCTTTGTATTGGAAGGTAGTGATATTTTTCACTTCCCTGCAGATTGGTACTGGAACGTCCTGAGTATGGCTTTGCTACATATTTCTTTGAGCTAGTAGATTCCTTATCTGTTGACTGGCAGATAAAGCGCTTGGTCATTGCCATGAAGCTTACTAGTTGTGGCAGGATTAACCTAATTGAGAATAAAGCATTAACGGTAATGATTTTTGTGCATTCGCTTTTAGAATGAATGATTAGTTATTTGTTAATCAGTAATTAGTGCTGAATGGGTTTAAATTCATTGACTACATGCTATTATTCTCCTAGGGTTAATTATGGAACTCTATATTGATAACAGATTAAATTTAACGGTTCATGAACTGTTCTCCCAAAGAACTTGAATTTCATTTCAAACCAGACCTCGTTCTTATGCTTCAAATAGTTCATGTCACTTTCATATTGATGCTTTGACTTGGGGTGATGTTTGTTTGACTTGTTTATTGTGGCACAAAATAATCCTGTTAACAGGTTATAGAATCTTGCATTAGGAATTTGGATCATATGGTTCACTTCAGTTGATTTCATGTGTATGCTGATTCGATGGCAAATGTTGGCATTTGATTGAGCCCTATCACTTAGCATTTTTGTTTAACAGAAACTAAATGATATTAAATCCTTGGAGTTAGATGATTGTCATCGAAAATGACGAAATCAATGATGGTGGCAATGTGGTATTACAAAGGATTATTATGATCAAGTTTTGGGCTTTTGGCCATACATTATGGGTATGACTGTACATTTCGACCATTTGGCTGTTTGATTGTGAACACTTGATTGAGCAGCATTAGACTTCATGCAACTAGGTTACCACCAGCAAATGTGCAAGAACCTGACATGGATATTTGATTGAGCATTCTACTCTTCCTATTCTCGGTTATCACATAATGTGTCTTATCGTTTTATCTAAGCATCTAACATATAATTTTGGATCTCACACCTGCATCTCTCTTTTTTTGAAGGTTGGAGAAGACCTGAGTGAAGGGGAGGCACAAGTACTGGAGAAATATGGTTGGATGCCGAATACTGGCTTAGGAACAATGCTAAACTATTGCGACAGAGTTGTTCACGACAGGAAGAATGAGAAGGATAGCTCAGAGTGGAGATCAAAAATTGGGAAGCTTTTGATGGACGGACATGATGGAGGAATTATAGTTTCAGCCAGTACCCTGAAGAATTTCGTAGACTACGGTGGTCTCGAGAAGAACCCACAAATCAAGCTGGAGCAGCAGTTAGGCCTCTAAACAATTGACTGATTGCATATATAGATTGAGTTAGTATAGATGACTCTGTAGTCTGTACAGTCTCCATCTAATTGTTATGATGTAGTGTTCAATGACATGTAGAAACTAGAAAGTGGGCTATTTTGGTTGGTCTTTGTGATTATTTGGTGTAAACGTGTTTTACTGTTACATTTGCTAGAGTTCTTTCTTTTACGTAGCTTGTAGGCTTGTAGCCATGGTTTCTTCTTTGAACATTTTAACTCTGGATCTGGCCATAGGAAGAAGGGACTTCTATCCCTCCTCACAACATGGATTGACCAAGTGGATTTGGCGTAAGTTTCCAACTGAGCCCATGGGTATTTTTATTAGTTGTAATAGTATCTGAGCTTTTTTAATGTTATGGGATTTTTTTTTATCATTAATGAATTCATAGTGACGTTATACATGACATCTATATATATGCACGATTTATTATATATATATATACATACATACATATATTCCAGGCAAACAAGCACCTCATGGATATGATTTCTTTTTGGACCGGTAATGATGATAACAGAGAAAAAAACAAATCCAACAAAACTGAAAGAAAAAGAAAAAAAAAAAAAAACTCCGTCTCTTATTCTCTTGATCTTGAACTAAAAAAAAGAGAGAGTATTTGTACACAACCAACAAAACCCAAAACGAGAAGTAGAGAAGAAGTGTAGATTGCAAAATTGGCATTTGATGTGTTATAGAATGATTGATACAGGTAGCTCTGCCGGCAAATATAATTGATCATGTCAAAGACTATATGTATCTATGTGTTAGTGTGCGTTTGCATGTGTCACAATGCTACTCATCCAGTTATTCATCAACAAATGGGACCAAATTCGAAGAAGCACTATCTCTACCTAGCTTTCCTACTCTAATGACCCCATAACCAAGACCCCTAAAATGGGCTCAAACTTTCTTCCAATACGTGAAGAAGAAAGAACAACAGTCCCGTTTTATATCTCATGGGGTTATATCTCATGGGATCTCATAATTTATTTCATTGTATAATACAATGAAATAACATATTTTATTACAGTGGAATGCATACTATTACAATGAAATATGTTATTTCATTGTGCTAGAATCTGTTATTCCATTGTGATAATACAATGGAATAACGTATGAGATATTTCATTGTAATAATATAATGAAATAACATATTTTAGTACAGTGGAATACGTATTATTACAATGGAATACGTTATTTCATTGTAATAAAATATGTTATTCCATTGTAATAATACAATGGAATAAAATATGGGATCTCATGGGATACAACCCCATGGGATATATATCATTTTCCAAAGACCAATGTAGAATGATGGTAGTTAGTGTTGTTGCAGAAGATAAGGTTTTTCAATAGGCATGATATGATATGAAATTGGATATAGAACATTACATATTATCATCACCTTGAAACAGAAAAAAAAAGAAAGGCTTTGACTGATATATATATATATATAGTACGGTTTAAGTGCGGAATCCCGCATTGCCGTTGAATGGAGTGCGGGTATGGCACATGCAGAGTGTGCGTGTGGACCCTGTGATTGCTGTATCCTACACGTAAAATCATACGCGGGATCCCACAATTCATCTTTGTCATATATATGTGTGTATCATAACTTCATCATCATGACATATATAAGGTTATGAAATTGAGTATTTAAGAAATACTTTTTTTGTGGGTATAATTCAGAACTCCTGATCACTGTGGCCTTTTATTATTATATCATTTTGGTAATCAGGAAAAAGATAAAGAAATTCAGACAATAAAAGCTCATACTTTGTCCACTTTTTTCTTTGTTGAGGTGGCAAGCAGTGATTGACTAATTTTTCCTATGAAATCCAGTCATTAATCCACTTCTTATGGACCCATTAATCAACACCTGGTACTGGACATCACCATCATAGGTGTGAACTGGACATTTAGGGTTGATTTCACTTTACATTTCCATAAATAGAGAAATTTAAAAATTAGAAAAAACTAAAATGTAGCCTCCGTTTGGGTCAGAGTATAAGCTAGTTTATACTCTGTCCCCATACTCTCCGACACTCTCAGCTTTTACGTTTTACGAGAGCTTATACTCTATCAACATACTCTGATCCAAACGGGAAAGTAATGTAGCAAACTTACACCAACGTCAGCATAGCTGGATAAAAGCATAATGGCAGCAAAAAATTATTTTAGAGTATTAGGGTGGGTTCATTTAGGATGTCAAAAAAAAATTGATTTGGGATCGGCTTCATTCAAACAATATAAATATTTACGAAATATTTGTAATTTCATATCCAAATTGGTTTGAATTTTCAAATATGCTTATTTGATTATACTCTGATTGGTTTAAATTTAGAAAAATAAAGCAAGCAATAATACAATCCTTGGGTTGGCTTCATTCAAACAACATAAATATTTACGAAATATTTGTATGTGCAAACTCGAATTGGTTTGAATTTTTAGATGTACTTATTTGACCATACTCTGATTGGTTTAAGTTTAGAAAAGTAAATCAGACAATAATTCAATCAGACAAGATTGTTAAGTTTAGCTGGATTGTTAGACATATAACGTATTTCAAACATGGTGTAATCTGGGTTGAACAAATCAATCATGCATCCGATTTGGTGCAAAAGTGTAAAGTAAAACATAAAAAAATTGGGTTAATGCGATTTTGGTAATCAAAAAATTTGTGACAAATCAAACTCGACCATCCAAAGTTCAAATTAAACAATATTTGAAATCGATCAAGTCTAGTCACTAAAACAAATTTATCACCATTCAGGAACCAACTTGCCATTACGTCATAAAAAAGTGAAAGTGACTATTTTATATTCTACGCCAACATAAAATTTATTATAATTAATTTTTATATGTCACGTGAGTGAGTTGAGTGTCCGAATAGTGAGAAATATCTTCGAGTGATTATATTAACTTTATTTCTAACTAATTTGACACGTTTAAATTTTAAATGTCCAAATTGAAACATGTCAAATCTTTCGTTTAAATATCCGAATTGAAACATATCACATATTTCGATTACGAAAAAATTGTATTAATTCAAAAAAAAAAACCTATGAACTTGTTTTTTTGGGTATTAATGATGACAAAAGCATTACGATTGTGATGACATGCTACAAGAACAACATGTGTAGTTTTAAATTGAATAATCAAATCACTACTAATTTCAAACATAGAGAAAGATAACATAAAGAAAATGAAAAGAAGATGAATTGAGAAGGTGAAGCCAGCACTACTCATTGGATCATTGATTTAGTTTGATTCATAGTGGGAAAAAGTTTGTCAACAACACCAAATCAAAAAGGAATCAAAGAGAGGCCCCCGCACAAAACCCATTAAACTAGCCAATAGGGTGGCGCGCATGGGTCGACGACCGACTCGTGATTCAGTCACCGACCACACCCCAGAATGTTGCCATTTGTTTCAGCAGCAGCCTTAAAAGCATTGTCATTCATGCTCAAAAGCTGCTGTTCTACTGCCCAGAAATAAAAAAAGATTTTAATCATTATCTGTGTATTATTATATAGTTTGTTGATGATCATGTTCATGCTGTGTTGTGTCTACAATGTTCCTGGCTCACTTACTCTTCCACTAAGCTGTGTTTTTTTTTTCTTCTTCTTCCCTTCTATATATTTGCATTGTCGAAACCTCCATACATGGTCCAGTGCAAGGCAATGATTGTTAAGTGGACACGAACCAACCTCTTTTCACACGTCCTTTATATATATTTTTTGATAATAGGTTTAGCGTCAGGAGATATATAAATAAAAAAAAATCCTCACATGACGGATCGGAAAACCGAATAAGTAGTCGAGGATTTAAACAACCTACAAGAAGAAGGCCAAAACAGAAATATACGACATCATAAATACACAATATTTCCTGACTCAAGATGCCATACAAGCCCCCTTTGACTCCACTACTTAGAACCACTTTTTATCTTCACGTAGGAGGCATACCCAAGATAAAGATTTCACCGACTGAAGCATGAAGATAGCATGAAATAAAGCTTATTCATGCATGTCGCACGTCCTTTATATAATATATATATATATATATATATATATATATATATATATAGCATAATTAGTTTTTATGTTACTGCAAAAAAAAATGGAAAAAATATTACAATATAAACCCTGACATACACAAATGTGTCTATAACCTTATGTATCAAGCTTTTCTATTCTCTATGGTTTATGTGTTGATTCAGCCTTTTCTCTAGTGCATGGCTTGGATTGAGAGGTCTCCCACACTTCTAGGTTGAACAACTCAGTAGCAGATCATCTTGCTTTCTTAGGATCTCAAGTTACCTCTCATGTAACAATGCTAATAAATGTTCCTCATTCTTGCTTGGATTTAGTTTGTTTTGAAAAGTTACATTTTCTTCAAAAAAAAAAAACTTATCTATTCTCAAGAGAACGATATTTGATGATTGAAAGTAAGATTTCTGGGAATCTTTAATAAAAATTTGCATATTTGATAATTAAAACTTTCTCGAATTCACCCCATCTTTCGCGAGCGGTTAGGGCGTGAAAATGAACTCTCCAGTTATATCTTTCATGTACCAGTCTAATTTTATTATGTCGCATGGGGCTAGGGCTTCTATTGCTGACATAAAAAGCATAATTTTCAATGTCTTCGGATACCATTCATAAGCTTGAGCATGGTAGGGGCAGAAAGAATTTCCAAAGAAGCGGTAAGACGTGTAGAAATTGAAAAGAACACCAATGATGAAAGCACTGACCACCACAATGGTACCAAAAATAATGAGTCATTAGTTGCTGATGTGCCTATAATGAGAAATGTGTTTTGGTGATGTGACTGTGTTGGGAGATGTGTTTTGGTGATGTGAATGAGTATATATATGGCTTGACTTTTGGATAATAGAGGTGGGACCCATAATTTATTTTAATGAAAAAAATATGGAGGAATTGAAAGTTAGTGGTGTGATTAATAGTTTTGTATTGAGAGATGTATTTTGTTGACATTGTTGTATTGAAAGATGTGTTTTGTTGATGTGAATAAATATGTGGAGATCACATTATATATAATAGAAATGAAACCCAAAAACAAAATTGTTCGGCCACTAACTTCATAACCATTATGGTTACCCCGATCAGCTAGGCCGACATCGACATTGAGAGACCAAAGCTGGGAATAGATATCGCAGTAGTCTAATTGTAAATGATGGATACTAGACGTTGGATGGATCGTTCTATTATATGATGGGTAAAAAACATTTATCCCTGACGTTTGTTAAAAAGACATGTCCCCTTAACTCTTGAAAGTTAGATTGAAAATTACATATAATAATACATAAAGATTATTTTATCCTTTTATTTAAATTCTTCGATTGCAGAGTTTAGGAGAAAGGGATGAGGTAATTTGACCGTTTTTGATAATACATAGGAGCTGTTAATTGACTATAAAATTGACCAATTAAGGGGAGGGGTGTGTGTGCATTTTGTCAAATTTTTGGGGGTGGAATTGAATTACATGATCTCATCCACTGCATCATACCTGGAAAATCCAAAAGATAATGACAGAGAGAGTAGACTTAGTCAAACTCAAATATTTTATTTTAGCTGTCTACCATTCTACAAGTCTAATGTCTATCACAACAATATATTCCCAAGGTCAGACGCGTCGTTTGTCCACGCGTTTGTAGGCGAGTGGATTCAATGGACCCTAAGTTTGACTTTCTTCGAACAAGAGCCCACGGTATAAGCGATTCGACAGAAATTGTGTAGCCCCGAGCGCTATTTAGCACACTCTCCGTCGGGGTGGGCCGTAGCTCCACTTTATAATAAGAGCATCTTCAATGTTAGGCTCCCTAAATTTTTCGGTGTGATCTCACTTCTATTATAGTAAAATATGACTTTCAGTACAATCATGTTAACAAAACACATATTTCAATACAATTTTTTTCAATTTTCATTCACAAACACTCTAAATATCAAACATCAACATCATTTCTCTCATATTTTTCTACCATATTTCACTTTTTCTACCATTTTACACAATTTTCAATACAATTTTTCCAAATCACTCTCTCTGCACACTCTAAAATTTCCAGCATCATTTTCAAGTGCCCACATTGCACTTGCTCTAAGAGCTGTGTCAGGGCAATTGTATTAATTATCATGAGAATGAATAATGTGTGACAACGTGTGTTTTTTGTAATGTGTATATAATGAGGGAGAAGAAGGGAGGGTCAGTGCAGTATATTTATCAGTGTACTTTATTATCATAGGTTAAAAATAGAGAGAGAAAAAATATACTTATTGAAGGACCCATAAAATATATTTAATGATGTAGATATGTACTGCTTAAAAATCAGTGCAAAAGTGCACCGGTCTTCTCCTAGACCCCTATATTGAGAGACTGTTTTGATGATGAGAATAAGTATTACTTGAACTTTTATAAAAGATCTGAGACTCAATATTAATTTTAGTATAGTTTTGTTGGAGAATGAATGAAGAAATGAAAGAATAGATGTTTTGTTAATGGGAAAAGAAGAAAATATATAGAGATTTATGTTTTGCTAATGTGACTGTATTAAAAACGTATTTTTATGATTTGGATGAGTATGCGGTTTGAATTTTTATATAATGAAGATTAGAAGGGAAGGGAAATTTTTGTTATTGCAAATGCCCTCACCAAGACGACTTGGAGAAGAGCTTGAGCTTTTGCCTCTTCGTATGTGGAGGATTCTAGCCATGACATTTGTTGTAATACATAGTAGCTACTAATAATATGTGGCACAATGATGACTTTTTTGTGTGTTGTGTCTTGTGGTATGAGAGTGATGTGCATGTGCATAGGATTAAGGTTTTACCTTCATCTTCCTCAACCATGGATTCATGGTGTCCATTGGTGGGACTTGTGGAGGAAATACCAATACTATTTCCTTCTACAAACACAATATATATATATATATATATATATATAATATAGGATGGTTCAAGCGTGGGATCTCACTCGTAAAATCAAGTGTGGGATCCCGCAACTTGATCCGTGTGATATATATATATAACAAATGCTCTTTATTAACAAATTCGCATTTGACATGTCACAAATCTAAAATATATTTTAAAATTTGTAAAAATTATATTTAAATTTTAATTGATTTTACGAATCTATTTCAAAAAAAAAATTCTAACATAAAAAAGTACATGAAAATTCTAAACCGTGGGATATACACCGAAAACATTTGATATTTCAATCAAGATGAATTTGATTTTTGTTTCGAACATAAGATATATCGTTTAATTCATAAAACCGATAAAAAATAATTTTTTTTCAAATTGTTTTTTTATAAATATGTTGAATTGTAAAAGTGACTTCAAAAGGTGGGAACTCATTTTAAAATCTAATAACAGAATTTCTCATAATGGCAACGACAAAAACAAGTATTCTGACACTTTAACTTCGGTCGTCAAAGAAAAAGAGTGTGAACGGCTCATGCAAATTAAGAGATTCAATTCACACACCAAAATCCAGCTACTGGTCCCAAAAAAGATGACAAATCAGCCACTACTACTACTTCCTCTCCAACTAATTATATATATATATATATATATATATATATATATAATACTTAAAAGAATTTTGAATTCAAACATTTCAGCTCCTAGTGATGGATATGATGAGTACATACTTGAACTGGTAGAGTTATTTTGTTAACTTTGTCTCTGATAATTGAATACACGAAGTAGTGCAATATTATCTTAAACATCAGACCAATTTTCTCTTTTTTCTGCTTGAATTGGTGGATACTATTTCGTTTCCTTCAACTAGATATTCAAAGGTCAACCCATCTGAAGTAGATTTGTGTTCAAAGTCAATTAGGTTTTTATCACAAAGAGTTGAATAAATGCATACATACATATATATATATATATATATTGTAGGGTATGTAGCGGAATGATCCCAAGGATGCTCCGGTTGATAGAGTACACGACATACCATATTTATAATAGTTAATCCGATTTAATATGCATCAAATCTAGATCTATAACTTAGCATATTTATCTGATTTGATATGTTGTAAAAGTTGCAAAACGAGCAAGTAACGACGACGGGTTATTCTTCTCAGTTCACAAACCACACAACTACAAGAACTTGATCGCGAACCTAATTGTTTCTTGCTATGACGAACTGAATAGCTATTTCTGATCACGAACTGAACACCTCATGAATAGGAACTCGAGTAGGGATGGCAATGGGGCGGGGCGGGGCCGGATCATGGTCGCCCCGTCCCCGCCCCGCCCTTCCATACCCCGCCCCGTCCCCGCCCCGCCCCGCTCTTCGGGGCAAAATCTTTGCCCCATCCCCACCCCGCGTTACCTACGGGGCCCCGCGGGGCACCCCGCCCCGCCCCTAACAGTATAAAACTTATATATAACATATATATAAAACTTATATATAACATATATATAACTACTTATATATAGGTTATATATATGTATATAACTACTTATATATAAGTTATATATATATATAGCTAGTATAGGGTTATTAGCCTTTCGGGGCGGGGCGGGGCGGGTTGATGGACTGACCCGTCCCTGCCCCGCCCCGCATGCGGGTTAAAGTTTGTCGCCCCGTCCCCGCCCCGTCCTCGCCCCGTCCCACTGTCGGGTCGGGGAAAACCCGCTCGGGGCGGGTCGGGGCACTTCGGGGCGGGCCGGGTCGAGTGAAAATTGCCAGCCCTAAACTCGAGGCTAGAAGTCTTCTGCTGCTTGACCCTCGATTTTGAAACTCTAACTCAGGTGGAAGAGAAGCTATCTAGGGTTTTAGTTTTTAAGAGAGAAAAACGTCTCTATAAAAACGTCTCCCACCCTAAACATTTATAATGGAATATCATATTTCATTGTTAATATTTCATTGTAAGTTTTCATTGTAATATTCCATTTTACACTTGCAATCAAATACGATGTTACAAGGAAATGAGACAATATGAATTATTTAGTCCTGAGCCATTTTTCTAATAGCAAAATAACTCCATTCATCATATCTTTGTTATTATTTTTTTAATAAAGAAAGAGCACCTTTATTTGCTTTCCATTATTTATCAACTACACCCTAATTTTGGTCAACTTAGCTTTCATCATATGTTTTCTAAGGTTACGATATTAACACCTCACTCTTTCATCTTTCAATCATGTGAAAACACGCGCAAACAATAAATCTACACACAAATCTCTTTGTTTCTGTTGCTGCACAATACCGTCGCTGACAACGCTGTCCCTCAACCATGCTCTACCGACAAGTGAGGCTATCACAATGGTGAGTATTTAGATCTACAGCACGCTTTATTTTTTCTTCTTCTATGAAGTGGTTGTAATTTATTGTGCATTGTCATAATGAGTTTATCATTGACTTGCATACGCTTTAATTATTATGGATTGACATTAAATTTTGGTATGTTTATCATTGACTGTGTGTACTTTAATTATTGTGGAATGAATCAGCTTTTCATATTTTGTTATGTGAGAATATATTCATTTGCTATGTTTTTGTCATTTGAGTGTATTTCATAAATGTGTGAGTTTTATGTTATTTAGGGAATATTTAGATATTTTTCAATTTATGTGGAGTGGAGATATAATGGGGTGTGATTGGAAAACTGTTAGGTGCAAAATTGTACCTATTATTTTGACCTTAAAGCACCTTTTTTTATGATTTTTGGTACAAAGTTTTGAACAAATTGATATTTTTTTGAATAGTAACTGCGGAGTTGAAATAAAGAATAAAGCTATTTTTGGACAGAATGTGAGCCGGGTGCAACCTAAGCGCCGTCGCAAGATGTGAATTTCTAGATTTAAGCTGAGATAACGTGGCAGCGGGGGCCCAACTCATAACACAATTAAAAAGACTAAACCCTAGCCGTATAATAGACCATATTCCATACCTGATTTTCCAGAATGTAGAAGGTAGAGAAGAGGCATTTCAAGCGTTGCAATTCATTCATCTTTCCCATTGATTCGGACATTGATATTGAGTATTTTTATGGTTTTCATTATGGTTATGTGTAACTAAATAATTTTTAGCGAGGATTTGATATTTTCTTCAACTGAAACCTTATGCACATATTGATTGTTGATTAGACTAAATTTAATTCATGATTCTCTAAATTTATTGTTGATGTCCTATTGTTATGCATGCATGACCCGATGTTTGACGAAGTAACAAAAACTTGTTTTGCGATTCAGGTTTGAAAACATTGAACATAATTAATTGGGTGATAGATCATTGCCCTAGGTTGTGTGATTGTCGATTTCCAAGTACTGATGTTTGTCTTAGGAAATTATTAGGAGAGACTAAATCAAGATTCTTTTGATAAGAAAAGACCTTGAACTGGACCAAAGTCAGGGTCGTTGTTTAGAAAAATCTAACTATTAGAGCTGGATCAAAGTCTTTCAATTGACATCGTTAAATTCTTAATTTGTTTAATTGCAGATTAATTTGTGTGCACAGGTGGAGATAGTTGAACTAATCAAATCCAAGCTAATTTTCATCCATTGTTGAATTAATAATTTTATTTAAGCTAGTTAATTTTGTCGTCATTAATTAAAGCATCCACATTAGTTTACACTATTGTTTGTCTTTTAATTGATTCTTATGATAGTCCTTATGGATTCGATCCCTTTCACTATTTATTGTTTCACGATCGTACACTTACGATTGAGTAAAATTAGTCGGTGTTTATTATGATAAAAAAAGTATTGACCAAAAACAGTGAGGTGTGGATAGAGCTCACCTAAGGGAAATTAGGAGTTAAGACTCGAAGTCGGAATTTAAGATTATATATAACCCATCTCGCCAACTAAGTTACTTGAAATTTTAAATCATTCTTTTATTTTGTAAGCTATATATACATATGTATGTATATATAGCTTCCTTAATATATATATATATACACACACACACACAGAGAAAGTCTCTTATGCGATTCAGCTTAAATAGGTCTATTTACGGGCTTCTAATTGTGGCCCTTCATTTCTTCAAACCAAGATCTCATGACTGGAAGTTAAAGCACCCATCTTCTCTTCTCCTTTGTCTCGTGAATCAGAGTCGAGCGCTTCTCCTTTCTCCCGCTTCACCACCCTCTCTTTGTCGAGTGCCTATTTTCTACCGCTTTTCCACCTTCTTTGTGCTGCCCACCGAAGCTGTCCATCCAGTGAAGCCCATCGATCCAGCGAATCTAGCACCTTCGTCAACCCATTGGTCTAGCACCTCCTCCGATGGACGAGTAAACACAAATTGGTTGATTTCTTTGTGCTTGATTTTGTCCTATTTCAGTTTATCTTGCCATGGTTGTTCATTGGAGTTGCTAGTTCATATATGTCAAACGTGAACCAATAAGCACAAAGTGCTTGATTTTAGCCAATTTTTGTTTGGGTATTGAATTTTAGTGCTTAGTCTTGCCATGGGTTTTCACTGCTGTTGGTAGTTAATATATTCTGAACAACAAATACTAGTATTTGGGGCAAGTCTTTTTTTTTCCAGTTACATTACTTATTTTCAATACCAATTCAATCTTTTAAGGTGACTCTGTGTGTAGATTGTTCATTTTTCTTATGTCTGGTTATGTAATCTTTTGATAGAGCATGTGCATTGTCTTCACAGAAATGTCTGTTGATCATTTTGTTGGGGTTAGGTTATCTTATTTTTCTATGTGCTTACTTACAATAAATTTCCATTTAGGTTTTGAATCCAGCATTGTTAAGTCTGTCAACCAAGTCCTCAAATGGCTTTTAGCTCTTCTTCATCAAATGAGTTATCATATATTCCTCAAGTAATGGTTGAAAAGGTGCCAAAAAATTGGGCAAGAATTTGAGTCACTCAATGAAATGCACACATTTTATAATGTATATGCAAGGGAGGCTGGTTTTGGTATCCAAATGTCGTCTACTAACCTAAACAAGAATAATGAAATTATTCGGAAGGAATTTGTTTGCTATAAAGATGGGACTACATGGCAAGGGGATTTGATGTTGGAGAAGAGTAAGAGATGTGGGACAACTAGAGTGGGTTGTAAGACTAGAATGATTGTTGTAAGGTCAAGTTCAACTCTTGGTTTCATTGTTTCAATTTTTTTCTGAGGCTCACAATCATCCGCTCACAACACTTAAAAAATGCTAAGAAGTCTTTGACACAACAATTATCTGCAGCAAATGTACCAATTCATCAATAAATTAGTATTCTAGAATTAGAAGCAGGGGGTATTGAAAACATTGGGTGCATAGAGAATGATTTTTATAATGCTCGACGTGATGAGGTTAAATTATTTGCTGGACATGATGCCCAAATGTTATATGAGTATTTTGTAGTTGAAAAAGAAAAAAAAATTCAGAATTTTATTTCTCAATCAATATGGATTCAGAAGACAGGATGACAAATTATTTTTGGACAGACGCAGAGTGTAGAAAAGCATACCATGATTTTGGAGATGTAGTAGTATTTGATACTACCTACAATACGAATCGTTATGACATGATTTTTGCACTCTTCGTAGGAGTTAATCATCATGTCCAAACTATTCTATTCGCATGTGCTTTCATAAGTGATGAAACAACAGACCCTTTCAAGTGACTTTTGCATCAGTTTTTAACAGTTATGCCATTTGGGTCACCAAAAATGATTATTACTGATCAAGATCCTGCAATGAGTAAAGTCATAGCTGAAGTAATGTCGAACACTGTACATAGATATTTTATGTGGCATATTTTGATGAAATTTTCTAAGAAACTTGATGTTGTGAAGTGGGGAGATCATTATCAACAATTTCATCGATGCATATGGAATTCTAAGAGTCACGAAGAGTTTGATTTTCAATGGACTAAGGTTGTTGAGCAAAGTAGATCAGGCGCAAATGAGTGGTTGAAATCATTATACGAACTTCAATTAATGTGGATTCCTGCATATGTAAATGATACATTCTCTGTGGCTATGTTAATGTATCGCACTATTGAATATTTCAGCTTTTCAGTTTTCATATGATATTTCTACTTAATCATAAAATACAACTTTTGTGCATTTTCATAGGTATGTCGAGCAGTCACCGAGCAGAAAGTTGTCACGCATTTTTTGAGTCCAATGTGTCAAAGAAAAATACATTAATAGACTTCGTTGTGAGGTTTACTAGAGTGCTAAAGCGCTAAAGCGCCAAAGACACCAAAAAGTTTCCTTGGACCACAAAGACATCAACAAACAACCAGTCTTAAAGACTATCTTTGGTATTGAGAAGTCAATGGCAAAGTTGTACATGCAGACAATGTTTTATAAAATTCAAGATGAGTTATTTCAAAGCATGGCTTACATGGCGACATTGGACTCAACAGTAGACCACTTTTGCTACTACTTAATCCAGCATCTTGAGGACAAGACACGAGGTCATATGAGTTGTAGCTGTAAGAAATTTGAATCCTGTGAAATTATTTGTCGTCACATCTTTTCAGCCTTCAACAAGGTACAACTACTCAAACCACTAGCTGATAGTCATGTTTTATGAAGATGGACAAAGTTTGCAAAATCTTCCAATTTAGCTAGTGTTGAAGATGGGAATGGAGAAACAAATGGTGATAGAAGCATAGTAGTGAAGCATAACACTTTGCGCCGACAAGCAACCACTATTATTGAGACTGCTATGCTCAATGAAGATGCATATGAGTTTGCATTTGAAACATTCAAGTCACTCAAATGCAATATCAAGGCCATATCATTAAATGATGGAGGATAATCTTCTACATCAAGCGTGGCTCAAAGAGATCATATTTACAATGATCTGGAGAAAGTAAGAGCAAAGGGATGTGGCAAGTGGTTAAAGGGAGGCAAAGAAATTGCCACTAAGAAAATCAGGCATTGCCATGGTTTTGGCGGGCAAGCACATGATAAAATAATTTGTCCAGTGCTTAATCCAATATAAGTTTACTGATATATTTTATAGTTTTTTTTATAAAGATACTAACATTACAATCTATGATTTAACAGTGCATCTCAATCGGTTCGTAACATAGAAATTTTGAAAGATGCGGATGACGTTAGTGGTTATACTTCTAACATGGATAATTTGCATGGCTCAATAGCTATGACTATTACAAAAATATTATATTATTTAGTTTGTTAACTATAATTTGTATTGTGGTTGCAGGAAATACACAATAGATAAAGGAATGCTATTGATAGTGGATCAACAAATGATAAAGGAATGCTAGTAGCTGGTGTGCTTCAAGTAGTTCTTAGTGTTTGGATTGTTTGATACTTTCTATTAATATGATACACTAGTTAACATTTTGATACATGATATTGTAAACTCTTTTAAGGTTGATGTCCTTGTTTGTGATTCCATGAGCAACATGGCTCAACGGATTTTGACATACTGGTGTTTTCAGTCTTGACTTCAATGTTGATTTAAGTATGCAAATCCATTAGCAATATGACTATGCATGATTTTTCCATATTGGTGTTTTTAGTCTTAGGTTCATTATTAGCAATATGGCTATGCATGATTTTTTCCATATTGGTGTTTTTTTGTCTTAGGTTCATTATTAGCAATATGACTATGCATGATTTTTTCCATATTGGTGTTTTTTTGTCTTAGGTTCATTGTTGTTTTAAGTATGCAACTCCATGAGCAATATGACTCTGCAGGATTTTTCCATATTGGTGTTTTCAGTCTTGGGTTCATTGTCTCAGTGCTCAGCTACAAAAAACCAGAGGCAATATCAATGAACTAATAAAAGGAAGTTTACATTCCATTATGCATATGTATTACACAAACAGAGACAGTATCAACACAGGCAGACTGCATAAGCTATTCCTATTTTTTATCCCCAAGATTCTGTTGAGAGATAGTTGAAAATGTGAATGCTTTATGTGGCCATCTTCCCTCATCAAAACGTTCTTGGGAAAATATTGCTAAGTAAGGAGAACTTCAGCAACATAATACCTGCGTATGTGATAGACTAAAATTATAGAAACAGATACGTCAATTCTCAGTCAGTTTTGAAATTAAAAATGAATGGAAAAACAAGCAATGCAAAACTCTCAGCAGCCCTTAAAAGGCATACTAACCAGCCATCTCAACAGCCCTGCCCTTAAAAGGCATACTAACCAGCCATCTCAACCGCCCTGCCATTAAAATGAATACAAACCAGCCATTTGAATAGGCCAACTCCTCCCCAAGGAGCCTCATAACATATTTATGCTCTTTTAAAGCTACAAATCTATCAGCATATCTGTTTTGGATTTCACAAAAAAAAATGAATATTGAATTACCTCAAAATTGAGTATGCTGAATCCAATGGAATAACACTTCTACAATGAAATCAACCCAATTAGACATCGTAGAGTGTTGCTAGACATCTACATGTCTGCTGCCCAACAATCACATTTAGGGTTACGATTTTGAACGCAAACCCATCTGCGGAGGAGGTGTGACATCACGGAGCTTCTGGCTTCAGTGAATGAACGGTGGCTTCACCGGACAGCTTCAGTGGACACACAAGAAGCGAGAGAGAGGAGATGATTTCAAACGCAATCGCTGATTAGAAGGTGTTGGATTCGCTGGATCGATGGGCTTCACCGAACGGACAGCTTCGGTGGGCAGCATAGAGAAGGTGGAAAAACGGGAGAAAGAAGGCGCTCGACAAAGAGAGGGTGGAGAAGCAAGCGGGAGAAAGGTGAAGCGCTCGACTCTGATTAACGAGACAGAGGAGATGGGCGCTTTAACTTTCAGCCGTGAGATCTTGGTTTGAAGAAATGGAGGGCCACGATTAGAAGCCCGTAAATAGCTGAACCACATAAGAGAGTTTCTATGTGTGTGTGTATATATATATATATATTTATTTGTAATTAAGAACCCATCTAGGAGTTAGTACTCTACATATCCTTTATTAAGTATATATGTATATATATATATGTATATATTTATTAGAGTTTTTGACTTGAATTCTATTTTGTTCGATCTGAAAAGCTCGTAGTACAAAAAAATTGGTGAAGAATTTATATGAAAATTTTGTGGGGCTCTTTGATGGTAGCAAAGGGATCGAGCAAATCCCTTTGCTAACATTACTAGTTCAAGGCCATTCCATAAAAACTAAAATGTCGAGTCAAACCACCTAAACTAGGCAACTGAGGCATAGCAATCCAGCATTCTTGAACCAGTCCACTACAACCCTCACGCGTTTCTTAACATTTTTTGTATCTAAAACATCTACCTTTCTGCAATATCGGACTACCACCCACTAGACACGGGAGGAGCATAACATGATCTGAAGTAACTGAAAGAGTCATAAAGACCATAGCATCAAGAAAGAATTCCAGCCACCCCTCATTGGCAAAAGTGATCCTATCTAAAATGTAACGCCCCATCCCACGAAACCCTAATTTTTGAGCTTGTAGTCCAAAGCGCTACTTATATTACAATATAAGCTCACCCTACATTTAAATACAGAACCACTTCAAGAGACAATTCCACAAAATTAATTATTAACCTACTCTGAAATAAAAGAGTCATCTTATATATTTAAATAAGCATTAACATCCAATTAATGGACTTTAAGTATACCACTGTGAATCTTATACTTTTCGTCATCGATCCCGAATCTACTCTTATTATCATACATTTAAGCTATTGACTACAAGTGCATAACTAAATGTGAAACTTAGTTGAGCAATTCTACATGAAAACTAGTTTCCGTCACATGAGCATCTTCTTCATGGATCTATGACGACACCATCAACTCCAAAGTCAGCATAATCATCTAAGAAATCAATACTTGCATCACGAAACATATTGAGTCGAGGCCCAGCAAGTAATACTTATGCATGAAATCACATGAATCTCATCTTTAGAAAAACAGTCAGCCATTTAAATCATTTTACAGTACTCAGGCCCTTAACCTAGGTAAACTGCTACAGAGCAACCGGTCGGGATTTCTATCTAATGTTGTACCATAGAACCCATTCAGTTAATATCCATATCATTTAGTCATTTTCCTTTTCATTTTCTTTTCATTTAACAGTCATCCATAAACCTTTCTCTTTCCAATACACCCTCCCTGTAGCAGTAATACCCGGTTCGTAAAAATACTTTTCGTTAATTGAACTTTTCCTTTTCATGTAATGTAATGCATCGTGCTTATGAACAATATTAAATACATCGATAAATCATATGCAACCAGTCACTCTTAAGAACATCAAAATCGTCATCATATCAGTCCCATCACCATATTCAGTTCAAGCACATAACAGTACACATTTAATTCCACACAGAAATACATGAACTGTTCAGTCGTCCAATCATAGTATACAAACAGCACATTCAAAATAATTATAACATAAATGAACCATTCATAACACAATTCACATATAACTCATCATAATATTCAATCAAATGCGTTTTAATAGCCAAACAATTCACGCAGGTAATAGTGCATACAATCAATAAATTACATTATTCCGTAATACAGTTGAGTATTACTTACAGTCGTATGCTCTCGTAAATCCCGATAATTCAATTATAAAGATTGGTTCCTGAAACCCATATAATATCCACACTTATTATTTATACTATTATCTTTAATTTATTTCTTTTATTAATATATTTAAAATTACTTAGTATATTATTGAACCGGGCCAATCAATTCATTGTCTTTATATTAACATTTACCATAAATTAGTATAATTTAACATTAATTGTAGTGATTTATCATTAATTAATACCATTAACCTTAATTAATTAAGATAATATTCAACCGGGTCAACCTGACCCGGTCATCACTACTTCCTCACACATGCGGGTCAAACAGACCCGGTCAGTACAAAAGGTGGGTCACCTCCGGTATGGGTGTGGTGACGGCTACAAACGACATAAGCAGATACAGGGCGGTTCGAAGAGTCTAAAAGTAGGAATGGCTACCTATATGGTGATCGGAATGAGGTAGATCGTGGCAAAAAAGAAGTGGCGCAACCGAGCTTCTCTTGCGTCGTTGGTCGACGATACCCGCTCCGTTCCATCCGAAACCGGTACAGACAGACTCCCCTCGCTGTACTCTTTCTTCCGGTACCGGTCTCGTAGAAAATCATTTCTGTTAACGCCTAAAGCATCTTCCGTCAGTCACCGCTGTCTTTCATGCGGCTTCCGTGGAGAGGGTGGAGTTTCCTCCCTCAATCCGCGTGCCGATTTATACATTTTTTGTTTTCCTTTAGTAATTGATCCTTCCACCCTTTGTTTTATTTACAACCCTACCATTAATTTAACTACTAAGTCGTCTACTTATAATAATTCATGTTAATTCCCTTTTAACTCCAATTCCGATAATTCTTGTACCCAATATATTTTATTTATCACATAAAATTCAATAAAAATATTTCGATCCCATTTAACACATATTATCACACATACACTAAAAATTATAATAAATACCACATATGTTACTTTGTCCTATCACGTAAACTATCTCACGACTCGGGATATTACAATATTGATTCTTATTTTATCCCAATTTTCTCGTAACATGTGTCAATCTAAAATTTTCACGACAATCTAGGTCGGGGTGTTACATAAAACCTCCCAGATCAATCCAGTTTCTCTATGGCATCTTCACCAAGAAAATGATCTCTTTGAACAGAAATCTCTTGAACAACAATTGATTCTAGATATTGATGAAAATTATCTATCTGCCATTGAGGCCTTAGCCTACCACCCCGCTTCTCAGCCTACCAAAGAATTTTATTGAAATTCCAAGAAAAACCATGGCAATGAACTCTATAAACTCAACTGCCTAAGAAGCTACCATGATTCAACTTGTCACCGTGTTTCAAAATGCCCATAAAAACTAGTGACCGTCCATTGCCTTTCATCAATCACGAAAGCGTCAATATGAGACTTAAAATAAGATAAAATGGTTAGATCAACTGACTCCCTCCAAAGCAAAGAAAAAACCCACGGCAATGAACTCTATAAACTCAACTGCTTAAGAAACTGCCATGATTCAACTTGTCTCTGCATTTCAAAATGCCCATAAAAATTATTAACCCTCCATTGTCTCTCCGAACTATCGTCAGTCAATATGAGACTAGGAATAAGATAAAATGGTTAGGTCAACTGACTCCCTCCAAAGCAAAGCCAAAGCCCCACTTCTACCATCACTATCAACGACAACCATACTTGAAAATCCAAAACGAAATTTACCTCTTTACATCTCAAATTTAGACAATCTAGTCTCTATGAGAAAGAGAATATCGGAAACCTTCTTGCGAATAAACCCCCAAAACTCACAAATTGCCGAGTCGTTTCCTACACCCAACGGTTCCAACTAAAGATATTCATGACTCCAAGCGAGGTTGCCTTGCAACGTCCGCCCCTACAAACACCTCCTCAGGCAAAACTTCCTCACCATATATATATATAGCTTTCTTTAGTAAATAAACTTATTTGTGCATGTAGAGACAAATGAAAGCCCACAATAAGTTATCTACCAGAACCCACAATGACAACCCAACCAACTCACATTATTTCATGCATATGTACATATATATATACAACAGATCATATAAAATCTTATTTTTGGCCTTTAATTTCCAACAAAAAGAAAATGTGCTTTTCGTTTTCCTCTCCAAATTCTTGATTTATTTGCTCTTTGTGACCACTAATAGCAGCCAAATTACAAACTTGGCTCAAAATAAATCTCAAAATTTACAATATAGTCCAAGAGTAATCTTGATCCAAAACCACTCTTGGAGGATCCAAATCCCAAGTGGTAAAGTCATCATTTTCCCACAAACCCAATTGCCACTCAAAATCTGGCAATTGCAATTCTTCAAGCAGGTTGCTGTTGTTATTTGAACCAGAAGAAGACGAGGAAGAAGAACTAGATGATGGAACCAATATCTCATGAGGCTCAATCAATTGAACTTCATCTGTGCAGAAACTATTGATCATGACTTCTATTGGGTCAAACATTAATGTGCTCTTCTCTTCCTCTCTCTTGAATTCAGTGATTGTTGATTCAAGCAATGTCTCTGCAACTTCCTTATTAGTATTATTTTGCTGCTCCTTCTGTTCTTCTTCTGACTGTAATTGCTGCTGCTGATCATGTGGTTCTTCAATGGCGGAGATTGGCTTGTGGGTCAGAGGATCAATCCCCATTTTCCTCAGCTTTTTCTTGATATGTGTGTTCCAATGATTCTTTATCTCATTATCAGTCCTTCCAGCTAGATGTGAAGCAATTTTTGACCATCTGTTCAAAAATTAAAAGATCTATATATTCAGCAATCAACTTCACCAAAACTGGTAGAAAAAACAGAAGAAAACAGAGGTCTTGTGCCTAAACTGGAGAATTAATTAATATAGAGTAAGATTAAAACCTGTTGCCAAGCTGAGCATGAAGATCAATCACCATTTGCTCCTCATGTTCTGATAGAAGACCTCTCTTTAAGTCTGGCCTTAAGTAATTTGTCCATCTTAGCCTGCAACTCTTCCCACACCTCAACAATCCTGCAATCAAACAAAATATATATTTTTCCCAGCTAATTTAGTGGACAAACATTTTGGGTTTTTTTTTTTTTTTGAACAAAATGAGAGTTTTAGAGACCTGCAAGCTTAGGAACAGCTCTCCAGCAGCATTGGCCATTAGTGAGGATGAAATTGATGAGTTTCTTGTCTTCCTCTGCTGTCCATGGACCCTTCTTCAATCCAACTTTGTCACAACATGGTTTCCTCCCCATCTTCTCCTTCTTCTCAGTTTCTCCCTCTCTCTCTCACACACACACAAATTAAACAGCAAATACAGTACTGAAAGAGAGTACTCTTTGAAATGTATGCAGATAACAGGGCTACAATATAGCACTACCAACCACTTTGTATATATATATATATATATATATATTTATACATACATCCTTCCACTCTCTTTTTCTATATATTTTTAGTTTATTTTTTATTTTTGTGAGTTTAATTTGATTATTCTTATTTTATGGTCCGCAGTCTGCATTTGTGATTTTTTTTTAAATGTTTTAGATACTGTACACGTGTAAGTATGTTATTGATGACGCGTGACACACGTGCACGACAGTTCTAGTCGGAAAGGGCCCCCTCATCCACTCTTGCTTTGCTTCAATTTTAAGGGTTAGATTAGCGAGTACTCCTATGGCCCCACATAAAGGGGGAAGTATAAGTGAAACAAAACTCAAATCTTGATTAAGGTACGTATTGCATATTCCTCTATGACTATATGATTATAATATTTGTTATAATTTGAACAAATTGAGAAGGATAAGAAAAAAAAATGTGAGAAGTAGAAGAATAAGGTGACAAGATGTTTTGGGTCCAATTCATTTGAGATATTGTTCATATTCTGGGTAACTCGTGTGAGTTTGTCTTTCAAAAGTTACGCTAGAGTGTTTGACGTTCACATCGTGGTCTTACACAAAATCGATGTGAGTTTTTTTTATAAATCTCTAACACTTTTCCATACTTGTAGGCTTAGTTATGTGAGATCCAACAAATAGATTATATGAGAGGTTATTAGAATTGTGACTATGCACTTATACCATATTAGAAAATGTAGTCCAGACATTACCAATCAATGTTGTCCACTTTGAGTTAAAGTCTTGCACAAATTTGTTTTCTTGGATCATCACTATTGGTTCTACTTAAACTCAAAAAATGTATTGGTTGTGTGAGAGGGACTAGACTTTAGCTTATATATGACTCGATTGGATTATGTTAACCCGAGGTGGGATATAGTGTTAGCACTATTAGTATAAGATCAAAACATTACCAAGAAAATACGACAATGAATTCTAAGAAATAAACGTGATGATGATAATTCTCAAAATATTTAAAGGATGCTTCATTAGCAGAAGTCTTTTACACCAAGTAAAATGGTCCAATCTGTACGTAGACTCATACCAAACCCATTTGTCCAATTTTCACACAGATACCCATTAAGAATTAATTTGCTAGTGTTGTTATATGGAATTGTAGTGTCTAAGATTGTATATTTTTATTTTTGGGTGGCTCTCATGAATTGAGTATTTCAATGAACTTATCATGACTTCAGTTGATGTGTATATTGTAATTATTAACCAATATCTCTTTATTTGTTTTTTTTTTAATTTAAACAAATCATGTGATTATATTATTGTTGTTGACATTATAGTTATACAATCTACGAGGAAACGATTCTATCCTCTATGAGCCTAAGCAAGGGTCGCATCGGGTTTGCGGCACAAAAGTTTTTCATCTGATGACGAGAGAGGATAATTATGTCAAAATCCAGTATACGTGTGATCACAACGACTTCTGATGAAAATTGAATTTAGAATTTTGCGAATCGACGTCTATAATCAATTAAAAAAAAAGGAAAAGAGTAGCACCCCAAGCACTCTCTTGAATCTTGATATAAAATTCTTAAACAAACAATTAATTTTTTCATAAATTTCATGCTGATTCCTTACTCTTTCAGTCTTTTGGTCAAATGATAAGATCCATATAAAATTCAAAGAACACGGTTTCTTTGCCTTTGCCTTTTCTTTAAAGCTTACATTCAAGGGAAGAATATCAACAGGCTACTATCTACACCATTTGTTATATATATAGACACATTAAAACTTCTATATAGTCGTATTCTTGGGACCAAATTAATTTTATTACTACGAAGAGATTATAACTTAATAGCGATATAGTTAAAATTTAATATCTCAAGGTTGAGACCCAATTTTTTATGACTTCATGAAGCCATGCATGTGTGAGGAGGGGGGTTCAAAAAAATTTAAGAAGCTTAATTATATGTAAATTTTAAATAGGCCTTTCCTGAATTTTTATTTTAGCCTCATATAAAATTAGAAAATATTCTTTCAGTCTCTATTTATTTTCTTACATGGATGTTCTTAGTAAAATTGAAAATGAAATTCTTATGCAACGCTTTCAAACTATGAAGTCTCGTAGGAAGCAATTATAATTGAAATCCATATTTTGTAATATTTAACTCTATTAGTTTATAATTGTTATTTTTCTAAGTCAATCCGACTGGATATTGTGTAAGTTTATTAGACCACTAGTAATTATCTCCGTGTCATATAAATATCTAAAAAAAAAATACAAAGGAATATAAAACACTATATTTGTCAAAAAAATTGACTAGCAGAAACTGTGAATAATTGAACTAGTTTTTGGAACCATTACATCTTCATTTTCATTGATTTCACATTTGCAATATATACAAAGTCATGCCAAAGTAAACCCAACATCTACGTATATAATATTACAAATGCATGGTTTTGGTCAACCAAAGTAAATAATGAATCCACCAATCATGAATGCGGTGCAAGAAGATTCTTAACTAGTTTGACATGCATGCAAGGAGTGACTTTGTATGCGTGTTTTGCGCAATATCCCAACTTGTTTGATCTAAGACTTTAAGTGAATCAACGTTGAAGCCTAGCTAGGTTGTTTTGGCTTCTTGCATGGTTTCTTTGTCTACATGTCTTTGTCATTCGTCTCTCAATGTATAGAGACATGCAAGACTAATTAACATAGTCATTTTCCAAGTCTGCGAACATGATTGGCTTGGACGATTATAGTACATTGCTACAATAACTAATATTCCAATAATGACCATTCTAAACTTATATATCATTGACAATGTTTTTCTTCTAGATTCTTTTATGACGTGATTATGACGTTTGCACACTACAATAATGAAAAAAATATACACTACTCCAGGTATGTTTATGTTACGTCATTTGCTGATATAATTTATCGTTTACACCTTAATTATGCACGGGTTGGGCTGGGCTGAGTTTGAGCAATGAATTAATGGGTTATCTTGATTATAAATTTCATGGATCATGTAGTGGTATCAATGGGTCAGTTTGAATGCAATCTATATGGGCCAGGTTAACAAGGAGTAATGGGCTATCAAGTTAAAGGGTAGTCAGACCCGATTTTATTGAAGAGACTTGGTCTTGATGGATTACCTAAAATTGAGAAAACGGAGTTTATCTTGGCTAGTTAGGTGGGGTGTTATTTGCAGTAGTCAGCTTATCATGGAGCATGAAGGAGTTTTTTCTCAAGAAGATGGGGCATTTTAGAGAAACTTTCAGATAACTGCAGTCAAGGCATCAAGAGCAATTGGTCTAAGAATTCTCAAAGGTTTATACGTGCACGGAGAGGAGAAGAATGGACAACACAACAAATTCACACAAATCCAGCCCAACGACTTAAATTATCAATCTTTCAAGCTTTCTAGCCTTTAAGCATTCTCGCTTTTTTCGCTTATATTAAGATTTCATTCTCCCATTCAAACATTTTTGTATTCATTTTTTTCATCAATGAAATGTGTACATACTAGCATTTTCTTCAAGTGCAATTTTTTAGTGAAACACTTTGTAGTAGATCTAGAGTTCCTTCAAATTTCATAGTGAGATTATGACTTAGCTTTTTTTTTTCGTACAATCGTTTGATTTATAAGTTTTATCATGAGCGCAATCATTTTTCATTTTGTTTACAACACTTTGAGACTGACTGCAAGTTTCTGGCACGCTTGCAAAATTGTCTCACGACCATAGAGGACAAGAGTGACCTTTTTGGCAGACTGCAACCAAATAGAGCCAACATCTTTTTTTGGCAACCTTGGTGGGACTATAATTATTATGATCGAAAATGCTACCAACAACTCGAAGATATGATAAAGATATTATAACGGGAGCGAACCTCCTAAGGGAGATCCAACAACAATAGGGTTCAATCAATTATCACCACCAACTCAAGATGAACTATTTCCTCATAGCTCACCACCAAAGCCAGCAGATCACTATGAGTAGGCCTTCTCGTAATTACTCCATCAAATCAAGCAGACTTTTGTCATGGCGAGACACAATTTTTGTGTGTGTGAGATATAGAGAGTATTTTAGGAAATAAAGTGTCATATAATTAATATATATTAAAAGATAGTTTGAGAATATCAATATGTATGTTCATAATTATTTGCGGATGTATCAAGTAGGGGTATGCAGTGAGTCAAAACATATATAGTGGCTCCCAAATGATTATTGTTGAGACATACAATCTCCCATAGCCCATAGGCCAAAAACCCGGCCCATAGCCCCTAAATATATGGGCCCAGGCCCACTCTTCTTCCCCTCACGTCTTTCTTTTTCCTTCGCGATTTCTCCCTTCCCTACCCTAGTTCTTCACGGAGCACCAGCTGCAAGCTGCACCACCACTGTCACCAAAGCACCCACGGTCACCGCACACTAACTCATCACTCCACCATATCACCACCACTCATGGATTGGAACCCCAAACTACCCAGTAACGTCTCTGCCCTATAACCACATCATGTATGGTTCTTTCTCCCTCTTACTTAATTCTGCAAATTTTTACTTGCGTTATTCTTGATTATACCTATCCAGAGCCTTGAATGTCATACCCAGCCCTTCGAAGGTAGATTTGCCCGATAATTTTTGAAAAATTATTGTCTGTGCGTATGAACTTCGGGTAGGGTTATTATTGGTTTGATTGTGAGCTTCTGTATAGTTTTTGATATATATATATATATATATATATACACACGCGTTTCAGGTGTTTTTTGGGTGCCAATTGTTCCCAAAATCTCAAAAATCCCATGGCTCAAGCCTGTGCCCATAGCCTGTTTGATAAAATGCCACAGTGAACTTTCTGCTTCCTAATTGTGCATTTTCCCTTTCAATTGAATTCCATGTCCTTCCGATGTTCATATTTCAATATTGGATGCAATTTTGGAAGTTAATTTGTGCACTGTGAGCTAATGGTAGTTAATTTTGGAAGCTAATTGGAGCATTTTTTGGTCACTGCTTTGTGATAAGTTCTGTGAGCTGCTGAAATGTGCAGAATTGCAGCTTAGTTTAGGAAGTTTTTCATTCAAAATTCACTTGCTTGCCATTAAGTTGTGCACGCTTCGTTTTGATGAAATGCACCCCTTGGCCATTTAAACGTGAGTTTATTTTGATGTTCAAGGCTGCTAGTAAAATGCAGGTGAATTGGGTTTTATGTGCATTTCAATTGTTTGAAAATCTCTTGCCCCTAATCTTTGTGACCTAACTATTTGACAAAATGCCCGAACCAATATTTTTTTAATTCTAAGCTTGGATATTTCTTTTAATTGCACTACATATGCATATCCAAGCTTAGGTAATTATTTAAGGTGTTATTTGGGACTTGCATTGTCATATTTCAATCATGAATGTAGGTCATTTTGGGATACCTATTTGAGTTCGAATTTTTGATTTCCTTGTTCCCATGCTTCTCTTATATATTATTTTAATGGAATTTACATTTTACATGCGTTATTCCTATTACGCTTACATTTCTCCATTTTGCTCAAAGTGAGCAAGCTTGCTTTAATTTTCAATTTCACTTTCTCTTATAAGTTGCTTGTTTCTTTCATTGTTTTAAAAATCGATCTGAGGCGCCACTTCTGACACTTAAATGCCTCGAACTACCACCTTGGGTCGGGAACTTCATGAAATCTGCCTCGCGTGATGAGGCGATGGCCTCGAGGCCCGCCTCACCTGAGGCGATGACTGAGGCTCTGCGTTATTAGCCTAACTGCCCAAACAAATATTACAATCTTGTAAAAGCCCAACAAGACAAAACAGCCCATTTCATTTATTTCAAATTGGTTCACCATTTAATGTTACTATAAGCTAAAAAAAGGCCCATTTCTTAGCCCATGAAAGAATAACCTAATTTGGAGACAAGTAGACAACTTCTTCACGTCTGTGCTGGTGTTCATCTCTGTTGGCGCAAGCTGCAGCCTGCAAGTGCCAGCCTTGAACTCTTTGGTCGAAGTCTTGTTTCGACATTTGGTATGTTTTTCCTATAATCCCTTTGGAGAGACAACCTTCTATTTCGAAATGTGGGATGTTTTTCCAGAGTAGTAATTGTCCCATTCAAAAAGCATCCAATGCTGTGTATCATAAAACTTGTCAATTGTCATTACCCATTTACTCGGCATTTAAGAGATTCAATTAGTTTAGCTTGACAACAGAGTTTATTAGGGTTCTGTCATCATTGGTGCTACTTCTTGTCTTGAAATTATTCAGAGTTTTAAATTTGGACAATGATTTAAGACTGGATGTATCTGTTCGTCATTAATTAGTAGTTTCAATGTTTCAATAATGTTGATGAACAATTCAATTGAGAAACACGTACATATAATGATATATGCAGAATCTTGTTTTGACCATTAATTTGTTTGCTTAATGATTCTATGCAGAATGCCACTAGACTCTTTACAATATTTTTATCATAACATGCCTACATTTGTGTTAAGGTTTATTTTTTTGAGTTTAGATTGAGGCGACCGCCTCGCACCGCCTCCCGCTTTTTAAAACATTGGTTTCTTTTGCTTCAATTTATTTATGTTTCCGAAGTAAAGATGTTAAAATACTTTATTTATTATGTATAGTTAATATGAACTTGGTTTGCAATGTAATTGATACTTTGTATTGTTTATAACTAACATAGGGTGATATCTGATATGATAGATTGATACTTAGGATTGTTGATAACTAAAGTAGGGTGATATGTTCATAGAATTCTTCTGTAAGAAAGGAATTATTTATTCATTGTCATCAAGTTTTGATAACTGTTTCTACTATTGTACACTATTATGTGTTTGTCTAATGTTGTGCTCATGTTTCCTTGTAGATAATAATATTTCTTTTGGCTGGGAATTTCTGTATTGTATAGCTTTTGGAAGTCATGGTTGGCTGGCAGAGACATTTACAGTCCATATTCCTTCGGGTTGGGAAAAGAGTAGAACATAATTACACTTTGTCTGCTAACTTTTCCTGTTCTCATTTGGAATCGTCTCTTACAACTGGTTAGTATTTTGAAAAATGTTGTCAAAGACTATTCTAAATTTTTCATTGTAAAATGTCAAAAAATAAAATAAAATGATGTCGTGTGTGGATAAACTAGTATGTCTTTATGATATTATTTTGTTGACAGTTGAGGCCCCTGTTAACTTGGTTTTGTGGTAATCTGTTTGCAGGAGAGTTGCCTTATTTAGATAGACTTCAGAGAGTACCTTCTGCAAGCATCTTGAGACCTTATCAATATTTGCAACAGTTGGTAATGCAAACTTTTCCTTTCTTTTGTTTCCTCCCTCTGCTTTTGTGAACTTAGAGATATTTTATATTTCATTTCTTACATGTTCTTCATAATCTTTTTAATTTTATATGATAATTGACATGTATGATTCATGTAACAAGGAACTATCCAAACAAGTAACAGACAACTGGATTATTCGTAAAACATGAAAGTTGAAATACTAGGCTGTACTCTGTAGAGACATGTAACTATCTAGATAAGGACATTCTCAATTTCTCATACCTTGGTGCATAACAACCAGTTCTTTAATTTTTTAGTATACTGAATGGGATATGAGGAAGGATTGTAGTTTATAAAGATGATGAATGTTGATGCTTTTCCCATACTAAAAACTAGCAACAAAAATGGTCTTGTAGTTCCTTAGCATACTATTTTTATCCATTTCTGTTGCTTGAACAGTTGAACTTGTGACACTTTTGTCTTGATACTACGTTTTCAAATGTTTATTTGTGTATATTCTGAATGATTCTAGTGGATGTACTCGAGGATGCAAAATCTAAAGATTTCTTGCATCAGTGTTTGCAGTTTTCATTCTCCAGTCATATTTGTTTAAATTACATAGATTTTTGAAACTATGGGCTTTGATTCCTATTTTTCATGCATATTTCTTTCCTGCAAACGTATTATCTTACTGTTTTGCTATCACAGTTTGGTTATTATCAATTGCTTTAGGGTATTTCCAGCTCTAGGAAGTTGCTAACAAATACATCGGATGAGAAGCCAATTTCATCTCCTTTGAGTCCTACCTTGGCATTGAGTAGTGGGAAATCTGAGAAGCAGAAGACGTCCTCAAAACCTGCAAAAGTTCAAGCAATTTTAAAAAACATAAAACAGGTACAGGGGGTCTGATGTCAATAGTTGAGTTGTTTAAAATGTGCTGAATGCGGAATGGAGGAAATTTGTTCCATGTTTTTCTATAGAATTGATACTGTTACTATTGGAAATTATTTGTGCCCCTCTTTTCCTACTCATTGCATTTATTACCCCTACTATAGAATGAGTGGATAAATTGGATATATCCTGTTTTGCAGTGCTTCAAACTATAAATTGACATGAAATTTCTTTTATTTGACTGAAATTTATATCTTCTCTTCCTCTTTGCTAGACACCTTGGGTATTCTGGATATCTAGTTTGTAACCTAGATGGCTGTCTGAGCAGCCAACTCAAATTAGCTTGGCAGTCCTTTGGCTTATCAACTCTATAACTTGTTACATTGTTATGTTTATGGTATGTTAAGGTATATAATAATGACAAGTATAAAGTTTTTCATGAAACTGTGAATTAAATGGTAGTAGCACATATTAAGAAATCCAATTCACATAACCCAGTCTATGAATTTTCTTGTTGAGCATGACATATTAGATGGTTTATGTCAGCCAAGGGTAGACATTTAAAGCAAAAGGTTTTCAATGTCTGCTTATAAATGTTCTAAGCAACTAGTTAGCTTTGCTTCTTCATGTACAATATAATGACTTGAATTTTACTCTTTTTGTTTGCCCTTTGTTTAATTTCTCAATGTGTGGTTTCAGAGTCCTAAGAAGGTTAACTTGGTTGCTACTTTAGTTCGTGGCATGCGTGTTGAAGATGCATTGTTGCAATTGCAAGTGACTATTAAGAGAGCTGCTAAAACGGTCTACCAGGTTATTTTTTTAACTATACTTTTGCTGTGGCCATGCCTACCCAAACTTTTGAGTTTAAGGCTCGGATGATGTAGACTTTTGTGTGCTCATAGAATGATTGAATAGTAAAGATCATTATAGATCCATTATTGGGAGACTGTAGGTAAATTGGTTCCATAAGTTTGTAGAGAAATTGCAGTAATATAAAGTTCTAAACTGAGGTGCTATCAGAATTTGACTGGTTTTAATAAATTATCATAACTGTTTGTCTTGTACGGGAAGTAGTATCTGCAGTTTGTGCGTGTGTGGTTGATTTTTGTTCTGCAAGATATATTGCAAGCAGCCATGTATCATCATGTAGATCTTTCTTGTTTTAAAATGATTGATTTTTCTACTTATCTAATTTTAAATCAGTTTCTTACAGGTTATTCATTCAGCTCGTGCAAATGCAACTCACAATCATGGATTGGATCGAGACCGTCTTCTTGTTGGTAAAATGCTGCAATGAACTGGCTCTTGTACATTCAATTTTTTTTTGCTCCACTCACTCTGCGTCTTCTACTTCTCTGCAGCTGAGGCATTTGTTGGAAAGGGCTTTTACAAAAAGAGAGTATCCTACCACTCTAAAGGGAGAGCTGGAATTAAAATGAGACCAGAGTGCCGACTGACTGTGGTAGTAAGGGAGACAACGCCTGAAGAGGAGGCTGAGATTGCGCGCCTAAAAGTCAGCAACTTCAAAAAGCTGACTAAGCGGGAGCACCGGCTTGTACCTCATAAGCTTATCGAGACCACTCCTATCTGGAACCGCAAAAGCAAAGCTGGCAACCGTGAAGCAAGTCATATGGCTGCATGAAGTGGCAACCCTGCCGTGTTTTCTCATCCCTAAGGACAGTTTTTTTTTCAAGTGTTAAACGGCATCTTCTCTTGCTTTTCATATTTTTAAGAATGAGTGATAAAACTGGCAGGTTTTTCCTGAGTCTTAAGCAAGAGTTTGGAACAAAACTGTACTTATTTCCCAGATTGATTTTCCAAGAGAATAAATTGATCTGCCATCAAAGAATTTTCCGATTGAATGACCGGTCCGCTTTCTAAAACCTCAGTATTGCTTGCAAGTACTGGTTTGCTATTAGGCTATTAGCTTAGCATCATCTAATAGTGCCAATTTTGAATTCATGTTGGTGACAATCTGACAGATATTCATGATGAGAAGCATAGCTCATACAAAAACGAAAGCTCGGTCATTGAATTTGCTAATATTGACTGAAGCCTGGTAGATCTAATGAAGAGCTGCATTGTTGCGGGTTTCAGAGACGAAGAATTTACAGCACAGTTTCATGGGACTGGTTTGCAGCCTTTTTGTTGTTCTATTGCAAACACAAAAATCAAACAAGTTAACGAGATAGATGGTCAATGACGAATACAATAATTAGTTTGGTTGAAAATGCTACATAATTACATGGTTCGAGCAGATGGCAAGCTACCTCAGTTACATTTTCATCATGTACAAGTGCCATTGCTTGAACTGAAGGAAGGCCACCACCTCTCCCACTTTTTCGTTTTGCAATTTTACGAACAGCAGAGATATCGATAGTGAAGACAGGGACATTATAGTTATCAACCCAATGGGTCAAGTCACTCCAGTTACAGCACCACCTTTTGCTTGAGTCACTTGAGCAGGCCCTCATTTGGCTTCAATGGCAAGGATTCTGATTGCAACTGATTGCAGCCCTCCTATCCACTTGTTACCATCTGAGCTAGGCCTTGTTGGAGCCACGTGCTGAATGTGTGGCTGAGCGTGCATTTGGTGTCCTTCAAGCATGATTTGCAATTGTTCATGCTCCTACTCGATTTCTTTGAACTAATACACTCAACAACATTATGCTGGCATGCATCATACTGCATAACATGATTGTCGAAGATGTGAGAGATTCATACAAGCTAGTTGACATTTATGCATATGAAAAAAATCAATGAAAGTCCTCCCTTTGCAAAAAAATGTCAAACAATACGATAGACGTGATGAACTTCATCCAACATCAACATCGTGTAAGAGATAGAGAAGTTCATTCCTAACTCAAACTCGACGTTATTCATCATTTGTGGCACTTTTATAGTGAAGAATGAACTTGTATTTTGGATGTGTAAAACGAATTTGCATAAGTGTGTCCTGATTCTCTTTGTTTGCTTTAAATGAAATGGAGCTATTGTGATAAAGTACAAATGCAGTTCATGTTCATAGTTGGAAAAGAGGCATCAAAAGTCATAAAAATGTTCTCTACTTCAACCATATTAAACATACAAACTTGTATTGATAATAAAGATTCATATTCCATGAGCTACCATCAAAGTTGATACTTTGAGGTTTAGCAAGTATCTCTGCCTGGATTGATTACACGTAGGCATGCACGCTGCACATCACTCAAGTTATTTAGTAGAGTCATTATAATATCAAATTCTCTCTCTTTCCTTTGTTGCTCAACCTTCTCCCTTTTGCAATTGCTCTCTGCTTCTCACTTTCAGCTCTTTGACTGGTAGCTTCTGCCCTAACTTTCTCAATTTGAAGCTCATTCTCGATTGATCACCAAATGATCCTACCATTCCTTATTAACCCTCTCTCTTTCGACTTTAGCTAATGTTATTCTTTCTTCAAGCTCTTTCTCCTTGTCAGGAGTCAGTTGCACCAAGATCTCTGAAAGATCTTTGTTGTCGGTCTTACCTTTCGTTCGCTACTCCTTTTTAGCTTTTCAACCAAGTGGCCTGTCTATCTCAACACTAAAAATAAAATAAAATAGTTTACTCAAATTCACAGATTGTCTATCTCAACTGGTAGAGTTTTCTCATAGCAAATTCAAATGACATAGTTTACTAAAACAACACAATAAATTTTTACCTTGTCAAGTTCATTGGTCCCAGATGGTCAAGAAGCCTCTACTTGACTTAAAATTCTAAAAACTTGTTAACGGCAAGTTGGATGGATGCCCATCGGCTACTTAACAAACATTCGACACATAATATATTATTAGGGCCTCTACTAGCATTTTAAGCGACCATGATTCTAATCCAAAATGTATTTGCCTTTTGGTTGGTACCTTGGGCTACGTCAATGCTTGTGTTTAGCCGTGTGGATACCAAAATTTTATCCTCTTTGGTTGTGGAGTTCACATCACGATTGACAGTCTTCTTTTTAGGTGCAACAAATTCTTCACACGAAAGAGTTATTTGAACACTGCCTTCAACATTAGCATTGTAGTAGGCATCATCATCAAGGAAGGACTCAAATTCATCTTCAAATTGGGGTGTCCATTGTATTGGGCTGAAAGATGTTGCACAAAAGAGAACTATTACCATTAAAAGAGAACTATGTCTAGTAGCAAAAGACATGATAATCACGGTAGAGTAATAAAGAATTCATATCAGTGTGTTTAGTTATGGCGTTTCTTCTCCAGATCAAGCACAAATGCCCAAGAGTAGAGTTACACAATAAGATTAAACTAAACCCATTGCTTATGATCAACCCAATAAGATAACAAAGAAAGAAAACAAACCTACATGTAAACCTTATAGTAACATCATTCAGATTTTGCATTAAATAAGCAAATTCAAATGAACACAAGTTCATCCATCATGCTCAAGTGGATATTCTCCCTCAAACAGTCCGAGAAATATCGGATTATTACAACAATTTCTCACATAGAGCTTCCATTTCGTGGAACTAGGGCTTCGAAATTGGTTTGAGATGTTATCTAATTAAAGATAAGTTGTTATCGCCAGATGTGATGAAAACGAAGATCTTGACGGCGAAAATAAGAGGTCTTCCTAGAATAGGGAAAGAACTTTCGAGGTAGAGAAAGATAGATTAGCTCGATTTATTTAATTGAAAACTAATGGTTGCTTCTGCTATAGAAAGACACCCATGCCAGTTGAAAGTCGCACTATAGCAAACAATGGTTTTGGCGTCGATGCTCTAATTTTCCTATTTTTACGAAATGAATGATTGTATTACATTGTGACCAAGTGCTATTACATTTTTTGGACGGAAATATTGGAGTAGATTGTGACCAATATTGTATTACATTATATTCTGAGAATATAAATTATAATACATTGTGTTTTTGTCAACATAGGAATATATATTATTGACAAAGTAACCAATTACATTGTAAAATGGAACAATTTAATTTGTATAAAAATACAAAACAATTCACTTATTCAACAAATGGAATTTACAGAAAATGTATTACAATTTTTCTAACAAAAAAACAATGTAATATAATCCAAAATATAATGTGTTACATGTATTACAAAGTTTACTGTATCACAATATACCAACAGAACAAAACAATATATATATATATAGCATCTAGGAGACAATACAATATACAAGTTTGTCAATGAATATTGAACATTGTAATTTCAACAGATAACAATGCAGTTACTGAAATGTCATCAACTGAATCAAGCAACATCCCAGCATCGGCACACAAGTTCAATAAACTCATATGTACTCTCAATTAGTTCTATCGAATTACCTTGTGATTAAGAGATTGTAATAATTGAAAAAAAAATGGAATTAAGCACTGCCACAAAACGGTTTATTCGTATAAAACAAACGTGCAGTGCCTTATTGCATTGGAATAAGAGAAAATATAATAAGGGCTGAATTAACTACGGTCAACTATGTAGTTAAAGAGAGAGAGATAGAGAAGCGGGAAGAGTAAACATCAAAACGACAATTGTGGTTTCACATAAATTTTCCTGTTTTCTCTTTCCTTGTAAGAATCTATGTGGCATGAAGACATGGATAATGTATGTTATGAATAATTTTTCCTATTTAGACACTTATAATAATAATAATAATGTGTGATCTTAAGGCATCAGATAGAGATTCATCACTCTCTACGCAGTTTTTTTCGGATTCTAGGTAAACATTTTTCATCATTATTTATGTTAAGGGCGCATGCTATTATTTTTCGTAGGGTTGTTATGATAACGATAAATACCGACTTACGGGTTTTCTAGTGAAGTGATATACAGTTGCCAATTTTACCTACTGTTTAGAATATTAATTATGTTTGACCATTTAGAATATTTATGTCTTTTCTCATACCAATCAAAATGCACGCACATGTCTATTTAACGGGAATAATAGTCAACCTATATATATATATGCGTGTATATCTTTTATATATTAATTAATTAATCCCATATATATAGGCAGCATATATGCGTTTATCTTTTTATATATTAATTAATTGAACTTTTTCCACAGTCCACAGTCCTCCCTCAGTACAAACTCTATATAGAGAGGAGTCAAAGAGGATTAAACGGAAGAGAATATATCTATCATGAAGAGGCCAAGGTTGTTATCACTGGATTCAATGGGAGAAGTCGATCGCATCTCGCACTTGCCGGAGCCACTTATCCACCATGTGATGTCGTATCTCCACCGACGTGACGCGGCCAGGATCAGTGCCGTCTCCTCGAAATTCATGGACGCCTGGTATTCGTTTCCGATTGTCGATTATGATATTAGTGATTGGAAATTCAATCGTACTCATCATGACGGCCACAGTAACCGTAGAACTAATCTGGATGAAAACTTGTACAAGTTCATCAAAGATGTTTACTATTCTCTCCAATTTCGATCGTGGGATATCAGTTGGCACGAGTTGAGGCTCCACGCTCCAACCCAAGCGATGATTCGATTCCCCGTGAACGAAGGGTTTGTTACCAATGATTTATTCAATTGGGAGAGCGCTCGTGAGTTGGTTGTTTTGGCTCTATTGAAAAATGTAAAATCCGTCGATTTGTGTTTTTGTGTTCCGCAGTTTAGTTTGCCGGATCAATTGTTTTCTACCCGGTCGATCACAGTATTGAAATTGGACGGGTGCCTGATAGATCAGTCAGATCTTGTAATTGACGGAAACTTCTCAATTGTGGATATGACTATAAAACGGTGCCGTGGCTTACAAACAGTGAAAGGATCGAGTGATAAGCTCCTAATGTTCAAGATAGTAGACTGCCCAGGATTAAACCAGATTGATATTTCAAGCCAAAAACTGCACAAGGTGGAGATTATCAAGTGTAGAGGAATACGAGAAATTGATATTAAAGCATCCAGTCTCGAATCCTTCACATTTTCCGAGTCAAAAAATCCATTTAACCCATGTTTGATTAAAATCAAATCATGTAAGGCGATAAAGAAGGTAACATTGAAGGAAGCATTCGTTACAGATGGATGGATTAGAGACCACTTACCCAAATTTCCTCTGCTGGAGGTCTTTGAGCTGCATAACTGTTATACATCCAGAGATTTGTACTTGACGAATGCTAGTGTATTCAGAGTGATGATCAGTTGTTGCTATGGATTGGAAAATCTCATGGTCAACGCATCGAATCTCGAATATTTCGAGTATTGTAAAGGGTGGGAACAGCTTCCATGCAAGTTCAACATAAGAAATTCACATTATCTCAAGAGCCTGATCTTATACTCAGCTTGCGTAACGGACGGGTGGCTTGAGTTTGAGCTGCCACGCTTATTCCCATTCCTCAAGCATCTGAAACTCTCTGCTTGTGGTGAATTGAGAAAACCTAAATTTTCTCACTCCAATCTTGAGTCATTGGACCTGTCTGATTGCTCTCAGTTGGAGGAAGCCAAGTTTCGGGTACCAATGCTGAGTTCCTTTGTGTATCGCGGCGAATTGATATCGACTATAGCAGTCGATGCACCGCGTCCAGATGTCGAGCTCTTTCCTAAGGTGCCTCCATGGATGGAAACTGATTATCAAATTTATGTTTGGTGGGAGGGTTTGAGGCAGTTTCTTGGGAATTTTGGTCATTCCAACAAGTTAACGCTTGTTTGCCCTATAGACAAAGTAAGTTTCTCAGTCCTCAACTTCCTTTAATTCACACTGGCTGGCTGGCATTGTAATTGTAACTCTCTTTTCTTTTTTCAGTCGCTTGTTTTTCCTGAAGACTTCAAGGAAACTTCATGTTCTCCATTGCATGATCTCAGACATTTGGCAGTAACTATCACCCAATGCTCACCCGAGAATTTTGTACGACTGTTGGATAGCTTGCTTTGGCTTGCTCCTCGTCTGGACACCATATCCGTTAATTTCCGCAACAAAGAGAAAACATTGAAGGTATATATATATATGGCCTGTAATCTTTGAAATTTTCAATTCCTAGTCAAGCTAAAGCCACACAGTATCGTTAATTAACTTAACGGCTGCAGAACAGGGAAACATACATCAACGGATTACATGGTTCTCTGTAGAGCCAAAACACAACCAGAAAAAAGTGCTGGCCGTATTCATTAAAATAGACTTCTCTAGCAAGCAGTTCATAAAATCTTTTTTCAGTGATACTCTAAATACGAATAAACTGTTTATAGTCATAAATTTTTTGGATTAGTTGTAAATAAGAATTAATTTCACATTGTAATAAGTTGTAATTTTTTAGGTCCCGTCTTAATATATATTACATTACATTAAATGTTTAATATATATATATATATATATTACATTAAGATGTATTTCCGACCTATCATCCACATAATTATCTCATTCCTCTTCTTGTCTTATTGCAACAATGATTTTTTCTTCAATTAAAGCAAACACGACTTAAATATTAATGCAGTGCATATTTTTCTTATAACACTTGCACTAAGGATAAATAAGTCAAAATAATAATTTTTGTAATTGCACCTCTATTAAGTTATAACCTTCTCATCAGGGGCGAAGCCAGAGTAAAATATGAGGGGGGTCGACTCACAAGACAATAAACTTAAAAAAACTCAGTTATAAATTATAAATTACCTATGAAAATTCATTTACAATTGTTCCCTACGAGATTTCATAGAGTGAAAACGTTGCATGATAAAATTAGTTTGGTCTCGACATCATGACTATAGAGATATTTTACGATATTCTACTGTATTTATATATGATAATATATGTACAGCTCAACTCTTGCTTCTCTTGCCATTTTTTTATTCTTCGACCGCCTAAATCAATCTCTAGCCGTATACATATTTAAATTATTCTTCTAGTGTATTTGGAAATTGACTCTGAAATTGCCGTATACATACTTAAATTAATGTGTATCCCTTTAATCTACCTCTTTTTTACTCTCTTAATTCTGCACTTTATCTTGCAGTTTCTATACGACAAGAAAGTGAGTCCAGAATTGAAGGATGAATTCTGCTACTGCTGGAAGGGTTTAAGGTACTGGCAACATTACCTTACAGAAGTCACAATGAAGAACTTCGATGATGAGATCGAGAAAAGAAGTCTCCATATGTATTTCTTCAAGAAATCAATGAGGTTGAATGCTGTTCATTCCGCTTAAACAAATGCAAAATTAGTAAAAATCAATTTTAGGTATTGATAGAGTGATCAATCGATGTAAATGAACCTGTTTTGTAATTATTTGATTCAAATCCTTTGGTGCTTATTTAATTTGGTTAGGTTAAGCATTATGCATGCTTTACTGGATATGGATTGTTTGCATGCATTCGAGAGATGAGCTAGGATTCTTCCAAACAATGTTATCTATATAATTTTAATTTTTAGACTTGTATGTTAATCTATTTTTCCTAGCTAATCATTGATTTATTTTCAGGTTGTCTACTCTTATATGGTTAATATAATATTAGCTAATGGAACCTGCAATTATTGATCTCCATCTTCTTCTTTTTTAAAAGAGGATGGTACCTCGAAATTTTATAAACAACCTCGCTTATCTTTTGGTAATCAAATGTTATATTATCACACTCGTATACCTGGGGTGTGTTTAATAGAAGTATAATGATTACAAGGATAATTAAAACTACATGGATAAACAAATACTCATATTTGGTAGGTATGTATATTATTTATCCGAGCAATTTTTTAAGGCAATTTTTTTAATATTTTGGGTGTAATGATTATTCATGGGGAGAGGTGGATAATAATTATCATAATAATACATTTCACTCCTATTTATTACTATTTTATCAAACACACAAAGATGAATTCTCCTATAATGAAGTTTTAAAAATGAGTTCCTAGCTTCTAGGGTCAAAAATATTTGTTTAAAATCTGGAAAAAAATATAGTTGTATTTTTGATGAACTTTACAAATCCAATAATATATATTTTGTTTGAAATAAAAATCAAATTTAACATGAAGAGTGCATGATAATTACGGTTCGTTGGCTATAAAATAAAATAAAAATGTTATCCACCTTTCAAGTTACATTTGAGTCTTGTTTTGAACAAAATATATATATTGGATTCTTAAAATCAATCAAAAAATAAATATAACTTTTTCAAAAAACAAATTAAGTATTTTGAATCCCAAAAGTGAATTTAAAAGTTAGAAACACATTTTAGAACCTATAGAAGAATTCTTCCTGCAATAAATATATTGTTTTAGTATGTATTGGCTTGTAATTTCACTTTACATGCATATGTTAGATGATGAAGAAAATTAAGAAAACAAAATTAAAGACAAATCTATTTTCATTTGAGTGAGTTCATCAATCCTCTTAAATTTTCGAAGTCTAAAAAATCTTGAGAAGATATTGGCAGATCCAAAATAAAATAAAATATATTTGACTCTGAATCTAATGGTGACATATGTTGAATGACTTGGGTCGGGCCAGACGAGGCAATCACAATGATGTGCAAGTTGATGGGCCATTAATTGCTGATGTGGTTATATTGAAAAATGTGTTTTATTGATATGATTATATGAATGATGAGTTTTGCTAATGTGAATGAGTATGTGACTTGACTTTTGGGTAATAGAGATAAGTCTCAAAATTAGTTTTAGTAGAGAAAGGATGGAGGAAATGAATGTTAATGGCTTGACTAATGAGATTGTATTGAAAGATGTGTTTTGTTGATGTGACATTATTGAGATATATATTATGCTGATTTGATTGTATTGAGAATTGTATTTTTATGAGATAGATGCAGGACCCACTTTTAAAAAATCATGGGCCATTAGGGGATGCATCATTGTGGTTGCCGGTTGTGCAATCCAGTTCTATTTCTCAAAATTAATTATCCTTAACCTTTTTAATTTTTTCTTTGCTTTTATGTGCTTCTTCATTGGATAGTGGTATCAGCGCACAGCGTCACAATGCTGATATGGTAGTCATGATCCACTCAATACGTGATATATATCACATTAGATCCCAGTCACAAAATGATTTTTTCTCCAACTCTCTTGAGTAATTATTCAGTTGTCCGGACGTATTTTCACATGGCACACTCAAGGATAAGGATGTGTATGATATTCACATGAAAATTATGTCAATCAAATATTAATAGAGAATACATATTGATGTCAATCACACCATTAAATATGTCACATGGAATATGCGCCCGAACTATTGAATAATTTATCAACTCCCCCTCTTTCTTTTACCTAACCTCACCTAGATCCAGAGAAATAAGCGGCACATTGAAATCCATCCCCGGAGGCAATCGTGAGGGGATCCAATCAAAGAATATGCCATAATGCATACCTTGCTTAGATCATAGAACTTCTCCTAAAACAATAGCTTAATGATTGGTATCTAATGATTCATGAATTAAATCCATCTCCAATACAAAGTAAGGCTGAGGCAGGAGGAAGCTGACTCCAGATCGGCCAAAATCTGGGCAGTGACGATTTTTTTTTTTCTCTGCTTGGTTATGAAAATGAAGAAGTTTCTGCCACTTCATAAGCTCATTGAGACCACTCCTATCTGGAACTGCAAAAGCAAAGACGGAAACCGTGAGGCAAGTCATATGGCAGCCATGAACTGGCTACCTTGCAGTGTTTTCTAATCCCTAAAAACAATTTTTTGAAAGTGTTAAACTGCATCTCCTCTTGCTCTCCATTTATTAAGAATTGTGCAAGCATGAATGATTAAACTGACAGGTTTTTTCAGAGTCATGAACAAGAGTCCTGATCAACGATTGCTTTTATTTCTAGGATTGATTTGCCAAGAAAATAAATGGATCTGCTAGTCTTACCTGCAAGTAGTGTGACTTCATGACTTGCAATTATGCTTAGCTTAGCATCATCTGATAATGCTGACATTTATGATGAGAGGAATATCTCATATAAAATCATAATCAAATTCTAGTGTGCTTGAGTGACAGACATATGACTCGATAGGCATAAATCTTAGGCTTATAGGTTCATTCATACACAAGTAGAATTGCAGATTGGTATGTGCATCCACAAACCTTGACGGGAGCAACAATGCTTAGAATTGAAGAGGAGAAATACAATAAAATTAATTGAAGTAGCACATGAATTGAAAGGAGAGACAAACAAACAGAGACCAATGTCAACAAATAACACTGTAAAAAGGGTCAGTTCTGAGCATCAATATTCCGGTATCTGAAGATTTCGACACCCAGGTAATCAACTGGACCATGAACGGCAACATGAGGCTTCCCGATTTTCACACGAACAGCAGATATCTGGGATTGCTTTGCCAGAGTGTTAGATGCAATGAGTTGAGCCACTGACTCGAGAAGATTATGAGGCGGTCCTTCAACAACATCTTTAGCTATGCTGCTCACACACCCAAATAAACCAATAGGGAAACACATTACTGATTACTCTCCAAACCAAGACTACTAAACCAGTTAACTTTTATACACAGAAAGCTGAATAGTTGATATTATATATTCAACAGACAAAACTCACAGCTTAATAACGTAGAAAAATGTTCATTTAGGGTAATGGATCATAATGAAGATTTCAAGACACCCATTGGAACATTGAAGCAAAACATTTGAAAATTTTCCAATTAATGAGATCCCAACTAGTTAAATACGCCCCAGCCCTAGCAAGTTTCAACTAAGAAAATGAAATAATCAACTTAAAGCTCACCGGTAGATATCAGTGTAACTAACAGTATCTGTCAAGTGGTCAGATTTTCCAGCTGCACGAAGATCCATCCAAGCATCTACATCTATCAAGAACTTCTGGCCCAACTTCCTTTCCTCATCCAACACTCCATGATAGCCATGGAACTTCAATCCCCTTAATATAAGTTTGTCTCCTCCCAATGTCTCAGTATCTTCCATAATGCTCCTGATAAATAGCAATCTCATTAAATATGCACTCAAAGAATGCATTCAAATACAAAGAGGACTGCAAAAAGAGATGCAAAATCCCACATTACCAAAATAGCCCCACTAAACCCTAATCATATTTACAAAGTTCAGGCTAATCCGAGCATCTGAATCGGCTGCAAATGTATATTCGATTTTCGACCGGTACCAACCCAAAAACGGAAGTATTTATAGCAATCCAGGTAGAGAAGGTGCTTCTACTCATGCCTAGATTTCAAATTCTTTAGCCCCTTTGTTGTTACCATAGCAGAAGAAACTCAAATTTAGGCAGTCCAAAACAAAATCAAATACTGAGACCAAATCAAAATTGACAACGTAAACCGAATCAAACACCCAAAATGAGAAACTCTACAACATCCATCCAAAACCGGCTCAAACGCAGCAGGGAAACCTTCGAATTACCTGTTCAGAAGTAAAATCTGTGAAGCAAGACCAGAGAAAAGAGGATTTTGCAGGACTGGAGATGGTAGCTGACGAAGGATAACAACTATTATCGCTTGTTCTATTTAAGTGCCAAGGTAAAATCCCGATTCAAATATTAAAATTTTACAGTTTTACGATTATACCCATATAAATCTAGTTATATTTAGGTTTGACAAAAGTCTGTCCGGTCTCGATGATCAAATTAAACAAAATTCGAACATAAATTTTATACACGAAATCTGGGTCCAAATATGAACATTGCGCTCGATTTAAAACAGAATTCGGGTTCAAACACTAAAATATTGTTTGATTTGCATATACAAATTTAAATTAATTATGGCTGAGCGGTACCCACCTTGTCAAAACTCTTAACGGGGGAAGTGGAGGTTGTGAGTTCGAACCCTCGTAGAGACATTCGACCACTTCTAAAGCGGCAGGTGGTCCCTACCGTAAGGCTGCACATCCTGCGACTTACATCTGTCAGTGACTCCCAGAGCAGGGAACTGGCAGACGGATTTCGGTTTCTCGACCCCAAACCGAAGTACGTCATAAAATTCAAACTAATTCGGGTTCAGACATTTAAATATATAGCAAAACCCTATATTTTCCAATCCAAACCCGAAACCGAATTTTAGTAGCCCAAGTCATTTTATCAAGTAACCAAATTTAACAAATTTCGATTTTGTGGACCCACGTTCCGTTCATTTGAAGAAAATCAACATCTCACATAAATGAAAAAACTTATCACGGAAAAAACAATTAATTTATAGTATTTAGACAAAAAAAAATCACTAATATTTCTTATGGTGACAAACAAAGGCATAGCTAGTACTAGTATAAAGCCCACAAACAAAAGGCTTAGACAAAATATTATCACCATGGTCCCCCACAAATTTGCAAGGTAGTTCTTATAGCTGTTAGCTCAGCAGAGTTGGCATCCATACCATCAACTAAAGGGCCAGTCCCATTTCTATGTTGTAGGTCATTAGACTTGTACATTACAGCAATACTTCTTTTAGAGAAGAGAAGCAACAAAGTACTAACACAATACATCAGTAAAGCCTAAACACATGTAGCTCAGACTATAACACCACCAAATTAATTAGTCTAGATGACCACTCAAACCCATGCCAAAAAAAGAGAGACTGGTACTCAAAAATACTAACACAACACATCAATAAAGCTCGCCACATATAGCGTAGAGACTCAGACTACAACACCATGACATTAGTCTGGTTGACCACTTCATACCCATGCCAACAAAAAAGACCAGTACTCAATCACAATAAAACAAAAGTAGGTAGAGCGGTAGCCAAAATTCATTATTGTCCTTTTTTTTAAGGAAGATGCATTAACTCAACAAATCAGAGTACAAAACATCCATTAAAAAAAGGGAGGAACAAGCTCCCACCTCCCAGAATCTAACAAAGAAAGAGCCGCTCTAGCAAATGAGCTGCACAATTCGCAGATCGTCTAACAACTTAGATAATTTCCATGCATCCTCACCAAGACCAAGTTAACCTAGCAATAGCAGGAAAACCATAGTTTTCATCAGTTTTTATATCTTTTACGAACATAATGTTGGGATGCAATGTAGTTGGGAACTGACTAAGATATACATTCTCATAGTTAATTGATCCCGATCTTGAAATTCTTTGTGTAGGGAGTGGTGTAGTATTGTAGAGAGATGAACAATTGTGTTTAGATAGTTCTTGAGAATGAAAAAAATCGTGCAAAACAAAGTTTGATGCTTTACCAAGGGTAGATATGTCTTCTCTCTTTTTTGAGGAGGAGCGTATTGATGAACAACTGTGTCTACTTGGTTCCTAAGAATGGTTCAAATCATGCTAAATGAACTCATATACAGACGAATTTCCATGAGTAGATCTATCTACTTTGTTTTTTGATGATGGGCATCCACAAATATTTGTCTTTACAACTGGTTGAAGAAGTGCAGTAATAGATGAATTAATCAACTCCTTTAACTTTCTTAGTAGGCTTACTTTACTAGGCCTTGACTAATACTTAAATTTTTTGTGTGAACAAATGTAGCTTGACGGTACAATTGATATCAACATTTCAAGGAGAAACACATGGCAATAAGTCAAGTCTCTTCTAGAATTAATCAACGCAAGCAAGTGGTATAAGAAGACCTTCATTTATTTGTGTATATTGCAAGCTAGTGCGCACATGAAAATTCGTTACTTGTACGAAGTTTACATCTGGAAGAATAAATGTCTTCTCCAACAATTTTACATCATTCAAATGCCAACCAAATAAGATTCAATGCATCAATTGAAACAAAATCTCGTAATTCTCCAAATTGCTTTGTTTTGAATCTATGCTAGACAATATTTTTGCATTTTTCCAAACTAGATTTTAGTGATGTAAATTGACATTGGATGAGCTGATGAATAGATGACACTGCTGCCTCCAATTACGACTACGATGTGCTCAAGTATCTTTCAACTTAGAATGTTGACTTTTAGTTCTGTTTGTTGTCACATTTCCGAAATGCATACATGACGTCAATCATACATCTTTAATATAATTCACAGCCTTAGAGTAGGCTTGTAAATTTACCTCAAAAGTAGATAAATTGTACAGATACACATTCTTGATTTCTGATATCAGTAACGTGTGCCACATGGAGTAGAATGCATCCCAAGATTGCTTATCTTGAAATGATTTTTTGTGGTTGGCTATAACAACTCTGTCGATGTGCTATGTACATAGTAGTTTCATTACCTCAGAAAACACTTGGGTACATGACCCCATTAATATCAAATCTCCATTAGTGACAATAACTCTTGGAGTAATGCATTCATCAATTGTTGACTGCAAACAATTCATAGTCCAAGTATAGTTGTTCACATTTTTTGATTGCATAAATATAAATATAATGCAAAATGTCATGTTCATTGAAGTCACACCGACAATCTCAAATAGAGGCATCTTGAATCTGTTAATTTTATAGGTAGCATCTTTTAGTAATACGTGCAGGAATGTACGCAATAGTTCCAACGAGCCTAGATGTGCAAAAAATAATTCTTCAAGCTCATTAGTCTAAGCATTGGTTTGATCAAAGAAAGCATACCACGCTGGTGTAACAATGACATGAGTTATTACATTTGGCATTTACCAGGTTTCTCTACAGTCCAAAACTTCTGACGTGCATTGTATATGGTGATAATAGTGGACATGTTGTTCAGATCCCTATTCTTCAACGTATACAAGAGGTTTCATGGCTTAACCAAATTCTTAGACAAATCTACTAATATATCATTTTTAGTAGCAAAAAGCGTACCCACCTATGCATGACCTTCCATATGTAATTTCGCGGAATGGTTATGCGTTTCACATACGACACTTACCATCCAATTATCATATGTGTTCAATTTCAACCATTTCATTCTGAATGGACATTCTATTTTTCTTGTGCCAGTTAATCGTGTTGAGATTTTTTTACTTTTGTAGGTGCCGCCACATTCACATTGTAACAATAATTTTGGTCTCCTCCCAAATCCACCAATTTCTGAACTTCTCATAACAATAACAAATTCCAAATTATGTCCTGTACTTTGAACCCATTCAATTAAAGATTGGCTTGAATTGAATACCTGAAAATAATAATTAAGATATGAATTAACAAAATATAACATATATGAATTTATGAATTGATAAAAGATAACATATATAAATTTAGTTATGTAGCATATCATGGCAGTGGAAAATTCATTCGTAACATCTACTTTAATATTTTCTTCGCTCGCATCCAGAGGTTTCTCTTCTTGTTTTATTTCATCTAAGATAATATCATAATCACTTGATAATCTTATATCTTCAACCTAAATTTTTCGATGATCCATATTAATGTGAAATCTACAAATTGACAAAGTAGTTTCCAAAAACTAAGATGTGTGTGGTTAGTTTTGTACACATCACATTATATATATAGTATGCCCATGTGTGTGGTTAGCTTTATACACATTACATGACCCCTTCATGAAAATATGACTCGTTTTTTATTCAAAATTTATTTCTATATGATCCCCTCATAAAAATATGACACGTTTTTTACTCAAGGTTTATTTCCACATATTCCCCTCTCATGTGATATTATATTGACATGTCGATTGTTAGTGGTGGCTTGTGACTTTACTAAAGGGAGCGACATGGCAAAGCCTAGAGGTTTGATTGTCAATTTTTTTTTTTGGTTTTTTTTTTTCTGAACTCCAAATTTTTCCTATAAACTTTGACCAATTACATAATTACATGACGTGTGGAGGCCCGTATGTATTATTAGATTTATCATATTTTTGCTTTGATTTTTGTGTTTCAAATTTTTTTCAGCAAAAGGCAACCAATTCGCTAACATGTTGCTGATAATTGGGTGGCACAATTAAAAGTTTTGCTGCCTAAATGATCACCGAACTAAGAGACTTAAGCTTTTGGTTCGTGCCAAATGTTGATTATGTACACGTGCTAGTCAACATGCATGTTGTACATAAATGTGCATAGAATCCCCAGGTCTCGATCTCCCTCCACCCCCAACAATCAAAGACTAAAAGTCATGGTGTAATGTAGAGAGAAAAAAAGTTGATGGTTTGCTTCAGAGTTAAGACATAAAAATACCAACATAGAAAGCTCAAAACATAGAGAAGAGGGCCCTCGATCCACTTTTCCTTTTGCAGTGATGTGTGCAACATTCATGAATTGGCCATTTGTTTATGGAGCAAGAATTTTTTACATGACAAAACAAAAACAAAAACAAAAAAAAAGGTAAAGGAAAACAAAAAAGCATACAAGCCTTCCATTGAATTTCTTCTTTATTAATTAATTAATTTGAAGGGAGGGCATTAGTGCGATGGGTATATATAGTTGTTTGTATTTCTTCATTTGAAAAAAGTTTGTGTGCATTATATACAGAAAGTCTTAACATATATATATATATACTCATAAAGATCTAAAAAGAAGAGAAGAAACACAAAGCTACCTAGCTCCTTTCATGAATGGTCGGCTCACAAAGTTAACTCTAATTTGTTTTCTTTTTCAAAAAGTTATTTGTACTTAGTTAGCAAATTCCACTACATTATATTATCCAATTACATATTTGCAATTTTGTGTGGTTCGACATCTAAATTAAGTATTACATTCATGAGATTCATTTATATATATTTTTTAAAAAAACTTACAACTACCACATAATTCACATGCTAAACCATTTTTAAATAAAAACGCCAACTATATATTGTGAATATTCCCTCATAGCTGACATGGAAAATCATCTCCCATCTCCTTAGTTTAAAAATAGGAAGTTACTTTACTTTCTAAAATTAGGATAAAATATTTAAGTTTTATGAAAAAAATAATAATTAAAGTGACTTTCAAAACAAGAGATGAGACACCTATTGTAAGACATGAGTGAGTCTTATATTTAGCTCACATTAATGTCACCACATCCACAACTCTCTCTCTCTCCCCCTCCCCCTCTCCCTCCCCCTCCCTCTCCGTCCAAACATGGCAATGACAATCTCTCTTCTCTCACTCCTCTCATCTCTCCTCTCTCTCTCATCTCTCCTCTCTCCTTCACTCTCCTCCTCTTCCACAGACTCCTTTGTCTTTGTTGGATGCACACAACAAAAATATGAACCAACATCACCTTTTGAGTCCAACCTCAACTCGCTCCTTACATCCCTGGTCAACTCAGCCACATACTCGTCCTACAACAACTATACCATCATGGGCTCTAGCCCACAAGACGTAGTTTATGGGCTTTACCAATGCCGTGGCGACCTGTCCATGCCCGATTGTGCAACGTGTGTAGCCCGCTCGGTGAGTCAACTCGGCACATTATGCTCCCAAACCTGCGGTGGCACGCTGCAACTCGAAGGTTGCTACGTCAAGTACGACAACGCCACGTTTTTAGGGACGGAGGACAAGACCGTGGTGTTGAAGAAATGTGGGCCGTCAGTTGGGTATGAGCCTGAACAAATGGGCCGGAGAGATGCTGTGTTGGCGGGCCTCGGTGGAATGAGCGGACCATTTAGGGTTGGTGGGGCTGGGGATGTGCAGGGCCTGGCCCAGTGTGTTGGTGATTTGAGTTTGGGGGAGTGCCAGGATTGTATTGGGAATGCGATCCAACGGTTGAAAAGTGATTGTGGAACTGCGGTGTACGGTGACATGTTCCTGGCCAAGTGTTATGCACGGTACTCCACCGGAGGGGCACATGTCGATTCCAAGTCACACAGTGGTAAGTCCTTTTTTTTTATTATTGAATTATTTCCATTTTTATTTATTCTTCCTAAAAACCGAACATTTCGCAGCGAATGAGTACTCTCTGGATCATTGCGAACTATCTACCGTGTTTTTTTTTATAACTAATTGAATTATTTTCGATAAATTCAGGAAAAGCTGTTGATGAAGGGGAGAAGATGTTTGCGATTATCATTGGAATACTAGCTGGAGTTGCTCTAATTATTATTTTTCTAACCTTCTTAATTAGAAAAGTATTTGGTGGAAATGGTACGTAAAATAATCTTAATTTGCTTTTCTTTTCAACATTAATTTCCATTAACAAGTTTTTGCATTAATATTGTTTATTTCTGATGCAGGTAAATAAAATTAACTAAGTGGAGAAGAAATGGAGTTGCTGCTTTTGGTGGCTTCTCTTTTTTTCCTCATCGTGCATAACTTTTATTATTTTCTTTACACTTTCTAGATCTCTGGATGATTATTTGAATCTTCAAAGCCAAGGCAAAAGTTGAGAAAGGAGAGAAAAAGGAAGGGTCAGATTCACTTTAACAAAAGTTGTAGTGTACGTCTTGGCATGAAAAATGGAATATTCTTTTGTGTAAAGGTGTCAAATGATGTGTTTCTTTTTGGGTTTTTGATTTTGTGTCTCTTTTTTTCTTTTTCTTTTTTTTTTATGTCCCATTTGTTGTAATAAACAACTAATGCAAAGAGCATAAGATTTGTGATGTGATCCAAGGATTCTCTCATGCATGCATGTTAATTTGTATAGATAGACTGCAAAGCAAGCCATGGAATGTTGCTTCCTTCAATAATATAGCAAACTTTTTGAGGCATGATGCAAACTCAATGCATATTAGTATTGCAACTTCATACAACCGAGTAATTGTTAGGATAAAATATCCTAAGATAAGTGAGATTTGTGTGACATTGTGTTTTACTCCAACTTGAAGTAACTTCATGTAGCTTATCATGTAGGCTCTAGATTACATGAACCAGTGTTTGTGTTTGAGTATTTGTAGAACTCTATATGTCATAAATTGTATGGAAAGTCAGCGTTTTACATGTTTTCTAGAATGACTAATGTTGAGTATTTGCAAAAGAATAAATTTATGCAAAGCAAGTTTCACATGTGAATTAATTCTTGATCCATGATTGAAGCATTGATTATTTGACGTTATCTTTGTATGTGTTTATGGTTAAATGAAAAGATCATGTTATTAGTTATTTATTGTTTTTACAAATCTCTACTACTATGATTAACACAATGCTTGAGATTTGTCTTGATATGTCTATTGAACATTTATTTAGGAAACTTTATGCAAACAATACAAACCAAAATAGTTACGTCAAAGGTATTATTATTATTATTTTAAAAAGGTTATGTATCTCTTAAAATAAATAGAGCTACCTAATTTTGACAAAAAGGGCTAAGTTAAAGGTACTATTATTATTATTTAAAAAATGTTATGTATATCTTAAAATAGAGGGAGCTACCTAATTTTGACTGTGAAAATGGCTATGAGTCCAAGGTTTCACTTCTTGAAATAAATGAGGTAATCTTATATGTTGCTTGTATATACCAAAAAATCTAGATTTAACAACCTATGGAAAGTCAATCTTTTGTATTATGTTATATGATCTTGATCTAACAAATTTTTGAGATTCAAACACAGATGCACATGAACAAATAACATGCATTATATGGTAATTTTATCTTATGTATGTGTTATTTCATTTGATTAAAAATTTTAAATCTAGAAATTATATCTATAAACTAATTTCTCTTGATTTTCTAGTTTATTTGAAATCTTTTTATGTGTTTTCATTCTCTGGGATGACCTAGTAGTGTTCTAGCTGGAAATCTTGTTCAAGTTTGTAGGCCAAATGAGAAATAAGCTACTATGTACCTCAATATTAACTGCTATGTAACTTGTCTTGCGTACTTCATCCGGCCCATGGGAAAAGGGGGGCTGTAATGCAAATTCTATACAATCTGTACCTTCTTTAAATCACCACCCTCCAAGTGATTGAAAATAAAGACAAAGTTTGATAGCAGGTCCCATTTCAATGGTGTTGATTTAAGACAAGTACACATTACATGGAATTTAAATTGCAGCCCCCCTATCCCCGGCCCATGGGTAATTACTTGATTTGACACTTCTTTTTAGACTTAAATGTGGCATAAATTTTTGGAGAGAGTAAATGAATGGGTATTTGAATTTAATAATGGGTAGAACTCTTCAATTTCAATGGACTCTGTGTCTACTCCACTTCTTACTTCCTCTTCTCCTTGTGCATTCATTCTCTATCCTCATTACACTCTGTTGTGGTATCTCTCAACAAACCACCATTCGTCCTCAATGTCCCTTATGGCCACACGCAAGAGGGTCACTAGAGGTTCTGCCTTTGCCTCTAAGAAAATGAAGACAAAGAAGGAGAAAGAGGGCACTCCAATTATACCATTTTCCAATCCTGATGCATAAGCTATTAATGAGAGAAATTTTGAGTCACAAGCACTTAGTACTGAGAGAAAAATCTTATTTTCTGAGTTGAAAGACTCTAATCTCACTCGTGTATTTCATTCTCGGTCTTGATCTCTTGTTGCTGCCCTAACAGGCACAACTAGCCCAATACTTGAGGGATATATTTTCCATTCTGAATTTCTACAATTTCTGAAATCTTATATATTCCACTTATTCCAGATGTTGAATTTGATATCTTTGATTTACCTATTGAACCACCATTGTCAGAAATTCATCAATATTTTAGTGAGGGAGAGTTCGAAACTGTTAATGACAAATTGCTCCATATATTTCTTAGATCTAGTCATAGGCTAATGAATATGTTTGTCTGTTTCACAATTCTGCCTACCGGACATCATGGAGAGTTGACAGAGAAGTATTGTAGATTACTTCATGTTATTCTCATTGGAAAGTCAAGTGTCTGCCTTCTTTGATATTCAAACACATGATGGTTGTTAAGTCTTATTAGAATCGCCCTTTCAAATTTCCTTTTGATATCATTTTGACAAAGTTGTTTGCCTCAAAAGGTATGGATATACTTGTAGATTGTTAGCCTTTTTGTCCCCTTATATCTGAACAAACTGGTATGCAAAGTCAATCTCACATAGCAAAATCTGTTGAAGTGTCTGATGATGATGATATAAGTCCTCCAAGCTTCCTACTACTGCCACAACTCTATTCCTCCACCTTTTGTTTAGGTTATTGCCCCTCCAGCTCCTATAACCTTAGAGGTTTCTACTCAGCTTGGTGTCTTGACAGCTCGAGTTTCCACTCTTTCAAACAAAGTGACCAAGTTGAGCCACGTCTTGAAAAATGTTCCTACTCAAGTATTGACCAAAGCAAAATCCTCAATTGAAATTGTTATGCCATTGTTTCATTCAGGCTCAATGAGTTGTCAAATGTCAAGCATTGACTTCCTTCAAACCGAGATTATATCATGGAATGAGTAGATTTTGGAATTGAGTGGGAAAGGATTCATCACATTGATATTTGCGGCCATATGGAATCCATCCAAAAGGAAGTGGCAGAGTGTGATGACATCCTCAATGGTTTCAAGATTTGAGCTAGGCATCATTGACTACTTTTTGTGAAAAAAAATGGGGAGACATATGTGTTTTTGTTGCTTATCACATCACAAACTGAAGTTGCTTTTATGTCTGGTATTGTTGTTTAAGTTTTTTTTTTTTTGGTGAATTGACTTGATTTTATGCTAGTTCTGTAATTGATGTTACTAATTTGATATGTTTCTTCTATTTGATGATGTTTAAATAATGTTGAGTTGTTTAATAATTGATATGATCTGAAAATGCTGATATGATAATGTTATGTTGTTTGGACATTGTCATATGTTAGCATCTCTATATTAGATTTGATTTTATGTAAGGAAGTACTATAACTTATGTTATCATGTGGGTTTGATGTATTTGTTGACAGGGAGAAGTTTATTGGTTGAGTGAGGGAGTTTCTAAAAACTTTTGGTTCTGGGAATGGTTTGTTTATATAAGTATTTTTTATGTAACAAGTATCAAGGGGGAGATTGTTAGGATAAAATATCCTAAGATTAGTGACACTTGTGTGATGTGGTATTTTACTCAAACTCAAAGTAACTTCATGTAGCTTATCATGTAGGCTCTAGGTTATCTGAACTAGTTTTAGTGTTTGCTTATTTGGAGAACTCTATAAGCACAATGACTTTGGTACACATTTTTATGAGATATAATTGATTTGGATTTTATCCTTATCAAGAGATACCACTATGGGTTGTTGTGTTTGAGATGAACTCCTAATCAAGAGATACCACTATGGGTTATTGTGTTTGAGATGGACGCTTTATGTGATAATTGTTGGATAAAGAACTCTTTTTATTAAGGTTAATATTATCTAGACTTTTTTTTATTAAAGATAAATGTTTGTGAGTCTTATCTTAATCCAGGTCTTCTATTATTTGTTTCAGATAATTATGATCAAAATCTATCTCGATCTCAGGAAGACCCGGATATCTATATATGAAGATTTCTCATAGAGTTCAATTGACCGAAGCCTTGAGCATGTTTTTATGATATTGAGAGACTGTGAGTTTGAGTGCTTTGTGTTTTTTTTTTCACAGTCTTTGAGTTTCATTTGAGTGAGTAATGTCTGTATTAAATATGAAAGAGTATGAGTTTCATGTTTAAGTGTTGTTCATTCGATTTCTCAAGTTGATCCAGCCGAGGAAAAAGAACAAAGTTCTGCACAATTGGTGTAACCTCTCAAGTTACTTTAAGGTTACTTGGATCCTACACCAAGTTCAAAATCTCTTGGAGGCGTCAAGATCAAACTCAAATCATCATTAGTGTGTTGATTTGGTTCAAAGCATACGCTGAGTCAAGTTCTATAATTGAGTCGTAGGTAACGATATGTTGTAAGTTTTTTCTCTTATAATGAAATGCTTTGAAAGGCTGCTCGCTTATGACTCAGTGAATGAATAGTGTCTCAAATAGTCCAAAGGGGACAAACAATCTGAAAGAATTCAAGAACCATATAGACATAATCTGAGTAAAACTTGATTATTTTGGAACCTAAAAATAACATGAGCAATTCTATAATCTAGACAAATAGAAAACCTGATAAAATTCTAAAACCATAAGAAAACATGAATAGATGGGAGGACTATCTGTAAAACAATTATATTTTTGGAATGATAGTTATTGCTTTACAATGTTCAATGATACAAATATATATATGTGTACATGCTTGATTGGTGAGCTGTATTCCGTGATTTGTGGGATGCCGTTGCACTAATAGCAAAAGATATGTCGGCACTAATAGCAAGAGATTTGTCCTCTCCTTTATGTTAGTCAACTGATTCATGATGATTCTTCATCCCTTGATTGGTGAGCTGTATCCCTGGATTGGTGAGCTGTAATATCACTAATACCCCCCTGCAAATGGGACGGGCTCGGCCGAACCAATTTGGAACGTAGTAGCGCATGACGAGGCTTATGAAGAGCTTTAGTGAGAATATCAGCTGTTTGATCAACGGAAGGAACAAAACAAACCCGATGACTACCAAGCGCTACTTTTTCCCGAATATAATGATAGTCTAATTCAATATGACATGTCCGAGCATGATGAATGGGATTAGCTGCCATGTAAGTGGCACTGAGATTGTCACAATAAAGCTTGACTGGAAACATGTGAGGAACACCAAGCTCGTGAAGGAGGTAACACAGCCATTGCGTCTCAGCACACGCGTGAGAGAGCGATTGATACTCAGACTCAGCACTAGATCGAGCAACAGTGGGTTGTTTCTTGGAGGTCCAAGCAACAAGATTGGAGCCTAAGAACACGAGATAGCCACTAGTGGAATGACGAGTAGTTGGGCAGCCGGCCCAATCAGCGTCGGAGTAAGCACAAACTTGTAAGTCTCTTGGGTTTTTGTGAAGGGTCAAACCGTAATCCAACGTACCTTTGATGTAGCGAAGGATGCGTTTGACAGCTGACATATGGGACGTCCGAGGAGCACTCATAAACTGGGCAGCTGTGTTCACGGCAAAGGATAAATCAGGCCTTGTGAGCGTGAGGTACTGAAGAGAGCCCACAATTTCACGATATTGAGTAGGTGAGGCTAATAGAGACCCATCATTAGCGCTAAGGGAAATTTTGGCAATTTGAGGAGTGGGCTCGGGCTTACAATGAAGCATGTCATGTTTCAGTAGGAGATCATGAGCATACTTTGCTTGATTTAAGTAGAGGCTAGAAAATTCCCGCTGTACTTGAAGACCAAGAAAGTAGCTAAGAGGTCCAAGATCCTTGATATCAAAAGTGGTACCCAAGGCAGTAATAAAAGTTTGAAGCAATTGAGGTGAATTTCCGGTGACCACAATATCGTCCACATAGAGGAGCAAATAGACAACTTGCTTACTGGTGCGAAAAATAAAGAGAGAGACATCTGCCTTACTTTGATAAAAGCCAACGGAGTTTAAAAAAGAACTGATCCTGGCAAACCAAGCACGAGGAGCTTGCTTGAGCCCATATAGTGAGCGCCGTAGATGACAAACATGATTGGGACGATGAGCATCAATGAACCCTGGTGGTTGTTGCATAAAAACTTGTTCTTGGAGATGACCATGTAAAAAAGCATTTTTCACATCTAGTTGTCGAAGAGGCCAGTCATGAGACACCGCAATACTAAGCACAGTACGAATAGTAGCTGGTTTGACAACAGGACTGAAGGTCTCAGCATAATCAAGGCCGGGACGTTGATGAAAACCTTTGGCGACGAGGCGAGCCTTGTAACGTTCAATAGATCCATCAGAGTTTCGCTTGATGCGAAAAACCCATTTACAGCCAACTGGATTGTGATGGGGGGATGGTGGAACAAGAGTCCAAGTATTATTTTTGAGAAGTGCATTAATCTCCTCAGCCATAGCATCACGCCATTCTTTGTGTTTGGAGGCCTGCGAAAAACATGTAGGTTCGACAGAGTTAATTTGAGCAAGTAAAGCATGTGGAAGAGGATACCTCACTGTACCATCAGTTCGCTGTTTTGGTTTAGAAATACCAAGTTTATGGCGAGTAACCATTGGATGGTGCGAAGATAGGGGAGCATCGTTTGGATGTGATGATGGAGGCATAGGAGATTGTGAAAGGGGTGGTGAGGGTGGGACGTGTGATGGTGTCATAGGAGAGGTGAGTGTGGTGGAGGAGGTAGGAGAAGCAGGTGGGGGCACGGTGTTGTGGGGGCCAAGATCAGGAACAGAAGAAGTTTGTAGGTTGGGTGTTGTGTGTGTGGGTGGGAGCGGGTCACGAGGCCGAGAAGCTGGCGGAGGTAATGAGGGTAGAGCCAGAGGAACAATTTCAATAGGGACGGTGGATGGCGGAGTTTGAGACCTGAGATCATGGTAAGGGAAATAATTTTCATGAAATAAGACATTACGACTAACATATACACGACCTGTAGAGGGATCAAGACAACGGTACACTTTGTGACTGGCACTATACCCAATGAAAACACGAGTGAGAGAACGACTCATGAGTTTATGTGAAACATACGAACCAAGATGGGGAAAGCAAAGACATCCAAAAACCTTAAGATGAGAGTAAAGAGGAGGAGTTTTATAAAGAAGGAAGTGAGGAGCAGCCCATTGAAGAGTGGCAGTAGGAAGAAGATTTATTATGTGAGTGGCTATAAGTGCCGCATCAGCCCATAGAGTGTGAGGAAGGCTAGAAGTAGAAAGCAAGGTGCGAATCATAGTGGCTATGTGACGATGTTTTCGTTCGGCTAGACCGTTTTGTTGGGGGTTGTGAGGGCAAGAAAAACGTTGTTGGATGCCATGAGTTGCACAAAAGGTGAGGAAAGATTGATTGACATATTCGGTGCCATTGTCACTTTGAAGAAATTTGATAGTAGTGTCAAAGAGATTGCGAACAAGAGCGAAAAAGTTGGTGAAATGATGAAAAACTTCAGATTTGTGACGCATGAGATATATCCAAGAATAACGAGAATAATCATCGGTAAATAAAAGATAATAACGAAAGCCAGAAGTAGATGGGATAGGAGACATCCAGACATCAGAATGAATAATAGTAAATGGAGAAGATGCACGATTTTTATTAATGACAAAAGGAAGTTGTGATGACTTGCTAACAGCACAACTTGTACAAAAAGAATCCTTAGTAGAGAAGGTGCCTAAGTTGGGACGCAAGCGATTTAAAACTATGGAAGAAGGATGACCAAGACGATTATGCCACACTGACGAGGAGAGGGTGACGAGAGCTTGAGGATTGGGACGGACAGAAGGAAGAGAAAGTGGATATAGCCCGTCCTTACATGGGCCCTGAAAGAGTAGACAACCAGAATGTAAGTCATAGATTTGATAAAAATTGGGGGCAAAGAGAAAGAAAACATTATTGTCATACGTGAAACGAGCAACAGATAATAGATTTTTACGAAGAGAAGGAACAAGAAAAACATTGCGAAGATGAAAGTGAGTAGAACCAAGAGTAAGAGGAATGTTACCAGTGTGAGAGACAGGCATAGAGTCACCATTACCCAGAAAAACAGAGTTTGAACCCGCCATTGGTTCTTGAATGGGAAGGTTATGAGGTTGACCGGTCATGTGATTGGTGGCACCAGTGTCCGGATACCAGGTGGGATCAGACTGCATGTAGCCGGCAAAAGGTGGAAACTGGTTGGGTCCATGGTAGCGGTGAGGACATTGGGCTTGAGGATGTTGACTAGTGTTGCAGGTAGGACACCATGGTGGACCAAGAATACTAGGCGCAGAGGGTGGTCGATAGTCTTTCCAGGCATTGGACTGTGGAGAGTGTTGAGAGGGATAGTTATTCCAAGACTGCTGTTGGTAGTGTTGAGACGGGCCACCACCTCCGCGCCGACCTCGGCGACCAGAGTTGTAACCACGCCAGCCACCACGCTTTTGAAAAGAACCCCGAGTGGGTTCACGACTTGAGGAAGAGCGGCTGGGTTGATGATGAACCATTAATGCATGATCAGTGGTGGAAGACATAGAGGTGCGAGGATTGGTGGTTTCAAAAGTAAGAATGCGAGAGCGAAGCTCCGAAAAATTTGGAAGGGGTGGTGTGTTGAGAATAGCAGTACGCAACATCATGTAATCTGGACCAAGACCACGAAGAACAGCAAGAACAAGATCTTTGTCGGAGAGGGGTGCACCAATGGAAGCAAGAGAATCAGAAAGAGATTTGGCAAGTTGAAGAAATTCATCCACGGTTTGAGAGCCTTTCTGGAGATCAAATAGTTGCATGCGAAGATGAGCCTCATTGGCAAGGGATTTTTGAGCAAAGTGAACACTGAGATAGTCCCAAATATCCTTGGCTGTGTCACATCCAATGGTGAGGGAAAGAATTTCCTTGGTGAATGTAGTGGTGAGATAAGAAACAATTAATTGATCATGTTGAATCCAAGAGACAAAGGCTGGATTCGCAACAGTGGAGGCAGGTTGATCTTTGTCAGCAGGAAGAACAATGGTGTCATCAGGTTTCCTTTCAGAGCCATCAATGAACTTCCAAAGGCCATGGCCAACAAGAAAAGGTTTCATTTGACGAAGCCAAAGAAGATAATTGGTCTGGTCAAGTTTTTCAAAATGGGCCGTGTTGGTACCAGGAAGAGAGGGAAGGCTGTGGGAGGAGGAAGAAGAGGAGGCCATGACAGATAGAGGATCAAAAGCTTCGGTGGAAGGAGGGGGCTCTGATACCATGTAAAACAATTATATTTTTGGAATGATAGTTATTGCTTTACAATGTTCAATGATACAAATATATATATGTGTACATGCTTGATTGGTGAGCTGTATTCCGTGATTTGTGGGATGCCGTTGCACTAATAGCAAAAGATATGTCGGCACTAATAGCAAGAGATTTGTCCTCTCCTTTATGTTAGTTGATGGGACTTATTTGCAAGCGCACAAATCGCACAAGTAATAAAGTGATGAATAGATTATCGTTCCCACGAGGATTGAGTTAACAGTTGATGAGTATCCGTTATGATTAACACTAGCGCTATTTGGAGAATCGAATAAGTTGTTTTGGTTTGATTAACACTAACATAAACAATGTAACAAGAATTTATACTCTAAAGAAGCACTTTAAGATGTAAACGAACAATAGTGACAGATTATATTAATCGAATGAGTAAAGACTAGGGTTCCTAATTTCACCATCACCTATCCAATTCCACTCCCTTGACTTAATAATCCGTAATTACCAACAATTATTGACAATCGGTCTCCCTTACCTATTCAATGCTCCATTCCTGGTTACACTGAAAGTGTTCCTATCACTAACCCCTGTTATTCCTAACATTCGGATTTAAGTGACAAAAACCCATTAAGATTCGTGGCAAACCACATAACGATTGCACAAGGCATGTCCCTATATTCCTATGGTACATGAACCCTATGGTATCTATGGCAAGATGCAAAACCTAGATATCTCCTTCCGGTCTCAATCCAAGCATCAAATCAATTGAATGGTGATCAATCACTCAAGAGCATTAAGCATAACCATAAATACTCAATAATATGCAGAAATCAAGAGAATATCAAGTCAAGTTCATGGAACCTTCAAAGCTAGGTTACATTAGGTCCCTAATGAGAGGATTAGTTCCTCATTATAACAAGAACAACACAAATAACAATCATGATATCCATAACAAGAAGTAAAGAAGAAAGATTAAACCCAGAAAATCTGGAGCTCCACTTCCTCTCTCCTCTTCTTCTTCTTCAACTCTTCCAAGATGTGAGAGAATGGTGGCTAGGTCATCCCCCTTCCAAAATGACATAAGATGCTCTTTTATACTTCCACAAACCCTAATGACGTTTCTATACTAAGCTATGCCGTTTTGGCTTAGTATTTTCTAATTTTAGCAAAGTTTTCCCAACTGGAAAACATGAAATTCGCAATCTGTGCGTGGGGGATCGATCCCCCAAAATGGGTGATCGATCCACAAAATTCTCTGCCATTTATAACTCTTCAAGGGGGATCGATCCACAAACTGGGCGATCGATCCCCAATCTTCTCTGTCATTCATAACTTCATGAAGGATCGATCCACCAAAAATGGGTGATCGATCCACAGACTTCTCTGGATTATTGTGTCTTGTTTTTTTGGTTGATCAATCTCTAGAAAAGTTGATCCATCGCCAATACTTCTGTCCTTTTAACCTCTTCTTTTTCCAATTTTGCCTTTGATCTGAAAGTAACATTAATCACAAGATTATGTAGTATTGATGCTCAAAAGCATCAAATAAGGCAAAAACTAATGGTAATTGATGTACAAAAGCCATGCAAATATTAGATAGATCAAACACCCCCACACTAGGCTTTTGCTCGTCCTCGAGCAAATCTTGAATTTTTAGAAAAGAGGATTTACATGGAAGCATGGACACCAATGAGAATGAGATTAGGATCAGGAGTAGAATGCAATTTTCACCTCCTTGTTTAGTCTCAGAAGATCACACAATTCAATCACAATATAGAGTATAGCTATCCAATCCACAACTTAGAGACTTATTATTCAGAAAGTAAAGAGTAGCCCTTAGGTTACATCTCAGAATAAGTTGATTTTAAGAACACATCACAAAGCTCTTAGCCTCAACTTCAAAATCTCACCGATGTTCACTCTGAAATAAATTCACACCGAAGTTGGCCAAAGTGTTTCACTCTTGTGTATATGGGTGGAATAGTGTAATCAAGATCCCATATACATTTTGCAAAGAAAGCTAATGAAACATGCAGAATATGATTTTATGAAAGGATGCCACTACTAAGCAGTGAGCAACACCCAAATTTACTCCCATGTTCGAATCATAATTTCTCAAGGATCAAGTAGGACTTTTAAAGCTTGTAATGTAAGGCTAGGGTTTAGGTAGGAAGAAGGCATTGATAAGAGTGCTGATAACAATTGAAGAACTATTCAAATTAGCAATTGAAGACCATTCTCATAAAATCAACCATCAGCAATTCTCATTTTACCAAACTCATTCTCCCAGACTTTACACATTTTGCTTTTTTCTTTTCACAATCGGGAAATTTCCCTTTTTTACCAAACTCATTCTCTTCTCTAATGATAATTCATGCAGAGCCCAAGAGAATTCCTCAATCATTGTGCTTTCTCACAGTATATCCCAATGATCTTCAATAAATGCATTAAATAGTCCACAATTTATCCAAATAGCTGTAGTATGTGGCTAAGAAGGAAAGGCTAGTGTTTGGCTTCAAAAAGGGATCTAGGGATAATATTTTTCGTGAGGGTTGATTGAAAAGGGAATTTAGTGGCTAATAAAGATGGCCTTACTGTCATTTCCCGAGAACAAAAATGATCTTTCCATGGAGAGTTCACAAGAATGTTATGCTCATGAGATGCATACTTAGCAAGTGACCAAGCAACCGAACAAGGATAATGAGATCATCTAGTATATAGTGAGCACAAAAGAAAAAGTGGAGTTGATTTTCATCACTCAATGAAGGTGGAAAGGCTCAAAAGCTCACATAGGTCATAGTCTCCGCATTTGGCTAAGTGATGTTTTCAAAATACTCATTCTTTTTTACTTCACCTTTTTTTTTTTTTTTTTTTTTTTTTTTTCAAAAACAACATTTTACAGTCTCTAAGCCACAAATCAGACAACTTGTCTCAAAAGCAATCAAACCATGCTACTAATAATCATCATTGCAAGGAGGCATAGCATAAAAACAAACAAGGACCAGAAGTTAAAACAAGAAGTTCTCACGTCACTAATACAAAAGCTGAAACTCACAAATTTTAGGTTCCCACCCCCACACTAGAATATAACACTGTCCTCAGTGAATCCAAAATAAATAAATAAAAGGAAGGAACAACACAACCTGTAGTTCAGAATGCAGGGGAATCACTAGCATAATCTTGAGAGCCTGTAGGATCCTGAGAATCGGAGTTGTCAGAAGAGCGCTGGGAAGCACTGATAGGAGGAGAAGGTGTGTAGACCGGCAGACGGACGCCCAAATGAGAGGAAATAGCAGTGACTGCAGCAGATAATGAGTCCATCTTCGATCGCAATTCACGTAGCTCTGAGTAAACATCTGCAAGTGTAACATGGGCGACAGAAGAAGATGGACCATGAGATGCTGGAGGGGCAGATGATGTTCTGGCCTGAGTAGTGTCCAGCTCTGGAAGTGTAGGAGGGGAGGAGATAGGAATGGACTCAGGTGAGGAAGGTGGTCCTGGTCGACGAACATCATGGATACGAATATACGGTCCATTTTTAAATCGTTGTCTAGCGTCGACGGGCATGTGAGTCACTCTCATGTTCCAAGCCTTGAGATCAAAACGCATGTAGTCGAAGAGAGTGCCTACGGATGCTGGTAACTGGATCTGTTTACGCTGCAAAATGGAGGTAATCAACCTTGGAAAATATAGCTTACCCGTCCCTGAAGGCTGGTGCAGAAGCTCATTCTGGGCGCGACAAAATGCAGAAATATAAATGGCGCCGAAATCAAACCAACTCCAGGTGTGCATGTAGTAGAGGATATCCAGCAGGGGAGGTCGGCGCTCTTGTGCAGACCCAAATGGATAAAGGTTGAAACGCACCGCATCATCAAGCAACCATAGAGAAGGTGGGAGAAATGCGAGACGAGTGCCTATTCCTTTTGGTGTATGACATCGTGTGTCGGGTACTAGGTAGTGAAGCATCTGCATGCTGGTTAAACCAGTAGGCTTATAGAGTTGAGTTCCCTCCTGGTATTTGGCGGAGACTCCTAAAGTAGCACACACATCAGCTGCAGTGAATGTAAAGGACTGGTTGTACACAACAGCAGAATATGCAGCGGGTCCGGAATCATCGTCAGCTTTTGGAACCGCCTTCAAAGTCCGATAGAAATCACGGACTGCCTTATCCCAAATCTTAATATGCTCAAGCTTCTCATTAAATAAGAAGAAAAAGTGATTCTGCAAGACGTAAGCATGAGCTAGATGGTTGCCGTGGGCCATACTGACTGTGAGAGGAATAGACCACTCATGTTGTATAACGGCAGTGCGGACTAGCGAGGCAAGACTGGGGCATGGAGAATTCGGAGGTCGTTGAGAAACACGGGCTCGCGAAGGTTGAGGACTAGGTGAGGAAATGACTTGTGCCTTGCGTTTTCCCATAGTACCTTCAAAAGGAACAAGCAGCTGGTGAGACGGGTATTTAACAATTGTTATGAGCACACAGTAAAGAAAAGAAAATGGCATTGAGGCATTTCATCAAACAGTTTTTGTGCATAAGTGGATGCAAGGGATGGGAGAAATATTGGAGTACAAGGAACAACCAATTAGACAAGAAGGGAGGCAGAAACAGCTCTACCCAATAAATGCAGACATTGACAGTACCACAAAGTGCTTCCCAAAAAAAAAATTGGTCAAGAGGGGAACGTAAGGGGAAGGGGAATAGACAACTCTTCAAAAGTAAATCCAAATATGTATAGATGCAAAAAGTAGGGAGGAGACAAGGAAGCATACCTGGATGTTGACTGTCTGAAGGGGTGATGATCGTGAGATGCAAAGCAGAGAAATGAAGGGAGGGTGGCTGGGTGTACGGGAGAAAGCGGGAGAAAGCAGGAGAAAGAAGAACACTGTAATTGAAAAAGGTGAAAAAAATGGTGTAGTGCATGTGTGTGCTGTGTGCGTGAGTCAAAGTTTGAATTTTTTTTTTTTTTTTTTTTTTTTAAGAAGGTAGGATGGATCACCATTAAAGGGGGATCGATCCCACAAACAATCTGGTTCTAATCAATTTTTTTTTATTTTTTTATTTTTTTATTTTTTTTATTTTTTTTTAAATAATTTTTTTTTATTTTTTTTTAAAATCAGATATACTTGGGGCTTGGAGGGATCGATCACCCAAAATGGGGATCGATCACCATTTAAGTCTGCTCTTTACCTGAATGTGTCTCCTTTGAGGTTGATCGATCACCCAAAATGGGGATCGATCTCCATCGTTTCTGGTTCAAATTTCACATATCCAGATTTCCAATTAATCACCTGCAGTTGCACTTATTTTCCCTGTACATAAATGACCCAGAGTTAAATACACAAGATGCTAAAACATAATATTAAAAGTAAAAAATTTACCCCAGTTGGGTGGCCTCCCAACAAGCGCCTTTGTTTATAGTCGCTGGCTCGACTTCTTGTATCCACTATTGAGGATCTTGGAGGGTCAAAGAAGCTTTTTGAACATCAAAATCAGCTTCATAGTAGGGCTTCAACCTTTGACCGTTAACGTTGAATCTTGTCCCCAAAGTGACATGTTCAACCTCAATTGCTCCATAAGGAGACACTTTAGTAACAAGAAATGGTCCCGACCACCGGGATTTTAGTTTACCCGGAAAGAGGCGAAGACGAGAGTTGAAAAGGAGGACTTTTTGCCCAACATGAAATTCCTTGGGCACAATGCGACTGTCATGCCATCTCTTAGTTTTCGCTTTGTAGATGGCTGCATTTTCATAAGCTTCATTGCGAAACTCTTCCATCTCATTTAATTGCAAGGCTCGCTTCTCTCCGGCAGTCACCATATCAAAATTCAAATATTTCACAGCCCAAAAAGCCTTATGCTCAAGCTCAACGGGTAAGTGACAAGCTTTGCCATAGATCAATCGAAATGGAGACATTCCAATAGGAGTTTTGTAAGCAGTCCGATAGGCCCACAAGGCATCATCTAGCTTCAAAGCCCAATCCTTACGTGAGGATCCCACAGTTTTTTCAAGAATTTTCTTCAACTCCCTATTAGATAACTCCACTTGACCACTAGCTTGAGGATGGTATGGGGTTGTAACCTTGTGAGTTATCCCATATTTGGCAAGTAAGGAGTTGAATTGTCGATTACAAAAGTGTGTACCTCCATCACTAATAATGGCTCGGGGAGTCCCAAACCGTGAAAATATATTCTTCCGCAAGAATTTTAGTACACCTTTTGAATCATTGGTTGGCAATGCCATTGCCTCCACCCATTTCGAAACATAATCCCCCGCCACGAGGATGTATTGATTGTTCAGCGACTTTGGGAAGGGGCCCATGAAATCAATACCCCATACATCAAAAAGCTCCACCTCAAGAATATTAGTGAGCGGCATTTGATTGCGGCTTGAGATGTTGCCCATGCGCTGACATCGATCACAAGCTAACATATAAGAATGGGCATCCTTGAACAAAGTTGGCCAATAAAATCCGGATTGCAATACCTTTGCTGCAGTCTTGTTTGCACCAAAATGACCCCCACACTGAAGTGAGTGGCAATGTGTAAGAATTCCTACCATCTCTTCCTCCGGGACACATCGTCTTATGATTTGATCTGAGCAATGCTTCCATAAGAAAGGCTCATCCCAATAATAAAATCGAATTTGATGTAGAAATCGCTTCTTTTGATGGAAAGTCAAATCCGGTGGAAGAATATCCTTTGCCAAATAATTCACAAAATCAGCATACCAAGGAATGGTAGAGGTGGTGATAGCAAAAAGTTGTTCATCGGGAAAAGTCTCCAAAATAGGAAGGCTTGCATCTTCTCTCCCCTCTATCAATTGAGAAAGGTGGTCGGCAACAACATTTTCTGACCCCTTCTTATCTCTAATCTCAATATCAAATTCTTGTAGTAGAAGGATCCAACGAATCAACCGTGGCTTGGCCTCTTTTTTAGAGAGTAGATACTTCAAAGCGGCATGGTCGGTGAATACAATAACCTTCGATCCAATGAGATAGGATCGAAATTTATCAAGAGCAAATACCACCGCTAAAAGCTCCTTTTCAGTAGTGGAGTAATTCAACTGGGCATCATTCAAGGTGCGACTAGCATAATAAATCACATGTAGCAATTTCTCCTTTCTTTGACCCAGAACAGCGCCCATGGCATAGTCACTAGCATCGCACATTATTTCAAAAGGAACTTCCCAATTTGGAGCAACTATTACTGGAGCAGTAGTGAGTTTCTCCTTAAGCAAGTTGAAAGCTTCTAAGCACTCAGTTGAGAAGTTAAAATCTGCATCTTTTAACAACAAGCTACAAAGAGGCTTGGTGATCTTGGAGAAGTCCTTGATGAAACGCCGATAGAATCCGGCATGGCCTAGGAAGCTTCGAACTCCTTTAACTGTGATAGGAGGTGGCAATTTCTCAATTGTATCAATCTTTGCTCTATCAACTTCAATGCCTTGTGCTGACACTCGATGCCCCAACACTATACCTTGTTGCACCATAAAATGACATTTCTCCCAATTCAAAACCAAATTGGTTTCTTCACAACGCTTCAAAACCAAGGCCAAATTGTGCAAGCAAGAATCAAAAGAAGAGCCAAATACAGAGAAATCATCCATAAATACCTCAATGAAGCGCTCCACCATATCTGAGAAAATGCTCATCATACATCGTTGGAAGGTGGCTGGAGCATTGCATAATCCAAATGGCATCCGCCGATAAGCGAATGTGCCAAAAGGGCAAGTAAAAGTAGTCTTCTCTTGGTCTTCGGGTGCTATAGGGATTTGATTATATCCAGAATAGCCATCCAAGAAGCAGTAAAAGGAATGTCCAGCTAGTCTCTCTAACATTTGGTCAATGAAGGGGAGAGGAAAATGATCCTTCCGAGTGGCATTGTTAAGCTTTCTATAGTCAATACAAACACGCCAACCGGTAGTAGTTCTTGTAGGTATCAGCTCATTCTTCTCATTGGTAACCACTGTAATACCTCCCTTCTTCGGAACCACTTGCACCGGACTCACCCACTTGCTATCGGAGATGGGATAAATAATTCCAGCATCTAAAAGTTTTAGCACTTCAGTTCTCACAACTTCTTTCATATTCGGATTCAATCTGCGTTGGTGCTCAACTGAAGTCTTGAAGTCTTCCTCCATCAATATTTTGTGCATACACATGGAAGGGCTGATTCCCTTAATATCGGCAATAGTCCACCCCAGAGCTGTCTTGTACTCCCTCAAAACCCGCAAAATTTTCTCTTCCTCCATCTTACTTAATTCTGCAGAAATGATGACTGGCAAAGTTTCAGATAGGCCCAAATAAGCATATCGAAGATGAGAGGGCAAGGGCTTCAATGTCAAAGAGGGTGCAGCCACAACACTTGGTTGAGGTTTAGAAGATGCAACTCCAAGATCTTCCACTTCTAGGAACCTCCTTGGAGCATAAGTCTTCATAGCATTAAGATAGTTCATTGTTTCAAGAATGCCCAAATCTTCACTCTCAGTTGCCTCTTCATGGCTCAAACAAATCTCAAGTGGATCTTTTGTATTATGCATAGCATAAGTATCCTCAATGATTCGATCAACAGTATTTATGCAAAAACATGTGTCATCATCATTAGGAAATTTAGTAGCCTCAAATACCTTGAAAGTGACTTGGTTGTCCGCTGCTCTCAAAGCTAGAGTTCCTTTCTCAACATCGATGAGTGTGCGCCCCGTACTCAAGAATGGGCGACCCAAGATAATTGGTGTATTAGAGTCTTCCTCCATATCTAGAATCACAAAATCAACTGGGAAAACCAACTTGTCAACTTTGACTAACACATCCTCAATTATGCCCCGAGGGTAAGTGATAGATCTATCGGCCATTTGCAGAGAGACTGTGGTAGGAGATATCTCATTCAACCCAATATGTTTAGCAATAGAAAATGGCATAAGTTTGATACTAGCACCCAAATCACACAATGCTATCTCAATCAAGGTAGTACCAATAGTGCATGGGATGGTAAAACTTCCCGGATCTTTTTGCTTAATCGGAAGCTTGCGTTGAACTATAGCACTGCACTCCTCCGTCAATTGAACTCGTTCATGATCTCCAAGTTTACGCTTCTTAGATAGAATATCTTTCATAAACTTTGCATAACTTGGCATTTGCTCCAAAGCTTCGGCAAAAGGAATATTAATTTGAAGCTTCTTGAATACATCTAAGAACTTGGAGAATTTCATATCAACATTGTTCTTCTTCAACCGTTGAGGGAAAGGAATTGGTGGAACATAAGCTTTAACGGGAGGTTCAGGCTTTGAACTATCAGGCCAATCATGTTCAATTGCAAATCTAGGCTGTCTTGACTCAATACTCTGTTTTTGCACAGAGGGATCGATCACCAGTGTTGGGGGATCGATCACCAAAGAATCTGTCAAGTTCCCAGTATTTGCTGATTTTTGAGGGGGATCAATCCCTAATGTTGGGGGATCGATCACCAATTTTTCTGCCAATTTTTCAACTTCAATATTTTTCTTCTCAGCCTTCTCAGCTTCTAAATCCACACTTGTCTTGACCAGATTTCCACTCCTCAAGGTGATGGCATGTACTTGTTCTTTTCCTTTGGGATTCACCTCAGTTTGGCTAGGTAAACCACCTCTCTCTCTTCCACTCAAAGCATTAGCCAATTGTCCAACTTGGACCTCTAGATTGCGGATGGACGCTCCTTGATTTTGAAGCGTAGTCTCTGTCTTGCTCATGAACTGGTCCGTCTTGGTAATGAACTGATTTGTGTTAGATGAGAGACTATTTATGTTCCCTGCTAACTGAGCAATTATCCCTTCCAAATCTGGCTTCTTCTCTTGGGGTTGGTAGTTTGGAGGCCGATTCTGAACATTTTGGTTATTGCTCCAAGAGAAGTTCGGATGGTTTCTAAACCCCGGATTGTAGAAGTTTGAGTAGGGGTCATTGTGTTGCCTGCTGAAACTCCCGATTTGATTTGCTTGTTCATCTTTAGCAAAAGGATTTCCGGCTTCACAGTCTGCACTTACATGATTTCCATTGCAATAGTCACAACATATGCTTGAAGATCCTTGCATACCCAACTGATTCTGAGCTCCCAGATTACCATGCACTGCATTGACACTCAATGTATCCAACCTCTTTGACATAGTGGCCAATTGTGCATTTAAATTTGCAATAACATCAACCTCATAAAGTCCAGCTGGCCTAGTCGGTGCAAGTCTCTCAGATGGCCATAAACAACAATTTGAAGCTATTTCATCAAGTAGCTCTTGAGCCTCTGGTAGAGTCTTCTTATGCAAAGATCCTCCTGCTGCAGCATCTACCGTTGATCTTGAAGAAAAGTTCAGCCCATTGTAGAATGTTTGGAGTTGTAGCCACTCTGGAATGGCATGGTGAGGGCATCTTCTCAAAGTCTCCTTGAATCTATCCCATGCCTCATTAAAAGGCTCTTGATCACGCTGGTTGAAATTTAAAATTTCATTGCGGATTTTTGCAGTCTTCGAGGGAGGAAAGAACTTTGCCAAGAATTTTTGTGCAAGGATTTCCCAAGTGGTGATAGATGATGGTGGTTGTGCCAATAACCAAGCTTTCGCCTTGTCCTTAAGAGAGAAAGGAAAAAGCATCAATCGAATTGCATCTTTTGGAACACCATTGTATTTGACAGTGTCACAAATCTCCAAGAATGACATGAGATGGTTATTCGGTTCCTCCAGAGGGAGACCACAATACATTGATGAATTTTGAATCATAGTGATAAGCGCCGGCTTGATCTCAAAGTTATTTGCTGAAATTGTTGGACAAAGAATACTAGAAGGAGATGCATCCATTGTAGGCATGGCATAATCACGAAGTGTTCTCAATGCTGGACCCACTACTCCATTATTGTCACCAACAACTGGGTTCACCCCTCCAACATGCTCAGCTATGTCGGGATTCACTCCATGAGGATTCACTTGCATAGGAGGCTCTCTGATTCGATTTTCAGCCATAGCTTCTTCTTGACTCACAGTTTGCCCTTGCCTTCTTCGAATAACTCTCAACGTTCTTTCAATCTCTGGATCCAAACCAGTCAAATCCAAGCTCAAAGTACGTCGCCCCAAGCTCATAAACAAGACAAGAGTACCTGAGGTAGTAGAACAAAAATAAAATCCAAATTAGTACCAAAGTTAACCTATACGAATATCAACAAAACATGTTGCGTCAATCCCCGGCAACGGCGCCAAAAACTTGATGGGACTTATTTGCAAGCGCACAAATCGCACAAGTAATAAAGTGATGAATAGATTATCGTTCCCACGAGGATTGAGTTAACAGTTGATGAGTATCCGTTATGATTAACACTAGCGCTATTTGGAGAATCGAATAAGTTGTTTTGGTTTGATTAACACTAACATAAACAATGTAACAAGAATTTATACTCTAAAGAAGCACTTTAAGATGTAAACGAACAATAGTGACAGATTATATTAATCGAATGAGTAAAGACTAGGGTTCCTAATTTCACCATCACCTATCCAATTCCACTCCCTTGACTTAATAATCCGTAATTACCAACAATTATTGACAATCGGTCTCCCTTACCTATTCAATGCTCCATTCCTGGTTACACTGAAAGTGTTCCTATCACTAACCCCTGTTATTCCTAACATTCGGATTTAAGTGACAAAAACCCATTAAGATTCGTGGCAAACCACATAACGATTGCACAAGGCATGTCCCTATATTCCTATGGTACATGAACCCTATGGTATCTATGGCAAGATGCAAAACCTAGATATCTCCTTCCGGTCTCAATCCAAGCATCAAATCAATTGAATGGTGATCAATCACTCAAGAGCATTAAGCATAACCATAAATACTCAATAATATGCAGAAATCAAGAGAATATCAAGTCAAGTTCATGGAACCTTCAAAGCTAGGTTACATTAGGTCCCTAATGAGAGGATTAGTTCCTCATTATAACAAGAACAACACAAATAACAATCATGATATCCATAACAAGAAGTAAAGAAGAAAGATTAAACCCAGAAAATCTGGAGCTCCACTTCCTCTCTCCTCTTCTTCTTCTTCAACTCTTCCAAGATGTGAGAGAATGGTGGCTAGGTCATCCCCCTTCCAAAATGACATAAGATGCTCTTTTATACTTCCACAAACCCTAATGACGTTTCTATACTAAGCTATGCCGTTTTGGCTTAGTATTTTCTAATTTTAGCAAAGTTTTCCCAACTGGAAAACATGAAATTCGCAATCTGTGCGTGGGGGATCGATCCCCCAAAATGGGTGATCGATCCACAAAATTCTCTGCCATTTATAACTCTTCAAGGGGGATCGATCCACAAACTGGGCGATCGATCCCCAATCTTCTCTGTCATTCATAACTTCATGAAGGATCGATCCACCAAAAATGGGTGATCGATCCACAGACTTCTCTGGATTATTGTGTCTTGTTTTTTTGGTTGATCAATCTCTAGAAAAGTTGATCCATCGCCAATACTTCTGTCCTTTTAACCTCTTCTTTTTCCAATTTTGCCTTTGATCTGAAAGTAACATTAATCACAAGATTATGTAGTATTGATGCTCAAAAGCATCAAATAAGGCAAAAACTAATGGTAATTGATGTACAAAAGCCATGCAAATATTAGATAGATCATTAGTCAACTGATTCATGATGATTCTTCATCCCTTGATTGGTGAGCTGTATCCCTGGATTGGTGAGCTGTAATATCACTAATACTATCATACATAGTCAACCTGATAACCTGGCAAACACATCACATGCTGCATTCATACTATATAATACATGTCAGTAAAAGTGGAACTTGTGCACCAAGGCTCACGTATACTGTCCTTCGAATACAGGATCCTCACAATCTGTCGCTCCCAATAAGTATAGAATTAAACAATACTAGGGCTACTACCATTGGTCGGTTTTCGACCACCTCTACACCCAGGCTGAAAGTTCGATTTTCTTTTTTTTAATAGGAAGTTCATGTGGGAAGCCAACTGGTCGGTTTGGTCAATTTTTGGTTGTGAGTCGGGCCTTAATTTTGTGTTGGCCCAAATGGTAATTGTACCTTAAATTAAAATAAAAATTTCGAGGCTCAAGTGTCCAACTTGTTTCAAGTGTTTTACAAGCCCATTACACACACAAAATAATAAAGTGTCAAAATATAATAATAAGGGAGATTTGGAGGCCAGTCCGTAAAATGAAACTTATAGACTTTAAAGTCTATTGAAAAATATTATTTGTATTATAGTCTAGTCCACTGTAGATTTTTTTATTTTTTTCATAAAAAAATTTGTTTTATCTCTCAATAGAGGGAACGAATTCGCTAAACACTAACAGACTCATGTATGTTTAGCATATTGATTAAGGAAGTAAAATAATTAATTAGAAGAGGGAAACTAATATATTTTTATAAATTAAATTTACGTCAATTAACATGTACTTTTCTTGAAAGCCTCTAAGCATATCATGAATCCAAAAAATAAAAAACAAATTAATTATAAAAAAAACTTAATAACTAGACATGGTTGCAAACAAGGTTGAATGACTTTCCTTAACCTTAATAAATCTCATAAAATAGACATACCTATAATTTTGCCTCATAATAAATACAATCCCAGCAAGTTATTACAATAATTAAAAAAATGCTTATACTAATGTGCATGTGCAGTAGTCTCCAGCTGCCCAGCAGTTACAAAAACTGCAGATGTAGACCACTGGACTTTGGTGGACCAAAACCACTATTAGCTTGTTCTTGCACATACGGAGTCCTCAAAAGTTAATCAGAATTCACATATTCCACTAATTATACATTCAAAAACACAATCAATCCATTAATCGTTCTCTCAATTAAGGTTTAATGTTATCTTGAATAATGAGAGCACACAAAATCTTCAACAAATTTATCCCTATAAAGAGAGAATGGGCGACAATTAGAGAAGAAGAGAAATACTTGATTATGGAGAATAGTCATTTCTCGGCCGTTATATATCCCTAATGTGTTGTATCCCTAACTCCCTAATATGAGCGAGGGTCATGACTTTTAATTTGAAAATATAAAAATGGAGCCATATCTAGCACTATCGTTCGAAATTATTTTGCCATTCTCGATACTAAGCTCTGAAGACAAGGGAGAATCATGCAAATAGCACAAGCTTTCGCATTAAGAAATGTAGGAATTGATGTTTGTATTATGTATGATAACAACTGAAAGGTTGAAACAAGCACCACGAGAAGTGCTTTTGTGAGTTCCCTAATCTTTTTTTACTTTGAATTGAATGATAGAAGAAGACTGGACATCTACAATTGATAAAATACCATCAACCTCCTCCAACTTTATACCCCAAAAACTTTCTTATTTCGAAAATCACTACAGAGATGTTATATAAAATTGATGTAAATTGGATCATTTTGAAAAAATATAAGGATGAGCGGCATAATTCATTCAAAAATGTTAATGATACCAAATTTTATCTACAGAAAGTATTAGAATGATGTTTGATTTCTAAACAAATTTAAAAAAGATAAGCTATGTTCCAATCTCGAGTTTTATGGGTCCGTTTGTTTTATAGTTGTATTTCACAATTTTAACCTGTTAAAAATGATGTGCTTAAAGCTATGAAAAATGTTGTGTAAAAAGCTGTGGAGATCATATCTTTAAACTGTATAAAATGTTGTAAGGTATTTGACTCATTTTTTCGTTACATTAATTTTGTAGATAAAATTACAAAAAAAAGTATTACAATAAAAGTAATGGATAACCTTTAAGATACAAAGAGACAATTACGTAATGTGACTGTAAAATACTGTGGGTCCAACAGATTTAAGTTGTGAAAAATTATGAGATGACAACATTTCAATTTGTACAACTTAAAATTGTGGGTCTGTCAATAAAATATGACATTTGATTGAGATAACATTTTATGCGGACGCTACAATTTTAAATTGTATTTAATGTGAAACAAACTGTGCCTATGTCATTGTCTAGTAAATTACCATTGATATGGAATTTGGGATCTTATCAATTTCCAAGCCCACCATATGTACAAAAGGGAAAAAACAATCATTGCATTCAATTTTAGTTTTTAAAAATAAGTTTTTGGGCAAAAGATAAAATGCACAAACTTGTCAAAATGTTCTTGTAATTCAACCTCTTGATTATTTCATCAGGCTTTTGAAACTCAAATTTATGCTTATTGATAGCCATAGTAACAATATTTGTCCTCACCTCCAATTTTATCGTTCGTAAAATGACTATTGTTAAGCTTCTAGAAACCGACTTAAATTTAATGGGTGGCTAAATTTCCCGGCTAAATCATCAATGGTAGCGCTTTCATATAATATTATCTGCGAATGTAGGAAAAAAGAGAGGGATTGCATTGCCAATATCCAAATCAGAGATTGATTGTGATAAATTATTGATGATATTGGTGATACTAAATCAATCGATAATTACCTTTGCATCGAGAATAATTATGTCAATACTAATTAACTCATCATTCTTCTCTGAGTTCAAAAAATCCCACATGTGAGTAATTCAAACTTGGATTTGCCAATCAATCTTCTCAATGCTTGGTTCCTCGAGATAATTGGGAGACAAGGTCATCTCATTGTTTTTGTTGAGCTTGCTTCTTCTAGTAATTGTTGGCAATCGGCATGTTAGTGCTATTTATATACAAAGAAAAGGGTACAATCTTCAATTATTGTTAAACGCACATAGTCATAACCAATGAGTAATTTCTAGACATTCGTTGACTACAAATGGTTACTTGGAGTATGTGTGATAGAGTATAAGCTATCGTAAAACGTAAAAACTGAAAGTGTCTGAGAGTATGTCTGACAAAGTACAAGCTAGCTTATACTCTGTACCAAACATATGCTTGGTCTAAATATTTTGTTGTCTTTTCAAATTTCCTGTACAAAGGAGTCATATTAATGATTTTGAGTGTTCAATTACTAACACCAAAAAGAAGCATTGAATTTAAACTGCAAAATGAGACCTTTTTCTTTGGGTTCATCTAACATAGTATAAGAGATTGAATGTCTAGTATTTTGTTGTACCCAAAATTGCCATAAAAGAGTATGAATGTATGGTATTTTGTTGAGTCTAAAATTGCAAAACTGAGTCCACCCCATTTTACAATTCTTTATTGGTTTCAAAATTGGTGTATAGCCCTCAAATAATGTGCATGTTTTATTGGTTTCAAAATATTGGTGTAAGTATAACCCTCAAATAATGTGCATGTTCTTTTCATTGCATGTAGAGGATCATAGAATGGTGGTGGTTCGTGAGGGAACTCCAACATGATTAGTCAAGGAAGGTAGAGAGTGTCAACAAATAGTCCAATGAATGTTGACAATACTGTCTTTCCATACAATGAATGTAAACACGTGAATGCATTAAAAAATGAATTGTTCAGTTAGGGCTATTTTTACTTATTTCAGACATTAAACTACTTGTTTAAATACCCATTGGTGATTTTTTTTTTCTTTTTTGTAAAATGATGCATAAAATAATTGACACGCGTCATGTTTTCAAGAGATGATAATGTTGATATGGCCCCACCAAAAAACCCGCATTACACTATCTCAGTTTTAGGTTTTTGATATAGGAGTAGATTCCTAAACTGATTGAGCATCCACTGAACCATAACACCTTGCACTACCATGAATGAACTCTTTTTTTTTTTTTTTTTGAAGTATTATATGCAAAGATGTGGGAATTGTAAAACATTTTATAAGTGTAAGCCCATCTCCAATATTTAACAGGGACTTTTTCCAAGTTTTCCAAGTCATCTGCTTACTGTAAGTGTGATACAATCAATACATTTTTGATTTGGAATGGACGTTTATGAAGGAGAGAAGGTGAAGCTGCTCTATGGGCTTGGCTTAAAAGCCATTGTTGTTGTCGCTAGAATTGAGCTTTACTATGACAATAGTCATCCTTCACTAGATACATCATTGAGAAATTGGGCAGTAGATTGGTGAGCCCAAACATCTCTGATCTTCGACATAGGAAAGTGTAGTTTAGAAAGATGTTTTTGGCTTGCTTAGCGTTCATTTGGCGCTCTCAGTCTCAGTGTGATCTTGCTCGGAGCAGAGAGTTAGAGAACGAGACAGAGACTGACTGAAATTCGGGCTAGGCATGTACTCGTGTAAATGGTTGGGATGGATCATAGGTTAATTTGGTTTGGGCTTTTTAAAATGTAATATTTTTGGCTTTATTTTTAATAATTATCCATAAACTGATTTTTGAACATTTTGACAATCGTCCGTCCACCGACCTGGTTATACATGAGTCAGATGAAATTATCGATTAGAGTTTATGGATCGTTTGGCCGGTAATGACTAGTAAAATCAACCTAGAGTCAAGTATTGCAAAATCAAATGTAAAAAATAAAACTGATGGTCAATGATAAGGCAAAATTGACCAAACACATTAGGATAACTATAACCAAATTAAAGTCACAAGGCGAAGTTAAGAAATTTCGTTTGTACGTGCTTTCAATGGCGTTGATCAGCCACAGAAGACTGTTAGCGGATGCAATAATGTCTCTTATGGTTTCAATGTAACATTTCCCCTTTCTCCAACCGGATTCTACATCTGTAATATAAAAAGTCAAGTCAAAAGATTATCTACGATATCAAAACACGTATTTCAATATAATTATACAGTCAAAATATAATGTGGGGACTATTTACGCCCCCATTTTCTCAAGTACACCCCAATTCTAGAAAACCCTATCTTAAAAAAACACAAGTCAGTGCACCGCTTTTTCAACATTTTTTCTAATTTTTTAGACTTTTCCCATTCACACCCCTTCCCTCTTAGGGTTCTCCATTTAGATCCATGGCGGAGTGTTCACGTCGTCCACAGCCTGATTGGGCGGTTCCAGTATGGCCACGACTCAATCTTCGTCAAGCTTATGTTTTGGAAAGCGAAAGTAGAGACCCAATCGCTGCCCCCTTCCCTCCTACCCGCACTAGCACGTACTTGCACCGTGACCCACTTTCAACAAAGCCAAAGCATAATTTCTTGGTAGACTGAGAGAATGAGAATCAAGGGCTTGATTTGATAAGGCTCCTGATCTTCATCGTGACTTTGATCCGAGATATCCTTGGGGAGTAGCTTTGCAGTGAGGCCACCATCGGAGATGGCGACGTCATGGGCAAGGGACCGAAACAAAGACGAGAAGACGAAGCGAGAAGAATGGAAAAAGTGGGGTGTTTAGAGAATATGAATTTTTGGAATATACCTGAGAAAAAGTAGGACGTAAATAGTTCCCTATATATGTTTTCATTTTCCTATTAACAAAACATTTTTCCCTTATTCATAATTCAATAAAATCACACCAAATCAATATCGAGTCCCACATATTTTATAAAAAATCAACTACATACTAATTCACATCATCAAAACATATCTCTTTGTACATCCAAATCAACAAAACATATCTCCGAATGTAAATATATCACCAAAAATATACATGCTAATATATTATTAATTTCGTTAAAAACACAGCTTTGCAACCACTCCTTATCATCTCCAAAAGTTTCCAGAGTGTTCGATATATTAAAATTATGACAGAGAAAGGATAGCCTCCGAGAACATTCTGGATCATATTCTATTCGATTAAATCTGGAAACACACTATAAACGAAACCCAAACCTCCTCTGTTAAATGCACTGTAAATACAAGATACAGAAATCAAACACACATTGAGAATGGCTGATGCTCTGTTTGGGCACCCTTTCAGGAGCTTCTTTTGGAGGCCTCCGATCTTTCGTGAATGGTCCGGGTCTACAGCACTCATGGACTGGCTTGAGTCCCCTAATTCCCACATCTTCAAGGTTAACGTGCCAGGTGCCACCTCTCTCTCTCTAGTCCAAAATTAGGATAACTGAGCAACTCTCGATCACTTTTTACTGAAATATTAGTTTGTGTTATAGTTGTTTGTTTCTTTTTATTTTGATGGATTTCGCTTTCATAGGTAATTATGTTATTGGGTTTAGCCTATTTTGCCTGATTAAACTGTCTGAAAATGCTTGGATTGTGATATATGTTGATGGGTTTTGTGTATTGCTTCTCTGCAATCTGAATGGCTCTAAATTTTTAATGGGCAACTAGTGGCTTCAATAGGGTTGTTTTTTCTTCAAATGGGTTTTGTCTCAGCATCTCAAATTTTTTGCTACTTTATGCATTTGAAAGATTATACAGATGGGTTTTGTGTATTGTCATGCAAATTTTCCTCTAGTGATGTTTTGTCTTGGAGCAATTCATTTTGGGGTGTTCTCACAGGGTTTAGCAAGGAAGAAATAAAGGTTCAAATAGAGGATGGAAACATATTGCACATTAAAGGTGAAGGTCAGAAAGATCAGGAGCCCAATGCCAAAGACACTACTGTTTGGCATGTAGCAGAGAGAGGGACTGGTAAGGGAGACTTTTCAAGGCAAATCGAATTGCCTGAGAATGTGAAGTTGGACCAAATCAAGGCTCAAGTTGAAAATGGTGTTCTCACCATTGTTGTCCCCAAGGATTCCAGCCCCAAACAGTCCAAAGTCAGAAATGTTAACGTGACTAGCAAGCTCTGAGCTTTTCCTTGACTAGTTGTGTTGGTTTCAGAAGGTTTGGGAATAAGATGCTGTCAGTTTTGCTGTAATTATATGTACTGTACGATGCATAAATCAAAAATCAAAACCAAGAGAGCGTTGGTGTGTTTGAAGCTTTAGAATATGTTACAAAATGAATTCACAAGCATACCAAGTGTGTCGTTTGATAGAAAGACTAAAGAAAATAATTAAGTAGATTCGAGCGAAGGGAGGGGGATGAGAAAAATGTCTTCTCCTTTCCTACGGCTCAATTACTCTGGTGAGTTTTAAAGAGACAGAAAATAAGAACAGAGAAAGCTAGGGTTTTTCACAATATTGGACCTTTGACTATTACATTGTTCACCCTTGACTTCGCCATGCAAATTCACCTGGCTAGACGCTCCTCTCAAGGGTTGGATGCTTTGCAAATTCACCTGGCAAGTCTCTCCTCTCTTGCTTCAAGGGCATCCACTTCTTCATTTGACAGAATATCAACAATGGGTTCATAGACATCCCACTCCTTCCTTTTCCTGATGCACGTATTAGGACACATCAATATCTCATTTGTGAAAATTTAAGGTGACAGATAACAGTACAACATGCACATGCCATAAATCTAATCCTAAAAACAGAGAAAATAGTGTCCCCAAAACCAAACCGCCGCCCGCCACCACCTGCACACTTTCTGAGTCGTGAGAAAACTATAGACGTTGCAAGTTCTCAATTAATTTAAATATGTTTCTCTCTGTGAAAATAACACTAATATAGAGACGACTATAAAATATAAATACAGGTATGGGGAGTCTCAACTCTCAAGTAGAACTTTGATTATTATGAAGCTAGCAGTCTAGCACTGCTTTTGAACAATCCTACCAAGAGTAATTTGATGATATTTTCCAACTATGAGGGGAGGATAAGTAAGGAGGCTGCCTCCCCGCCTGGATAGTATTCATCTGATGACAGAGACTTCATATCTGAGCATACAGGAAAGTCTCCAACAAATTCAGTAAGAACAAAAAGGAAAGACATACCTAACTACACTGTATTTGTTATTGAATAACTTCATCACCTCCAGTGCAGTACCGCTACTTTTACTGAAAGAGGTAAAAATAATGTTAACAAGAAGAGAACACACACAGGTCTCAGAGAGACACAAGACCACAACTAGCCCAGAGGAAAAGAAAACATACAACCCAAAACACAACACTTTTGATTCCTCTACCTCGAAACAAATTATAACTGACAGTGACAAAGCAAAACTGCTGAGAAAATACCTAGGTAGGAAATGTTCAGCACCACGGCGACCCTTTTTGCTCAATCGGTTCTCTCTTGCAGTAGCTACACTCTGAATTGCAATCTGGATTATAAAGAGACAAATATGGTAAACTAAGTCAAAATAATTGATGCGGCCTGCCAACGATGCAAACAAAGCAAACACACAATGTGGTCAAATAAGGATAAGATCTTCACCTCATAGAGTTGTTCCCTGATTGTGAAGGCAATTGCAGGCTGCAAAGGTAAAGTGAGGATCATCTTAAGTATCTATTTCAAGATTTTTGTGGAATATAAGCAAAAAGGAAAACCAAATTTCAATGGAGCTTTTATCTCCATTCCTGATTTTATAGCATACGGGTAGTTAATTTTCCAAACCTAACGTTTAGCTAAATATCTTACTGGAGGCACATACATTTAAAATAAAATAAAAACGAATGCACGATATGGTATAAGAAAAAGAAAAGAAAAACTGTCCCATTCCATTTTTAGTTTTTAAATAATTTTTATTTAATTTTACAGTTGATTTTTTCCACAAATCAGTTCCCGTTTTAATCAATAATCATTCAAGATAATTTGTTTGTGATTCCCATCTTCAACCAACCTAGCTAAAAAGAATTAGAAATTCCAAAATAAGCCATTAATTTGCAATTCCAAAATGTACATCAAAGAAAAACATAGCAAGAAAATATTAAAAAAAAATGCACAATTATTTATAGCAGCTATAACTGATTTGTTTCCTTACTCCGACTTCAGGGTCTTGAATACCCAGGTCTTTGCAGAGGGTTCTAGCAAACACTTCAGGATCACTGTCAAAGTTGTTCAAGTCCTGATATCCATTCAATTCCAAATGCATTCAGTCCTAAAAATTCAAATAGGAAATAAATTGCAAAACATATAGCAGACCTGAATGAACAAGCCATTTCCATACACAACTTGAGTAAGTCAGTAAGAGACTACTCATTGGTCTTACCCACAAAAACTGATCCTTTATCAGAGTATGATTCACTCGAAGATCAAGCTGGGAAAAATAAAATTCTATGCGTCACTATCAGAACATTGAACCAATTAAGCCAAGGCCAAAATAAAATTGAGACACAGATTATATAATACAAGGGAAGACAGACCTTGATGGGAACAATCTTCTCACCAGTATACATATCTTGCCCTTCATATGATCGAAACTCTTGAAGTTGTGACTATTAGGTAAAAGCCCAAAACAAACATGAGAAAGATAAAGAACTAAGGAGTAACAAGAAAATTGAAAACTTTCGTATGGGATAGGAAAACCCACCAAATAAAAGCAAATAAATAAATAAATTGGTAAACCTGAATTGATTGAGCGATCTGGGTTACGAATGCCGGAGGAAGCTTCAGGTCTTTCACGGTCCTCTTCGCAAACACGACCACCTCCGAGTCAGGGTCTAGAACATTATATTTGTTTATTGCAAAACAGAAAGAAAAAAAAAACATACATCTAATCAAATCAAATCAAACGACAAAAAGAAGCAGTTAGAAACAGAGCTAGTGTTAAGAAATTGAATAGATAAACATACCAGAAGGATTCCAGGTGAAAGCATCTTTGAAGCGGTGACCGTCGATCTCTATGTCCAATCGAATTGGCACTAAATTCTCCACAGTCGGTCTGTTTCGACCCTTTATAGTTATAGGCAGTCAGAAGATTACAAAAACAACAATTTCGTTACAATCATGACAAACACTTACATCCGGAACTTGACAGGGGTTTTGGAAGTCGCCGGCAGTTTCATCTTCCTCACTTGGGTCGCACTTTTTCTTTTTCCACGTATCACCTTTTATTAAGGATTTTATTAAGGATAATAATAATAATAATAGTGATAAATACTCCATATATATTTTAGAAGCCCATCAAAATAAATATTTAAATAATAAATATTAAATTTTAAGAACAATCGATTTATTAAACCTTAACTGACTTGTATTTCAAATTTTCATACTGTCATCTAAATAATAAGTGATGAATTCTAAAAGAAACGAATTTGTTAAATCTTAACGAGTTTGCGTATCGAATTTTCATATTATAATCTAAATAATAAGTGTTAAATCTTACAATAAACGGATTTACTAAACCCTACGAGCTAATAATTAATTAGAATAAAATCATAAAATAAAATAAATACTCAGCATATTGATTAAGGCAAGAATAATTAATTAGAATGAAAAAATTAATAAAATAATTAGATATGAGTTACCATGTATTACCAAAATATAGGTTACATGTCATTTTCCTTTATATTATTTGCTTAAAGCTCTCTATCTTTAGTATTTATTATTTTCCTTTTTATTTAATTTTTTGAGTTCTAGAAATTTCACCTATTCGATAATCAAGAATGATAAGTATCCATAATTCTTGGTATTGATATCCATAACATTTATATGTGAGTGAGGGATGTGATTTTGAATTTTCGAAGTTGAATATGAAGCCAAAAGTGGCTATGATGATTGATCACATATGATTTTGGATGTTATGGATATTAATTTTTATGAATATTAATTTTTATAGATATCTATCAACACCGTCCGCTAATCCGATGGGTCATGATTAAATAAAAAAAATTATCTTCTTTTTTATCAAAAAAATGATATAGAGCCTGAACCCAAATCCACCTGATAGGTTAGGCTGGACTTTTTCGAAAATCAATCCAATAATGTTAATTTATTTCAATTAATTTTATTCCTTTACTTCTCTCTATCAGCTCACGTCTCTCTTTTCGTTTGCTATTCAATGGTTTGAATCTGGGAAACATGCGCTACGGCATGTTCAATTTAAGCTTCGTCTTCATTGATTTTTCATCATAATCGTCGTTTGAGCTTTGTCCTCTGCGATTTTTTGAATTTTGAGCTTCGAGGAACTCTTGTTGCGCGAAGAGGTTGAAGATCGATCAATTCTTCTGGTTTTTTTGTGGCGTTTGGAGCTTCAAGAGGTTTTCATTGTTTTGTAGGTGATTTATTCAGTGATAAACAACAATCATAAACAATTTTTGTTGGTGTATATGCTGATCAATAATGATTTTTCTTTAGAGTTCAGCTATTTGATCGACTAGCTGACTTCTATTATGTTAATATTCATCACTACTGTTGGAATCGTGGTGCTTATTTATAGGATAATTATATGTCTCATGATCAAGGATATTGGAGATTTTTTGCTTCTATGAATTTTTTCAATATTTCAATGTTGGGTTTAGTGAATCAATGTGTTACAATGTAATATGCTGTCTTATTCAACTGCTAATTGTTCATATGCAAACATCCTCATTGCGAATATTTTCTTCTAAATAGAAGACAAGTCAATGACTACAAGAGCTTCGGGTCTTTGATGGAAGTACTGATAATGAGCTACAACTCCATTAACAATGCGACAAAAAAGTGGAGGTCTGTAATGACCAAAATTGGGCTTGGCCCAATTTTCTGACGAGTTTGTATCTACTCAGCATTTGACCAGTCAAAGGTCCAGTCAGCCTTGACTATATTCAATACTTAGGAACCCAGCTTCGGCTCAGACCCTTGTTGCTAAATTGGTGCTCGCCAGAGCCATGAGAACAGGAGCTCGCCAGAGCCATGAGCACATGAGCTCGCCGACGCTGAGTTCTGCCAGAGACTGGAGTCCAAAGGTAAAGCAATCATAGAGCGCAACCTACTCATTAGGTCGTCGACACTAGAGCACGCCTCTTTACCTTGCCCTAGAGGGACGTTCACCTTCCCAAGGTACACCGTCCGACACATCTGTCAGGCTGCAGGTATCTTTTCTTAAGTTTTATGTTTTGTTTAATGCTCTAGTATCACCTTTTGTCCAAAACCGCTTTTCCTAGTTGATATGTTATTAAGAGCCCGTCACTTCGACGCAGACATGTCTTTTCAGTATGAGATTGTCTTTTCAAACGCCAAAGTACTCAAAGGCCCTTACTAAAAATAGTAAAAGGAAATTCTATAAATAAGACCCCTCCTCCATTGGAGGAGGGGATGCACGGTCCAGAACCTCTAGAGTACAAACAAAACCAGTTCTCTCAGCCATTTCTCAACCAACTAATCCTTAAACACTGTCTATCTTTTCTCGGTCTCCACCACGGTTGTTGTCTGTTCTTCCTCTTGGAACTGACTTGATCGTCGGAGCCCCAACGACCGGGCCCCCACAAACCGGTCTTTGGGATATCACGGTTCTTTTGTTTGAAGTGTGTATAGGAGCTGGACATCTCAAAATATTTGTGAAGACTATCAGGACCCACTAAAAGTTGAGCTGTTCAAATTTGTTGATTGTAGATTTTGGGCTCTACAATTTGGTAATTTTTGCATAGCAAATATTCTATTTGGTAACTGGCTAACTGCTGACCATGTCTGAGACACCTAGCTATGTGGCAGAGATGAGATTCTGGCGCAACTGGCTGCCATGAGGGAGGAACTCCACCAAACTACTGCTCGTCTGGAGTCCGTTGAGGCCGAGAACAATAGGCAAAGAGAAGAACGCCATGCAGAGATGGCGAAGCGAGCTAAAGCCAACAAATCTCCTATCACTCCTATGCCCTCACTGGTAACCATAGAGCAAATCCCTGCTGGGAGCACCGTTCCTTTAGAAAGCCTTTTCGTACGCAATCATTTCGTCTCTGGAGGATTATCTTATCAGCAGGAACACACTCCACCACCTCCACCTCCAGAAAGTGCTCATCGCCAGAATGGCAGGGATGTAGTACGACAGAATGATGAGAAGGAGTTTGCTCGCCGCCTAGGTGAGATGGAGGCTAGAATAAATAAAGTGCCCGTGGTCGCAACTACTTTGAAGAGGACCTCGGATACCTGTTATGCCGATTCTCCTTTTGCAGAGCATATTGCCTCGTCAGAGTTACCTCCAAGGTTCATGGTCCCTAGCATGAAGCTCTATGAGGGAATATCCAACCTTGGCGATCATATAGCCCATTATAAGCAGAAGTTGCTTGCTACGGCGATCCCTCAGCACTTGAGGAAGGCATGTATATGCAAGGGTTTTGGCTCAAGCTTAGCTGGAGCAGTACTTCAGTGGTTCATTGGTCTGCCCAACATCAGTATCTCTACCTTTGCCCAGATGATAGATGCATTTCTTTTACACTTTGCTAGCAGCAGAGAGATCCAAAAGTGTTCGGATGACTTGTACAAAATCCAGCAGGTACCTGGGGAGTCATTGGAAGTTTCCTCGCAAGATATAACAAAGACAGAGTTTCTATTCCCAATTGTAACATGGAGACAGCGCTCCGAGCTTTCAAGAATGGTGTCTTACTTGACACCAGTTTGTACAAAGAGTTGACAAAGTACGATTGTCAGACTATGGAGGACGCCATCTTGCGTGCTACCATCCAGATCAGGTGGGAGGAGGATCCTAGGAGATTAGGACCAAAGGCATCAAATAGTGACTTGAAAGGTGAGAAACGAGCTCACCTAGTGGATGAGACGACGACCTCCCAGGAAAGCTATCCAGTCTCGAGTTAGTTTGGGCGAGGTGGTCATCGACGAGATTTTCAGAAGAGAGCGCCAGATTACTCTTTGAATATAAACCACACGAGGTTGTGGCGGTGATGAAGTCTATGGGAGATGCAGTCAAGTGGCCGAGGAAGCCAGATTTCATCAATACAGACACCTCTAAGTGGTGTGACTATCACCGCAACCACGACCATAATATAAAGAACTGCAATTCTCTAAGGATAGAGGTCGCCAAACTGTTGAAGAGAGGACACCTCAGGGACTTGTTGACAGAGAAGGGGAAAGAAGTGTACGCAAGGGGCATCGAGATAGAAGCCAAGCAGGCAGATGGCCTACCAACCATGCATGTGATATCAGGGGGATCAGAGATCAGTGGGGTCTCTCATTCTGCAGCTCGCCGTAGTGCCAGAGAAGCATTAAATCCAGACTGTAGAATGGGGATGTGTTTGACAGTTGCGACAAATAAAGTGATGGCGTTTGTGGACAACGAAGCTGCTCACCTACTACATCCTCATCATGATGCTTTGGTTGTCACTCTCCAGGTCGCCAACATTCACGTAAAGAGGATCTTGGTTGATGATGGAAGCTCTGAAAATATTTTGTTCCTCTGTTCGCTGAAGATTATGGGAATTGATGAAGACCATATCGTCAGGCAGCCGACAGTGCTGTAGGGATTCAGTGGCGAATTGAAGTTCTCTATGGGTGAGATTGCTTTGCCTGTCTTTGTTGGAAGAGTAAATATTCATACGAAATTCGTGGTAGTGGACTGTCCTTCTACATACAATATGATCGTTGGTCGCCCATGGATTCATGTAATGAGAGCTGTTCCATCCACTTATCATCAAGTGCTCAAATTTCCTACTAGTAATGGCGTGGTAGAGGTCTTGGGCGAACAGTTAGTTGCAAGAAATTGCTATAAGAACGCCATGAAAAAGGCTACAAAGTTGGCATAGCAATTACAGTATGGGAGCTCCAGTTACTCGCCTAATGAGCTAGAGATGGAGGAGTTAGATGAAGTACAAATTTCCTCGGAGTTTCCTTAGAGGAAAGTTTTTGTTGGAGCACCCCTGATACCAAAGCTGAAGGATTTGATTGTAGCATTTTTGGCTCAGCATCAGCATTATTTCGCCTGGTCTCATGCTAATATGACTGGTATTGATCTCGAGGTGGTAGTTCAGAAGTTGCAGGTCGATCCTATCTATCCTACAGTTCACCAAAAAAGGAGAAAGTTCGCGCCAGAAACGAATCAGGTGATCAACGCGGAGGTAGAGAAACTGATTGAAAATGATTTTGTAAGGGAGGTGTAGTACCCAGATTGGCTTGCAAATGTGGTTGTCGTGAGGAAGAAGAATGGCAAATGGAGAGTTTCCATTGATTTCATGGACCTCAACAAGGCGTGTCCAAAGGATCCTTTTCCCTGTCACATATTGACATGATGGTAGATGCTACTGCAGGGCATGAGCTCCTTTCCTTCATGGATGCTTACTCAGGGTATAATCAGATTTTGATGCACCCTGAGGATCAGGAGAGTACCGCGTTTATGACAGAAAGGGGAATCTATTGTTACAAGATAATGACATTCGGTTTGAAGAATGTTGGGTCAAATTATCAGAGGTTGGTGAATAAAATGTTCTCTGGGTTGCTGGGGGACACTATGGAAGTATACATAGATGATATGCTTGTTAAATCCCTCAAAGCTACTCAACACTTGGAGCACCTGCAGCAAGCTTTTGATCTACTCCTGAAGTACAACATGAAGCTCAACCCAGCAAAGTGCTCCTTTGCTGTGACCTCAGGTAAGTTCTTGGGTTATATGGTCACATAGAGAGGGATTGAAGCTAATCCAGATCAGATCCGCTTTGTTTTGTACCTCCCCTCGCCACGGTGCATTAAGAATGTGCAGAGGATAACTGGAAGGTTGACAGCTCTAGAAAGATTCATCTCTAGGTCCTCAGATAAGTGCAAGCACTTATTTACCACACTTAAGAGGGCTAGCAATTTTGAGTGGACCTCTGAGTTTGAAGAGGCTTTCCAGCAGTTGAAGGTGTACCTGACCTCGCCCCCTTTGTTGTCCAAGCCGGTTGCTGGAGAACTGCTGTATGTATACTTGGCCGTGTCGCCAACTATTGTAAGTGCTGTATTGGTCAGAGAGGAAGGCAGCACACAATGACCCGTGTACTATGTGAGTAAGAGTTTCCTTGGTGCTGAGTCGAGGTACAGTCAGATGGAGAAATTAGCTTTAGCTCTGGTGGTAGCAGCCCGAAAACTCAGGCCATATTTCCAAAGACTTTCTATCTCAGTAGTGACCAGCTACCCTTTGAAGAAGGTTCTCCATCAGCCTGAATTTTCTGGAAGGCTGCTCAAATGGACTGTCGAGCTCAGAGAGTATGACATTTCTTATCAACCCAGGACAACTATTAAATTTCAGGTGTTGACCTACTTCGTTGCAAATTTTACACTAGGCGAGGAGGTTGCTGTTGAGGTGATGAGCTGTGACGTCCAACTATCTGGTTGTTGGGCCATGTGGGTTGATGGACTAAGTAATTGTAAAGGCAGTGGGTTAGGAGTGGTCCTGTAGTCCCCATCTGGAAATTTAATACAGCAAGCTGTTAGGTGCGGATTCCCAGCTACCAACAATGAAGCAGAGTATGAGGCACTGATCGCATGTCTTCAGCTCGCCAAAAGCCTGAAGGTTTCTAGAATCTCAGTTTTATCGGACTCTTAGCTCGTTGTGAATCAGCTTCAGGGGAATTATCAAGCTAAAGAGCCCAAGATGGTGTCTTATTTGGAGGTGGTCAAGGAGTTAAAGGCTTCCTTTGAAGAGTTTTTGTTGTCACAGGTTCCACGAGCGGAAAACTCTCATGCTGATGCACTTGCAGCTCTTGGGTCATCAATCCAAACTGACGAGCCGCGTATGATTCCTTTGATTCATCTGCAGTGGCCAGCCATTATCAGAGAACGAATTTTGGAAGTGCTACTAGTGAGCTCGCCTGCAGAGCATGATGGTTAGGTAGACTGGCGAGCATAATTTATTTTATAACTTACTAACGGCGAGCTTCGACTAGAGCGTAACGCGGCGAGAAGATTAGTGGCTAAGGCTGCAAGATTCACACTGATTAACGACGAGCTGTATAAGCGTTCTTTCTCTGGTCTTTTACTGAGGTGCATTGAGAAGGAAAGGGCTGAGTATGTATTAGCAGAGCTCCACGAGGGAGAATGTGGAAATCACTCTGAGGGAAGAATTCTAGTTCATAGACAGGCTATTACTAGCCTACTCTGAGAGCAGATGCACTAAAGTATGTGAAGAAGTGTGATAAGTGTCAGCGGTATGCTCAAGTTTCTTACCTTCCTCCAGAAAGGCTCTCCTCCATCCATTCATGAAGTGGGGAATGGATATAGTGGGACCCTTACCCACTGCCTCTGGGCAAAGGACTCACTCCCTCGCCTTGACAGACTACTTCACAAAGTGGATAGAGGCGGATGCATTTCCCAAGTTACCTGGAGCTCGAGTTCGAAAATTTGTGTGGAGAAATATTATTTACCGTTTTGGGGTGCCCAAGGAGATAGTAATAGACAACGGGTCACAATTTATTAGTCATGATTTTCAGAGTTTTTCCAGAACTTGGAAGATAAAGCTTAGTTTTTCTACTCCGAGATATCCACAGTCTAATGGTCAAGCTGAAGCATCCAATAAAACCCTTTTGAATACTATGAAGAGGCGTCTGGAGAAATCCAAGGGAGCATGGGCAGATGAGCTACAAGGCATGTTGTGGTCCTACAGAACTATGGCGAGGTAATCAACTGGCGAGACCCCCTACTCACTTGTTTATGGTTCAGAGGCAGTTCTTCCAGTTGAGGTTGGATTATCTTTAACTCGTTACCACTGGGCAACTGAGCAAACAAATGGGGTTCAACTTGGCGACAGTTTGGATACTATCGACGAGTTGAGAGAGACAACTTTGATTAGAACGGCTCTCTATCAGAAGAAAGCTGTTGAGCATTTCAACAAACATGTAAGGACCAGGACTTTCAAGGAGGGAAACTGGGTTCTAAGGAAAGTCTTCCAGAACACAAAGGAGCTCAACGCCGGGAAGCTGGGGCCCAATTGGAAAGGACCTTATCTCATCGCCAAGATAGTCGGGCAAGGCGCCTACAAGTTACAGAAAACTGATGGCAAAGAGATCGCCAACAGTTGGAACGCTATACACCTAAAGCTATATCATTTTTAAATCGTTTTCTGTTTACAATTATCCATCTCTGTAATACTTATGTATTCTCTAAAACTAATGTTGAACATCGGAGGGTTGGCGGAGAGTTCTCTGCCTACCAATCTGACCTATTTGCTCATGACTATAGGACGAGTCTGCTTCTACTTTTCTACATCGTTGATAAGAGTCATAATGAAAGGCGACAAAAGATGTCTAAGTTTGGCGACTTATCAAGTACGAAGTAGTGGACACCTTACAATTGAGCTATCCGCTAAGAGCTCATGAGATATGTTTTTCTATCAAAATGTTGCCACACATACTAAATTCTTAAAAATTCAATCCAAAACATTTAGAAAAATATGTATGATAAAATAAAAGCAGACTAAGTCTTAGCATAAAACAACATATATAAAATCAGTTAGTCCTCTTCTAGAGCTTCTCTGCATTTGGCTATCTCTTTCTCCACATCCAAGAAGTTCAATTTTCCCTCGTCGAAATCTTGGAGAAGCTCAAGCTTCATCTTGGTCACCGCCAAACCTTCTATCATCGCCATGTCATGTTGCAAAGCTTCCTTCTCTATTCTGCTCTCTTCTCTCTCCTTCGCATATCTTTCCTTCTCGGTCTCCAATTGAGCCTTCAAAATATTTACCTCACTTGTCACCTATCCCTTGCGAGCCACCACTGCAATCTCGCTATGAGGGCGAGCTGAGAGGCCAAAGTCCCTTCCAATTCAGCAAATTTCTTTTGTTAAGCAGCTTCGAGGTCTTTGAATTTCTCCACTTCAGCAAGCAGGGCTTGTGTTTCCTTTTCACAAACCTCTTTGAGTTTCAGCAAGGAACCCTGCAGGCTGGCCACCTCAGCTTTGGCAGCATCACGCTTAGTTACAGTCGTCTTGTGAAGCTCCGAAGCTTTGATGATCTGTGTGTTCAGTTGTGTATTTAACTTTTCAAATTCTTGGACTTTGGAGGTCGCCGATTCTGTGAGTCTCTTTGCTTTCTCCAGCTCCAGGTGAGTCTGTTTCAAACGACCTTCTTGGTCCCACACTCTAGCCACATTGCCACGGGTGTGTAAAAGGCTCGTCAACGCCTACACACGTTTTTCTGGAATTAGATATTCATGAGTAATAAAGGCATTGTGTAATAAAAATTGGGATAAAAAAACTACCTTGGTCATTTCCATCAAGGAGAGGTCAATCACTGCCATGTCAGTCATCTTTCCTATGGCAAATCGGTCCTTAGGCATCACGAGTTTCTTTAATTCTACAGGTAGCCATCTGCATCCCAGGAAAGTCGTGTCTCTAGGGAAACTCAAGTTGACATGAGGAGGAGCTGCAGGCACAGAAGCAGAAGCAGAGATGGTTCTCTCAGAGAGGGGCACATTTGTTGTAGGGGTTTCCTGAGGCTCAGTCAACCTCACTCTTTTGGAAGCCCCAGGGAGGTCGACATCTTCAACAGGCGCCGTCCTCTTTGCCGTGTCTACTTTTGTGGCTACCATCTTTCCTCTCTCTTCTATATTCTGCATTCTTTTTCCATAGGGGTAGGGCTTTCTTCCACAACTTCGATCCCTTTTAGCGGAAGAGGACCCGTCTCCCTCGTCAAGTTCTCCTCATCATCTAGAGGGATGGCGAAAGGGCGAGCTTAGAGAGAAGCAACTCTCAAAGGAGCAGTTGGCGTGGAAGCTGAAGTAGAAGAGGAGCTCCCAATAAATCTCTTCTTGTTGGCGCGCTCCACCCTCTTTATTTCTATTATTTCCTCGGTGGTGTAAATCTTTGGTGGCATGTTGTTGGGATCTGCAAGGTTAGAAACTGTTAGATATTTCTGACAAGTTCAAGTGTAATCATCGCACTATATTTTAGATGTTTACCCGAGTACGCCCACAATGCAGTAGCTCTGAGAAAAGGAGCCGAGAAGATGTCTCCTGAGCTCGCCAGATGTTTGGTTCTCTCAGCGAATACACCTGCTTGGCACTCTGCAGCAGATACTACTGTTTCACCTCGCCTTGTCTTTTGCCTTTTCAGCTTCTGGTATTCAGCTACAAAGAAAATAATCAGAATTAATTTCAACAGAAATATAAAGGCGCAATGGATGTATACTTACTCCTCCCTAGTTGCCACTCTAAGGGAATCACTTCCTCCTTCCCTAGCACTAAGGGTCCCCTTACAAAGAAGAACTCCTTTTTCCAATACTCCCCGTGGTCATTGGAGGCCTGGTATGTCATCAATGCAGGAGCTCCAACCCTATTTGATAAGTAATACCTCCTATTTTCCACTTTGTGCCTCTTGACCTGGTAAGTAGAGCAAAATTTCTCCAAGCCAAAGTGTAGGTCAAGGTTCTCTGCTATGCTCTGGATCCCTATAATGATCCTCAGGGCGTTTGGTAATAGTTGGATGGGGCAATGTTGAAGTGGCGGAGCACTTGGGCAAGCAGACCGGAGACGGGAAGTCTGAATCCGATTTTGAACATGATCCGGTACATCGTGGTATGGTCGGGGATGACACTGTCTGCCTTTTCCCCTACCTCCGAAATCTTAATCTCCACAGACGAAGGTATATGGCAAACCCTCTTTAGCCAAGTAAGGTCGTCTTCGCGATACTTGCTCGCAGGATTCTTCTCTTGAGGTAAGAGGCTGAGCTCCGCTGGGATATTGATGCGCACCTCCTCCTCTGTTGGGGAGTCACCGGAATTCCCTCCTTCAGAGGTCATTGATAAATCTTGAGAGAAGGGTGTAGAGAGAAAAATGGATAGTACCTTTGAATTCTGAATGCGAGGAAGCAAAAGTGATTGAGTAAATTTCGAATTCACTATTTATACATTTTTGTCCTGTGCGTGTCGTTCTTGGACCTCGAGTTATCTGTTGAAATTTAAAAATTAACTATCATTATTGTTCTTTTGCTTCTCGAAGTTCCACTTTTGCAGGGGCCAAGATAAGATCATTGGTGCAGTACAAAATGATTGCAGCACGTCATCACAAAATGATGGCGATATTAATGTCTTGGAAATATGCGCGACTTAAATAGGTGATAACTATTACAACTGTCATCTGTACACCGTATCTGGACATTTTCAATAGCACGTGTTCGTATAAATTTATGTTGGCCGCTAGGCAGCTTCAGTCTTCTGCTCGCCTCTAGGCAGTAGATCTCAAACATAGCTCGCCTCTAGGTAGTAGATCTCGAACATAGCTCGCCTCTAGGCAGCAGATCTCGAACATAGCTCCCCTCTAGGCAGCAGATCTCAAACATAGCTCGCTTCTAGGCAGCGCATTACCTCTAGCTCGCCACTGAGCAGCACATTGCAATTTGTTAGCCACTGGGCAGCTTCAGTCTTCTGTTCGCCACTAGGTGGCGTCACGCAGTTAGCTCGCTTCTTGGTAACTTTCGCCTACGATTGACAACTCACCATCTCTGTTAACTGCACCTATGGGCATGATATTTTAACTCTACTCCTCAAACTAAGCGAGCCTACTTCAAGGAATAGGGGACAAACTGTAATGACCAAAATTGAGCTTGGCCTAATTTTCTGACTAGTTTGTATCTAGTCAGCATTTGACCAGTCAAAGGTCCAGTCAGCTTTGACTATATCCAATACTTAGGAACCCAGCTTCGGTTCGGACCCTTGTTGCTAAATTGGTGTTCGCCAGAGCCATGAGAACAGGAGCTCGCCATAGCCATTAGCACATGAGCTTGCCGATGCTGAGTTCTGCCAGAGACTGGAGTCCAAAGGTAAAGCAATCATAGAGCGCAACCTACTCATTAGGTCGCCGACACTAGAGCACGCCTCTTTACCTTGCCCTGGAGGGACGTTCACCTTCCCAAAGTACACCGTCCTACACATCTGTCAGGCTGCAGGTATCTTTTCTTAAGTTGTATCTTTCGTTTAATGCTCTAGTATCACCTTTTTGTCCAAAACCGCTTTTCCTAGTTGATCTGTTATTAAGAGGCTGTCACTTCGATGCACACATGTCTTTTCAATATGAGATTGTCTTTTCAAATGCCAAAGTACTCAAAGGCTCTTACTAAAAATAGTAAGAGGAAATTCTATAAATAAGACCCCCCTCCACTGGAGGGATGGATGCACGGTCCAGAACCTCCAGAGTACGAACAAAACCAGTTCTCTCAGCCATTTCTCAACCAACTAATCCTTAAACACTGTCTATCTTTTCTCGGTCTCCACCACGGTTGTTGTCTGTTCTTCCTCTTGGAATTGACTTGATCGTCGGAGCCCCAACGATCGGGCCCCCACAAATCGGTCTTTGGGATCTCACGGTTCTTTTGTTTGAAGTGTGTATAGGAGCTGGACATCTCAAAATATTTGTGAAGACTATCAGGACCCACTAAAAGTTGAGCTGTTCAAATTTGTTGATTGTAGATTTTGGGGCTCTACAAGGTCTCATGCAAAATCTTATTCAAAACAAATTATCAGGATAAACAAGATTGTAAGAAAAATAATCATTCCATAATCTATCATGATCTTCATATCTACTACGATCAATCAGTCAATGACAGAAAACAGAACCACAATAGTGCCAATTGACCACGATTGACGGCAAAACTGTTGAAGCGAAGATAACTACACAGATCTCATTTTAATGGACTTTTACAATGAATAGTGTTTTTAACAACCCCATTATAGCAACTCCCATTGAATTTTTTTTATCAACCCATTAAGACACTATTCAAGTTGGGTATACTACACTTTTAGCAATCTATTACAGCAAGTTTTTTTTTTCCTTTCATTTTCTTTCATTTTATAATTTATATAGATATTAAATTATACTTTTATTAACACTTAAACTTATACATTTATATTTTTATTAACACTGAGAATTTATATGAATATTAAATTTTATTTATTTTCTGCTTTCAAGGTTTTTTTATTTTTTGTTTTCTTTGATTTTCACTTAAATTTTAATTTAATGATAATTATACTTAAATTTTTTATTTATTAAATTATATTTATAACTTATATAATATTATACTTATATTTAATGAATTAAATGTAAAATAAAATAAAAATACCAACAAAAATATAATTTTCACGGCTTATTAGCTAACATTAACTATAAACTTCTTCAAATGCTTTATAGCTTATTTCACATCTTTTAGCTTGCTTATTTTTCAAATCTTATAAGTTAGCGTTGAAATTACAAAAATAAATTCTACCAAACGAAGAATGGGAGAAAAACGGATTTTTTTCGACCAAGACAGCTTGGGATGCTTCAAAAATTGAAGGGTTAAAGATGTGTACAATGCTGCATATTTATCAGGTGGCTATATAGCCGTACTTAGAGTAACCTTCTAACCACTAGACCACAACATCAATCCAGCTGACAGCCTTAACACCAACGACATTAATTGGTATTGGATGGTCCGAAAATTCACTTTGTTGATTTAGCATATATATGCAACAAACCAATCAACAATGCTTGAACTAACAATCTCCCAAAATTGTATCTTTCTTGTCTCAAAAGACATGCCAGTTCCTCTGGTTGTTCTCATCGTTGGTTTAGCTTTGCTTTCTTCTTCATTTAGTATGGCTACAACAGTCGAATATGACTCAAATGCTATAATCATCAATGGGGAGAGGAAGTTGATATTTTCTGGTGCAATCCACTATCCGCGAAGCACCCCTGAGATGTGGCCAGATTTGATTAACAAGGCCAAGGAAGGTGGCCTCGACGCCATTGAATCATATGTCTTTTGGGATCTACACGAGCCTCGTCATCGAGAGGTCTGAAAAAACTATGTTTCTAACTTGTATTACTATTCAACTTAAGAAGTAAGATTAAGATATAACTAACTTTCTTGTTCTTCTCTTCGATGATCGACAAACAGTATGATTTCTCAGAAAACATAGACTTCATAAGATTTTTCAAGTTAATTCAAGAAGCCGGACTTTATGCCATCCTTCGCATTGGTCCTTATGTTTGTGCTGAATGGAATTATGGGTGAGCATTCTCCAACCTTTCACCTTGTATAAGCAGGGTAAGAATCTGAATACCACCAGGCCGGCATTCTAAAATGTATACATATGTATGTATGTATGTATGTATGTATGTATATATGTTTCTCTTATAGAGGCTTTCCAGTGTGGCTTCACAACATTCAAGGAATTGAACTGAGGACAGACAATGAAATCTACAAGGTTTTTGTTTGAACTTTCATAGAATTCTGTCGATGTTTAATTAACATCTAGAGAATTCATTAATGTTTGAGGGTCTGCAATTCTTCTGCTCAAATCACAGAATGAAATGAAAATTTTCACCACTAAGATTGTGGAAATGTGCAAGGAAGCCGAGCTCTTCGCACCGCAAGGAGGACCCATAATTATTGCACAGGTTAATTTTGCTTTTGAACAAAATTAAGTAGAACCAAAATCTCTTCTTCAGGTTTTTTTATACTGGATTTTGAATTTAACAGATTGAGAATGAGTACGGAAATGTCATGAAACGCTATGGAGAAGCTGGAAAGGAGTACATAAAGTGGTCTGCAAAAATGGCTATTGCCCAAGATATTGGTGTCCCATGGATTATGTGCCAGCAAAATGATGCTCCAAAGTCAATAGTAGTACTTCTTGTTTTCTTCTTGTAGAAGAGTTTTCTATGATATATATAATTCTATATTTGCAGATTAACACATGCAATGGGTTCTACTGTCACCGCTTCACACCAAACAATCCAACAAGCCCAAAATTCTTCACTGAAAACTGGTCTGGATGGTGAGACAATCTTGTTGCTTAACCAACTTTTATTTTTCTTCATTCTGTTCCCTTACAAAAGTTTTGAGAAAACTTTGTATTTCCTCTCAGGTTCAAGAGATGGGGAGGAGGAGACCCTCGCAGAACTGCTGAAGACTTGGCATATTCAGTTGCTCGCTTTTTCCAAAATGGAGGTGTCCTGAATAACTATTATATGGTTAGTTCAATAGACATATAGATATATACACCTTGGATTCATATGACATGTTTTATCATTTTTATAACTATTCTACAGTATCACGGAGGAACGAACTTCGGACGCACATCAGGAGCTTCATTTTTTGCAACGTCGTACGATTATGATGCGCCTATAGATGAATATGGTAATAAATCATTTCATTTTCTAATTTTACATCAAATCAAAGTTTTGCAATTGATCCTGAAGCGAGGATGCGATTGTTGCAGGTAACTTGAATCAACCCAAATGGGGGCACTTGAAGCAGCTTCATGCAGCTATTAAATTGGGGGAGAAAATGCTTACCAAAGGCAAGCCAAGAGTCAAGGAATATGGTACTGATGTTCGTGTAAGAGAGAATTAACTAATATCAGATCAAGATTAGTATGCACATTGAAGTAAAATGATTCGAGGATTAATAAGAATACATGCATTTGTTGTGTAATTATCAGCTGAGTACGTTCGTTGATGAAGATACCAAGGAGAGATTTTGTTTCTTGAGCAATTCGAACGAGAAAGAAGACGCTAATGTAGACTTGCAAGATGATGGCAAATTCGTGGTGCCTGCTTGGTCTGTTAGTATCCTTCAGAATTGCAACACAGAAACCTACAACACTGCAAAGGTAGGAGTACAATTAATTTGATTAATGCTAAGAAAAGTGAAGTTAAATTGTGATGAATTCTATATATATCTATATATATATGTGTGTGTGTGTGTAGGTTACAACCCCAACCGAACGTTACAGTGTATATAGTGAAGATTCTCCTAAACTGAAGTGGACTTGGACACCAGAACCCATGCAAGACACCCTCCTAGGAAAGGGTACATTTACAGCATCAAAGCTTCTTGACCAAAAGGAAGCAACAGTTGACAAAAGTGACTACTTGTGGTACATGACTAGGTAATAAGAAAAACATTTCTCCTCTGCTGCATTTTTACATTGTAAAACATAGACTTATATAATTAGTATTCTGGCTACAGTATCAATATCAATAAGGATTCTTGGAAAAAGGCGACTCTGCATGTCAGGACAAGCGGTCATATTCTTCATGCTTATTTCAACCAGAGGCTAATAGGTTCCAAATATTACACGAAAGCTGATAATGTTCAATCAGTAAAGGGAGATGACTACGGCTTTGTGTTTGAAAAGCCTGTTTCTCTGAAAATAGGGGAAAACATCATAACTCTACTCAGTGTCACAGTTGGATTGCCGGTATGTTTCTAGCAGAAATGGTTCATAAATTCAAATGTATAAAGCATATACTAAAAGCAGAAATTGCTGATATACGTATGTTGGCTTAATCTTACTGCCTTCTTCTGGACAGAGTTATGGAGAATTTTTTGATAAGAAACCTACAGGAATTGTATACAGCCCTGTAATATTATTCGTAGATGGTAATAAATTCGACTTGACGTCGAACGTTTGGTCCTACAGGGTATGGCTTCCGGGGTTCATTTGATTTCCAATGCCAGATTCTGATTCGAAAATGTGATGCATCATGTTTCACTCTTTTTGTGTTTAGGTGGGGTTGCATGGTGAGGCTAATAAATTCTATGATCCAAAATCCCTTCACAGTAACACATGGAAATTCTATGATCCCAAATCCCTTCACAGTAACAAATCGATGAGCTCAGAGTCGCTTCCTACAAGCGAACCCATGACCTGGTATAAGGTATGTAATCACAATTTTCATGTTATCAAGACTCAATTTTCACAGAACCTTTTTGACAGACTTGGATAGAAGACTAAAGTAGTTTGCAATACTATTTGTGTCTAGGCATCCTTCGAGGCTCCTACCGGGACATTACCTGTTGTACTGGACTTGCAAGGCATGGGAAAGGGACATGCATGGGTGAATGGGAAGAGCATTGGCCGGTACTGGCCTACGCAGATTGCTGATACCAATGAATGCAGCAAGACGTGTGACTATCGCGGACGTTACAGTGATCACAAATGTATGACAAACTGCGGCAATCCTTCCCAAAGATGGTATGAAATTATATGGTTATTTGGTGAAAATCATTGCAAAACATGTGTCCCATAAGAGAGAGATGTTGTTTCAGGTACCATGTCCCAAGGTCTTTCCTTAACAACAATGTTGAAAACACATTGATTTTGTTTGAAGAATTTGGAGGAGACCCTTCCAGTGTGACAACAGGGATTGTGAAGGTTACTTGATGTCAGTTCTCCCGGGTAACCAGTTGTGGGATCAGAACCACAGAAATAGTATTTTCCACAATGAGGGAGTCCCTTAAAATATAAACTAGATTATGTTCAAAGTGATGTAGGAATGCTCAAGTTAATTATGGGAATACCACCATGTGGGATCGAAAAGTCACGAGCTCAGAATTGCGCAAAATTTGGCTGGCTAACACGATTCAGCATGGTTGTCAAGACTAGTCTTTTTGTAACTGTTATTTCGTTATTTTGGCCAAATACTGTTGTTTAGGCACTCAAATTATCGTTTTATTATTTTTGGACACTCTTAATTTTTGCAATTTTCTTTGCAATTGTTTCCTTGTTTAGTACGAATTTTGTTTCGTATCATACAAGAATCATTAAACAATTAATAAAAATAAACTTTAGAGAGTTCTTTTTTGGTGGATTTCAACAACTTTGTGTTCTTGACTTGAATATTGGTCTGGCCGCAATTCAGTGTCACTGCCATCATATTAACACCACAGACAGTTCATCAGTTGGAGTGAGTTTTAATTTTCTTGGTTTCACATGAATGTTAGTCGAGCCCAAATAATTTAGGATAAGGCTCGGATGATGATGATGATGATAGTGGTTTCGCAGGAATGTCCTGGAAAAAGTGCTTGTTTGGTGACACAAGCAACATTTGGAGTGACCAACTTGGGAGGCAACTTCACCAAAGAAACTGGCAGTGCAAGCACTTCAAATGGTCTCTATGCTTCCATTATGTTACCAACCCTTCAAGCAGAATCTATTGGAGAATCACTATGCTTTTGATGGACTCAATACATATTACTAAAAGAGAGGCTGCGAGATGGGTAGGGGATACTCACAGATAGACACAATTACTAAATAAAATATAGTCTCAATCATGCACCATGATTCTTATGCAACTTCTCTAAATCGATATGTCTACAAGAAAAAAAAAGCTCTCTAACAGACAGATAGAAAGTTCAATAATATTTAGATAACAAAAACTGTCAATATGACGAGCAAAAACCGTCCTCTTTTATCAAAAAAACAAAACAAAAACTGTCAATATGACAAGCAAAGTGACTGAACAGCTAGCCTAGACACGTAATGAATGATAAATTCAGCATTATCACATTCAGCGGGACGACAATTAAAACACAGTAAGGCTGAGGCATTTTATATGTATCCTTTCATCGGTTTTCTAGTTTTCGCCAGGAATCCTTGTCTGAATAATAGTGTCATCATCATCCTCTCATCTACCGTTGATTGGAATGTAAGTAGACTCTCCATGTAGTTTACAATTTGTGAGTTACTATGTGGCGTTGGAGATTCTTCACCTCCTTGGTATTATGACCATAATACGAAACGTACTTCGCAATTCTTCCAAAATCCTATCAGACTCCAACATTATTAAATGGGTCGTTTGTCAGCATTTTGACACAAGACTTTTTCTCTCCTTGCTCAACTATAAACCATATATGAAAATGTGTGCATCGATCACCGACGGCTGGGTAGGAAATAACAGCAAGTAAATCGAATATGATACAGCCATAAAATTTCAAACACTTCATTTGACATGTCAAAGGACAGGATCTTACCAGTATTAGTGCCATTTTCCCACCAATAACATACTCCATTAATGGACGCATCATGCATGTAATGCGACAATGGCTGTAGAAAAAGTATTTCCCTCAATAGAGAAGGGTCTCTCTCTCCAAGAATCACCTCTTAGACAGTATAATTCAACTTGTTGGACTGATTTCATTAATGCACAGTCAGTTAGATAAGAAGCAAACCCTACAACTTTGTAGTATTAGTTTTGAAATCGAAAACAAACCCAATGTTGTAAAATGAACAATGGTTGGGTGGACTAAGCATTAACAAAAAAGGAGTCGCTTGAACGCTCTAGATTCTATTTTTGTTGGACGTGTAAAATTGAAGAATGAAGAATTATAATGGTAAATCCATAAGATCATGTTGAACTATGTAAAACTAAGAGAATTCATATGTAGAACTTCGTAAAGTAAATAGAGATAATCAGAGAAAGAGAGATAATCAGACAAAGTTCTATCTACCTTTTTCATTATTTTCTCATCGTACAAGGGCTGTTTATATAAAGATACAAAAACATCTTTTTCCTCCTCCAATCACTGAGTCACACATATTTGACATCAAACACAGTTCTTACCTCCTCCAATTAAGGAGTCAACAAATATTTGAAGTCAAACATATTTGTCTAGTACAATTACGGAGACTAATACCTTTCAATCACGCCAACACTCCCCTCAAGTTGGTAAGTAAATATCTGTCATTGCCAACTTGTCCAGTGAGCTATAAAAAACTTTCCCGGACACACCTTTTGTGATTATATCTGCTAGTTGTTCTCGTGATGGGACGTATGGAAAGTTAATTACTGCCTTATCGAGATGACTTTTAATAAAGTGACGATCTACTTCCACATGTTTGGTGCGGTCATGCTGTGCTGAATTATTCACAATCGCAATAGCTGCTTTATTATTGCTTTATTATTGCAATGCAACATCATAGGTTTAGTAATACTTACTCCAACGTCACGTAGAACACGTTTTATCCATAATAATTCACACACTCCGTGTACCACGCCACGAAATTCTGCTTCTGCACTCGATCTTGCCACCACCTTTTGTTTCTTACTCCTCCAGGTGACTAAGTTCCCTCCAACAAATGTGAAATACCCAGAGATGGATCGTCGATTTGTTTGATCTCTAGCCCAATACACATCAGTATACCCAGTAATCTCGACATTTCCATTCTTAGAAAATAATAATCCTTTTCATGGTGATGACTTAAGATACCTTAAGACTCGGTAAACAGCTATCATATGCTCTTTACTAGGTGTCTGCATAAACTGGCTGACAACACTTACAGCATACGCTATATCCGATCTCGTATGTGATAGGTAGATCAACCTACCCACCAGCCTTTGATACTTTTCTCGATTCTCTAGAATTTGATCTGATCGAATAGCCAAATGATGATTCATCTCAATAGGTGTTGCGGCAGGTTTACAATCTAGCATTCCTGTTTTGGTTAAAAGATCTAGTACATACTTTCTTTGACAAAGAGAAATCCCTTTAGCTAATCTAGCAACTTCAATACCTAAGAAATATTTCAACTCTCCAAGGTCATTGAGTTCAAATTCCTTTGCCAAGTACTTTTGGAGCTGAGATATCTCCATTGGGTCATTTCCTATAACAACCATGTCATTGACATATACAATGAGAGCAGTGATCTTACCTATTTTTCGTCTAATAAAGAGAGTATGATCTGCATTGCTTTGCTTGTACCCAAAGTTTCTCATAGACTTTGAGAACCTTCTGAACCAAGCCCAAGGCGATTGCTTTAAGCCATACAAAGACTTCTTCAACTTGCATACTTTACCAGCATATTGTGTTCCTGGCGGCAACTTCATGTATACCTATTCTTCCAGTATTCCATTAAAAAATGTGTTTTTCATATTGTTGTAACGGCCAATTAAGGTTTGCTGCCATAGATAGAAGTATTCGAATTGTATTCATTTTTGCCACTGGAGCAAAGGTATCTCCATAATCTACCCCATACTTTTGTGTATACCCTTTTGCTACCAGACGAGCCTTGTACCGATCTAGACTTCCATCTGGATGAAGTTTAATTGTGAACACCCATTTACAACCTACCGCTTTTTTTTCCATACGGTAAGGGAACAAGTTCCCATGTGGAGTTTTTCTGTAATGCCTCCATTTCAACATTCATAGCTTTCTTCCATTCTGGATCAGCTAGTGCTTCCTACATAGTACTAGGAATAGATACAGAAGATAATTGATTAATAGTAAATGCATACGATCTTGACAAGTGATTGGATATAGGATACTTAGATTTAGCAGTGAGGTTCAGGTCATACTGGAGTTTGGGAATTCCCCTATTCGGTCTAACTGGATATCGGGGTTCTATAACATCATTGTGAGAGGGATCATTTAAGAGAGAAAATGGAGTTACCTCAGAGGATGCATTAGGGGATTCTACAGTTGCAGGTGGAGAAGTAAAAACTGTACTACCTTGATCCATTTGCACATGTGGTTGTGTCTCTCTGGGCTGAATATTCTCAGAGCTGGGCTCCAAAAGGAAGAGGATCCAGCTTTCCATGAGACTGTTAAGGAAGATGCACAAACGCGGTACAACCAAAAACTCTAGGTTTAAGGTTTGATAGAGGTGGAGTTGAAAGAAGATCATGAAAATGCTAATAGGGTGTGCAAAAATTCAATACCCTTGTAGGAATTTGATTGATGAGATAAGCTGTGGAATGGACAGCTTCACCCCAATAAGCACGAGGCATATTCATGCCAATTAGGGATGCTCAGACTACTTCCATCAGTTGACGATTCTTTCGTTCAGCAAGACCATTTTGTTGAGAGGTATTTGCATATGAAGTTTGGTGTCGAATGCATGTTGTCGACAAAAATCTGAAAGGGCCATATTAACATACTCACCACCATTTTCCAATTGGAGAACTTGGACATGACTTCGAAATTGGGTGGTCACCATTGTATGAAACTCTCGAAAAATAGAACAAACCTCACTCTTGTTCCTGAGTAAAGATATCCAAGTCTTATGAGTACATTCATCAATAAAGGTGACAAAAAATCAAGCATCGGATAATGTAGCGATTCGTGCAGGGCCTCAAACATCAGAGTGAATAGTCATAAATGGTGTGGAACTTTTATTGAAACTTGGGGAATAAAAAATTCGACGACTCTTATCCAATTCACAAACTTGGCACTTCAATTCAGACTCGTTAACATGTAAAAATAAATCTGAATACATCAACTGTAAGTTATCAACTGCTCATTCTACCAAATAGACTGTTATCACACTCTTCTTTACAACCTTATGGGTAACATACGAAATATCATATTGTGACAATAACATCTGCCATTTTTAAATCTTTTCCTCAAGAAATATTTTTTTAAAAAAAATACACTTGATATACTCCGTTCTCGACTGAATTATCTCAAACTTTATGACGATGTCTCAAATTCATTTTCAATGCCAGAGAAGGATTCAACATTGTTATTGAGTACACCCAAAAACTATTTCATTAGGTTCATATTTTGTCATTATCATCAATTTCAGTTTTGTTGAATAGAATGATTGAATGTGTGAGATTTGAAATTTGGAAATGATGAAAAAATGAAAGAGAATGATTATGAGAATTTTGAATGAAGACCTTTATTCATGGTGAACATAGAGGAAAACATAGGAATAATGAAATGATACAACATGCAACATGCAACATCCGTACCAAAAATTCATCAAAGAGAAATTAAAGACGTGCTCATTACAAAACCCAATAAGTGGTCGTGAGCTAGACCACATATGGTGATGCACTTAAAGATTACTCTTGGAGGCAACTGATAATAGAAAATAAATTCTCAAACTGATCCAGTTACTAAGCTAAAAAAACCAATGGGAGAAAAATGACCTAGCAAGTATTAGCAGTAGAGTTATGACTCATTTACATAATAACAACATGAAGTTTCTTAAATTACACATAGAATTATCCAAATTTTGTTCCGGCATGACCATTCTAATTTGATCAATATGAAGATTAAAAGCCAATTTCCCAATGATGTATATATTTTTCTACAATGAGAAACAAGATTAACAATCTTTTAAATAATCACGATTATTCCTTTTTTTTATTTTTCTTTTTATTTTTTATTGTATTTTTTATGATGCATATGCATGGATATGAATGTGTAATGATATGAAATTTTCCTATTTGGACTTTATGGTTTGGAAACAGTATTATAACAAAACCTACTTTTATTCGACATTGTTTCTTGAGTACAATTTCTTGAAAAAGGAACTTCTTCTTCTTCTTTTTTTCAAGTCTTGCCTTGCAACTTCTTTAGTCATCATCTAACGCTGAAAACTCTTCTTCATTGCTTTCACATCCTGCACTATAGCTTCTTTAGCCATCATATGATGCTGAAAACTTCCTCTTTATTACTCTGAATTTTTGAATGTTCTCTTGAATGTCTGCCTTCCCACGCTTGGTACTAACTAGTCACCTTTTAAAGAATTCCCCCTCTTTTCCTTTAGTCGATTTTCCACTGCATCTGCACTGTCCACACGGCTCTCCATTTAAATGTTGACAAGTGTTTATTGATAATACTGTAGTCAAACCACAATACATGCCTATATGTATGAATGACAAAGTAAATGATGCATATGAATGAAAAAGTAAATGATGCAAAGAAAAAAAACAAAGAACAAGAGGCAAAGAAACAAACTTAATTAGTAACGATCATCGAGTATGTAACAAGGAAGTTTAGCAATAAAAAAATATGTATATCTCAGGTAAAAGTATTTATGAACAAAATAAAAGTAATCATAAGATCAAGAATCCAAAAATAAAATAAAATTAGCAGCTTAATAGTATAAAAAAATTATGACAATAATTTGGGCAGAGTAACAATATGAGTAGAAATATCCTCTCAGTGTCCTAGCTCTAAATTGTACGGTTATGGTTCTGTTCTATAATGCGAGGTCCCGAAAAATGTGCTCCAGTAGTTCAAAAGGTAACGGGGTTCCTCACTCAACTTCATGAGGAGTTCAATCCGGTGAGAATATACCTATCATCTGCACGGGGACATGAATCCCTCGAAGGTGATAGTTCATTTTCTCCTATCCAAAGTGAAGCCTAGGTAGTGGGCTATGTGTGTGAATGTGTGGTAACAAAGAGCATGGTGTGTGTGAAAGGTTTTACCATATCAAAATCTTTAAACTGTAATCTTGCTCGAACTTGCAAAAATATCAATGAAATGCTACAAAATGAACAAACCATCAGACCCAAAATCACGCACAAATAGATTACAAACATGTATACACAAAATAATTTTAATACAAGTAACAAGGAGAACTATACACAAAATATGAAAATAAATTTTAAAAAATTAAAAAATATAAATAAAATATAATTTTTTTTTGGCCCTTATTTAAGCAAAATTGGCTTGACAATCGAAAAGTCCCTAGTGAAGCCACCAGTTGTCGCAACCGAAATCACGACGCGGGTGGACTCATAAAAATAACGAGTCGTCACCAATTGGTTTTGAGGTGCAATTGGACACCTTTTATAGTACAGGTCTACCATATAAAAAAAATGGATTCAGAGGTCGATTGAGAGTAGAGAAGGTATTAGCACCCTACAACACCTGCTTATGCGGTTACCAAACTCAAACAAGAGCTAATAGAATATAAGTTTGCACAATTTTTGGAATATTTTTCAAGAATGAAAAATTATTTAAAAAAAATTAAAATATTTTTATTTGAAAAAGGAATGTCCCATTTTCGAAATTAACAATAACCATTTAGGTTAAAGTCATTATTTTCAAGTGGGTGACCATTTTTGTCTCGGGGCGACAGCTATCCCGATTTTGAAAACAAAACATATATGTCAAAAGAAATGTTGGATCAGAAGGAAATCAAATCAAATATAAAAAATACCCTATAGCTAAAGTAAAAATAATAATAATAATAATGAAAATAAACAAATGAATATAAGTCTAAAAAAAAATTATTGGTCCCAAAATAAAAATAAAATAAAAGGTCGAAAATAAACATGAGTCCAAAACAAATAAATATATCCAAAAGATTAAATATAAATCACAAAATTCAAAATATATGTATAAAAACAAATAACCCAAAAAAATACAAATATATGGCTCAATAAATATAAAATATTCATGTAGGAAGTAACAGTAAATAATAATTGAAAAACATAATGAATGAAACAATTTGAGAATTAGACGGTTGAAATAACCATAAATTAATACATTATTGAAAACCATCCATATATGAGGTAACAACAAGAAATAATTAAAAAATTAAATAAAAACAAATATGAATTAGGCGGTTCAACCAGCCATAAATTTAAAACAAAAATTTCACAAAAAACTAACATTTCTTTTCCTTTCTCTCTTTTTCCCTTTTCTTTTTCCCCTCCCCTATTTATAAACAAAAATTTTCCTCATGTGTGGGCCCCACTTCCCACCCACTCTTTCTTTTCCTCTCTTCCTCCTCCACTGGCACTTCCCTTATTATTTTATTATTTTTTTAATTTTTAATTTTATGAGTCCCACTTACTTTTCTACATTACTTTCTTCTGTATTATATGCGTCAGTCTCGAGGCAAAAGTTTGGACAATATTTTGAGAATTTGGATCATGAATGATTTTGATTTTATGGGTATGGTCAGACATAATCAAACTTTGAACTTATGAAGAAAAGGAAAGAAAATATGAAATCAAAATAATCCCCGGACAAAATTCGGGTATTACATCGTTGATATTCATTTCGTTCGTGATCTGGTCAATAAAGATGTTTTCTTGGTTCGTCACATTGATACTGCAAACGAGCTCTCCAACATTTTAACCAAACCCTACCTCAGCCTCGATTCATTGATATTCACCACAAGATCGGCGTTCTTGATGGAACCTAGTTCTTGAGGGGGCATATAGAGAACTTTTGTTCTCTCCATGAAGGCTAGCCCAACACTGAAAAACTCGGATCCAAGACTTTGCTTATCCAGCACCGAAGCCTATCTTCAACAGCTACATACCTCTGTCATTGTTCTCGTTACACATGTCTTTATTTATATGGCTCCTCATACAGACATTAGAATTCAAACATTGTATAGACTGTGTATAACTTTGCCTTCATATATCATGTATATTTGTAATCTGTTATTCAACTAATGAAAATAATAAACACAAGTTTTTTTAAGAGTACCTTAAATGTTGGATTTTTCCCGCTTCAATTGATGTCTTTGCTTCAAGTACTCGAAGTATCAAGAAAATGCATACTATGTACCACCATTTTGCACAGTTCTGGATTGCGGCAACGTCCTTCCTTGTTCCGTCTGATCAGGCTTTTTGGCTTCAACTATGCAACTTATATAGCAACGAAAGAATTATTCTATTCATGGTGGTTTGTTTATGCACCCAGGGTACGTGTCTTCTTTAACTATAGAACAAGTTTCTTCTTTTTCCCAAAGGAATGATCCAGTGACTAATATTGTTACTATTTTTGTTGATCTACTTGTCCATGTATGGATGTTTCCTACGGTCGGGGGGTGAAAGTGAATTGGATACGGCTATAGATAAGGTAAAGGGTTGTTCAGGATTTGGGTGCATGTATTGCTAGGGATCATAGGGGAACTATCTATGTGCTTGTACTTCGCGAAAAGAAGTTGTCTTGGACCCTACTATGGCAGAGGCTATGCTAGCTTTTGAAGCTTTAAAACTTGTCTTTGCAATGGGTTGGCAGGAAATAGAATTGGAAAGTGATTGCTTGCTGATTGTTCAAGCAATTTTATTGGAGGATTGTTTTATCACTTTATGGGGTGGATTGGTGGATTAGATTCGTCAATGATTGTAGATGTGTGCTTCTTGGAAGGTTTCATTTGTTCAACAGGAAGCAAATTTTGTTGCTCATCGCTTGGCAAAGTTGGCGTGTACAATTTCAGATCCTTGCATTTGGGAGGATGTCATGCCCGAATGTTTTAGGTTGCAGCCTTGATTTTAGGCTTCTGGAGTTCAATTTCTATCATGCTACTTCTAAATGCTAAATTGGTTTCATTCATAAGCAGTTTTGTGTACTATTTTTTTGTTTCTTTGAACTTTTGTTAAAAGTGTAATTTCCTAGACCATTTCAAGATGGTGCTATTGTTTCTTTCTCCAGAATCAACTCTGACACCCCATATATGGTCCATACTACAACTACTCTAGCCAGAGTATGTACGTACTGCGCGCCTTACGCATCAAATTATGGGATACCCCATAACCAAAGTCCTACTGGAATTCCTCAGCAACACTACTCATTCACTGTGAACAATGTGGGTGGAGCTGGTTCTGGTTATTGTGCCGGTGATTCTAATCGGAACCTGAGAAGCTAGGTGCATATGACCATCGCTCAGTGGCTCTACATGCTTATTAACCTTGGTCGTACCAGCAGCAGTAGAGAAAATAGTAGCCAGTTGAATTGTGATTCTATTGGGAATTTTAAAGGTGACACTATGCTTGACGGCATAATAATTCACTTAGGTTAGCTTGGATCCACATTATGTAGAATTTCAGAACTAGTTAAGTTAGTTTGAAGCTGAAAGATACACGGGTTTGAAGCTGAAAGATACAGTGCAGTCATCAATCTCCATGTACCCTACATGGATCTGAGGTAACCTTCACATAGCCTTTATGAGAATTGATTTTGGAAAACGTGGTTTTAAGGTTAACGTGATTTATTATTAAGTGGGTTTTGACAACTGATTTTATTTATTTAATTGAGTTGATTAAAGTGGTTGGATAAGATAAAATCAAGTTGTTTTTTAGGAATGATTATCTCTTTACTTGATTAGGACATCACCGTTTCTTAAGTTTGAGGGTGCACATTTATCTTTGTGGTTATCTAAATGATATATTTGTTTTATATGGAAGAAGTATAAAACAGATTTGTAACACAGTGACGTGATGACTCTTGCATATTCTGAATGTCAATCGTGAGTTTTTGAGCTAAGTTGTTTTCATAAAAAAACCTTCATATATTCATGCATCATATTTCGAGGGCATTCTTGAGTGTTCTTAGAGCTTAAAAACTTCAATGCGACTCTAGAATATTTTGTGAAAGGATCTACTATTGGTTGGATGTATCGAGTGACTCGAACAAGAAACTAGGATAGGTGATGTGGATCTTAGTTCTAGGAATATTTTTGTAACCCGTTTGATATATTGGATTGCTTAAAGGTTGGTGACTATAGACATCCGAGATTTTTCCCTGCTGAGTTTTCCTCGTAAATATTGATGCATTGCTATATTTGTTTTAGTATTCATAGTTTTAGATACTGTTTTGTCTGCAGTATATTTGCATATTTTTAGATTTTCTTTGCATCTTAGTCCATGTACCTTCTAAAAAATCTAGTGTACAATTGAATTCGAAGATTCAGCATCTGTTTTTTTTTTTTGTTGAAAACCTTGAAATGCAGATGCAGATGCAGATGCAGGTGCAGGTGTCAGGTATGAAATCGTAAAATGCAATCTAATTGCAAAAAAAAAAAAAAAATGTCCATAAAATTATTTTATGATTTTTGTCACTACATAACGTGGGTGGTGGATGTAATATTAATATTGTTGATTTTTTTCCTGGTGCCGGCCCTTTTGCAAGGATGATAAATTACCTCCAAGGGCATGGAGTGTGCGAATGTCTTTCATGTTTGATAGGGGTATATTGGGAATTTTGTAAATATGGTTGAAAATTTGTAACAACTTAAGAAAAAATTTGTCTGTTCGCTTATGGCATATTTGACATTTGTTATTGCAAGTTGCAAGGACCAAGTTTGTATATTATTCTCACTAATTTATTGTAATTAAATTATCACTTGAAGAAGGATTTGGTTCAATGTGAGTTGTCAAAGTATTCAAATGGCCACTGTCAAGAAAACAACAAAAATAAATAAATAAAGGTGTCTTTGTTGATCTGGATGATACAATTTTCTTCAAATATTTTTTTAAGTAACCGAGAATTACATCATTGAATCATTTAGACTTTTGATATGAACACGCACACATAGAAGTTTATGATTTCGTGCACGTAAAAGTTTCTCACCTTGACAATAAAATAAATTGGATCAAAGCTCGTGGTTGTAAAATATTTTCTACAAATAACATAATAAGTTATAATATAATTTAAGTCCACCAGCCTGAAAAAAGAAAGAGGGTTTTTTTTTCCACATTGTAGATAGACGTTCACAATTATTAATTCATTTGCTTAATTAATAGTAAGAATAATAGCTAGTTGGATATTTATCAAAATAAGTATAATCAAATTAGAAGACATCAATTTTTATCTTTTATGAGCCCATAAATAGATGGTTGGTCCCTAAAAATTCAAACTTTTCAACTTGGTAACTTGAAGTTTAAATTAGTTTACATTTGATAACTCGATCATATTTTTTATTTTTGAGAGCCAATCCATTTACGTGGTAAATCGACTGTTAACGCCAATTATCAGAGATGCTAGTGTTGACTGACCGTGTTACATGGATGATTTATTTATTTTTGAACCATACACATGAAGGTGCTGTTATATTAATAGCTTGCCCATAAAGTTATTGAAATTGTTTATTCGTACCAAAAAACACTTATGAAAAATCAGAACTGCCCATGTTATTAATTTGAAACAAATGAAACTTTAGATTACTGTTCTGTAATGTTTAAATATTCAATGATCGAAATAGAAATTAGGCAATCGTTCACCAATCACGTCTTATTGTGTCACGCCAGCATATTTTGTTTGAATATCCAATGATCGAAATAAAAATTGGGCAATCTTTCACTAACCACATCTTATTGTGTCACGCCAGCATATTTTAACAGCATTCAGTCGGAGTCAAGATTCTTCTTTATCTGAATCATTTTAGAAAATTTAGGGATCAAATAGGCACTGAAAAAACTTTAGGGACCAAATTAAAATATTTCACATAATTGGTGATCATTTAAATACTTAACACGATAAATAAATATACAAAAGCATAATCATTATGGCTATGCATCTCGGACAATTTGCAAAAAACTTATACAAATAGAGTCAAATACAGAAATGGCGACAAGACGCAATCCAATTTCATATGATCCACAAGTCCTCAAAACATGTTCTTAAACTTCCTCATCTGTACTATAAAAATAATTATTTCAACAAATTTTAAATTGGCATATTTACAATAAAACTCGGTAAGAAAATGGTTTCCAAGGTCATAAAGTAGGTATTTATGCATTAAAACCATAAAGATTATATGTATACATGTGTATATATGTTCACACATCACGAGGGGCGCATTCAAACTATATATATACACACACATACATACATATACACGCACACGCACTTGAAGTTTGTCATTTTTGTTAGTGTCAAAGTGGCCATGGAGGTATCAACTATCACTATCACCACGGTTAGATTCAAGTTAATTCTAGGCATGTAGAAAACATGACATTGCATTTTAATTTTATAGATAATTTTTTCTTAACTCTAGTGTGAGTACATGTCATGACATTAGTTTCACAGATATTTTTTGTGTATTGAGATTAGTATAACAAAAAAAAATCCGAAGGCATACCCACCAAATTTCTCGAGCAAATAAAAAATGTTTAATTTTAGTAATAGGCCCCTAACATTGATTCCTGGATCTGCACCTGCACATCACACCATTCTTATATTCTAGTTCAGTTATAAAATAACAATAATACCTGCATTTTGGAGCGTACATTTGGGTACGTCTTTATTCATATATACAACTTCGAAGAAGTTTACCCTTGATCACATGAAGCTCAGTTAAGACATCGCTGATATTCATCCTATCTCTCGGGAATTCTACAGAACAAGCAACTCCAACTCCAATTATTGAGATTAAGCATTCTTCATGAATTTTGTAACCGGCCGCCAAGCTTCTCGGATGATGATTACTGTCTGCACTTGTGTCCTCTTCTACTATTTCTGGAAGCAGTGTTGGATCTACAATCTCAACCACTTGCTGAGGCAAACTAGATTTAGCAAGGTTATGAAGGTCCAAACCATCTCTAAACATGTCATTTGTTGGCCTCTTCCCTGTGAACATCTCTAGCAAGAGGATTCCATAGCTATAGACATCACCATTTGTTGATACCTCACTTCCCATGCCATATTCTGCAATTAACACATCATATATCATATATATATATATATATATATAATTAACAAAATTTATGTTATGCAACGAAGGCAAGGAAGATTTTAATACCTGGAGGAGCATAACCAACAGATCCTCTTATCACAGCAGAGCTTGTTTGAGTAGTAGACAAGTTATTGGTGGCTTCCTGAAGAAACTTTGATAACCCAAAATCACCAACATGTCCAATCATTTCATGGTCCAAAAGGACATTGCTTGGCTTGAGGTCACAGTGAACTATTCCAATTTGGCAATGATGATGAAGATAGTCCAATGCGCAAGCGATGTCAATGGCGATATTTAGCCGCTGGAGAAAATTTAGTTTCCTTGGAGCCTCATCAGTTCCAAGTAATGCTGGATGTAAACACTCCTCTAGGCTCCCATTAACCATGAACTCGTATACAAGAGCCTTGAAATCATTACGACGATAATCAACTCCTGAACATGCTGTGAGTACTTTGACAAGATTTCGATGTCTGATACTCCTCAGTGCTTCACACTCAGCTATGAAACTCTTGGAAGCACCACGACGAAGAAGGTTAAGCACCTTGACAGCAATGATCGGTCCGTCCTGATAAAAAAATCCTTTATAAACTGAGCCAAAACTACCCACACCGATCAGATTAGCTGAGGAGAATCCATTAGTTGCTTTTAGAAGATCTCCATATGACACCTTTATAAGTTGATTCTCCAAGGAGTTCGAAGTGGTCACTTTTCTTTTCTTTCTTGAACAGCAAAAATGAAAAATGGACAGAGCAATACTTACTCCCAAAATGGCAAAAACAATACACATTACCATCTTCAAATTGCGGGTCAAGTTCCTGCTTTTGTGCTCTTTGAAATTGCATTTAGGTAGCCGTAATTCAGGCACACCCCCACAGAGTTTACTATTGTTCATGACTGAAACTGCACTTGCATTCTTCAAGGAACCTTCTATGCGTACCTCACCCTCAAAATCATTGAAAGATAGATTTAAATATAGCAACTTAAAGCCTGCAAGGAATTGGGGAGTTTCACCAGACAAATTGTTGCGAGAAAGATCCAAATATTGAATACCTTTCAAGGAACTTAATGATGCAGGGATGGATCCTTCAAAGAAGTTACCCTCCATGTACAGTCTCTCCAATGAAACGCAGCTGCTAAGACTTGTGGGAATTTTTCCAGATAACTTGTTGTCTGAGACGGCCAATCCACCTAAATTTTTCAACTTTCCAACTTCGGTGGGAAGAGAACCAATCAACTGGTTCTGAGATAAATCTAAAGCGATTGATAATGATGAAAGACTGAAAAGTTCGGGAGGAATGGTACCGCTAAAATTGTTTCGAGAAAGAGACAATACTTGCAAATTTTTGCATTTTGCTAAGCTTGGAGGGATGCTGCACTGCAGATTGTTTGTATGCAGTCTAAGGTAGCTTAAGTTTGTCAAATTTCCAAAAGAAGATGGAATTTTTCCTGAGAATCTGTTTCCATCCAAATTCAAGACTACAAGCTTTTGAAGCTTTCCAATATCAAAAGGAATGTTACCTGAGAAATGGTTGTCCCAAGCCTCCAATCTCTCCAAGTTGATTAGATTCCCTATCCCAGCTGGAATATTTCCAAATATTGGATTGTTATCTAAGGTCATGTAAAATATGTCTGTTGAGTAATTACCAATAGACTCCGGCAATTCTCCTCCGAGATTGTTGTCGTTTATAGCCAACATCTTCAATCTGGTAGCATTTGTCAAAGAGGATAGGAAGCTTAAGTCATTGGTTCCCCCACTTCCAAGAAGGTTTCCGGTAATGCTTAAACGCATAAGCTTGTGCAGCTTTTCCATAGAGGGTACACTTCCGGTAAATTTGTTGTCTGTGATCATAAATAGTACTAGATTTGAGGCATTTGATATTGAAAGTGGAATATATCCTGAAAATTGATTAGAATGAATAACAAAATCTTGAAGATTTGGAAGTGTGATGGCTAAATTGGAGGGAAAAGTGCCATGAAGTTGGTTATTTCCAACGTAAAATCTTGTGATAGACGAGAGATTGAAGATTGAGGGAGGTATGGTTCCAGATAATCTATTGTTATCCAGAGCTAAGTCTGTAAGACTCTTTAGTTTTCCTAAGGCATCAGGAATGGACCCTTCTAAATGATTTTCGGAAGCAGAGAAAAGCTGAAGAGCTGATAAGTTCCCAAGAGAAGAAGGTATAGTTCCCGCCAGATTATTGCTGGTCAGATAAAGAACTTTGAGTTTCAACAAGAAACCAAACTTCACAGGTATTGAACCTACCAGCTTGTTGAAACTAAATCTAATACTATAAAGGTTAGAGCAAGTAGATATGTTGGTAGGAATTCTTCCACCAAGTGAATTATTGTGAAGTTCTAAAAGTTGTAATCTTCGCAACCTACCAATCTCTGGAGGGATTTCAAGGCAGAAACTATTGTTAAAGAGCTGCAGTTCCCTTAGGAAGCTCAAGTTTCCAATGTATGGTGATATGGAACCCACGAGTTTACTGGAAGGCAAAGCTAACGTCACGACCCTCTGGTGCCGGTGACTACATCCAACACCTTGCCATTGACAGAAGTGTGTAGTCCTGTTCCATGAGTTCAAAACTCCTAGAGGGTCATCAGTTATTTTGGCCTTAAATTGAAGCAGAGCTAGTTGGTCTGTCTCATTCCCTCCAAGGCCATGGATAGGCAAGTGAAAGCAAGAGAGAAGAATGAAGACAGCACAGAATAGGGAATATGACCAGAATTGCATCATTGAGTAGAAAAACGCCCACTCACCAAAAGTGAAGAATAAAGAATTGGAAAAGAGATTAATTGGGTTGGCTTTAGGTGGAAAAGGAGGATGAGGAAGTGCAACACAGACAACACAGATAGCTAGCTATAAAGCCTAAAGAGCATGAAGATACATTTTTTTTTAATAAAAAGGGACGACACCTCCCAAATTTTATTTAAATCCTTACTCATGGCGTAGAAATGTCAAGGTTACAGAGGACGGACGAGCAAACAACTGCAAAAACTAAAAAACAAAAAAACAAAACCAAACATAATAAAGACAAAGCTGAAAAGAACAACAAGATCCAGCCATAGAAACAACAACCAAAGCCAAAGAACAAGAAGGCCCAGCCAAAGTATATATAGGATGTGTTAGCTAATTGTTTGAATTTGCCGGCAAAAAGTCATCGTGATAACACCAGCTGGTAGTGTAGCCTTCAAATACATTTCTCTTTCAACAAATTTTTTAGTCTCTCTAATATGAATATTGCCTTTTGCAGCTTGATCTGTTTGTTCCAACTTGTGAAGAAGACACCAGTTTGAAGAGTCTCGTTTCATGAAAGTTTGAGGTGTATAATCATGAATACATAGTTCATTTTTAGATTGTGTAAACCTGGTACTTGAATCATATATAGAAAGCAAAAACCGCATGGATTCTTGACGCAGAAACATCAAGCAAATACAAGCTTAAATCCTCAAGAACAATCTCGGAATCGATAAAAAAAATAATAATAAAAAAAACCCAAAGGTTTTCATAGCGAAAAGACCAGGACAACTAATAAAATGAAAATAAACTTAAAATAAAATAGTCACCGAAGTTATGGCTATTTCTTCCCTGCAAGTATTTTAAGCTTCCTCGTCTCAAATTCTTCATTCTTCCTATTAAATTCTTCTTCAAACTCAAACGCGCCATACGTCAATTCAACTCTAATGTGGGACTGAGTCAATTTTGCATCCGTGAAAAAAAAGACAGAGTTTGTTTTGAGACACTTGTTGCTAATTTTTAGACGAAAATTAAGTTCAAGCCAATGGCCATTGTTGGTTTACTATTAACAAATCTAATTATAGGCTAATATGTTAGGCCTGGATATTTTATTTAAAAATGTCAAAAAAAAAATATATCGTTTAATAGTGCATTGTGGAATATGCAGAGTAACACTTGCAAATAAGTTTGGAGCTGCCAATCGCAGAGGAGCCAAGTTTTTTACGATGTTAGTGTTGGGATGATGAAACAATCAGCTAGATGATAGGCTCAAACACACAAATCAGAAAATGACATGAGAAGATTACGTGGTTCGGCCACTTATTTGGCCTACGTCCACGGAGCTATTGAGAAAGATTTTATTCAGCACTTTTGGGTTATCAGCTAGATGTTTTCAATTTTTGTTTTTGCTTCGCCAATTACTATAATATCTTTACTTTAATTTATTAACAATTGTTGGGGCAAAAAAGTTATATAAAAAACTTCTCGATTTATGCAATTTTTACTGTTCACGGTATGATACGGTTTTGGCAGTTTTTCACGATTTTCCCATGGGTCAATGCATAAACGATATTTTGTTGATATTAGATCGTTGAACCCTAAGATTTGCGATTCAGCCAGCGGTAAGATACGGGTTTAAATACTATGGTAATGTACAAACATATGAGTAATAAAAAAGGCTTGTTGTTGTTGAGGTGAAAGCCTTGTTTGTTTTTTAGTTCACTTCCTAAGGAGTATGAGAATTTTGTCAACACTTTGATTCATGGAAATATTGAATTGAACTCCAATGAAGTGTCTACTGAATTTTTGAATTTTGAGTTTAAAAAAAAGGATAAAGAGGCATCGCGTGATTCACAAAAAAGGAAAAAAAAAACATACTTGTGGTGGTTCCTCGCATGATCGGTCCAAATCAAGAGCAGGATGACATTTGCTAAGGATGAGTGTGCTTTTTTTTCATGAGAGAGGGCATTGGAAGAAAGATTATCCGAAGGTGGCAAAGAAGAAGAATAACTCCACTTCTTCATTGGTTAATGTTGCTCAGAAAAAGGATGAAGATAAGGGCTCAGACTACTCAATTCTCATTTCATCGATTGTTTGTTCCGCAAGAGCTAGTGAGTGGATTTTAGATACTGGGGCTACGTTTCATGTGTGTTACAATTGGGACTGGTTCTCTAGCATTGAAAAGTTGGAGAGTAGTGTTGTTCTGATGGGGAATTCTCAACCTTGTCAAATTATGGGGATTTGAAGTATTCAATTAAAGTTGAATGATAGAGTGGTTAGAGAGTTGAAAGATGTTAGCTATGTCCCAGGGGTGACAAAGAACCTCATCTCTATCGTTCAGTTGGAGAGTAGAGGTTATCGGATTGCGATTCAAGATGGTACCTTGAAGGTAGTTTCTGGAGTAATGGTTTTAATGAAAGGCACTCATGAGAGTAACTTGTATTACTTGAAGGGGAATACAGTTACAGGCCTATCAACGACTACTACTGAGGCTACAAATTTTGTAGCCAATTTGACTACCAGATTATGGCATATGGGGTTGGCGCATATAGGTGAAAAATCTTTGCATAAATGAGCTAAAGCTGTTGAAAGGTATTCAGCAAGAGTTATTGAAAGGTGTTGTTGCCTACAAGTTAGAATTATGTGATCATTGTGTTCTAGGCACACAAAAATGAGCTAAAGCTAGGATAGCTATCCACAAGACTAGTTGGATACTGGATTATGTGTACACAGATGTTTAGGGTTCTTCCAAGAATGCATCACTTACAAGGAAACATTATTTTCTGACTTTCGTTGATGACTACTCTAGGTGATTATGGGTGTACACCGTGAAGCATAAACATGAAGTCCTAGAGACGTTTGTGAAGTGGAAGAAATTCATGAAGAATCAAAATGGCTAAAAAATCAAGGTGCTTTGTTTCAATAATGGTGGAGAGTACACTTATAATCCGTTCTTACAGTTGTGTCAAGAAGAGGGTATTTAAAGACATTTCATAGTTAGAGGAACACCGTAACAGAATAGGGTGGCAGAATGCCTGAATCATACTCTGTTGGAGAGGATATGGTATATGTTGTCTAATGCTAGATTGGGCAAGACATTTTGGGCTGAGTCATTAACTTATGCATGTCATCTCATCAATCAGTTGTTTTCTGTTGAATTAAGGTAAAATGCCTATAGAGTTATGGTTTGGTGAGCCTAGCTAGGATTATGATTCCTTTCATATTTTGGGGTGTCCTGCTTATTATCAAGTCACAGATGATAAGTTGGAACCTCGCGCTAGAAAAGTTATATTTTTGGGTGTGAAAACATGAGTTAAAGGTTATAAGTTATGGGATTCGAAATACAAGAAGATTGTGCTGAGTAAAGACGTGACTTTTGATAAGATTTCCACGATGAAGCCAGATGTCTCCGAGAAGATGGAGAATTTGAACAATTCCAAGAAGATTTCGCAAAAGGTAGAGATAGATGCAGCTTCACCTTCAGGTGATGTTCCAGTTCATACTGTATTAGAGAGTGCTACTAAGATAGATAATGGTTATGAAGGTTAGCCACATGACGCTGTAAACACATATGTAATCCAAGTTGATGGAGGTGAGTATCCGGATACAATTGGTGATGTTTTAGCTATAGAGGCTCTTATTCTTGCTATACAAAAGTCTATTTCAATAGAGAAAGGCCCTAGTAGGCTCATAAAGGATATAATTTTGTCCTATGCACTCCTGGTTATTGATGATGATATTCCAACTACTTATTGGCAGGCTGTTCAGAGTGTTGAAGCTAATAAGTGGTAGTTGGTGAAAGAGATGTAGTCTCTTCTAAAGGACAAAACATGGGAGCTTTATTAGTTACCTAAGGGTAGAAGAGCTATTGGTTGAAAATAGTCTACAAGAGGAAGAAATGATCTCCTGAAGGTACCATTCACTACAAGGTTAGGTCGGTAGCTAAAGGCTACGCTCAACGGGAAGGTAGTGATTATAATAAGGTGTTTTCTCCAGTTTTGAGACATACTCCCATTTCCATTTTGTTGGCTTTGGTAGAACAATTTGACTTTGAGTTAACTTAGTTAGACGTGAAAATTGCATTTTCGCATGGTGATTTAGAGGAGGAGATTTATATGACTCAGTCGCGTGGATTTAAAGCAAAAGATGAGAATTTTCCATACAAATTGACAAGATCACTTTATGGGTTGAAACAATCTTCTAGACAGTGGAACAAGCAGTTTGATCGATTTATGCTTGGGTTAGAGTACACCATGAGTGAACAAGATCCTTGAGCTTACTAGAACAAACTACCGGATGGTAATTTCATTTATTTTCTCTTATATGTTGATGATATGCTTATAGCTTGCAAGAGCAAGGATGAGATTAAGACGATGAAGAGACAGTTAGCTTTTGAGTTTTAAATCAAAGATCTTGGTAAAGCCAACAAAATTTTGGGTATGCAGATTCATGGAGATCGAGCGAGGAGCAAAGTTTATTTGTCCCAAAAGGGATATTTTACAAAAGGTACTACGATGTTTTGGAATGAAGGATTACACCAAGTCTGTAAGTACACCTCTTGCTTCTCATTTTAAAATGAATGCCTCTATGTCTCCAAAGACCGGTGAGGAACATGCATAAATGGTCATATGCTAATGCGGTAAGTAGCTTGATGTATGTTATTGTGTGTACGAGACTTGATATTCACATGCTATTAGTTTGGTGATTAAATATATGCATAACCCCGGCAAGGGTCATTGGCAAGCTGTGAAATGGATTCTACGATATTTGCATGGTACTGTGGATGTTGGTTTAATGTTTTAAAATTCTATGTTTAAGAATTTGTTAAGTGTTGGATATGTGGTTTCTGATTTTGCTGGTGATTTGAACAATAGTTGGTCTACTATTGTATTAGTTTTTTACTTTGGTAGGAGAACTGATTAATTGGATGTCTACTTTATAGTCCACTGTGGCTTTGTCATCTACGGAGGCAGAGTGTATGGCTTTTAATGAGGTTGTGAAGGAAGATGAATGGTTGCTTGGTTTGTATGGTGAGTCGGGTTTGTTCCAAAATAAGCTAGAGGTTTATTATGATAATATGAGGGTCATTCATTTAGCGAAGAATTAGGGTTACCATCCAAAGACCAAACACGTTAGAGTTAGGTATCATTTCACCTAAATTCTTGAGAAATGGGTCATATTATGAAGAAGTTTGGTACAAAGGAGAATCTAGCTAATAGAACTACGATAAGCTTGATCCTTGAGGGGTACGTAGGCAACCATTGTAATGGTTCAACCGTTGTTTGGGAGATTGAGTGTTGTTTGATACAGTTGATTAGTTTGGTACAACTGTTTATTTTGCTACATGGAATATGTTCTAGATGGTTTTCTGTGTAGGCGTGGTCATCACATATTTTGAAAAAATTGATACCAAGATGAATATTTGTTGAAACTATACTGGGCACGTTACTGTAGTGCCTAGGCGCGCACACATTTTATGGGCAGTTTAAGTTGCATCTAGAGATGTTTTTTTGTAACTTGTGCTATTCTCTCTCAAACCTAATACGACAAATATCTTTTTTCTCCCCGTGGATGTTAGCTAATGCTGAACCACGTAATTCTTGTGTTCTTTACTTGTCCTTATCATTGTTTTGCTTTCTCTACATCTTTGATTCTTATACTATAGTGGTTCTTCTTTTGGTTTGGACAAACAAGGATTTCCTCAATTTGTGCCATTCTGCTGCGTGTTTGGGGTTCAAATTGTAACAGTTTCCTCATATATGATCTTTCTTAGTGATTGCTCAATTTGCTAGCGATCTCGCAAGCAACGTGCAATTGTTCGGTCTTCCACCGAGGCTGAATATTGATCTCTGGCATCAACTGCTTCCAAAGTAGTGTGGATCTCAAGCCTGCTTCATGAGCTTCATATTCCACTTTCAGATTCTTCTATTATCCGCTCTGACAATCTTAGAGCAACCAATTTAAGCCTTAATCTAGTCATGCATTCTAGAATGAAGCATATTGCCATTGATCTTCATTTCATTTGTGATCTCGTAAATAAAGATGTTTTCTTGGTTCGTCACATTGGTACTGCAAACCAGCTCTCCGACATTCTTACCAAATCCCTACATCAGCCTTGATTCATTGATCTTCACCACAAGATCGGCGTTCTTGGTGGAACCTTGTTCTTGAGGGTGTGTATAAAGAACTTTCGTTCTCTCTATGAAGGCTAGCCCAACATTGAAAAACTCGGATCCAATACTTAGCTTATCTAGGATTTGAAGGCCATCTTCAACGGCTACATATCTCTGTCATTGTTCTCCTCACACATGTCTCTATTTGTATGGCTCCTCATATAGAAGTTAGAATTCAAACATTGTATAGACTGTGTATTGCTTTGCCTTCATATATTATGTATCTTTGTAATCTATTATTCAACTAATGAAAATAATGAACACAAGTTTCTTTAAGAGTACCTTACATGTTCTATGGATTTTCCCTACTTCAATTGATGTCTTTGCTTTAAGCACTCGAAGTATCCAGAAAATGCATATTATGTACCACCATTTTGCACAGTTCTGGATTGCGGCTATATCCTTCCTTGTTTCGTCTGATCGGAAAATTTTGGCTTCAACTATGTGGATTAAATAGCAACAAAAGAATTCTTCTATTCATGGTGGTTTGTTTATGCACCCAAGGCATGTATCTTCTTCAACTATATAACAAGTTTCTTCTTTTTCCCGAAGGAATAATCCAGTGACTAATTTTGTTACTATTTTTGATGATCTACTTGTCCATGTAAGGATGGTTCCTACGGTTGGGGAGTGAAAGCGAATTGGGTGCGACTATAGCTAAGGTAAAGGGTTGTTCAGGATTTAGGTGTATTGCTAGGGATCATAGGGGAACTATCTATGTGCTTGTACTTCGTGAAAGGAAGTTGTATTGGACCATACGATGGTAGAGGCTATGCTGGCTTTTGAAGCTTTAAAACTTGTCTTTGCAATGGGTTGGCAGGAAATAGAATTGGAAAGTGATTGCTTGCGGATTGTTCAAGCTATTCTATTGGAGGATTGTTTTCTAACTGTATGGGGTGGATTGGTGGATGAGATTCATCAACGATTGCAGATGTGTGCTTCTTGGAAGGTTTCATTTGTTCATCGGGATGCAAATTTTGTTGCTCATCGCTTGGCAAAGTTGGCGTGTACAATTTCGGGTCCTTGTATTTGGGAGGATGTCATGCTCGAATGTATTAGGTTGCAGACTTGATTTTAGGCTACTGGAGTTCGATTTCTATCATGCTACTTCTAAATGCTAAATTTGTTTCATTCATAAGCTTAGTTTTGTGTACTATTTTTTTCTTTCTTTGAACATTTGTTGAAACTATAATTTTCTAGACCATTTCAAAAAAAAGTCCAAAATCAACTCTGACACCCCATATAGTCCATACTTCAACTACTCTAGCCAGAGTATGTACGAGGTGTAAGATTTTCTATATTTCTTGATTATAGAATGGCTGATTACACTATGAATATATACAACATAAATCTAACCTAATAGAAGACTAAGGCATCGATATACAGCTCATCGATAGTTTGTCAAGCAAGAATTGAAATCGAGCAACGGTGTGAGTCTTTGTAAAGAAATCAGCCAGTTGAAGAGTAGATGAAACAAAAGGCAGGGTAAGTGTGCCATCTCGAAGAAGATTAAACATCATATGACAATCAATCTCAATATGTTTGGTGCGTTCATGAAAGACCGATCTATGAGCAATTTGAATGGCACTACGATTGTCACAACAGAGAGGAGTAGGAGCCATCTCAGGAACACCCAAATTAGAGAGCAACCGACGAAGCCATCAAATTTCTGCATTAGCATGAGTTAGAGCTTGATACTCGGCCTTTACAGTAGAACGAGTAACAACAGTTTGTTTCTTGCTTTTCCAGGAGATAAGTGAATCGCCAAGAAACACACATGAACTAGAAGTGGACTTGCAATCTCCGATATCACTAGCCCAATCAGCATCAGAATAACCATGGAGTTCCAGAGAGGAAGTAGATGACATTAAGACACCATTAAAAATAGTGACTCGAAGATAATGCAAAATAGGCACCAAAGTAGCCCAAGGACAAGAAAGGGGAGCAAATAAAAACTGACTCACAATGTGAACAACATAAGTTATATGGGGGCGTGTGACAGACAAGTATACCAAACATCCAACAAGCTCGCGATTAGAGGTCCCCATTCAGCCCGTGGGCCTAAGCCCGGCTTGGACCCGTGGGCCAAAGCCCGGCCCAGGCCCGAGTGTACCTTGGGCTTGGTAGCTCAACCCTAATAAATGGGCGGGCCTGGGCTCTATTTTCTGGGCTGATCCCGGCCCGACGGCCGACTTCTTCTAGCCTATTTGTGCCGGCCCAAGCTAGGCCAAGGCCCAAATATCCACTCTTCAGTCTTCATCCCATATTTACAGTTCATAAATTCAGTCATCAACACAAAGTTGCACAACACCCTGCGCGATCTGGCACTCTGCACAAAACACAACTACATAGCACAAGTCACAAGAGACAGTCAGACAGAGAATCACAAATCAAAAATTCACAAAATAACAAATCTCTACAGAGACTTAGTCACATTCTCACAAAGACAAACCACAAAAAGGAAAAATTATAACCGTTTGATACTACCTACTTGCTAGGTGATAGCACAATAGCACTGCCCTAGTTGAATACTTGAATTGAAGAAACTAAGAAAAATTGAAGGAAAACAAAAAGTTGCACAACATGCCTACGCCCTACCTACTGCCTATGCCTGCCGTGTGTGATGCGTCTCTGACCTTTCTTTAAGAAAACCAGACTTCAACTCTTCAAGACTCTGTCAGTCTTTTCTGCCATTGCAAATTCGACCGTTTGTTAGTGCTGTTGCCCAATTTTCTACAAATAGACTCTTATCCATTTGAAACTCTTCACATCTCTCTTGATCTCTCATGCTCTACTCGCTAATCTGTTGAACTCTCTCATTATTGTTTGCTGTTCTCGGATTCTCTCTTCCCTTAATCTCTCCACTGCATTTTTCTGCAAACGTTGCTTCACTTGGTTCACTTGCCAAATAGCATATCTTTCGTCTTCATCTCCTTGGAACAGCGGCTGCGCAAGTCTCAAAGTGAGAACTGAGAAACTCTATTTCATTTTTTCTTTAAGGCCACTTGCCCGTGCATTGTCATCATTCATCGAGAATTCTTAACTTAATATTTCAATACCAATTCAAGAGCCAAGACTCAAGAGGCCCAATACTTGCATAATTCCCCTTGCTGCCCCACTTTGCCCACTTGCCAACATCAATAATTCAAGCCCATTTAAGAGCTTAAGGTTAGTAATTGGCTAAGCCCATCTACCTAATTTTTGTTGATTTTTTTTGATCTGTTGATTATTTTATAGTTATATCTTAGATTCTTACATTATTAACACTTACTCTATTTGTGTTTTGATAGGTGAAAGTTGAAGTCGAGTTGCAATTATGGACCCTAGAGATTTTGTTGCTCACCCAGAAACTGTTGATGAGGAGCATGCTATTTTAGGGGAATCGATCGGATCTCACACAATTGAAATTCCACCCGAGTCCGCTTCTGCTTCTGCTTCTACAAGATGTAGAAAATCTTTTTCTAGTAGTAGTGCATGACAATTTTTTGATAGACTCGTAGTTACAAATGCAAATAATATTAAAGAGGTAAAAACAAAATGCAAAATATGTGGTAAGCTCCTAAGTGGTGGGTCGGGTGGTGGCACTGGTCATTTCAAACGTCACTCCGAAAAATGTAAGCAAAATACTTATGTAGATATAAGAACTCAAATGTAATTATATGTATATCAAAGCAAAAATATTAATAATTTTCATTATGATGAAACGCGTGCACATGATGAGGTCATAGATTATATGGTTAGAGCGGAGCAACCATTTACTTTTGTTGAAAATCATAATTTTATCAGTATGATTCAAAGAGGAATTAATCCTCAATTTCATGGTTTTTCTGCTACAACTGCTAAAAGAAATTCCACAAATAGATTTCAAAATCAATTAATTGAATTGTGTAATTTTTTTCAAAATTTTGATGGAAAATTTTGTCTTACCTTTGATATATGGACTTCGATACAAAAAATGAGTTATTGTTCATTAACGACTCATTATATAGATAGTGAATAGAAATTGAACAAGAAAATTGTTAGTTTTAAATTGTTAGAGTCACCTCATACGGGTTTTTCAATAGCTAATTTAATTGCTCATGAACTTGAACAGTTATGCATTAGTCAAAAAATATTTACGATTACATTAGAGAATGCTAGTAATAAGGAAGCTGAACAAAATCGCCGGTGAACTAGAGGAGAAAAGACCGGACAGATCAGGAAACCCGCCAGTCCGGATCACGCGAACAGATTGTGAGATGCGCCGCGCCAGAATAGAATCTGCGCCACAGCACAACATAATCGATCGCCACCGCACAACAGAACAGGCCGCCCAGAACAGAGCGTTTGTAGAGGAATCGAGCGCTGCGCCAGAACAAACCGCGCAGAACAGATCAATCCATGCACCGATTGATCTAGACCAGAACAGACCTCGCAGAACAGAACCGATCGCATTAGGTTCACCGGAACCAATTGCGAGATGCACCCAGACAGCGGAAGACGAAATGCAAGGCAGAACGGAAAGCAGCCAACACCCGGCCTCCGATACCATGTAAGAGTTTCTATATTTCTTGATTATAGAATGGCTGATTACACTATGAATATATACAACACAAATCTAACCTAACACAAGACTAAGGCACCGACAAGAAGACTAAGGCACCGATATACAGCTCACATTGTCAACGACAATGTGAGCTGCAGCCACAGTTCACATGAGGCACCTACTGCAAAACCTTACGCATCAAGTTATGGGATACCCCATAACCAAAGTCCTACTGCAATTCCTCAGCAACGCTACTCACTCACTGTGAGCAATGTGGGTGGAGCTGGTTCTGGTTATTATGCCGGTGATTCTTATAGGAACCTGAGAAGCTATGGTGCATATGACTATCGCTCAGCTGCTCTACCTACTTGCCAACCTAGGTCGTACCAGCAGTAGTAGAGAAAATATGAGCCAGTTGACTTGGGATTCTGTTTTGTCTGCAGTATATTTGCATATTTTTGGATACCTTCTAAAAAATCTTGAGTACAACTGAATTTGAAGATTCAACATCTGTTTTTTTTTTTTTTTGAAAGCCTTGAAATGCAGATGCAGGTGTCAGGTATGAAATCGTAAAAAGCAATCTAATTGCAAAAAAAAAAGATTACCTTCGTGGGCATGGAATGTTCTAATTTCTGTCTTGTTTGATAAGGGTATATTAGGGATTTTGTATTAGTCTGATTGCTTATGGCATATTTGACATTTGTGTTGCAAGGACCAGGTTTGTATATTATTCTCACTAATTTATCGTAATTATATTATCACTTGAAGAAGGATTTGGTTCAATGTGAGTTGTCAAAGTATTCAAATGGCCACTACGTCAAGAAAATAATAGAAACAAATAAATAAAAGCGTCTTCGTTGATCTGGATGATACCATTTTCTTCAAATATTTTTTTAAGTAACCGAAAATTATATCATTGAATCCTTAAGACTTTTTATATGAACCCACCCACATCAATTTTTATCTCTTATGAGCCCATAAATAGATGGTTGGTCCCTTGCATTCAATACGCCGGAAAATTATTCCAAAAATTCTCTCTCTCTCTCTCTCAATTGTTTGATATTCCACCTATATGATAGAGAGAGATAAGTTAAGGAGTGGAAGTGGACTCCTCTAGTAGCAATCCTGAGCCCCTCGTGATATCATTGTCGTCGGCCATATGCATTTCTACTGATTTTTAAGGCAACCAGGAAAAGGAATTTACCATGGTTGATAAGTTCTGAATCAACTCTGACAACCCATATATGGTCCATTATGAAGTTGACAACATTAATATGCTTTTGTGACTATGAAACATCGATTATGTTTCTATTCAGTCACCAAAAATTCAGACTTTTCAACTTAGTAACTAAAAGTTTAAATTAGTTTACATTTGGTAACTCGAGCATATTTTTCTATTTTCGAGAGTCAATCCATTTACATGGTAAATTGACTGTTAACACCAATTGTTAGAGATGTTAGTGTTCCAAATCAGTTATCAAAATTGCAGTTTCGTACCTAGAAACGCTTACGAAAAATCAAAAAACTGCCCATGTCACTAATTTGGAACAAAATGAAACTTTAGATTATTGTTCTGTAACATTTAAATATCCAATGATCAAAATAAAAATTAGGCAATCTTTCACTAACTACATCTTATTGTGTCACACCAGTATATTTTAACACCAGCGAGTCGGAGTCAACATTGTTCTTTATTTGAATCATGTTCGAAAATTTAGGGACCAAATATACATTGAAAAAAGTTTAGGGACCAAATTGAAATATTTCATATACTTGAAGATCATTTAAGTACTTAACCCGATAAATAAATACACAAAAACATAATCATTATGTTATGCATCCATCTTGGACAATTAGCAAGAAACTTATACAAATAGAGTCAATACAGAAATGGCCACAAGGCACAATCCAACTTCATATGATCCACAGGTCCTCCAAACATGCTCATTTGTACCAGAAAAATAATTAGATTATCAAATCTTAAATTAACATATTTACTGTTAAAGTTTGTCATTTTTGTTTGTATTGAAGTGGTCACAAAAATGTCAACCTATCACTGTCAAGACGGTTAGATTCATGTTAATTCTAGGCATGTAGAAGACATGACATTGCATTTTAATTTTATAGATTTTTTTTCTTAACTCTAGGTGTGTATGAATACATGTCATGACATTAATTTCATAGATATATACAACTTTGAAGAAGTTTTTCCTTGATCACGCGAAGCTCAGTTAAGACATTTTTGATATTCATCCTATCTCTTGGGAATTTTACAGAACAAAAAACTCCAACTCCAATTATTGAGATTAAGCATTCCTCATGAATTTTGTAACCAGCTGCCATGCTTCTCCAATGATGATTATTGTCTGTGCTTGTGTCCCCTTCTACTATTTCTGGAAGCAGTGTTGGATCTACAATCTCAACCACTTGTTGAGGCAAGCTAGATTTAGCAAGGTTATGGAGGTCCAAACCATCTCTGAACATGTCATTTGTTGGCCTCTTACCCGTGAACATCTCTAGCAAGAGGATTCCATAGCTATAGACATCACCATTTGTTGATACCTCACTTCCCATGCCATATTCTGCAATTAACACATCATATATAATTAACAAAATTTATGTTATGCAACGAAGGCAAGGAAGATTTTAATACCTGGAGGAGCATAACCAACAGATCCTCTTATCCCAGCAGAGCTTGTTTGAGTAGTAGACAAGTTATTGGTGGCTTCCTGAAGAAACTTTGATAACCCAAAATCACCAACATGTCCAATCATTTCATGGTCCAAAAGGACATTGCTTGGCTTGAGGTCGCAGTGAACTATCCCAATTTGGCAATGATGATGAAGATATTCCAATGCGCAAGCGATGTCAATGGCGATATTTAGCCGCTGGAGAAAATTTAGTTTCCTTGGAGCCTCATCAGTTCCAAGTACTGCTGGATGTAAACACTCCTCTAGGCTCCCATTAACCATGAACTCGTATACAAGAGCCTTCAAATCATTACGACGATAATCAACTCCTGAACATGCTGTGAGTACTTTGACAAGATTTCGATGTCTGATACTCCTCAGTGCTTCACACTCAGCTATGAAACTCTTGGAAGCACCACGACGAAGAAGGTTAAGCACCTTGACAGCAATGATCGGTCCGTCCTGATAAAAAAATCCTTTATAAACTGAGCCAAAACTACCCACACCGATCAGATTAGCTGAGGAGAATCCATTAGTTGCTTTTAGAAGATCTCCATATGACACCTTTATAAGTTGATTCTCCAAGGAGTTCGAAGTGGTCACTTTTCTTTTCTTTCTTGAACAGCAAAAATGAAAAATGGACAGAGCAATACTTACTCCCAAAATGGCAAAAACAATACACACTACCATCTTCAAATTGCGGGTCAAGTTCCTGCTTTTGTGCTCTTTGAAATTGCATTTAGGTAGCTGTAATTCAGGCACACCCCCACAGAGTTTACTATTGTTCATGACTGAAACTGCACTTGCATTCTTCAAGGAACCTTCTATGCGTACCTCACCCTCAAAATCATTGAAAGATAGATTTAAATATAGCAACTTAAAGCCTGCAAGGAATTTGGGAATTTCCCCAGACAAATTGTTGCGAGAAAGATCCAAATATTGAATACCTTTCAAGGAACTTAATGATGCAGGGATGGATCCTTCAAAGAAGTTACCCTCCATGTACAGTCTCTCCAATGAAACGCAGCTGCTAAGACTTGTGGGAATTTTTCCAGATAACTTGTTGTCTGAGACGGCCAATCCACCTAAATTTTTCAATTTTCCAACTTCGGTGGGAAGAGAACCAATCAACTGGTTCTGAGATAAATCTAAAGCGATCGATAATGATGAAAGACTGAAAAGTTCGGGAGGAATGGTACCGCTAAAATTGTTTCGAGAAAGAGACAATACTTGCAAATTTTTGCATTTTGCTAAGCTTGGAGGGATGCTGCCCTGCAGGTTGTTTCCATGCAGTCTAAGGCCGCTTAAGTTTGTCAAATTTCCCAAAGAAGATGGAATTTTTCCTGAGACTCTGTTTCCATTCAAATTCAAGACTACAAGCTTTTGAAGCTTTCCAATATCAAAAGGAATGTTACCTGAGAAATGGTTGTCCCAAGCGTCCAATCTCTCCAAGTTGATTAGATTCCCTATCCCAGCTGGAATATTTCCAAATATTGGATTGTTATTTAAGGTCATGTAAACTATGTCTGTTGAGTAATTACCAATAGACTCCGGCAATTCTCCTCCGATATTGTTTTCGTTTATAGCCAACATCTTCAATCTGGTAGCATTTGTCAAAGAGGATAGGAAGCTTAAGTCATTGGTTCCCCCACTTCCAAGAAGGTTCCTGGTAATGCTTAAACGCACAAGCTTGTGCAGCTTTTCCATAGAAGGTACACTTCCAATAAATTTGTTTTCTGTGATCGCAAATAGTACGAGATTTGAGGCATTTGATATTGAAAGTGGAATATATCCTGAAAATTGATTAGATTGAATAACAAAATCTCGAAGATTTGGAAGTGTGATGGCTAAATTGGAGGGAAAAGTGCCATGAAGTTGGTTATTTCCAACGTAAAATCTTGTGATAGACGAGAGATTGAAGATTGAGGGAGGTATGGTTCCAGATAATCTATTGATATCCAGAGCTAATTCTGTAAGACTCTTTAGTTTTCCTAAGGCATCAGGAATGGACCCTTCTAAATGATTTTCAGAAGCAGAGAAAAACTGAAGAGCTGATAAGTTCCCAAGAGAAGAAGGTATAGTTCCTGTCAGATTATTGCTGGTCAGATAAAGAACATTGAGTTTCAACAAGAAACCAAGCTTCACAGGTATTGAACCTACCAGCTTGTTGAAACTAAATCTAATTCTATAAAGGTTAGAGCAAGTAGATATGTTGGTAGGAATTCTTCCACCAAGTGAATTATTGTGAAGTTCTAAAAGTTGTAATCTTCGCAACCTACCAATCTCTGGAGGGATTTCAAGGCTGAAACTATTGTTAAAGAGCTGCAGTTCCCTTAGGAAGCTCAAGTTTCCAATGTATGGTGAAATGGAACCCACGAGTTTACTGGAAGGCAAAGCTAACGTCACGACCCTCTGGTGCCGGTGACTACATCCAACACCTTGCCATTGACAGAAATGTGTAGTCCTGTTCCATGAGTTCAAAACTCCTAGAGGGTCATCAGTTATTTTGGCCTTAAATTGAAGCAGAGCTAGTTGGTCTGTCTCATTCCCTCCAAGGCCATGGATAGGCAAGTGAAAGCAAGAGAGAAGAATAAAGAGAGCACAAAATAGGGAATATGACCAGAATTGCATCATTGAGTAGAAAAATGCTCACTCACCAAAAGTGAAGAATAAAGAATCGGAAAAGAGATTAATTGGGTTGGCTTTAGGTGGAAAAGGAGGATGAGGAAGTGCAACACAGACAACACAGATAGCTAGCTATAAAGCCTAAAGAGCATGAAGATACATTTTTTTTTTATGTAGAAATGCCAATGATACAGAGGACAGACGAGCAAACAACTGCAAAAACAAAAAAACAAAACCAAACTTAATAAAGACAAAGCTGAAAAGAACAAGAAGGGTAAATCCTAGAGAACAATCTTGGAATCCATAAAAAAAGAGATAACAAACCAAAGGTTTTCTTCAATAAAGTCAAAAAAACTCATTCAAAACAATAGTCGTCAGCTTAAAATACTGAAACAAACCCTAAAATAAAATAGTCATCTTAAACCACCAAAGTTTAGGCTATTTCTTCCCTGCAAGTATTTTAAGCTTCCTTGTCTCAAATTCGTCATTCTTCCTATTAAATTCTTCTTCAAACTCAAACGCGCCATACGTCAATTCAACACTATTGTGGGACTGAGTCAATTGGCATTTATCAAATATCAATAACTCGAATGGGACAAGCAAAAACAAGATAGAATACAAGAGACAAAAAAAATACTACTCCTCGAGGATTATAGGCCGAGGAGCAAGGTCTTTCCAGTTTCCACACTCGCTCAGCTTTAGGTACTAGACTCTCCACGTAGTTTTCAACTTGGAAGCGATTTTTTTTGAAAAAAATGCAGTGTTTGGCCGGGTGTCGTCGCTCACGACTCACGAGAGAGTTCCTGGGGTCGGTCCATAATTTTTGAAAAATACTTGTGTTTTTTTTTTTCCTTTTTTTTCTGAACTTACATATATAGTGTTCCACCAATAAATAACTCTAGGGTTAACTACAAAGTACATATACAGCAAATGAAGTCTAGATGTTTTCTTTCATCCTAATATGTCCATCATCATTCACTGATATAGAAGATGTAGAGTACTTCCCACAAACACCGATGGCTTATGGCTCACATGAACTTACAGTAACTATGTCTTGAAAAAGGCAGGGTCATCAATGAAATTCTCATTTTATGTAAAAAGAAAAAGAAAAAGAAAAAGAAAATCAACTCCTAAAAATTTAAATACTAAAATAATAAAGTGTGACACAACAATATTTACGAGGAAAATTCTAGGATGTCTAGAGCCACTAACCTTGAAACAATCCACTATCTCAACGGCTAACAAGAATATTCTTATAGCTAGGATCCACATCACCACCCTTCCACAGGTAGACACATCTACCAAATGCTAAACTTTAAGCTCCAAGAACACACAGTTATGCCCTCAAAGTGATATGCATGATATTAGAAAGTCAATAGGTGAGTTCAAAAGAGCTAGACTTATTTGGATCATTAGCTATATATATGATGCACATTTATCTCAAGAAAACCCTAGATAATGGCATAAAATAGGAAGGAGATAAATCTTTAAAATAAGAGATAAACATTCCTAAAACAACTTTATTTTATTTTAATTAATCAATTCAACCAAATCAATTAATTAGTTAAATCAATTACCAAATCTGCTTAAAATCAACTCACGTAAAACCTGAAAAATAAGTTTTCAAAAACTGGTGTTCATGTAGGTTATGTGAAACTTACCTAAAATCCATGTAGGGTACGTGCATGTTATATGATAGCATTGTAGACATTAGTTTTAAACCAACTAATTCTAACCTGCATTTCTATCTAATGCGAATCTCAGTTATTCTAATTAGATGACTACATTGGTCAAGCATAGTGTCACATAAATAAACCTTACAACTTAATTCTCATTCAAGCATATATAGTAGGCATAGAAATGCAAGTGCAAAGTGTTGAGTTTGGGGATTAAAGCAAAAAGTGTTTAGACAAGAACCTTCGAATACCAACTGTAGGAAAGTGCAGATCAGAGAGTATTGTGTTGATATTTAGGAATCCCATTCATCATTGCCAATCATGCAAAAGCTGAAACGTAATGCATTTTACAATCTCATTTATGCAAGTTCTCACTGAGAACCCTAGAACTTTTAAGCGCCACTCATAAAAGTATTTCCCAGTACTCAAATTAAATTCATTTAACTACATCTCAATTCACAACTAAAATGGTGAAGGCAATAACATAACACTAATTTGTGAATGAAAATTAGTACTACATAAGAAGAGCTAGCGCATACCGAATAATTTAGCAATTAATTATCTACTGAAAACGTAGATAACAAAATAATTAGGGAACGAGTTAGAAATCTCAATACAGCAAGCAAGAGATACATCAAAACAATGACCAGAAACAAATAATAGAATAAGAGCCAATGTAGTTGAATTCTAGCAAAGTAAAAATAAACTACATTAAGGTCATCCATCTACTGTTTCTAGTTTTACCCGTGAATTAATCTTTGTCTGAATAATAGCTTCATCCTCATCCTCTCGTCTACCAATGAAAGGAACTAGACTCTCAACATAGTATACAATTTGTGAGATATTATTATGTTTATCTCCCTCCATCGAGTTGAAGATCCTTTTCCTCTCCTCCTTTGTACTAGGGTCATACAAGACTAACTGCCTATTTGAATCTTGAAAACACACTTCGCCATTGTTTCAAAATCTTACTAGTTTCTGATTCCAACAAAATAAGTTGATTTTCAGGATTTTCTCCCAAGACCTTTTCGTTCCTTGCTCAGTAATAACCCATATATCACAAGACTTTTTGTCTCTATGATAAGAACAAGGACATCCAAATATTTTTGGGGAAAAGAAGGGGGTAGTTTGGTACTTGTAGTGATGGCGTTTTTGGGTAATTGTCAGGAGTTAGTTGTGGTTTGTTTTGCATATAAAGTGGTGTGCGTAGCAGAGGTGGGGTTATAAACATTGTACCAAAAGAACGATGACTGAGGGTTTTGGGAGGTTCTAGTCTCTCGAAGGCTAGCTAGTTGTTGATTATCATTTCCCTTACCAATCTAATCAAAATACAGATATTCACTGTTGTTCTTTCTTTTGTTTTTGATTGATTGTTACTTGAATAGCTTGGTTCTTATCACTCTGTGAGGGAATTGGTAACTAATGACATCAAGAGATCCACAAAAGACTGCAAGTGCAATGTGTTTAAAAATTACAAAATCAGGCTGTTGAATAATATCCAACACTTCAATGGACATGTCAAAGGACAAGATCCATCGACCATGAGCGCCAAATCCACACCAATAACATACTCCATTAATGTATTCATTGAACATGTCAATAGCTGAGATTTAAAAGCAACATGATTTGAGACCTCGCAAGATAGTTAGATCAACATACCAATTGATAAGTGCCAGAATATACATTCTAAAATTGATTACATATAGGCATTTATAAATGATTAAGGTTTAAAGTGATGTATTTGTGCATTAAACTCCAAATATTATTTTGGGCATCACTTTATTATTTTAAATGAAATTTTGCTTCCTTGTCATTTAACCTAAGCAATTGTGAAATTCTTTATCTATAAGTAAAAATATGTCATTCATGACATCACCATCATTTGCCTAAATAAATATCATGATATTTGTATGTGTGATATTTATTTGTATAATATTTATATGTGTGATATTTTTTATTTTATTATTTTTGTATTTAAAATATCATGATATTTACATAATATTTTGTCTATAAAAGGAAATGAGGTCTTTGATGATGGAGGATTGCAAGATTTCAAGATTCCAAAATTCCAAGATTTGAAGAATTGAAGAAACAAAGCAAGAAGAAGAAATCTTTTGGAGGAAGAACAAAGAAGGAGAAAAAGGGTTGTATTCCTTAGCTTGTATTTCTTATGTTTTATATTTTGCTTGATTATGTATAATTAAACTTTTGTAGTTAGGGCTTAACTTTGAAGCCCTAAACATGATTTCAATTATATAAGTTGTGTGGTGTGGATTGCAAATTTTCTTATAAGAATGATGATTTTGATTTTTCCATGTTATTTGAATTCTAATATTTTTGTTTCTTTGATTAGCTAACTTTGAAACATCTATTAGAGTTAATTGTTGTAGAACAAGATCAATTACCCTGTTGAATATGTTCTTATTTGCAACATATAATTTGGTTAAACGAATTATGAAAAATCAATTCTTGAATATCTAAGTACAAACACCATGTATTAGGATTCTTGTAACATTCATATTCTCTTTACTCCTATTGGGTTTTTAATTGTTAATTGATGCAAACATCATGCTAGATTTCAATTAAGAATACACGTACTGAGGTAAACACCATGCACTGTACATGCACCTAAGAGAGAATCATACAACTTGAGTTTGACCATGACCTTGTTGTGAATGTTGTCATCATATACTTGTTGAAAATTTCAATCTACCATTTCTTATAAATTGTTTGATTGTTTTGTGGTGGATAGTGAGTCCTAGCAAGGATTTTTGGAAATTGAAACTCATCACTTAATATTCTTATTTTTAATACTAATGTTTTTTTTATTTTATGTTATAAGACTTAAACACCCCCCCCCTTTACTATTATGTGTAAATTATATTCAAGTGTTAGGTTGTATATTTATTAGTATCACTCCTTGTGGGATCGACTTTTACTTGTCAATTATATATTATTTGTACAGTTATAAGATTATATTAAATTGTTACTAACGACATAACAATTTTTTTAACCATATACATGTGTAGCATTCCAATGTGGAATATGGTTGAATGTGGTTTGAGTTAATTTCTATCTGGATTGTTTGTGCACTTAAATGTGGAACTGGTTTGAGTCAACTTTTCTATCTAGATTGTTAGAAAGCAATTTCTAAAACTTTTTGTGCACGAATACTAAGTCTGTGGTAAGATGGATGATAATGCATAATACCAAAAGAATTTCTAAGTTAAAGCACAAATTAAGTTCCAAGTTAGTAGTGAGAAATGAGAAAACAACTTATGAACTTTGATTGATCTTTTGAAATGAATAATTACTGTCAATGAACACCATTACATGGTTTGTGGAATGCTGGTAGGATGCTGAGGATGATAGAGATCAATTTTGTTAGTCCAATGTTGTAATTTACTGAGGCTTTGTTTAAATATGTATTGTATTGTGGATGTGAAAAGAAAAAAAAAGAAGAAAAAAAGAGAAAGAAAAAAACCATAGAAGAAAAAAGGAAAAAGAGGAAAAAACGAAACAGAGGAAAAAAAATTATTAGTCTTATTCTTCTTTGAGAAGACATGTAGTTTTTTTCTGTTATATGGATTGATTATTTTCTTAGCAAAGTTGATCTCTAGAATTCCAAAGCAGGTTTGTTGGTAAGACTGATGGAAGTTCTAGACAGCTAATATACCTATATTTTGATCAATGTTTGTTTATCTGTTTGTCCTTAAATTGATTGTTCTTCTGAGTACTTATATATTTTCCAACTCCATGAGAGAAATTCTATCCATTGAAATCATTTTCTTACCTGTGAGAATATGGAGTTGAGACTTTTTACTTGGATAATTTCTTGAAGTTTATGCATTATGGTTTGTGGTAAGAAGGTTTTGACTTGGTGCACACACACACAAATGTTAGGAATTGTGACTATAATAATTTGGATAGCAATTATGATCTCTTACTTTTTGTTCTGTTATTGTGTGGTGTTCTTTTTAAATCATTATGACATTTCCTTTACGCTTGTATTGCTAGGGACTAGCAATAAGCTAGTTGGGGGTTGTGATAAGTGCCAGAATATACATTCTAAAATTGATTACATATAGGCATTTATAAATGATTAAGGTTTAAAGTGATGTATTTGTGCATTAAACTCCAAATATTATTTTGGGCATCACTTTATTATTTTAAATGAAATTTTGCTTCCTTGTCATTTAACCTAAGCAATTGTGAAATTCTTTATCTATAAGTAAAAATATGTCATTCATGACATCACCATCATTTGCCTAAATAAATATCACCAATGCACTTTGCAAACCCTAGACCTTCAGAAATTTAGGGATGACATGTGCCATTTTTGTGTGATTTGTTCATCTCTTTCCATGCATTTACTTGATGCTAATGCTTATCCCCCATTATTTTCATGCCTTTTGACTTTTCTTTTCATGACTCTTCTTCTCATTACATGCATGCATTCACATAGGCACAGACACTGCAATTTGAGCTAATAATATATCCAAAAACATTGTGTAAATTGAAGCAATATGGCATAAAAAATTTCCACATGCCAAAAGGTTGATATTTATGATGTGATAGAAGAATTGAGCAGAATGCAATCTACGCATGGAGACAGTTTGAAGGAAAATATCTTATTACCAATGGTATTAATGACAGAGTTTCAAGGGCACATATGGTCACGTTTAATAAGCTTATGGGCAAGAGTGAGTTCAAATTTGGGCCCGGATTTTTCAAAGAAATATGGTTTTATTGGCAGTTTGTTAGGGTTGTTACACCAGTGACTTTGCTCTAAGCATCCATTCATTATTAGGATCCAGCGTATAGATGCTTCACCTTTGGCCAGATAGACTTCTCACCTACAATTGAGGAGTATGCTTAGTTATTGTAGTTGGCGCCTCACAATACAAAGGTGTATCACTTCCATGAAAATATGACAGCTAAAAAAATTATTGCTCGAATTCTTGGACGTGAGATTGAGGATGTCAGGAAAATGGGTTCACTAAAAGGGGGCAAATAGTGCTTTCCACTTGAAGAATTGATGAAATATGTTGAAGAAAATTCAAAGATAGCATTGGGACAGTCGACATTGGCATTGGTCATGTATTGAGCTGTGTTATTTCCTTGCACCCAAGGATATGTGGAAATGAGGGTGATTAAGCTTTTCAATCAGGTAGATCGTGGAGTGAATCCAGTTCCTACCATAATAGGCGAGATTATTCGTTCTCTCAATTTATGTCGTCATAATAAGAAGGAAAAGTTCATTGGATACTCAGCTTTACTTGGAATTTGGTCAGTGAGTCATCTCCAATAGTGTAAGAAATTTAATTTTCCCCTGATTGATTTTAAAGACCATATGTGACCAGAAAGGAGACCCATATCAGAGTTCACAAAGGTAAAATGGAAACAGGTGTGTCCAAGTATCGAAGAATGGGAAGAATTCTTGTGGTCATTAGATATCCACAACATTGAAGGAAAGGCACCTTGGTTTTTGCCCGATGAATTTCTAACAGATGTGAAGATTTTCCTTGGGTTCCTCTTCTAGGCCCATGGGGAGAAGTTAGCCATGCACCAGCCTTCGTATTACGTCAAATGGCTTCCAACCCTTGTATTCTAGCTACACTTGCATTGGCAGATTTTGAATTTTCCAATAATGATGGAGAAGATCCCAAGGGCAGTATACCAGAGGTACAAAGGATACTCAAAGCACGGAAGAATCTCAAGATTACAACACGGGAAAGATGTACATCTGGTGGAACTCTGACTTATTTTGAATGGCGTGAGAGAAGGAGCAAGACCATTACAGACAAGAGCACCCAAATAGGGGTATTACAAGATGCAATGGAGGAAACTAATGTGAGGCCTCAAAGCTCTAATAAGGGCGAGAAATGACCTAGTAGGGAAGAGAATGAAGACATGAATGCACAGAAAATCAAGAATCTAGAAGAAGCACTACAAAAGATGAATCATGAGGCTAGTAGTTATAAAAAGAAGTATGGAATGATAAAATAAGAATTATCCAAAGCAAGATTGCGAGAGGATGAAGAAATTGAGGAATTAGAAAGAGTGAGAAAAGAAAAGAGGTTGTTAGAGCAGGATAATTGGTGGATGCAAAAGGAACTTCATAAGACCAAAGATGACATGTCCCAGGCATCAGGAGATGTTAAAGCATGGAAATCACAACACCAGAACGAGCAAACGCTACAAGTCAAACTTTGCTTAGACAAAGCCAACTCAAGGTGAATGAGTTAGTCGATCAAAATGAGAAATTACTTTAAGGCCTCCTAGAGAATTGCGAAGCATGTGCAATACTCACACGTCAAATTGGGGTAGCAATGTGTCAAGTGATAAGGTTTTCCTCATTGTCTATTTCTTTTGAAGAGGAAGCTGCAAAGTTGTGCCAGAGTTTCACTTCAAGGACCAGAATTCATGAAAGTTCAGCAATTCTTGGATAGTCTTCGTAAGGACTTCGAGATAATTGGAAGGCTCCAACATGGGGGGTTTCCTTATTAAGGATTAGTTTATTGCATTCAATAAAAGTTGTTATGTAACAGTACAAATTGCTTTAATAAAATGATGTTTTGTTTATATTATCTTTTCAAAATGCAATAAGCATAAAGGATTCACATCAATTCACAATCATGCATAGACATAAACAATAAACTGGCCAAACTAACAGAAATCATTCATCATCTCACAGAGTGGCAGGTAAAAAAGGAATAACTCCAATTCACGCACGTCAACACCATCCTCATCCTACTAGGTTTCAATTGCGAATTGCTAGGGCCATGGAGAACGAGCAGCGAAAAGAGTTGATGCAAAAGTAGGGGCAAGAAATCACAGATATGAAATAACATATGACTTTCCTAATTAATCAGATGTCATAGTTTATAAAAGAAAATGCAATGGCAGAGGCATCTTCACTGAAATAAGACCCAATGTATCATTCTTATGATCATGATGCAATCAATTTGTTAGGGTATGTGCTAGCAGTGAATAGTGGACTAGCTTAGAATATTAAAGTGTTTTAAAATTGATTATCTGTCTTTTTAAAGAATTATTTCCTTCCTTGTTTTGGACATAATCAATTCCTTTTATTAAGGAGTCAATTCCCTTATTTTATGGCTTCGTGTTTTAATTGATTAATTGGAAATGTTTACCCTAACTTTTAGGAATAAAATTTTATACCAATAATGGCCAATTTTCCTAGGGTTTTCATGAGACTTACACTTCTTATATATACTAGTTTAATCCTAGTGTTTGCTAAGACTTTTGATTAAGGTTTTTATCGCCTATGCTTTGAGTGAGAAAAATATTCTTAATTTGAGCGATTTTATGAGCACTCTATGAGTGAGTTTTTGAGCTGAAAATGTATTTTTCAATCATGCATATATCTTTGAGGATATCTGCATATGTTCTTGGAGATTGAGGTCTTCAATGCGATTCTGCAGCAATTGGTGGAAGCTTCTACTTGTGAAATGGTGTATCGTGTGATTTGAGTAAGGTATTAGGGTAAGTGTGTGAATCCTAGCTCTAGGTGATTCTTATAACTTGTGAATATAGACACTCAAGGTTTTTCCCTTGAATTAATTCAGAGTTTTTCTTGTAAGATATTATGTCACATTATTTTATTTGGTATCCATATGCACATTCAAATTTTCAATAATATACGTAAAATCAATGTTCCACATGTAATTGTAAAATATGTATGCATAATTAAAATAGGACGTGTAAGCTAGTTAATATGTATGACATAATTAAAAAAATCTTACTATTATAACTAATGGTTTTTGCTTTATTATTGAACCTAGTGAAACTTTGACAGTTTATATACGAGCTTAACTTCACAAATTATACATCAGCTTATACTCTGTCAGACATACTCTATTAAATTCATATCCATTAAATACATATTCAACACACATTAAATTCATATCCAAATAAATATTCAAATCCACAAAATGTCGAAAAAGCCTCAAACACTCTCCAGATACATGAAATGCAAAAAGGGGACTCAAATCCAACTTACATAATTAACAAGTTCTTTAGCTCTTGGACTTGCAATTAAACCCCGAAATGAAACACCCAAGGATAGAAATCATAAAAAACGTACCTAGTTTTGGGAGTCATAGGCTCTCTGGGAAGAGGTGGCATGCAGATTCTCAATTTCTGGGTATGGAGGTCTTCACTCGCTTTAGGTTAGGGCTCAATTTATCTTATCCTTGTTTTTGTCCCCCCTTAAAATGCAATGTTAGATAAACCACTAATTTGTATTTAAGAAATTAAGTGAAAATGCTATGTCAAAAGTAGCATCCCACCTTAGAGCTTTTTAATGGAAGCGAGTCTCAATGGCTAATGATTAGCATAGTCTAAAGTAGAGGTTTAATCTAAAAGAATAGTATAAAAGCTTAGTCGATCCTTTTCTTTAAAGTACAGTGGGTTCTCTTACACTTATCTCTAAAAATTATTGAACTTTTACTTTCTAATTAAGTATTATTTTAATTAAGAAAAATAGAAAAGTTATGTTAAGAATTCCACTTTTAACAATGCAAACATAGATATGGATAAATGGGAAGAATCATGTGAATTGTAAGGATGTTTTTGGACCTGAAAAGTCTTTTGGGCCTTAACCCATTTGACACAATTTTGTCAAATATTGTGCAGCCAAAAAAGGTGTTTGTATGGTAACCATATAGCAAGTGTTAGTTTTTCTACAACCATCTGTCTTCCACCAATGGTGGTGGGATTAAAAGAATCTCAACTTGGGCTATCGATGCCCCCATATCATATCCATCTGAGAACAAAAATCACAATAAATCCAACTTGACACCCGAACGGATTTCATGAGAGGTGGATTGTATCAGGCCTCCTGTGACAAACCGAAATAGTCAGATGTTCCACAGCCGGTTAATCGGCCGTTGACATTCCGATGATCAAGTTAGAAAGAGTGTTTTTCGTTCCACGCTCCATCCTCCTTACTACATCCGTTGATTTCATGTAGCTAGGATTAGGGTCCCTATTGTTAGCCAATATCACAGTGCTACACGTAGTGCACTAGTGTGTGTATATATATATATATATATATAGTTAGACCTACACTATAGTAGATCCTAACTGTCATTTCACTTTTCAACACTCACAAAAAAAGTAAATTTCATAGACATCGTCATAAAATCTGGTTATAGAATTCATGTATATATATATGTTGCCAAATTAATACAGTAATTTCCTAGTAAAGTTCCAACAACAAGAGCAACAAGAGGAAATTAAATTAATTATTTATTTCAACAACATTGTTGGTTGTGGATATCTAGTCAGGAGGAATATGTTCCATATACAGTTGCATGTAATAATATGCGGCTACTAGCTAGCACCAACCGAGTCTTAATTCTTTGCATCCATCGATTCTAATTCAGTAACAAAGCCTGCACAAATGGCACCAGATGCCATCACTCCAGACAACTAGTGTTGCCTGCCGAATACATATTATTCCTCATCACAAACACTACAATGCCCACGAGTGGTTTTGTTGAAAATATAAGCATGTAAGAACAAATGTAACCTCAAACTTATTTCAGAAAATCAGTTTATAAAAATTGACATGTAGGCCTGAAGGTTGAATCCAAACCAAACAATGATAGGGAATATGTTTTTCATTTGGGCATTCATTAATTTAACTATATATTTTCTTTTTTTTATTTTTGTTTCGTAAGCTATGCATAATTTAAGTATAATGCTAATCAAATTATATACCAATAACTAAATATACTTTTATATAAGGAATTCACCAAATACATCTATGTTTTTTTTTAATGAAATGATCACTTGTAGTTTTACTTGTGTTAAGTATTTTGGTAAATCACATGTGTGAACACGTAGTGAATTGAATTCGTGTGAAGAAGCAAGGATATGAGAAAAATGTTTGACCCAATTCAATAAGACCATTAATTATCAGCAGTATCCTTATAAGACTCGCTATCCCTAAATTTATATATCATGTTAAAAAATATCAAACCAGCAGTATCCCTATCCCTAAATGAATCTCTATATCAATATCATTATATCCAATTTCAGTCTCCAAATTGAGGGACTACAAAAGACCGGTCCCTATAACTTTTGTTTATGTATTTTCATGACACGTATCATCAGTTTGACAGAAAAAAGTTTACCTAAAGAAGAATTGAAAAACTCGACCCTCTTCTCCCTCTTCTCCGTCTACACCGAAAACATCGCGACAGGTTATCTCGAGTTGAAGATCAGGGCAAGTTCTCTCGATTTGAAGATCTAAGCAGGTTCTCTGTTGTACTCTTTCTTCTCCCTCTCGACCTTCTTCTTTGTCTATACCGAAAGCATCGCGACCCTCTTCTCCCTCTCGACCCTCTTCGTTGATTTGTTGGGATAAGGCCACTCTTTTTTCTGTAAAAAATAACAATTTTTGTTTGTAGGCTCGGTAAGATGAATCTATAGAGAAAACCCAATCACAACCTAACCGAATCTTGTGAAAACATCAAAGCAAAAACACATGAAAGTGATATTGAAATATTTATATATTAATTGATTGGGCGATTTTATTGAAGCCAAAGTAATGGAGAGATAGATATTATAATATATTATTGACATTTTTTGTGTACCTCAAGAAGGTCTTGTAACGACAACTCAAAAATATAAATAAATGCACTGGAATTTGGGGTACACACAATGCTATTATGCTAGCGACAGCATACCGAACGGTCCAAGTCAATTTTTTCTCTCTCCTTGCCAAGTCTTTACCTCTTTACCTCTTTGGGAGAGGGGAGGGATAGTACAACGCGTATATATTTTATTACCGTAAATTAAAAATATAAAAAAATATATATATATATATTTATTGAAGTGTGATTAATATTGTAGATCCTTCCATAAGTACACTACTTAAAAATCAGTGTAAAAGTGCACTAAACGTTCCCTAAACCCTTATCCTTTCATATAAACAAAGTAAAACACACACAAAATTTAATTAATTAATTTAGTTTTAATATACCCCTCAGTCTCATTTTGGTTGTCATACTTTTAAAAGCTAAAGTTTTAAGTAGACATGTATTTAATACAAATTAAGTACACAAAATAATCATCATATTATAATTTTTCCCTTATATATTTAAAATGATGTGGTGAGAATCTAACATGTTACTCCTTAATTAACAAGGGTAATTTTTATATGTATCAAAAAAATTATTAATTATTGAAACAAGGTGACTAATTTTGATTCAGCCTAATATAAAAAGATGAATGACCAAAATGACCCGGTAGGAGTATTAAACAATTAATTAATTAAAATGATAATAACTTTAACATAGAATGTATAATTAAGCTAATTTGATGCCAGGATTAGAAGTAGCAAACACACATTAAATTAGCACTAATTCATTAAGTTTAGTCTGGTCCTGATTATTTTTACTACAGGAAATTAATTTGGAGTACAAACAATATATATATATATATATAAATAAATAAATAAATAAAAGAACAAGTCATTATCATCAATTTCAAACTTGGCTTTTCAGGATAATCTAATATCCTTGTGCATGTGACCTTTGTGGCTTTCAATAATTATAAGAAAGCAAAAAAATAAAAAATAAAGTCCCATTAGTGATAGATATAGCTACGGCTGATAGACAAGTCAATGGCTGAAGAGGTAGATGACATAATATCAAGATTAATTATTAATTCCAATAAATTATTTAAATGATTTTCTAATGCCACCATGGACTTATAAAATTGGCCAGCATGTATTGATACTAACGTATATTGTGTGCCTGAAATGAATGCATTTTGTTGTTCAAATGACTGAGATTAAATCCTAAAATAAATCTTAATCTCTAAAATTTTAATACCTAAAAACTGACTAAACCCTAAAAATTAAAACTTAAATTTTTTTTTTGTTAAAACATTCTCAACTAAAATCAATCATCAACATTTGTAATTACAGTCTCGTTCTAAGGTTCGATTATATGTCATGTGGAAATGTACCTGCATGATGAAATAATTAATCGGAGCTTCATAATTTAAGTCAGCAAGTCCACAACTGAATTATTTGAACACTCTTATCTTATTTGACAGCTTATACGCTACCCAACTTATACGCTATCAAACATACTCTGATCCAAACAGACCCGAATCATTTAAAGTATAAGCTTCTGCACTACGTAGTTAATTATGACTTATGAGATGCTGCCCAAAATGTCTTCTGGTAATTCTTGATATAAAAGAAAAGTAAGCCCTTCCTCACTGGCTCGTCACTTAGGCAACGCGACTAGGTGTTAATTATTTATCTCTCAAAATATATGTTAGATTTTGAAAAAAATTAGATATTCAAACTCAACTCATAAATTTCTTTCCAACAAGACCCGAATAACTTTTATTTCATTATTAAATTAATTTACAAATCCTTAATTGTAAATTGATAACTTATACGCTATTAAAACTTACGCTCTACCAAACAACACACAACTTATTTTTCAGTTCATATACGCTATACAGCTTATCCGCTAGCTACTCTGTCAAAAATACTCTCAACCAAACGTTAGAAAAATAAACTAATGAATTTGTCATTTTTTTTGTTTGAATAATCATCAAACGAGAAAAAAATAAAAAATTATTTAATTTATCTTTATTTTTAAGTTAAATATTATGTACAAAGCCAAAATAGATATTTCACATATAAATAACTTAATTTTCATTTATCTTCCCTCCAAATGATCTCATCCTAGAGAGGAAATATTTTAACCAAAAATTAGATAATTTTTCTCTCCGGTTATCTCCAAATCTCTCTCTATTTTTTTTTTCATAATCTATCCGAACAAGGGTTCTCTTTTTTTCTCTCCAAATCCCTCAATCTACACACTAAAAAGAATAGGAGTATGGTGGGTATATCAAATAAATAAGAGTGGATTTATTTAAAAAATCCCATATTAAACCTTTATAATTTTTAAAAAAAAAACCATAAAGAGAGATGCCACGGGCTATCCAAACAAGTACTTGTTGTACACGTGGATCCCAACTATTAGATTTCCTCCTCAGCCTACTGAAATGCCAACCTCAAATAAATAAACAGATAAATATGATTTAAATTAATTGATAAAATATATAGCAATTTTTTTTTTCTTATTGTGAGCTTCCATAAAATACAGGGGCAAATAAGGTCCCTCCTGTTTCAAAAAACTGCTATATAAAGCCTACACAATCCCCTTTTATTCACGTCTCTCAACCTCTGTAATCTCTCATAGAAACATAAGAGAGGCAGAGATTCAATTGCAAGAGTGTTGTTGGAGATGTCGCTGCTGTCAGATCTCATCAACCTTAATCTCTCTGATTCCACTGAGAAGATCATCGCTGAGTACATATGGTGCGTCCTTCTTCTTGTTCCATACTTGATCAACAAATGATACCACTGACAATATTGCTTGATTACACGAGAATGGTTCAGTTATTCTCAATATTTGCTTTATGTACAATGATTTTCTTTCGTTGTTATGTTTTGTTCATTTGAGCTTTTGTGTCTCTCTCACCGGATTGAGTTTTCCTTTCAAAGTTTTGGTTTTTGATAGTGATGATTGATGAAGTGTGTGGTTGGAAGATTTAGTTCAATTTTCTGTTCTTGAATTATATAATTTCTGGGCAGGGTCGGTGGATCGGGTTTGGACCTGAGAAGCAAAGCAAGGGTAAGTGAATTTAATATTTTGAAAAATATTATTGCTTATGTTGTGTGGATTTTCAATTTCAGTAAAGCAAAATATGTGAGAAATCTTTTCTGTTTTTTGTTGGCTGTATGCGAAGACTCTTCCTGGACCAGTTAGTGATCCTTCAAAACTACCCAACTGGAACTATGATGGTTCTAGCACAGGACAAGCACCTGGAAAAGATAGTGAAGTGATCTTATAGTAAGAATTCTCATTGTTTTGCTTATCAACTTTAGACTATCACCAACACATAGTGTCAGATTTCATGATTTTTATTTTATTTGATTCATTTTATGTATTTATTAAACAGTCCTCAGGCCATTTTCAAGGATCCATTTAGGAAGGGAAACAATATACTTGTGAGTACTCGCTCTTCTCTGTTGTATTTCGTGTCGAGTTCATTTTTTTTGGGTTATATCACTCTTTCTTACTTGGGAGTATTTAATTGGATTAGGTTATGTGTGATGCTTACACCCCAGCTGGAGATCCAATCCCGACCAACAAGAGATGTGCTGCTGCTAAGATATTCAGCCATCCTGATGTTGCTGCTGAAGTACCTTGGTATAATCGCTGAGTCTTAGAACTTCTTGTTTCTTTCTTTTCCTTCTTGGATTGTATGATTTACCTTTTTTCATGTAACTTGGTAAATCAGGTATGGAATTGAACAAGAGTACACTTTGCTGCAGAGGGATGTCCAGTGGCCTATTGGATGGCCTATTGGCGGTTATCCTGGTCCTCAGGTAATGAATTTCACTCTTATATTGAGCCTCGATTATGAAGGTTTAAGTTCTCTTATCCGATTTATGAGTTGAAATCGTTTGACGTGGTAACAGGGTCCATACTATTGTGGTGCTGGGGCTGACAAAGCCTTTGGGAGGGACATTGTGGACTCCCACTACAAGGCCTGTCTTTATGCAGGCATCAACATAAGCGGGATAAATGGAGAAGTGATGCCAGGCCAAGTAAAATGATAACCTTTGTCTTTTGTTCTATTTCCCTATTTAAAATTTTCAGGACTGGAGTTTGTTATTCTATTCTTATTAGTTGATCTATGTAGTTATCTCATTTTAGATTATCGGTCATATCTATGCAGTGGGAATTTCAAGTTGGCCCTTCTGTTGGTATCTCTGCTGCTGATGAGTTGTGGATTGCTCGTTACATTTTGGAGGTGAAACTTACGATACTTGTTTTAGAACATTTTGTTACTAATTCAATATAGTGTTTAATGTTACTAAAAGCCCTATTTCTACTTTTATGCTGTCCTACTTTTGAACATTTTGTTGTTGTATAAACAGAGGATCACTGAGATTGCTGGAGTGGTGCTCTCCTTTGATCCAAAGCCAATCAAGGTAAGGAAGGACTGCTTTGCTTATATGATTTAATCCTTTGTTTCATTTCCGTTTGAGTTGAGGCCATTGAAACATATAGTTTTGGTTTAATTTCTGGAGCTCGGCTTGAGTATTGACCTGAATTCTTTTTAAACCAGGGTGATTGGAATGGCGCTGGTGCACACACTAATTACAGGTAAATATGCGAGAATGATGTCTATGTAATGCCTGGGTTGCCAGTAGCGTTAACCTGATTACATTGGTCTCCATTCATCTTTGTCTTACTGGTCAATGATCTCTATGGGTAATGTTTCAGCACCAAGTCTATGAGGAGCGATGGAGGCTATGAGGTCATCAAGAAAGCAATTGAAAAACTAGGCCTAAGGCATAAAGAGCACATTGCTGCATATGGAGAAGGCAACGAACGTCGCCTCACAGGGCGACATGAAACAGCTGACATCAACACTTTCCTATGGGTAATGACACCAACCTTAGTAACTTTTGCTGGGATAATTTACGCCACCTTATTCTTTGAAGATATAACAAGACAGCTTACTCTGCTCGTACATACATATAAGAAATTGATTGGCCCTGGTAGTTTCATTGACATTTTCACTGCTTGACAGGGAGTTGCAAACCGTGGGGCATCTATCAGGGTTGGTCGAGACACAGAGAAGGCAGGGAAGGGATACTTTGAGGACAGGAGGCCTGCTTCTAACATGGATCCATACATTGTGACATCAATGATTGCAGAAACCACCATCCTCTGGAAGCCTTGAGTGCTGCTAATCCACTCACATTCCCTGCCAAGGATTGTTGTTGCTGCCTTTCTTTGGCACTAATAGAAGTTGTCCGCAGTTGTTTGCTGTCTCTTTTGTCCTTTTTCACAATGAATCGAGGTGGGGTTGTTGCTTCCTTAGCTTATAGTTCGACTTCATGTTCGAATAATTCAAGCACTTTGTATTACTATTTGAAATTATGAACTCTCTCTTATTTCTTATAAGAAACAGCTCAACATTGTTCCTCTTGTTAGCTGCCAGTCATTTGCATTTACCACTACCATGTGATGACACTACTAGTACTACTATTGTGAAATATCAAATTACTGAACTTTCCACCAAATAGTTGATCCTTAATTTCACGAACCATAACACAGTGAATATATATTTGAAATGGGACGGTAGGGATGGCAATTTGTGCCCGATCCATCCGCCCCGACCCGATCCGTGCGGATATTATTCGATCTGAACAAGTAATGGGGCGGATACAGATCAAAATTTCTTGACCCGATCACGAATCGGGGCGGTGACGGATCTTTGCTCTGCCCCGACCCGATCCACCCCGTGACCCGATCCGTATATATACAAATTAATACATATATTAATATTTATACATATATTTGTATATTAGGGGATGTAAGATATTTATACATATATTAATATAAGTATAAAACACATAGTTTACTTATGCAGTTAATATTTGTATTAAGATCATATGTTCATGACTAATGACTCACTAAAATCCTATTAAATTCTCTCATTGTAAGGCTCCCTACGTCATCGGACTTGATCATCTAAGAGCGCTCTAGTGGCCGTCACTCATTCGTTCGACCTAGTGTAACTTTGCAGGTTGTCAAATGCCTCAATCGACTTTTCTTTGATTGTAGATTTTGGGTCTACAATATATACATATGTATATATATATATATATTGTATTTGCAATAATATATGTATTATAGATAGATTATGTTATAATATTGATAGTTGATTGTATGTACGAAAGAAGAAGAGCAGAAGAGCAAGAAGATAAGAGAGAAGAAAAGGTTTGAATAGGAGCATATTATTCTTATTCAATCCGCCCAAAATGTAGGAGAAAATCTAAATATATACATGAGCAACGGTCATAAGGATCTAACCAATAAAAGAAATAAAATGATATAATATATATTTATTTGAATTAATTGATTTGCTAAGAAAACATGCTCAAAATGACAACATTTAAAATATGATTTTATGGCCTTCTAGTGATTAAACAAGATTAGGACCCTAAATATCTGTCTGTATTAGATCAAAACACTCTTTTTGATTAAGTTGTGCTTATACAAAAGAGGCTTTCTTTTCAATTTGCCTATTTGAAAAATAATACAATTGTGATTTTCATGCCCACAAGGTAAGGGCAGGAGCTTGGAGACTATGTTTGAAGGGTCTCCAAGTCTCATATTCCAAGTCCTAAACAAGTTACAGAGTTAAAATTTCCAAAATGTCTTAGAGGTAGTCTTCTATGCCACTGGCTGATCAAATATAAACCTTCAGCGTTCATGCCCATCCCAACCCTCTTTGAAGTGTCAATTTCTTACAATTCACAGTTTTTTTTTGTGTGAAAATCAGTGCATGTTTATTATTTTTTGTTAGTTTACCAACATAAATGAGGTTAAAATTGAAAGCGGCGACACATAATACATCTGTGAGTGTAATGGTTTTGTCCAAAATCACTTTCCAAATACGTTTATGACCATTAGGCAAAGACACACAAACACCTTTAACTAAATGAAAACCATCATATAAATGCATGTCACATATGATGTGATCAGTGGCACCATTGTCAATGATCCACTTATGTATTTGAAAGGTTATGGTTTGTGTTAACTGCCATTGCTTCCATAGTGACCATATGTTGTTGTCAAACTGAGGTGCCATTGATTCTTGAAGCTTTAGCCTTCAAGAAAGCTAAGATCTGTTGACACTAACATTGGTCAAGTTAACTGTTGAAGTAGGTAAATTGGTTTCAACTTGATTGGCAGAGTAACATCCTCTATTGCCATCATTGGTTTTGAATTTATTTTGAGGACTATTTGAGAAGCCATGAATCTTATAGCATTTGTGAACTATGTGATTTTTGAGTTTGCAATGTGTGTAAAACTGTCTTGCATTGTTTTCTTGTTGGGACTTTCAAATGTTGTTTTTGTAGTTACTTTTAATGTTTTGTGCTTGATTGAAATGATTCAACTTGTTTACAATTATTATCATGGCTTCATCACAAGGTCCCCTTTCTTAAGTGATGACCCTCTACTTTCTCTCCTCTTAGTGAATTATATCAAAGGCTTTAGTAGCATTTGGCAATAGTAACATCAATAGAAGTTGGCTGTTGATATTGTTATAGACTTGACTTAATACCATTAAAATTGCATGAGTTTCTCTCTATCCTTTTTGACCAAGGTGTTCTTGTGGCTCTGACATGAGATACCACATTTACACATAGAAATATCTTCAGAGTCTTGCATTTTCTACCACAAAGCCTTGATCTCGCAGTAGTATTCTTTAATAGTCTGATTTTTCTGTTTGATGTTAGCAAGCTTTCTCTATGTTTCAAAGACCCTTGTTTTATTAATGATTGAATACTTTCCCTTCATTTCAGCCCAAAGCTCTATTGTTGTCCTCATAGTGGAAATGATAGATAGGATTTGTGGTGATACACATTTTGTGATCCATATTTTTATCAAGCTATGGGCTAGTTTCTATCGCTGATAACTTTCATCATCTATCTCTAGAAGAGATAGAGATCTAGTAATAAAGTCGAATTTATTTTTGGCTTCAAGAGCTGTCTGAAAGTTTGAACTCCACACATGGTAATTTGTACCATTTAGTTCCAAAGTGACAAGCTTGGTTATGGCAAAGTCACTTGTGACAAAGTTGTAAGGGTTTTTGTATGGATTGTTTGGTTTTGATGTATTTACTAGTGGTTTTGTAGGTGGTGAATATGAGGGTTGATAAAAAGTAGGTGTTGGTAGGAGAGGTGCAGAGTTATATATACACAGCTAGTTGGTCCCTAAAATAGCTCATTAAACCCAAGGTTGGTTTAAGATAAAAGGACTTAAAAAGGAAAAAGGAAATCAATTAGGTTGAGGAGACTAGGTCTCCAAGAAGATGTAAAACCAACTCTCACTAGGACTATGTGAGAGAGAGGGGCGACGCACCTTCTATAAAAAAAACGAAGAGAGGGAGGGGGCGGGGGCGGCGCAAGGCGGGGTGCGGCTAGCCTCCTTGTGTGTTTTGAAGAAAGGTGATTTCTCCCTCTTTTTGGTTCAAGTTTTATCTAGCTAACTAGTTTTACTGTAGTTCCTACACACAAGCAATCAAAACTAGGGTTTGGGACATATTTTGGAAGATCATCAAGTTAAGTGAGTTCAAAGAAGAAGCTAAAGTTTTCTCATACCAAGTCTTCACTACTCGGAGCAATTGTGGTTATGATTCTTGAATTGTTGAAACATCCATCAAAAAGATCAATTTTGTTCTCTAAAAGATATTTTTTCTAGATCACATGATTGGTAGGTTAGATTTTAGATAGAGAAATTTTTAAATCTTAAGTGTATTTGATCAAAGTATGTACCATCGTTTCATAAACTATTTTCGTTGGAATTCAATCCAACACCATGGAGAAGTGTTGTGATTATGTCTCTTCAAGCTAAGAGAAAACTAGGTTTTATTGATGTAACAATGTCAAAACCCCCATCCACATATCCAACATATGTGAAGTGGCTAGCAAACAATAATATGCTACACTCACGGATATGTATTTCTATCATCAAAAAAATTGCTTCCATAGTAGCATATATCAACACAGCTAGAGATCTCTAACTAGATCTAGAAGAATGTTTTTCACGTGTTAATCGTTCTTGCATTTCTCAATTACGGCAACAAATTGGTTCTTTGATTCAAGGCACAAATTTATTACATCCTATTTTCATCAATTGAAAACTTTTTGGGATGAGTTAATGGCTTTTAGGCCAAGTCCAAAATGTTAATGTGATCCAATATGTATATGTGATGCACTTTCAAAGATTGCACAAAATCACACATGAAGATTATATTTTCAAGTTCATCATGGTCTTCATGAGTTTCACGATCCAATGACAGATCAAATACTCTAGACAGATCCATTACCTTCAATCAACAAAGTTTTTTGCACCATAATCCAAGAAAAAATTTAGAGGCTATTTGCTACTATTAATTAACCTTTAATTGAAGCATCGGCTCTGCTTGCTCAATCAAATTCTAGATGAAACATCAATAAATACAATAAGAAAACTTTATGTGCACATTATGGCAAAATTGGGCATACACAAGACAAATGTTATCATTTGCATGGATTTCCTCCGAGATTTAAGTTTACAAAAGAAGAAATTCTCAGCCACAATCAAAACACTTTGCTCAAGCACATGATATTCAACAGCAAGAACTTATTTCATCACCATCTGTAGCACATGCACCATTCAAGATTTAGGTTTACAAAAGAAGAAATTATTAGCCACAATCAAGACAGTTTGCTCAAGCACATAGTATTCAACAGCAAGATTTTATTTCATCACCACCTGTAGCACATGCACCATTCACCCTGGATCAATATAAAAAATTATTGGATCTCATAAATTCTTCAAGAGATATTTCTTCATGACATATTGCTGCCACTACTGCAAATAATGTTATCACATCATGTGTAGGTATAGGAAATGCTTCTCTAAGTTGTTGTATTGTTTTGTAATCCAGCGCATCCAATCTAAAGAAAATATGGATAGTGTTCACAAGAGCAATAAAACCATATGATCTTTGATCCTTGCATATATATTCCACTTCCTACTCCTAAAAACAGCTTGGTACATTTGTCTAGTGGACAAATTTTCTTAATTACACATATTGGAGTCATTATATATAGCCATAAACTATCACTCTCAATTCACAACGTACATCATAATTATAGTCCTTAAATATAACCTAAGCTATGAACTTTATTATTGCAAATGACTTAACTGCTAGTAATAATGAGGAGCATGCTTACTCTATAATTATTGGCATCATCAACCCATAATGGGATGGTTGACTTGTGCCATAACTTCTGGAGCAATAACTTCATCTGTAACACCATGCATAATAACTTCCATCTTCAAGTGGCTTGGCTGGCTTGGCCCCTCTTGTCCACGTAACTCATTAATAACACCATCTGTATCGCCATGCATAGCAATATCTTCTGCAACAATAACTCCTGTAACCCCATGCATAGTAATTACTTCCATGTTCAAGTTGCTTGGCCCTTCCATTTCTTGTCCACGTAACTCCTTCAAACGTAATTTACGAGCACGGTTGTAGGCATTCTTGAGTCTTCTACCTTGATCTTCATCATTCCCTCCTCCTTCAAGTTTATCCTTGTCCTCAAGGATGAAGTGAGGAAATTGGAGTTTGAACATACTGATTTCTTCCCATGTAGCATCTTCCTCAAGTAATGACTCCCATTGCACTAGAATTTCCCAACAAAATCTTGTTCCTCTTTTAATTCTTCTGTACTCAATGATGCGAAGTGGCTGCAGAGTTACATTTCCTTCATGATCCAATGTGGGTAATTTAGAACTGCTTGGAACTTGATCTCCGACCTGACGCCGTAATTGTGACACATGAAAGACTGGGTGAATTTGTGTGTCATCGGGTAGTTCTAATTTGTAGGCCACTTCGAAGTCAACTCTATTCTTGTACATCGAATGAACTTCAATGAGAATATTTTTGTCTGGAATCTTATATCTTGACTCTTCTTCATTTGCTTCAATAAGATTTTCATATTCAGAATTTGACAATCATCATCATTGATCAGAAGAATATCAACTTGATTTACAGAAGCATTGACTTGACCACCATAGTTTGTCAGATTATAAAACATATCCTGATATTAATCACATAATTGCTTTTAATTTGTGGATGGAAAAATGGTTAATGTTCAAATCGATTTCAAGTTTCAACAGTGTATGGACATGACAAGTTTCAACAGTGATCTGCCTTTTTGCACTCATTGCAATTATCATGGCCATACAATTTACAAGTGTTATAAGCTTCATGGCTATCCACCTAGTTATAAACCCAAACCACGGTACTCCATTTTTCAAACAACATTTTGTGAAACAATGTTTTAGTGAAATTCAATCCTCATCTTCTTCTAAAGGTTATATTGACAGAAATTTTCTTCAATCCCTAAATCCATCACAATATCAACAGTTACTACACATGATATCCTGCCAAGCCAACATTGGTGCATTTAACACTCCATCAACTGAGAATGGTGCCTACTTCGTCATCACACGTACTTTTTTGTCACTTTCAATGGTTGCTAATTTCATTTATTCATCTTGGAAGATAGACTTTGGTACTACACGACATGTGTGTGCCAATTCCAAGCTTTCCTCTTATATGAAATCCTTACGTTGTTCCACGGTTACACTGCCTAATCATCAGAAGATTGATGTTCATTTTAGTGGTGATATTCGGTTGAGTTCTTCTCTTATTCTGAAGGATGTGTTATGTATTTTCTAATTCAAGTGTAATAACTTATCTGTTAGTGCCCTTCTTTGAGACCGTTCACTTATATTGATTTTTTATTTTCAGTCCTGTCTCATTTAGGATCAGTACCACAGGATTATTGGTAAAGTTGATTACACGATTGGTCTCTACCTCCATAGTCCCAGTTGTTCTTCTCTAGCTTTCATTAACCATGTTATTACTGCTTCAATTAATAATATTTATGCTAGTCTTTGGCATGACAAACTTGGACATTTAGCTATTTCATGTCTCACTATTTTTGATATCATAATTACAATTTGATTATGCTAGTTTACCTAATAAAGATGTACCATGTTATATATGTTCTTTAGCTAAGTAATGGAGATTGGCTTTTGTCTCTCATAATCACAGGTCTTTACAACCAATTGACTTGGTTCATTGTTATATTTGGGGACCCTTTCATACGGATTAGTATACTAGTTTTTGCTATTTTCTTATGTCAGTTGATGACCACAATCATTTTACATGGGTGTATTTACTACATCATAAGTCTTATGCTTTTATCATCATGTCAAGATTCTTTAATATGATCTTCACTCAGTTTCATGCAGTAGTTAGAGTCTTTAGGTCTGACAACTGTACTAAATTAGCATTCACTAATTATTTCAATGACAAAGGTGTCATTCATCAGTTCTCTTACGTTGAGCGACCTCAGAAAACTTTATGGTTGAACATAACTACCAGCATTTGTTGAATGAAGCACAGGTTTTGTATTTCCAGTCTCACATACCACTTCACTTCTGGTCTAATTATGTTCCTACTGCCACTTTCCTTATAAATCACACTCCTTAAGCTTTCCTAAATAATTAAATTCTTTACGCTTTACTTTTCAAGTCTCAACCTGACTATTCTTCCCTCGGAGTTTTTGGTTGTTTGGCTTTTGCTTCTACACTTGCTGGCGACGCACCAAGTTCCAACTCCATACCACGGCTTGTGTTTTTCTTGGTTATCCACCTGGCACAAAGGGTTACAAGTTATACGATCTCTAGACTAAGAAGGTTTTCTTATCTCGTGATGTTGTTTTCTTTGAAAAACATTTTTCATTTCACAAACTCTATTCTTCTTCACCTTTCATCGATCCTTTTTTTGATCTTGTCTTACCTATTTCTTCTCTTGATCTTCCTCCTATTTCCCATAATACCAATGATTATTCTTCTATCCCAACATCTCTTCCACCTATTTTTGTCCCTACTATCGTCTCTAATCCAGTCTCTAATCCAATGGCTACTACTTAGCCCAGCACTTCACCTTTGCATCATTCCACCAGAATTTTCAAAACCTTATATTATCTTCAGCAATATCATTGCAATTTTCTCCTTCTTCAACGCTTACCTTCTTTTCCTACCTCTTACCAATTATCTTCATCAATTTCTTATTCTTCTCTTTCTCCTCCATTTCGTACTCTAGCTGTAAATGTCACTTCTAATGTTGAGCCACAATTTTATCATCAAGCTATTAAGCTTAATGCCATGCAAGCTGAGTTGCATGCAATAGATACAAATCATACATGGTTTGTTGTTCCTTTATCCAAGGATAAACATTCCATTGGCTGTAAATGGATTTACAAAGTCAAGTTTAAATTTGATGTACACTTGAGCGTTACAAAACTTGTTTGGTAGCCAAAAGCTACACTCAACAAGAGGGTTTGGATTTTATTGAGACTTTTTCAACTGAGGCTAATATGGTCACTGTCAAGGTGTTGTTAGCACTGGTAGCTTCCATGCATTGGCATTTGATTCAGTTAGATGTCAAAAATGCTTTCCTTCATGAGGATTTATTTGAGAAAATATATATGGATGTTCCTCTTGGGTATAAAAGCAACGTTGTTGCTTCTCCTGGTACCAAATTGGCTTGTCGGCTTCATAAGTCTATTTATGGTCTTCAACAAGCCTCACGCCAATGGTATTCCAAGTTGTCTCACTCTCTCATCATGTTTTGTTTCAAACAAGCCAAGTGCGATTATTCTTTGTTCACTATGAGTTATGGTTCTTCATTTGTAACCTTATTTATGTATGTTGATAACATCATTTTCACTGGTCCAAACCAGCTCCTCATCAACTTGGTTAAAGGTTTTCTTCATCACAAGTTTAAGCTTAGAGATTTAGGCCATTTAAAGTATTTTCTTCCACTGATATTGTGTTGTCTCAGAGTCACTACACTCCTTAACTTCTTGATGACACTAGCTTCATTACCAATAAGCCCACCAACTTACCTGTGGATTCTAAATTGTCATTTAATGCTTATGATGGTGACTTGCTCTCTGATATTTCTTAGTATAGGCGACTTATTGGTTGTCTCTTATACCTCACTATCACTTACCCTGATATTACTTTTGCTATACACAAGTTGAGTCAATATTTCTCTCAACCTCACACACCACACTTGCAAGTTTATCTATCATCTCCTTCACTAGCTCAAAGGCAAGACTGGACAGGGATTGTATTTTTCTTCCACTTCTCCCTTGCATCTCAAAGCATTCTCTAATGTTGATTGGGGGTCATGTCTGGATACTTACCGCTCTGTCACTGTCTTTTGTATTTTTCTTGGTGATTCCTTGCTATCTTGGAAAGCCAAGAAAAAAACTACTATGTCACGATCATCAACTGAGGTTGAATATCGATCCCTTGCATCTACCACAAGTGAACTTGTTTGGATTCAACAACTCTTACATTCCTTTCAAGTTACTTGTTCTGGCCCTCCTCTTTTCTTTTGTGATAATCAGGTGGCTTTACACATGGCAACTAATCCTATCTTCCATGAACGTACAAAAGATATCGAAATTGACCTCCATTTTTTTTAGGATAAAGCTACTAGTGGTCTTATTCGCCTCATGTCTATTCGTACTTATCATCAACAAGCAGATATATTTACAAAAGCTTTGCCTGCTTCTACTTTGTTTTCTTTAATGTCCAAGATGGTTGTCAAGGATATCTGCAGTCCATCATGAGGGGACTTATTTGTGTATATAAATAGTTTGTGTAGCATATAGTACACGTGTCTTGTATCTAGTGGCTTAGTTGGTTATTTGGTGAGCTAGTTAGTTATGCAAGTGCTCATACATGCTCCACATTTATTATTTATAGATGTACTGCTTTCTTAAGTTTCTTAGTGAGAATTACAAAGAATTTCAGATCATCTAATAGAGGAGTAGTTATAAAAATTATTATTTTGACTTGATTCTTCTTTGTGCAGGTGGTATAAAGCTAAAATATGTACTATATTAATAATTAATTAATGGAGAATATCAAATTCACGGTATAGACATTGATAAAAGATATAAACATAGTTTCAAAAAACTAGTACATGTATATATCAATATATGTAATCTTCGAAATATGTAAAGTCATTTTAAAAGTCCAAAATTTTACACTCTTTAATGTTTTCTCCCAATGTAAATTTTATAAATGTTGTAGGGGAATAAAATTACCACACGATCAATCATCAATAACCGGACAAGTGTTCTTCATCCAACAACACAATCATAAATAACATAGTAGTTACGTTCGACCGTTATTAGCCAAACGAAACTCACTCAGTTTGGCCCAAGTCACCCTTCGACACTTGCTGAACAGTACTCAAGCCCACGATAAAACTAGGGCCCAAGCCCCTCCGAGATTCAAGGGCTTTAATTATAATTTCCGAGATATTAGCCGAATAATCAGGGTGACTAGAGAGGCTATAAATACAAGAAAGGCATGAAGGTATAGGTACAATAAAAAAACAAAAATACGATGTTTCTAGAAAATGATACGGCTTAATTGAGCATTCAACTATTGCCACCGGCGATCATTGGGTTTGCTAACCCACTAATACATTGCACTATAGCACAACTCATGCAATGCAAAGCATAAATCATTATCTGAAACAATATTAGATAAATATTTATTTCATCTTAAGCCTTTAATGTAACATATCATTTTTATAATATACAAATAATTAGTATGATGTGGAGTCAAGTTCGTTTAAGATGGGATATAGAAAAATTAATTTTATTACAATGTGAAATTTATTCTTAATTATAACTTACCCGAATTGCAACATAATTTTTTACGGCGCCGTTTTATATCCCATGGAGTTATATTCAATGGGATTCCATAATTTATTCCATTGTATAATACAATGAAATAAAATATTTTATTACAGTGGAATGCGTACTATTACAGTGGAATGCATACTATTACACTGGAATACGTTATTTCATTATTCTAGAATCTGTTATTCCATTGTGATAATACAATGGAATAACATATGAGATATTTCATTGTAATAATACAATGGAATAACAGATTCTAGTATAGTCGAATACGTACTATTACAATGAAATACGTTATTTCATTGTAATAAAATATGTTATTCATTGTAATAATACAATGGAATAAAATACGGAATCTCATGAGATATATATTATTTTTCAATTTCTTATAACTAGATGGAGGTTATTGATATGTGAAAAGACGGAGGAGCTGTTGGTCGTTCTTTGCAAAAGAAAAAGACAGTTGCTTCAACGGCTTTCGATTCCAGGGCTTTGTTCTTCATGGTCTTATCTTCCTTTGGGCCTTTAGTTCATGGGCTAATTTTTTTATCTTCTTTTAGGCATTGGGCTTTGTGGTTTTTAACATATATTTAAGTGAAATTATTTTACAAACAAAATTAAGAAAATTATTATAACATAGTTGATTAATTATACTTACATCTTTAACACGTGCACTATAAATTTTAGTATAAACTCTCTATTACATTGTTTGAAATAACGCAATAAAAACTATCAATAATGGGTTTTGTTGGAAAGAGTTTTACTCATTAAGTTCGAATATGTAATTTTTTTCGAAATCTAACATAAATTTGGAAAGAAGAGAGAAAATGTGTAAGAGAGAAAGAGGGGCAAATGAGGGATTTTTTTGTGTGTGTCTCACTTGAGTGTTGAGATGAGTGGGAAGGGCATATAAACTCCTGAGCTGAGAAAATGAGTGTATAAAATATGAGATGCTCTACCAAACTAGATTGTACATGTTGAGGTATAAAACTTTGCATTGGAGACAAATAAACACCACTCATCACTAATGGTGTGTGTTGTCATAGTTCAAGATTGGTTCCTTATGAATCCATCTTACTCTCTCTTTCTAACTCTCGTTTCTCTCGCCTATCTCTAAAAACAAATTCGCACAATTCCATAAGAGGAGGACGAGGCTTTTGCCCTCATTCCTTCTCCTCCCACCTTTTCTTTTATTCTTGTTTTCTTTTCTCTTTCCCTTTCAATAAATTCCTTGCTTGAGATGATCTGGCTAATGGTTCATGTAGATCTACTATACTCTTGGAGGGAAGATGTTCCTTGGTCGTGATTAGAGGTCTTATGGCATTAGATCTAACTTTGGGTGGACCTTATGGACCCAATATGGCATTTACAAGCGCCCGTCTTCAAATCTACAGTGATAATGGCAGACCTTTTCAGATCTAGTTCTTTTGGGGTATTCTCTACCATTGTTAAGCTAGTTTTCTTCAAGTTTTTAGCTTTCTTTATGTTCTTTTAGTCACTTTATTCTCATCTAATGGGGTTTTATCTCCATTTAGTGGAGTTGTATCTCTTTCGGCAGCTTTTACTCCTTCGGGAGTCTCCCAATGAAAGTTTTGTTTCTCTCAAAAAAAAAAGAGGCTTGGTTCCTTTAATAAATGGACCAACCTTATCCAAAGATTTAACTCGTCACATTTGACATTCTATCAATCGTCTTGATTTACGTTAAGACATAAAATGTCTCACTTCCCATGACTTAAAAACCATTTTAAAAGATAAAATCGTACAACCTTAGCCCAAAACGAAATTTATTTCAAATGAATTGGATCTGTTATTTATCCTTACAGTATTTCTTCTCAGGGTTAATATAATTTGCCATCTTCAGAAGATTGATCATATTCCAATTTGATGCCCAAATGTTCAAACATTTCAAGTCCGCAACCAAAAGATCAAATTTGTTCTATTTTAATAACTTAGAAAGATTTTCTCAGTTTCCAACAGTCAACCACTTATATGGTGTGTTGATTGTTAGTTAACCGTCTAAGTTTGATGATATGACTAACAAAAATGTTGACGTGGCACCCAATATCCTATTTCATTTTTATAAGTTCATATATTTTCCCTTTTTGTTTTGAGTATCTTTCATATCCTTTTTCTTTGTTCTTCATACTATGAGCAGCTAGCCCTCTTATGTGTATGAGCCAGAGATCACGACATTCAAGGGCTTGTAATGCATGGCAACATAGTGAAAAAAAATGCTCAAGTCTGTTTCGATGCACGAATATCTAGAAATAAATCTATTTGAATCTTATGTTTGGACACATGAATGTCATAGGAAAATGATATATATCCCATGGGGTTGTATCCCATGGGATCCCATATTTTATTCAATTGTATTATTACAATGGAATAACAGATTTTATTATAATGGAATAACGTATTCCATTGTAATAATACGTATTTCACTGTACTAGAATCTGTTATTTCATTGTATTATTACAATGAAATATCTCATACGTTATTCCATTGTATTATCACAATGAAATAACAGATTCTAGCACAGTGAAATAACGTATTTCATTGTAATAGTACGCATTCCACTGTAATAAAATCTGTTATTCAATTGTATTATACAATGAAATAAATTATGGGATCCCATGGGATATAAAACGGCACTGAATATAATATCATTGACAAGTCTTTTTAAAACCGGTTATTCATCAAATGAAAACCAGAATTAAGGTTTAAATGCTTTGTTAATTTTAAGAGTACCCTAATAATTGAAAACAAGACTAGCCGTCTTTAATTTTATTACAATATTAAATAATAATTAAATTTCAAACTCTAATTTAACTTATTAGAAGAAAAAAAGTCATAAAATTACAACAAAACAAAATCACGAAAGAATTTGACCAAAAAACAACGGATCCATGGGCATACCCTCCAGTATCGAAGATCACGCCGTTTAGAGCCAACTGTGCAATTTTTATCCCAATCCAACACTGCGAACAATTACCATATGACTGGTGTGTCTTAATTTTTCCCACAAAATCATATTTCTCCAAAAGACACTTGCAACTCGTTCTGCATCAGCTTGAGTCAATCTCTCTCATCTACTGGATCAACTACCACTTATAATACTGGGATTTAAATTGTGCATATCCCCTCTACAGAACTTTGTAATACACTTTTGCAAGTTTGAATGAAGGAGTAGCCTTTGTTGCTAGTGAAAGCAGATCCGATAAAGGCCACAGGTGAAAGAAGGATACTACTTGATTGGATCCAAGGCCAATGACCTATGGTGGAGAAGATCCTATAGCTCCTGTGGTAGTAAAGTTCCTCCCCAGATCCCTTTTCACCTAAGCAAAACCTAATTTTATATTCCACTTGTTTTTTCCTTTTTCCCCGCAGTTTTTGGCTCCTCTTTCTCGCCCATTCTGCATTCTCAACTTGTGAAACCTTAACCTTTTCTATGGTGTTGTCAGCTTCTATTTTATTGGTCTTTTTATCCCCTCTATCTTCTGCTATTGTCTTTCTCTCTTCCAATAGTTGTTTGGTTGTTGGAAAATTGGAGAAGGAAATAAATTATGAGCTATGTTTTGTTACTGGAGGTTGTTTTACAGAGAAGGAATGAAGAATCTGAAATAAGATTCACTCATTGTGGATATATAACAAAATGAGTCATGCCTAATCAACATGACAAGTGGCGTACAAATAAAGAATGTCAACAATAGACTCCCTCGGAAGCAGATCAGAGTACCAACCCAGGGGAAAGGATAAGGTCTCAACTTCCAAAATAAATTCCAATATTTAATATATCAAAGCTTGAGTACATAACCTATCCCAAGAGCAGAGAATATTTTTTTCCCACGCAACAAGAATTAGACGATAATCTCAATCATCATGAAGAGTTATCTTATCAGGTATTCAACCCCTACATAAGGAAGACCAAAGGTACACGCATTTGAATATGTACTTGTTCTCGGAATCCTCCCTAAAAATAATATTGACTTGAGTATCGGTGTACAAACGGGCTAGGAAGTGTCATCATTTCTCTCTTATTCTTGTAGGGCACAGAGGTTCATTGTTGAAGTGTGAGTAGAGCATATTTTTACATCTACATTCATATTAAGGTCAGAAACACTAAATGGATAATGTCTGTCGTGTTGCAGCATGGTTGAATTTCTTTGGTTGAGGCAGGACCACATGGCCTGTCTATCGACCCGCGCCCTCGAAATGTCGATAGAATATAAGTCGCAGGTTATGCGACACAATGACAGTATGATTGAATTTCTTGATACTGTGCTATGTCTCCGCATCTAAGGGGTTTACATTTTTTAAAAAATAAAAAAATCCATGTGATCTATTTGTAATATTTTTCTTGAAAAAAATATATTTTCATGTGGCAATTTAATTTTGATTTTAGAATATAATTCTAACGATCAATCCACCACATAAACAAAAGAAATTATGCCCGAATTATCAAAATCGAACAAATTTCAATTTTAAGTTACTAACTTAAAACATTTGTACAATTTATTTGGCAACTGACAGGTAACCAAAAAAAGGTGTTGTAGTCACGGTTCATTATGTTTAAAGCTTAACAGTTAACTAGTAACCGACGGAGCATAATTTACAAATGATAGAAGACCAAGGTGGACACGTGCACAAAGCTAAGTTGAAAAGATTAACCATGATCGAATGGGGGTGTTGGGGGTATATGGAGGCAGGATAACCCCATTTCCTAGTCAAATCTTTGTCGCAATCATGCATGCGTTGCCGCCCTTGCTGACCCAAATCCTTTGCTTTTTTGTTTTATTTTTATTTTGCATTATTATGTAAATGAAATTACATGCGTGATAAAATTGCTTCATTATAATTACCAGAAAAACAATTTCATATAATTTGTCTTAAAACTCTCTGTATTTTCTATTTCGTTGAAGAGTTTATGAATTTTACTATCAAAATGACACATTCTATAAGATAATAGGTATATATGATTTCAAGAGCAAAATTAGCAGTGAGTAAGCATTGTGTTTCAAGCCTAAACTCTTATGATTCATTTGCCGGTTTTGAAAAACAAAAGTTGATCCCCCTTATACCATTTTATTCGAGATTTATCGGTTTGATAGTTTTGTTATTTTTACATGCTCTCCCGTGTTAATTCCCCTTCCTTTACCAATTGGACATTGTCAAGAATCGACATTGAAATTGAATAGACCACAATGATTAAATGATAGTTTAATCGTATATATTTTTGATGCTATTTCAAATGACGTCATCATAAAACACTTTTTTAAAAAAAAAAATCAAGAATATTTGTAAAGTAACTTTCAAATTATTAACTTCATGTTTTACAACTTATTTTTTAAAACGTAGAAGATAGTGTTATAAACTAGCTTATATGCTTTAACATAAACTCTAGGAAATCGAACTACAATTAATAAATAAATAAATAAATATATATGCAAACCTGCCCCCGAATCCAAATTGCTTTGCCACCAAAATTAAATCCCGTGTCCCCCCGGGTTGGCATTATCTGGACCCACTGGACTAAATCATCAAGATGACCATAATATGATGCTCATAATCTCTTTTTGTACAGTGTTTAGTCTTTTTATGATCTGCTGCAATCAGCTTTAACAAACCCTACTCTGCGGTTGGCCAGATCATACTCCACCCATAGATTTTGCTGATGAACGTTGCCAATTATGTTACTTGCAATCCCTAGCAATCCTGACCGTCCGATCCCTACACAGTGGACTCCACTCCCTACGTCAGCCAGGACCCTCTCTTTCTCTACAACTACCTCCACTCCCTTACCAAACTCCAACACCATGTTGCCTATCAACCGTCCGATCTCAATCGGGTTTCCATCGAAACACATGTCCAATGTTCCACCGAATGCGTACCCCCTCTTCAACCTAGGCCCCACCAGTCTCACTACTTCCTCCCTCACTTTATTATAAGCCACATCCACCAAGAACGTGTACTCCGTACCCGAATCAATCATTGTCTGACCCGACCCGCTCGCATCGGGTCTAAATACAGCGGGCAAGATATCCAACTTCTTGGCTCCAATTCTGATTCCTTGCATCGGGAGAGTAAACGCCAGGGGATCCAAATTGGGCATGCGTTGACTTTGAGAAAAAGTCAACAGGCTAACATACTGTAACCCTCGTGAATTCGGGTTCTCACCCAAGAAGAACAACCCGGTGGTTTGACCACCGCGGGTCGGGACGCAATATGAGAACTTGGTGATTTTAGCTTGGGAAGAGAAGGACAGCCGCCCAAGATTCATTCCCAAAATACCACTGTCTTTGGGAGAGCCCTGTGCACAGCCTAGCACCAAGGGAGGGGTACTTTGGGAAGTAGAGAAGGTGAATTTTTCTCTGACGAGATTACCCTCGGCCAAGGTACCGTCGGCGTAGAAGTAAGAGTAGTGGCACAACCGGTTTTGGTCACAAGAAGTCGGGAGGGTAAAATCGGGAATTCGTGGCTTACACACAGGGTGATTACAGGGCAAAACAGAGAAAGTAGAAGAGAGCGAAGGATTGAAGGAGTTTGCTGGAGGTGCCTTGTCCTTGTGACAGTGTATCCAGGAGAGTTGGCTGCCTGTGTCCAACACCATCTGTTGGGGCTGTGGAGGTGTCCCTATTGGGAGAGACACAATCAGAGCCATTGAATACTTGAAGTTCAATTTGAAATTGTACGGTAAGGATTTCAGCGGTGGGTTCTGCTTTGCCTGGGCAATAAAAGAAGGGAAAGATGATGATGGAGTTCTTTGTGAGAGTGGGAGAGAAGTGAGAGGAAAAGAGAAGGAAAAAGAAGTGTTTTTTTGGGTTTCATGTTGGACAGAAAGAGAGGCAGGGAGGGAGCAAAACAAGAAAAAGAGAAGCAGAGTTGGCGTGGAACAAACCATTGTTGGCTTCGGACAGTTTGGTCGTGAAGAAAATGGTGGGGCGAGGTTATATTTATGCTCCAACAGGAAGAAGAGAAGGAAAAAACTGCCAAAAAAACATACGCGTTTTCTTTTATAAGTTGAGGATGGTTGCATATTTTGATGATGATTTTTCGTGATTCATAATTTTGTGTTTTTGGAAGCTTTTGATTCTTTCCGTCTTTGAATTTCAACCACTTTTGCTCTATTTTTATTTATTTTTTTAACATTTTTGTAATATGATTTGAATTTGAAAAGTCTATTACCACTTATTTGCAAGCTACTATTTCATCCATTTACTTTTCCAATCCAGATCAAAAATAGAATGCTCTCGCGACACCCTTTTTTCTATTTTGTTTAAAAGAAATCCAAGCAAATCTCATACCTAAAAAACTTCATAAATTATAAAATGTGCTAGATAGTCTTATTTTCTTTCACTCAGGCTCTCTTCTACAACTAAAAAAGACACAATCATCACCCTTCTCCCTCTTTTGGCCACCGTTAAGGGTTGGTAACTAATCAAATCGAAGCTTCTAACATAGACATGTCATTTTCGACAACTAATTGCTAACAAAACACACTCCTTTTGTCTGAATCACACTGAAAAGAGGCATGAATACACACATAATAAGTTTTCGATCCGGTCATTTTTGGCGACAACGGCAGACTCCACCATCACAAAAGAATATGGAGACCGAGCTTTACATGTTCACCCCTTTCTCGATCAAAATGCTCATCGGAGGTCAGAGTCCAGGTGAAAATGACCGAAATGAAGAATATACAGACTTAGCTTTACATGGCTTGAGATGTTTTAAATTATGATTTTTAACAGTTAAATGGGTGACGATAAATAATACTAGGATGTAAATAACCCCACCAAAATTCAATGTGACTTTTTTTTTAAGTAAACCTTGTTCTTACAAGGCAAGGGGTGTGAATTCTAACACGTATGGGAGTCGAACTTTAGTCATCATTAGAATACACACTACTTTTAAGAAATTTAGCAATATATGTGTTCTAGAAATTGGATTTGGGGGTGCACGATTCCTCAGAGTTTATAATTCATATTTAATGGTAAAAAAATCAAATAAATTTGAAAAAATGAAAAAATAAGAGTGTGATATGATGTGGAATAATTCCTAGAACATTGAATTTAAATTATAGACTCTATAATTATTTGAAACGATTTGCAGAGCCCTAGATCATAGAAACTAGAAAGTCCCTATTTTTGTTTATTTTCATATATACTCCTATACACAACCTAACTCACAACATATTCAAAAGAACTAAGCTTCGGCTAAACCTCTTAGGTGTGAGTTAGTCTGCTAAGTATTTCGTCGGTTTGTTAACTGGATAGCTTGGGTAGATCTACCACATCGGTAATGTAACGTGTGTGTGTAGGATATATAGGATTTCGCAGTACAATTGGTTGGCCCTTTTGTACTGGCGTGTCCTATCTCTGTCCTGTGTGTGTGTGTGTTGTATTATTTTCAAAAGAACTAAGCTTCGGCTAAACCTCTTAGGTGTGAGTTAGTCTGCTAAGTATTTCGTCGGTTTGTTAACTGGGTAGCTTGGGTAGATCTACCACATCGGTAATGTAACGTGTGTGTAGGATATATAGGATTCCGCAGTACAATTGGTTGGCCCTTTTGTACTGGCGTGTCCTGTCTCTGTCCTGTGTGTGTGTTGTATTATTCTCAAAAAAAAACTCACAACATATAAATAAACTATTTTTATAATATATTTAATAGTATGAAATACATTACATACACAAAATATACGATAGGTTAGGACATAAACATATTTAATATTTTTGGAGAATATATGACATAATTTTATTATTATATAGTAAACTTAAATGACTCACAGATGAAACGGACGTAGGAACATCTTTTATATATTTTTAAAATACTAAGTTAATATTTTAAATTATTAATATTACGTAAAATGGTCTTCTAAAACAAAACAAAAAAATTACAAAAAATAAATAATTGTAGGATGTTTCTAACCACTATGAGTTGGCATATCAAAAGTTTAAAGCTCTGTGACCCGTCTTAATTTATTAAATTACTAACTTTTGTGTGAATATTTAGTTTTTTGCTTTTTTTTTTTGAGGGTAAGGTATTTGCATGAGGAATATATAGTTATTAATGCATTATTGCTTTACCTATTTTCACAAAAATGTGATGGTCCGTTTCATACATCTGCATGGAAAAATCATACGGGACAAGTTGACTTTAGGGCCCATTAAACGAAATACTACTTTTTTTATCGAGACGCAATAATACAAATTTGTTATTTGAACATCGGATAACAACCTGAACCTCGATCGTCATACTCATGGGCAAAGTAGTTTTCTATATGATCATGAGATTATAACTCTCAAATAGCCTCAATTGAAATCAAATTCAAAATCTTCGATTTTTTAATCTCGAAAAGATTCACCACTAAATTATAATCGTCACTAATTAGATGACGAGACATTTAGCTACCTTAAGAGAGTCATAGTTACTCCCACCGTTTACCCGCGCTTGGTTGAATTTCTTCATTTTAACATTCAGAGCATTGGCCAGAAATCACATTGCGTGAGCATCCACAAGGATCCTCGCAATGCTTTGTTTTAATTAAACAGTCGGATTCCCCCTGTAAATACCAGTTCTTAGTCAACTGTTCGACGCCCAAGGAAGGCCCCAGAGGGGGCTGTTCCCATTCCGTCTCCCGGCCGGCAAGCGGAGACCTGCTCTCGCCGCTAGTAGCATCTCGAGCAATCCACCAACAGCCGACAGGTTCGGGGCTGAGACCCCTGTGCCCAGCCCGATGGGATCTCTTTTGTATTTACATAATATATATGGGAGTAATGCTTTGTATTTAACATTTGGGTGTAAATTGTAATAGAAGGTTATAGAATCTATCGCACAAAAAATAAAATAAAATAAAAATAATTTAATTAAAGGGTGTCAATTAGTGCGTACCCAAGTGTAACCTACACTGGTTATGGTCTCCATCCTTAATTGTTTTTGGCGTGTTAGTGTGGACCACTGTACTGATGATGAGCATGTATTGTTTGAAAACTTCAACAACTATTTCCCCTAATCAAACATTATTTCAGAAATCAATTATTAGATTACCCAAATAAGTCATCCAGTCAGTTCATCATAGATCAATCAGTTGAGTCGTGAATTAATCCATCAATTATTTACTAATTATCGACTTAATTTACCCTCATTTAATTACTCAAGAATGTGGATGCCAACAATCTATCTCCCACAGATGGTCATAGCTTCGGAACCTCTCTCACCCTTACTTTTCTTAATGCTTTCCATCTTCCAACCTAAGACTCCCAAACATCCGCAAATGTTTAAGGTTTAGGGTTTATAACTAATGAGTAATGTTACATCCATTCAAAATAACGGCACCATTTTACACTCAAATCAATGTGATATGTGATATGTGATATGTGAATTGATTATAAATACACATATGAGATCCACTCCATATCCAAGACTTCACATTAAATGGGGATGAAATTATGTCATAATTATGGGTATGAACCATTATCCATGATAAATTGGAGGAGGGTTTTGGGGTGGGCGGGACCTGCTGTAATTTTTTTACAACACGCTTGTTGTAGGGGCATTTTGGCTAGAAAAATTAAAAATTATGAATGTGTTCTAATCGAGATTACGAGTTCGATTACGAGTGCAACGGTATATTGTTTATGGCAAACAAAAATCAAATGGACAGTGAAAATTGAGATATAATGTTTTGAGTTTATATTTAACGGTTCAGAATTATCGTAATTTTCGTACGATCCATTTGATTTTTGTTTTGCAAAAAAAATATACCGCTAGACTCGTAATCTCGATCAGAACACATGTATAATTTTTAAAAAATAAAATAAAAAATTTTAATAGGTAAAAAGTGATTTACAGCAGAATCCGCTGTAGAAAAAATACAGTAGACCCCGGCTACCCGAGGGTTTTGACTGTCTAATATAAAATACTCACTTATATATCATTCATCATTCAACCCAACGATGTTGATAGTTGTGTTTGTTTAGAAAGTAGATGCCATCGAAATCAAAGTGTGTCTTAAATTAAATTTATAAGTAGAAATTGAGTAGAAACAGCAGTTCCTTCCATATATGCAGTCAGTCAACAATGTAACACCAACTGTGCAGCGCCACCATACACAAAAGCTACTCCAGCCAATTATATACAAGTCTTTCAGAAATGACAACTTCCACTAGGGTTTGAACGCCTATATTGATTTGACAAAATCTTAACCAAACACTAATTGGAATTCATTACTGGTTGAATAAATTTATTTGGGTAAGTCAAAAGTTGATCTTTTTCTTCTTTTTCTCTCTCCATTTGCTAGTAATTCAGTTTTTATTGTTGAAAAGCTCAATTGTAAAGATAGAGATAATAAATTAATAATGCAGGCAATAAGAGACTCAGATTAAATGATTAGAGTTATATCTATATGACTATATCTATATCTATATCTATAATGGAGGCTTTAAGAATGCTCTATAATGTGCCACCAAGATACCAAGATGCAAGAGGGAGAATTTTTTTTAGGGGATAAGTATCGAAAAAGCCCCCGAACTTTGCGTTTTGGGTCATTTTGGTCCCTAAACTTTTTTTCGGGCCAAAATGACCCCTCAACTTACAAGAATGGGCCACGTTAGCCCCTCGAGCTAATTTCCGTTAAATATTGCTGACGTGGCCGTTAGTTTGATGACGTGTAATTTTTAGCCGTTTAGAAATGGGGCAAATGAGCCCCTGTAATCTGAAAAATGGGGCAAATGAGCATCTATACCTTGAAAAATGGGTCAAGTAAACCCCCAAAGTTATGAAAAATGGTTCAATAATAATATTTTAGTTTCTATTTTCTAATAACAGCATTTTAGTTTCTATTAAAGGGTTAATACGGATCGTGGGAGGACCTTTGCATCTTTAAACTCGGTGCACCAAAAATGTTAAAAATAATTTTGAAAAAAAAAACATAATATATAGTATTTAGCATAATAACATGGATTTCCCAAGAGCCAAACAATTTTTAAATGCCCCATTAGCGTGGGCTTTCTCGAGATTCAAAATAATTTGCGATGTATTAGTTTATGGTTAATAAAAAATCAATTAAATTATATATCTCAAATTTATCAATATTATTATATTCAAACAGAAATAAACTTACTAATCTTAAGACGTCGACAAACACAATTCATAATATTTTGACACATCACCCGAGCTAATAGTAAAATATTTAGGGAAAGGAACGTCGCGTATCGCCTAACCATCTATAATAAATTATCCAAGGCAATTCGATTCATGCATTTTCAAATGACTTTTGATAGAGTATACCAATATTTCCATTTGTATTTGATTTCTTCATAATATTTTTGATCTTTTCATGAGTTATTGGGGAAATTCATCCAATATATACTCTATTGAGGTAAAAGCAAAGAAGCCTCCCGTTTGATCAATTTTACATGTCAATAGCGAGGAAAATAGCATTCTAGCACGAAAAAATTGAAGCACTTCAATGGCCTCATTAGCTGGTGATATAGAGGAACAATCCATCAATACTCACCCGTGAGTATTCTCTTAAACCAATATTTGTATAAATTTTTAGTTAATCTTAAGTCTCATGAATGCTCCACAGGAAGTCACGTAAGTCGTAGGATTGAAGAGATAGAAAAATCAATCTAACTTTGAGCCCTAATAATTAGGACCCCATTTCAAAAGATTCATTTTGAAAATGTAAAATCATTATAATTATTTTAAAAAGAGATTAACAATGTCTAAAAAAATTAAAAATGATATTGTGCATAATGCGGGTACTACACTAGTATATAATACTACTTAAAAGGTACTGAAACATTAAGAGATTATACACTCACATCAAGTGGTGGTAGCGTGCCAGTTAAGAACATACAATCTTACAATGCCACATCGACAAAATGATTTATATAAACGATTTATATTCGATAAAATCCTTATTAAAATTCTGAAATTCTGTTGGCTGTAAAATTAACCCAAAAGTTAATTAATGTTCTAGAACGAATATTTGTAGCCAAGGTTCTAGAGCGTATGTTCAACATCCCAAATATCCTGGGGTAAATGTTGAAAACAGCTCGTAAGGACGAATTGAGGTCTCCTCAAAGGCATTATTCTAAAGAAGAACACACTCAGTATATCACATATTCAATATGCTGATGATACACTTGTATTTTTCAAGGCGAAAGAAAAATACATACTAGCAGTTAAGAGAATTTTGAGATGCTTTCAGATTATATCCGGGCTAAAGGTGAACTTTTCCAAAAGCTCCCTACTGGGCATCAGGATGACTAAAGAAGAAGTCGTTGAAGTGGCCTCTAGGAACAATTGTAAAGCTGATAATCTTCCTGTCAAATATCTGGGTTTACCTCTGGGAGCAAATTACAAGTTAAAAAAGACTTGGGAACCTATTGTTGAAAATTTCAAGAGAAAGTTGGCAAATTGGAAAGGGAAACAATTATCAATTGGGGGCCGATTGACTCTTATCAAGTCCACCCTTACGAGTCTCCCACTCTATTTTATGTCATTGTTTAAAGTGCCTAATGGGGTTGCAAGGAAGCTGGAGCTATTGCAGAGAAGATTTTTGTGGGGAGATACCAATGAGAAGAGGAAGTTACATCATGTAAATTGGGAGCAGGTAAAGCTACCAAAGTATCTAGGAGGATTAGGGATTGGTGATTTAAAAAAGAGGAACCAAGCCTTGTTATTCAAATGGGTGTGGAGATTTATGACAGAGGATCATGCATTGTGGAGGCTAGTAATCATGGCAAAATACAATATAAGAAACCAGGTAATTAGAGAACAAATTCCAATTCCATCTTCCAACTCAGCATCGTATTTTTGGAAATGTATCCAAGATATGATATATAATGATAACTCGAAGGTGAGAAGAATTGCTTTCGAGGGTTGTCATTTTATAGTGGGAAATGGGAAGGTAACAAGGTTTTGGCATGATGTTTGGATTGGTGAAAATCCTATATCTGTCAGGTTCCATAGATTATACTCTCTGACTGTAAATAAGGACTCCAGAATCATTGAAATGGGGAAGTGGCAAAATCTCAACTGGGAATGGAGTTTTGTTTGGAGGAGGAGATTGTTTACCTGGGAGGAGATGCTAGTTGATGAAATGAAGCTCCTTTTGACCCCAATCATGCCTTGCCCCACACAACAAGATAAACTAATCTGGAGGCCCTCACCCAAAGGAGATTTTTCAGTAAAATCATTATACCATAGTTTGGTGCATGATTCTACAGCAACACAAGCACTTGCTCCTAATATGATCAATGTAATATGGCAAGGTATAGCTCCCCCCAAAGTAGAAGTATTTGTATGGATGCTAGTGCAAAGGAAAATACCAACCCGTGCAAGTCTGGTGGAAAAAGGAATCTTAATGACTTCAGAAAATGTATGTCCTTTTTGCCATAATTCCCCTGAATCTGTGTATCATTTATTCTGGCAATGCACGGGTCCAGCCTCAATATGGTACAAGATTGTAGGGTGGTGGGGCTTAGCTTGGTGCCCAGCAGGTGACTCTGCAAATCTGATGGAGCAATGGTGCAACCTGGTTGGTGGTGGCGTGATGCAAAAAAAGATATGGAATTTATTATTTTTTGTAGTAGTTTGGTCCATATGGAAAGAAAGGAATGAAATCATCTTTCAAGAGAAAGAGGTAGATTGGTTGCATGTGTATGATATGATCTTCGTGAGGCTCCACCTATGGTGCCTATCTTTCGCCCCTTGTCTTCCATATTCAAGCTTACAGATGCAAATGTGTTGTGAGAGTATAAAGTGCTGGGGTAGATCGTATATCTAAGAGGAGGCAACGAGATAGCAGATATTTTGGCAAAGGAAGGATACAATAGAGTCTCAGATTTCATTTTATGGTTTTAGTTCATTTCAGCTATGGCAAAATGTTTTTGCCTTGTTTTTCTCTGGTTCTTTTATGATGTTTTATCTTGTTTTTTTAGTTTATTTTTGTGTCTATCCCTCTTCTTGAAGGATTATGTTTGTACATTGGTTTTCCTCCGCCATTGGTGAGGGTATTATTAATATATGCTGAGGCTAAGCCTATTCCATCAAAAAGGACGAATTGAGGAGGCGCCCTAGACAATTCTTTTGGACGAGTCAATAATGATTGTTCCGTTAAATTAGGACGAAAAACTCTGAGTAATGTTTCGTCAATTGCCTCCCACATTTGTAGATCATTACTTAGAGTTTTCATCCTAATTTAATGGAACAATTATGAACGATGGGTGACGTTGTTTGCAGAAAGCTCCTCAACACTTGTGATCAATAGCAGCACTATCTAATTTGTTCTTTAAATACCCTTTTCATTTGCTTGTTTATTTAATTCGTTTATTTAGTCTAGATATTTTCTGTAATCAACACCTCCATTTACACTTCATGATGGAAAGGAGTTGAACCTTACACAAACAAATTCCTTTATAACATCTTTTCTCCATTTTTGTTCCAACAAATCCTCGGGCCTTTGTGGTAGCTAATGGAAACATGTTTTATATTGTGATTGGCTCACGGATCACACACACACACACACACAATATATATATATATAATATTCACGGGATGTATGTTTATCTATCTCTATAAGACAAAAATACACACAACACAGATTTCATATGATTGAAAGACAGACAATATCAACACACCTGGGAGGTTAAGAATTAAGGGCACATCTTTTCTAAGGCAAATAAATAAATATCCCAGGGTTCACGGACTATCTGTCCTTATCATGGAGTCCGTACGCTAGATCTTTCTAAGACACTGCACGTGCGCACATTCACATGTGTACCTTCCACAATACTTTAAGATATATTTTCAACTTTCACATTTGTGTTCACGGTTTTTGTCTTCGTTAATACTGTGTCTTTTTAACAATGATAGATTACCCGCAGTTTAACGGATCCCTCATTTGAAACTTTCCTATATATATATATATATATATGAATACACCTTATCCGCCCTGTTAAGGACCCGGATCCGAAAATCCAGTTATCCTATGGATCCAGGTATGGATCTGTAAATTATATATCCCACGAATCTGGACCCGAATCCGAATCAGCTATTTCTTAATAGATTTGGATATGCATATACCCCTACGCGATCCGATTAGGATCCATTTACAGGCCTACTTGAAGTCACAAATAATTATTATTGTCTTTTACGTCCACTAGCCCATGCCCTCTTGGACCATGCACTCATCCTTTGATAATTGTTTATCTAAATGTCCCATCCTTGCTTATCCGTTAGAGTTCTAACTTCTTAACAAATATCTTCAATGTCAAGAAGAGAGAGTATTATTAGCTATTGTTAATTTGGTGGTGACCAACCCTAACTTAACAAGTAATTTAAAACTAGAGTTTAGCGCTTTGGGACACTTACTGATGCTAACCCTCGTTGTCAACTTTGTGTTGGGAGAGACCACACGATATCAAGAGAGAAAGGACATTGCTATTTTTCAATAAAGTAAAAAATAACAATTGATTAAAATAAAACAAAATTAATTGAAATGAAGTTAGTGCATCAGTGCATGGCCCCTATATACAGTCATGTGTAAATATTTGAGTGGAAAGAACAAACCACATCGGCAGATGACGCGGCGTGTTATTTCCACTGAATATTTTGTCATAGTTTAGGGTTTAGGTGATGTTTGGTTATGAGATTAGAGAGGGAATAGGGAATAATTCATTCTATTTTATCATTAGGTGTGTTATTTTTTGATGGAATTCTCAATTCACTCTCTCTTTTCATTCCCATTCCATCTCAATTTGATGGGAATACATCATTCCACATGGAATTGATGCTGACTCTAATGCCCTTTTATTTTTGTAGTTTTTTTTCCAGATTTTTTTTTTGCAGATTTTTTTTTTCAGAAAATAATTTTTTTTTGCAATTTTTTTTTTGAGTTATTAAGTATATAAAATAATAATGTAATAAGTAAAAAAATATTTTTTTGAAAAGGGTAAAATGAAACTGTAAATACTACTACTAGCAAAAAACATAATGGACAAAACACATTTTATTCTTATTCTTATTCTCATTCCCAGTTTTTATACATACCATACGTGAGAATCAAAATCTCATTCACACTCTCATTCTTATTCTCACTCAAATCATTCTACATACCAAACGACTAGTTAGTGTTTGTGTGATAGGTGTACGAGCCTCTTATGTTAGACTCCCCGTTACCTATGTTCGAGATCTACCTTGGCAAGAATGGGGCCCAAAATCTAACTACTTTGTTTATTTTAGTATGCCTTACCCTATGTGTAATTTATTGGAAACAAAATCTATAGTTGACATTTTTTTTGGGTATGTGATTGTGAAGTCCTCTTAAAATAATGTTGGGTTGTACTAGTTTCAGAATTATTGTTTAGAGTTATGATTTGCCCTCACAGTAATGTGTTATTTATGGGAGCCAATAAACTATCATTGACATTTAGGGTATGTGAAATCCTCTTGGAATAATGTTTGTTCTGCTAGTATTAGTGTAATTGTCTTGAATTATGATGGACCTACTCAACTGCTCTAATCCAATCTAGAGTGGACAAATTAAATTGGTACTCAGCTACTCTAATCCATGTGAATTTTGGTCCTTTTTTTTTTGTTACATTTGGATGAACATTATGCATGTGCTATGTAATGTGAGGGCAGCCTAGTGAGAAGAAAGACTACTCGAATATGTTGATTCGACAGATGAATAATCAGCAACAAGTCTACTTGAACATGTTGATTCGACGCACACATATATATTATTAGAATATGTTGATTTGACACACGAATGTCATATACAAAGATTCTTAAAATTGTTGGTTCGACAAACGAATGCCAAAATTAAGATTTTAATACTTTGTTGATTCAAACGAATACCAAAATTTTTTTTTATAAAAACTAGTTGTCTCTTAATTTTTATTGAATTAAAACTTAAACTGAAAATACTTTCAAGGAGCTATAAGCTTAAATAATACTAAAAGGTCTAAACCCTAATTTAATTTATTCATAAATGAAATCATAAATTCCTAACATATGTCAAAAATAAAGCAAAAGATCAAAGTAATAAAAATAAAAATAATAAAAGACTAAGATTATGGCTTTCTTTTATCACAAATAGGTCAAATCTCCTTATTGTCGATCTCAATTCAATTATGACTAAATTGGCCCACGATCATCATATTGGGTCTTGGGTTTCATTCTTGAAAGTGAGGGAAAGATGGCTAGCTTCCATGTGTGATTTGTTCCCATTTCTTTGCCTAAAAGAAACACCAATCATTTGAAATTGGGGTATGCTGTTATTGGAAAGAAAAAAAAATAGTCCCTCCCCATCTTTGCTTTTTGATATCAATAATTTTTAAAAATAATAAATGATAAATATCAATAATTTTGATCTAATGTTGTATTTTTTATGAATAAAAATAAATAAATTAAAAAATATATGAAAAACTTGAGTATTTCTACCGTTGAATGCAAAGTGTCCATTTGTCTTTTTTTAAAGATCAAACGGTTGAATATATGATCTAACCATCAAAATTTTATGTACTTAAATTATTAACGGTTGGTTAAGGGCAATTTTTAATTTTTTGGATGATTTTAACCAAATCATTGGTCGGTTATCGATAATTATTTTGATTATTGGTTTGTTATATTAAAAAATATATGTAATTTTTTTTTAAAATAACCGATTGATTAGTTCAATTATCAATTAGATCGATTATTTTCTTACAACCCTAACACTTTTTTATTTATTATTTTAAAAAAATATTTATCCCTCAAAAAATGAGGAATAGCAGGGCTACTACCCTAACTTTTTTTTGAGGTGCTAACAACATACACCAATCCATCCATGTCTATTAGAGTGGAGTTCCAAAAGAACTCATTTTTTACTCTCCGTCTCCCTCTCTAAAAAAAACTTTCCAGATCTGGAAAATTTGGGAGAGCAGAAGCTCAGCATCTAACCCTCTATTCTCCTTCTACTGCCTCCTACTTTCCCTTCCCTCTTCTCCACCTTCACTTCTCCTCCTTGAGTTGGATTTGCCTCCTACTTTCCCTTCCCTCTTCTCCACCTTCACTTCTCCTCCTTGAGTTGGATTTACCATTTCTTTATCTAGATCTGGTTTTTACATTTTTCATATTTTTATTTGAATAAAGGATTTTGCAAGGTTTCTCTATTCCGGATGTAGATCTCTTTCATCCATCATGGATCTTCGATCATCGATGTTTCGGGGTGCTCCAACAACATATAATCAACTTTTAGTGCTGAGATACTTAGATTTGTGAGAATTTGAATCCACACTGTAGATTCAAGCTGTAATTTGTGGAGTATTTTTTCTTTTTAATATCTATTTCTCAGCATAGACCGGTGAGTACAGAATAATAAATGATTATCTGATAAGAACTGAGTGTAAGACGGTGTCATCCGAAAATATCTAGTGACGGTCATGTTGGTTTTTTTGTTTTTGTTTGTTCATATTGGTTGTAATCCATTTTTATGGTAACCTAAATGTCTATGGATCTTAATTACCTATTATCATATGGATAACTTAATGCAATCAGGTCAAAGACCCATTCAAAAAAATAAATAAATTAGAGCGTAGTTTAACTACAATAATAGTATTCATAAAAATAAAAATAAAAAAATCCAATCATACTTGTGACATTTAACATTCAAGCTTTCAGAATGAGCTCTACCAATCAATACATGCAAAAATTTATTTTGTCAATGCACCCCAAAAATTGTGACAGAGGTTGCCTTATGAAAGTGACACGGAGCGAAGAAATTACAAGGTATCCTGTGGAATCTGCCAAGGAATTGGCCGCCAAATGCCAGAGGCCTTTCAAACCCATAGATGTAATGAAGCATGAAAAGTGCTAAGATGAATGTCTTTGCCACAAAAGTAATAGGGAACGTGTGAGAATGCCGAGACTAAATCCGATCACATATTATAACCTTTCAGATATAGGGCTCGTGAAAATTTGGATATGGGTCGATCGAATCCGACCATAAAGAGTATTTACGAGATATTTGTACTCCTAGACCCGGATTGGTTTGTATTTTCATATATACTTAATTCACTATATCCAGATTAGACAAATAAATTAGAATATAATTTAATCTGAGTTAAAGTACAAACAACTAAATGGGATAATATTTTTGTGTTTGGACCAGAATTCGGTTTTAAATCAAACAAAATTTGTGTTTGAACCCTAGTTACGGACATGTAACTTATGTTCAAGTTTAGTTTAATCCGGATTGGACAAATCGATCATCTGGATCGAACAAAGTTTTGGCACGGAGATTATGTCTTTAGCCATAAAGTAGTCTCCCATGCTAGCCGAGCCCCCTGCAAAACAGCTAACATTATTGCATAAATATGCATCTACATTAATAGGGAATCGTGCCAGAGTCTGATCAAGATCTGTTTGGGGAGTTTCTAACACCTTCTGCTCATTGTTTGGTTTCTCTTTTGAAACAATTTTTTTTGGCTTCTTCAAACTTCTAACACAATTACAGTTGTTGCACACTTGCAAGCATGATATTGCTACTCGAAAGCTACTTAATCCTATTCTCCATCAGATGAGAGTGTAATAAATAGCTGCACATAGAATTTTGTAAAAAGATGTAGTGAAGAAAGCAACTTACAGTGATATTGCAGCAGCAAAGTAGTATTTCAACAAATCATCACCATGTAATCATGCTCAGATTTCGTCGTCACATTAAATTTCAGCACCTAAAGACAATTCACCTTAACCCCCATTTCCATCAAAGATCATCGTCTACAATACAACCAAGGGGTTTCAACTGGACCATAATAGCATTCAAAATCTCAAATATATTACTCGATTCATAATGCGATTTGTCGAATGCTGTGAACTCATGAATTACACCATTCAATTCAATCCAGCTAACACCGGGAATCTTACCAACGCCTTTACCTTTCATTAGCTTCCTTATGTGCGCAGCTGCATCCCATTTCTGATTTCTAGAGTACAAGTTTGCTAAAAGCATGTATCTGCCACTATGATAGGGTTGTAGATTGATTAGATGCTTTCCGACATATTCCCCTAGCTCATAGGCCTTGTGTATCATACAGGCTCCAAAAAGAGCTCCCCATATACCTGGAGTAGGCTTCATAGGCATGTCCTCAATCAACTTGATTGCTTCATCTAAGTACCCTGCACGACCTAATAGATCGACCATGCAACCGTAGTTATCAACGTTAGGCTCCAAATGGTAATTGTGCCTCATTGATTGAAAGAACTTACGTCCCTCGTCTACTAGACCTCCATGAGTGCATGCACTAAGGACACCAATAAAGGTAATTTCATTGGGCTGAATCCCGTTCTTCACCATGTTTGAGAAGAAATTCAAGGAACTTGAGGCATCTCCATGCAGTGCCAACCCATTAATCATGGCAGTCCAAGTATATACGTCGTTTGAAGGCAACTTCTCGAAAATCAATAAGGCATCATCAAGACATCCACACTTAGCATACATGTCTATCAAAGCAGTTCCAAGCGCCAAGTTAATTTCTAAATTTTTCCTATATATATATCCATGGATCCACCTTCCTTGAGCCACAGCCCCTAGTTGTCCACAAGCAGTTAGAACACTCGTCAAAGTCGAATGATTAGGCTTGATAGCCTCTATCAGCATTTCTTGGAAGACAAGTAGGGCATTCCAAAACCTATTACATTGCACATAACCAGCTATCAAAGCGGTCCAGGAAACCACATTTCTAATTCTCATCTCATAGAAAACTTTGGAAGCATCATCAGGATAACCACATTTTGCGTACATATCAACAAGAGCACTACCAACATAAACATCCGACTTCACTCTACCTTGCTCCACAAAAAACCCATGAATGCACCTCCCAAACCAAATATCATGCACCATTCCTGCGCCACTAAGAACACTAACAACAGTCACCTCATCAACCTTCACACCCGTTGAAATCATCTCCACGAAACACCGTAATCCTCCCATGGCAGAACCATTCTTCACATGCCCATCAATTATTGCAGTCCATGTGACCACATCCTTCTGCGGACATTCAGCGAACACCTGGCGTGCAAAGTCCAAGCACCCACAATTCGCAAACGCCGAAATCAACGAATTCACCACGAAACAGTCAGATTCCCACCCAAACTTCACAATATGAGCATAAAACCGCAATGGGTTCTCGTTCCTCACCTTTGAGATTGACTTGAGAAGCAATGGGAATGTGTGCTTGTCCGGGAAGACACCGTCTTGGCGCATCCTCGCATAGCAAACAAGAGAACTGTGATGTTGAGTACTCGTAGAGAAGCATCTGACCATGGAGTTCCATAGGTGAATGCCGGGACCCTTGATTTGGCGGAAGAAATGGGTAGCGTAGGCGAGATCGTTTTGTGGAGAGAGCGTGAAGAAATTAAATAGTTTAGTTAACAAGAAAGTGTCTTTCGAGAGGCCAAAAGCAACAATGATGGAGTGAATCTGCTTAACATGAAGCAGAGACAATGGTTCGTGGCAGTCGAGTACAGAAAGGAGTGTGTCACCAACTATGGTTGTGATATTCCTGCTTCTAGGCATGAACATGAATACTGCACATCTCCAAGCCACTTTTTTTACGAAAATGCTAATCATTCATATAAGTTTTGTCCAGAAACTTCCATAATTCATGTGGCATGCTGTTGCCATGCCACATAAATTATCAACCATAAATAAAATAAATATAAACAAAAAATATATTTATTATTTTCCTCATTTTTCATGTTTTCTCTCATAATTTTTTTTGCTTTTTGGCTTCTATCCATACTTTTCTCCTTCTTTCCCACTTGTCTCTCCTATTTCATTTTCTCTCATTCAAATCACATATTTCTCATCAAACAATATGAAAGGATAAAACAATGTCATGACAATAATAAACAATGTAATTTTAACACGAAAATAATGTAATAAAAATCTGACGACGAACAACTGCTTCATCTAGTATTTTCTCACTTGTTTAAGACATTTTTAGCTATTATTTTTGTAATGCTAAAAAAAATTGTGCAAATAATTCAAAACGCAATGTATTAGACAGGTAAAGATAAAACATATCAAATTATCATTTAATTGTAATTGACTTATAAAGAAAAAACATCTAAAATGACTATTTAACTATAATTTTCAGCATAAACAATGTAATAAAAGATCAAATAATGTAATAAAAATGTAAAACAATGTAATTACAAAGTAAAATAATATCAAACAGCACAGGTGCTGATACACTACATCATCTCTCTCTCAATGAAACTATGCAATACAGATGGTCTAAAAAAATTGAAAATCAATAAGAAATCTGAAAAACTAGATAAAACACAACTAGTTTCCCTCACTGACCAACAACGATATTTTGACATCCAATCACCAATGTCAACACAGCTGGTCTTAAAAACATTAAAATCGATAAGAAAACTCAAAAATAAGATATATTGAACGCATGACAACAACTTCTTATTACATTGTCACTCTGACGTACTACATTGTCACTCTGACGTATTACATTGTCACTTACAACTTTTGAGGGTCGCCGTTCAGCCACTGTTGATGCTATCACCACTTCCAAAAGATCTTTAAAGCTTCAAACAACGAAACTCATAACACCCGTACCAATAACAGCCTCTTAAACTAAAGAAAATATGACATCCATCGTGAGAAAAAAGTGGCCGATTCGAGCAACTTCGGCGACATCTCCGTGTAACGCCACCACCATTTGACTCCTTGAGTTGAGGCACTCAGTCATTTTTTGGTGAAAATGGCTGCCGGATTTTGACGTTGATTTGCTATATATATAGAGAGAGAAAGAGTGTGTGAGGAGGGGGAGAGAGAGAGAGAGAGAGGAGAGAGAATTTATATAGATATTAACAAAATATTTGAATTTTGAAATGTAAAATTTTTCAAAAAAATGTGGGAGCATTCTATGCCTTTTCAAATTTTTAGGCTTTCATTTTTTTTAAAATAAAAAACCTAATCAACATGCCTAAAAGGCATAACACATCAGTTATGTATCATTATGTACAAACAGTGTATGTATGTTTAGCACTACCGCTTTTTTATCGATAGGTTGCAAGATTATTTATATTCTTGATGGAAAAGAGGCACTTTATTGAATTGAAAAATGAGAACAATCCTCTCATCAGGGTGGGCAGAAATTCACCCCCAAAAATTTGGGTTTCACCCTGGCTCATCATGGATAAATATCGGTAGTGTTTGGTAAATCATTTTGCCAAAAGTATATAATTTGACATATATGCTAGTACATTTATGCTAATATAAATGCTGACATATATTATTTCAAATGCTGGCCCCAAAAATTTGGGTTGCACCCTGGCTCATCATGGATAAATATCGGTAGTGTTTGGTAAATCATTTTGCCAAAAGTATATAATTTGACTTATATGCTAGTACATTTATGTTAATATAAATGCTGACATATATTATTTCAAATTCTGAGGGTGTTTGGTTACTTATGTAGAAAACACATATATGTTGTTTCAAATGTTGTGACTAATTACATGCAGAGGTAGTAACATAAATTAATAAAGAAATGAATTTTATAGTTTTTATAAATCAAATTGACATTTTTTTTAAATGTAAAATAATATTTAACAAATTATTTAAAATTTTCTAACATTATTCGAACATTTTTTTAATATTAACATATTTTTATACAACTATCAAAAAAAAAAAAAATAATTTATGTATTTGTTACATTTTTATACAATTATTATAAAAATTAAAATAATATTTAACATATTTTAACATTTTTATAATAACTAGAATTGGGCCCGCCTCGTTTCTGGCCCAAATGTTTGTTTATGGGTTTTTGAGGCCCAAAAAGTTTAGAATACAGAGAACTCTCTGCTCTGTTGTTTTCTTTTAGGTTGTGCTTATGAGGTTCGACTTTCACATGTAGCGACTGAGCAAATGGAGTTTTTGCAGCAGCGCATGGTCGATTTTGGGTTTCTATGATTCAAGTAGGGTGATGCAAAATGCAGTGGATTCCCAAAAATGAAATTGATATGTTTCTTTTCTAGATTAGGGGCTTTTGGGTTGCATGACCTCGTATGTGTTTGGCTCGTTGGGATTTAGTCAAGGTATGTCAATGTTTCTCTATTGAATGTGGTTTAAATGTTGTTTGTTGTTAGTAGTTTTTTCTTCTTTTTTCGTATTAAAGGTTATTGTTTATGTAATCTGGTGGAAATTGTGGATATGAGTGTCTGAAATTGTGCATATGGAAGAGCAGAAAATATTTCTATAGTTTACATTAGTGTTGCTAGCAGTACAAAATCTTTGTTTCTTACAGTTTCAGTCATCTGCTGGATGACTTCACACATGACTTAGACGCGTAGTTGTATTTTTACATAGGCTCCTAGGCAAAATACAAAATTCCTCTAACTCTGTCGATGAGAGAGTTGGGCTTTGATGGTTACTTGTTGTTCTTTATTCTTATGTACAATAACTGGTGGTTGTTGTGGTCATCTTACCAGAAGAACTCTGCCATTACCCTCCTCACTCTCTTTATTTTTCTTGTGGCACTTTGGAGCCTTGTGAGAGTAGTGTGAAGGTATTGGCTGAGTGCTTCTTTTTCAGAGTTTGCTTCTTTAAGTCTTGCGCGCATCATATTTTTCTCCATTGTGAGGGCATGAATTTGCGCTTCTTTGCTGTCAATAATTTGCTCAACTTCATTCAGTTGTACTTGGTAGTATTCATTCTAGAAGTAGTTGATATCATCAACTTTGAGGTCTAATTTTTGTTTGAGAATGTCTAGAACTTGGGTTGCTGCCATCTCTTTTGCCTCTTCTTCTTGTAGTGTTAGACTTCCTGTTATTTTCATGCTGGTTGTTGTGAGTGTGTTGGTGATTGGTAGTTCTATGCTGGCTATGTAGTTGTCTTCATTGGTGGTTTGGAGATTGTAGACTGGAGGAGGGTTATGGAGTTGTTGCATGACAGTTTCTAATATAAGCTATCGGGAGATTTTGGCGAAAAACATTTTCTGTTTTCAGTTGTGTTGGTTTGGTGAATTGTGTGGGTTTTTTTTGTGTGTATGTTGTTATTTATAGGGCTGTGATGGTGAGGGTATTTTTCAATGATTGTTCCTTTTGTTGTAATTAGGATAGTTTCTTATATTTTTTAGTTAGATAAAGATGAGGATGAGAGTTTGTGAATACACGTGGAACTTGGAGGGCTTCATATTTTTTGAGGAGGAAAAGTCATTATGTCAAAGATGGGTCCTAGTTGATGGGTTGTGGGAAATATCTAAGATTTTTTTGTCCTATTTAGTTTGTTTTTTATGGAGAGATTTCTTTTAGACTTGATTGGTTTTTTTTTTTGGATTTTGTATAACATATTTAAGTGTTTGTGTTGGGATTTTATAAACGTGTTGATTTTTTAGTGGGCCAAATGGAATTATTTTTGTTTTGTATAGCTACTGCTTGGATATTTGTTTCATTCTATTATGCATGCTGGTTATGTATAGTTGGTTGATAATTGATGTTATGGGCCTAAATAATTGTAGATTTTATTTAATTTATTTGTTTTCTCAGCTGGTTTTATGTGACTTCATTTCAATGTTTCTCTAAATGCTTTATGAAACATTGTTACTGTTGTAGGTTGGATAAATCATATATGCATTGGAAGGCATGCTTTTGGAGACCAATATCGAGCAACTGAATATAATTTGTTGATTAGTATGGCTCACTGATCTTCTCTTTGTTTCTGTTACTTGAAATGCAGTCAATTCGTGCATTTGCTAAAGAAATATGATGGAAGGTATGCACTGTCCTTTCTATTCTTTCATCATAATATGTTGTGGTTTGGTCATTGTTCTTCAACCTACTTGGGGATGCATGTGCTTATCCAATGAAGATTTAAGGATATTTTTCAAGAAGTTTATGAGGTTGAGTGGAAATCGAAGTATGAAGCAGCTGGGATCTGGTGAGTAGGTGAAATATGTTTATACTGAATATTAATGCAGGTTATTTGTGTTTCTTGCTTACTTATTTTAACCTGGAAGGTATGAACACCATCTCATTGATGACATGGTGACTTATGCTGTCAAAAGTGGTGGTGGTTATGTGAGGGCAAGGTAATTTAATATTACTTAGACTCATTTTGCATTAATATGATGTTACAAATTTAATATTCTGCTAGAGCTTAGATCAGTTTGCTCATATGATTTCCTTAAATTTACATGATGTGCTTTGGTGCAGCTTATTTTCCCATTCATTGTATGTATTTGCTGAAGCAATTCTTAAGTATGTATTTGCATTTCTTTATCCTTCTTGCTGACATGCTGATCTCAAGCTTGAGGCTAAGTCTTCAATGTGATGATAAATGATATTGACGATTGATTTTCATGCAATTGTGCCATTTATACTAATAGACCAAGTTTTAAGAACAATGCTTTTGTAGGGCTGTATAAAATTATTGTGAGCTTATAATACAACACCCTATTTCTGTTCTTGGCAAATGTCTGTGGACATGAAACGTAGGGAAACTCTTTCAATTCACATAAATATGATGTTTCCTTCTTTTCCTTGTGATGGTATTGCTCCATTTCCCATCTCTTACATTACCTGCCATTTCATTCATGGTTCTTTGATCATTTCATTTCTAAGGTAGCTTTTCATGATAATTGGCTAATAATTATTCTTTTCTCCCCCTAAATGTTCTCTTTGCAATGTTAAGTGTGGATGCCATTGACATGTCGGATAAGCATGAAGTGAATTTTGTTACAAACATATGAAAGGTGAGAATATTTTAGAATTTTCTCATTTTATCCAGTTTTGCATGCTTTCTGGCTGCTGACCCTATTAGACTCATGACAACTTCTTGTGAACAATCATGGGCACATAATTGGATCTGAATACTTTTCTGATCTTGTGGAAAAGGAACATGAAGTTCACAATGATAGTATTACACTCGGGCTTTATTATCTTCTAATTTAGAAATATTTATTGTGTTTTTGATACAAGGTGAGACTTAAGAGTTTGTCTTGGCCGATTCTTTGATTTTTTTCACATATTTTTTTAATTATTCTTACTTGGAACTTGATGTTTGTTCGTACTTTGATATGTTAAAGAATAGCTATCATTGTTAGGACTAAAGAAGTGATGTTTTAGGTATATGATGTTTGTGAAATTGATTAATATCTTATAAAGGAAATTGAACAAATGAGTAAACTAATAACTTTTTTTATTTTTTTATTTTTCTGTTTTATGACAATTGAAATGCTTGCAGAAAATAAAGATGGGTTCTTGTTGTTTATTCCTCATAAGTCTTTTTTTAATTGCTTCTGGAATTTCTTAGGGGCTAAGTTAGAAATACGACTCCCTTCAGTATTTGGATGATGGTTTCTGTCTGAAAAGGGAAGTTTCTTCTGTGTTTTGGAAGAGAAAAAAAAATTAAACTTGGTTCATTTTTTAACAAAACAACTGAAATGGATATTCGGATAATGGGTTCTTTGTTTATTCAAAAGGGTTGCCATCAGTTAAATCTCTTAGGGATTAAGTTAACAATATGACTGACTTGAGAAGGAGGTCGTTCCTTACCATTCATGTGCTCATAATTTTTTCCCATTAATTTGTTTTTTAATAATTATAAAGAATCTATTCTAAATCTGCTGATACTTTCAGCAGTTCTATGGTGTTTTGGATGTTCAGAGGATTGCTGGAAACTTCCACAAAATTAAATCATTTAGACCAGAAGAAGAGTTCTTGAATATGCAAGTCTTGAGTAGATGAAAATTTTAAAAATAATTTGAGTATCATTGGATATCTGGAACCACTTTACATATTCACTTCAAGTATTAGAGTCCTTGATTCCATATTTTCAGTTGGTTTCTTTGTCACCAATGTACAATATATAAAAACATATGTAGAGATACTTTTATTAATTAACTATAAAGATTATAAAGTATATGTCAGTAAAATATCTCTTCTTTATTGAGTGTTTGTCAAGAACATGTTGAATAGTATAATAGTTAGCATAAGAGAGTACTTGATGATGGAATGTATATAGATCAAGAAGTTCAATTATCTTTTTTATTTCATTTTTTCCCATTTGTACAGAAGATGCAGCACCATGATCATCAATGTCTGGAAGAAGAATTTGTTGAGTAGCAGGTATTCTGCAAAACGTGATTGGTTTAGAGAAATGATTCATAAGTGTTAGCACTATTAAATGCAAAATTAATTAATATATTATAAATAAATTGAATAATAGAATGTGATTCGTTGTCAAACTTTTGACGAAAATTTATCATTTTAGGAATGTCATTATTCACGTGTATTTTTGTGGCAGAAGTGGTTGTCAAGGTAGGACTTCCTACAACTAATAAATTGATTCTATGTTGGAGAAATTGTAATAATTATACTATTAGATGATGAGATATAGTTGCATGAATAAGATAATATCTTCATATTTTTTCACAACCATTCCGGTGAGGATGACAATGATGGAGATTTGCTTTGATTGATTGATGAGTTCATTTTCATCCAAATGTATTGCAATGCTTCCCCATAAGGTAACAGACAATTTGTTGAACCTAAAATATGAAATTTTTTGAAGATGTTATATAAGGAAATTGTGCATTGAAGTTTAAATTTGGTGTGAGTGTGTTGTACATTTGATCTTGCAAATGCATTTTCTTATAATCAACCATTCTCTCACCAATTTTTATCTTTCCAAGGTGGTCGATTCCGGTAACATAGCCAATGACTTTTGAAAATTGAGTTGTGTAGAGAAGTGACATTAAGTTGGATTTCTCAAATTGTCAAATGTATACATTTAATCACAGTGAAAGGAAAGTCTTGCTCGTATATTGTAGATATTTACCTGTAAGATAGAATGTGTCACCAACTTTTGCTGCAATATTCTCATAATCAACAAAATTGAATTTGTCAAGCTGCATGAGATTTGTTGGAGGTGACACACGAAGGAACCATACAGTTAAACAATCAAGGCTTCACCAACTTATGCCATGTTTGAAAGCATAAAGATGGAGGAGAATATGGTATTTGATGACTTCTATGCGAAGTTGGGCGATATTTTCATTACATCCTTTACTCTAGGAGAGCCACTTGAACCAAGTAAGGTGATAAGGAAGATTCTCAGATCTCTACTTGAATGGTGTAAAATGAAGAGAAGGTGACAGGAATTGAAGAAAACAAAGACATTGATAAAATAAAGGTAGAAGAATTAGTTGGCTCACTAAAAACTTTTGAGGCAAGTTTTCTAAAACCTAAAAATTTAAAGGGTGTTTGCTCTTTGCTCTATTGATGATTCTAATGATGCTGCTGATGAATTATTATTTTGGACAAAAACTTTTAAGAATTTAATGAAGAATTGAACTCCAACTAATTCAAGAAGGATGGATCTTCATCATCCAAGGTTGAAAGTAAAAGCAAAGATACAAATTTCACTCAATGCTTTGAATGTAAAGGATTTCGACACTTTACTCAAGAGTGTGCAAGTAAAAAAAAAAGAAGTCAAAGGCACACCAAAGTGATGATATAGGAGAAGAATCTGATGTTGAATATGAAGATGAAAAGAATGAACTTTTAGCTCATGACCTAGCTCAATCTAAGAAGGAAATCAAAGATCTGAAGGAAGAAATAGCTGAGCTGGAAGCATTCAAGAAACTTGATATAGCCTCTAATATAGCTTACCTCACAGAGGCTAAAGGAAAAAGAGAAAACATGTTGAAAAATGTTTGTTCAAATATTAATAAGTTTGAATCCAATTCTAACCATTTGTAGAAAATATTTGATATGCAAAGGTCAAGTAATGAGACATTTAGATTTGGATATGAAAGTTCACAAATGGGTGTACAAAACAATACTCCAAACTTTGTGAAGTTTGTTTCTTCCACCTTAAGAACTTTGGAGCAAGAAGAAAAAAAAATCCAAGATGCCGAACATAATGAACGCTAAAAATGTGAGAGCATTTCCTTAGCCATGGTATAAAAATTCTCATTGTTTTGGACGCACAGTTCAAATATTCTATCATCAATCCTTCCACAAGAGGCAAAGTCCACAAATGTATTATTAAGGTAGGTTCATTCTCATTTGTCATTATTATGGAATCAAGAGACATATTCGTCCACATTTCCATAAATTGTATGAAATGCCTGTGTCATACCTGTCTAGAAAGACTAATGTTGAACAAGTGTAGTTTGTGTAGAAGAAGAAATTTATACAAAACAAGTTTCAACTGCTAACTGAAGATGCTACTCAAGATAGGTTACTTCGCAGGTTACCTAGAAAGCTACTTGAGGTAAAACAGCCTACACAAGCACCTAAAGCAAGGAAACGATGAGTCAAGAGATCAAAATTTATGTGCATGTTTGTCTAGAAAACATCGGATGCATATAATGCAAATTCTTGGTACCTAGAGAGTGTGTGTTCACGGCATATGAGCAGTAACAAATCCTTGTTCACATATTTTGATAGTGAAAATGTAACTTTTGATGATGATAGTAAAGCTGAAGTAACAAAGTAAATGTATGATAAGAGCCTCTAATGAATACATCTGATGTGCGTATTTCATACCACATTTACAAGCATATTTTGATTCACATTTACATTCTTTTGAGTCAAGATTGAGTTGATACTTTCAGATTTTGTATGTTTTATATGTAGGAGGGTTGGTGCGAAGTTGTAATTGAATTGGAGCACGTTTGGACAAAAATTGCTTGGCTGATCCTTCGATGAAAGGTGAGATAACTATATTAGACCTTCTTGAAATTGATCTCTAGTGAAATGTAGGTCTATCTCAATGTGCTTAGTCCTTTCATGGAATAATGGGGTTGTTGCTATATAAATTATAGTCTGATTATCATAGTATACTTGCATAGGCTTTTGAATATTGATTATGATTTCTCTGAATAAATTGTCGATCCATATTAGTTCAGCTGTTAATGTCCCTATGGCTCTGTATTTGACTTCTGATGATGATCTAGAAACTGATAGTTGTTTCTTGGATTTTCAAGAAACTAAAGAGTCCTTAATTTTTACACAAAAACCACTAACTGATCTTCGTGTATTTAAACAAACAACACAATCATAGTCGTAATAGGCTTTAACCTGTAGATTGTTAGTAGCTAAGTAGCATTCATCTGCTGTGGTTGGAGATTGCATAAATTGGCTAAGGATGTTAACTGTATATATAATATCAGGTCTTGATGTAGTGAGATACATAAACTTACCAATGAGTTTTCTATACCTCCTTGGATCTTCAAGAGGCTTTCCAAAATCTTTGGAAAGTTTTTCATTAGTGTCTATTTGAGAATTTTGTATCTTTGCCTCTTCAAAATATGTTTCTTTTAAAAGATCTATAACATATTTCTTTTGACTCAATTTAAAACCATTAAGGTTTCTATCTATTTCTAGAACCAGAAAATATTTGAGTTCACCTAAGTCTTTGATCTTGAAACAAGTACCTATTATATAGGTTTTAATCTTACAGATTAAGTCTAGATTATTCCCTCCATATCCATGTCATCGACATACAGAAGAAGTAGAAATATGTCATTCCTATCATGATAGTAAAATACATATAATCAACCTACTCTTAATGAGTCCAAAATTTAAAAGGGCTACTTTACACTTCTCATTTCATTGCCTACTAGTTGTTTTAGGCCATATAAGGACTTTCTTAATTTACAAGCGTCTTCACCTAGATCTCAATTAATGAAAGCATTGTGCACATCTAAGTGATGTACATGTCAATTCTTAGATGTACCATCTGCATTATATTTGATTTTATATATCCATTATTCCATTTGCATCCTTTGGTCTTTCTATTTTATGGTAGTCTAGTTAAAAATCATGTTTTGTTATCTTCCAATGCTTTTATTTTAGCAACATTCAGGATTATCAATTGCTTCATTGTAACTTATAGGTTTCTTAATTTTACATACTGCTGCAATAAAATGATCAAAATTAACATTTGATGGGCCTAGACTACACTAATAATCTTCTAGGTAAGCGGGCCTTTTCTCTTTCTAGTTTCTAATTGTATTGTATTCCTTTCAATTAGTTTAGATGTCTATTTTATCAATGTCTTCTTTCATTTCTGACTGAGTGTTCATATTTATTAAGGGAAACTTAGAGTGTGTTTGGTAACAGTTTTCAAAACAGTTTTTTGTTTTGAAAACTGTAATGATTGCTAAAAATTCATTTGCCTAAACTGTTTTGAGTTTTTATTTTTAAAAACAGTTTTCATTTTTCAGTTTTAAAAACTAGAAAACCAAAACAACATTTTGTTGTTTTGTAAGATTTTCAAATGGTATAATTGTAAAGATTTTCAACATTTTATTTTATTTTATTTTTCTCTCTCTTCTCTCACTCTCAACGGTGACTCGCCTATCTTCATCGACATCGTCGTCCGGCCACCGAACGGCCTTGCTCCGTTGTTGGCCCAAAATCACCTTCATTTTTACCCGATTGATGAATTTGAATTTCATTTTGATAAATTTGAGTTTTATTTGGATGAATTTCAATTTCATTTGACTAAATTTCAATTTTAATTTCATGTTTTTCGGTTTCCGAAAACAAAGTCAAATATCACCAACCAAATGAATTTTTTAACAGTTTTTTTTCCTAAAAAGTGTTTCTAAAAACTATACCCAAAATCGTTTTTAAAAACTAAAAAAGAAAACAATCTCCAAACACACTCTTAGATTCTTCAAACTTGATATCTCTAGATATCAATATTTCAAAAGTTTCTAGATTCAAAACTCTATATCCTTTTACTCCAACAATGTACAATATAAAGATGCAAGAAATTCCTTTTGGTTCAAATTTTAAACCTTGACTTCTATTAGTTTTTACTATACAGTGACAACCAAAGGTCTCTAAATCATTGTAATTCACTGATTTTCCATATAAGATACTATGAGGACTCAACTTATCTAGTACCCTAGTTGGTACCCTGTTTATAATATAAACAGCAGTTTGCATAAGAACTGATCAATAGCTTTATTCTAAGCCACTCCGAAGTCTTAAAACTCTTGCAATATTTAATAAATGTTAGTGTTTTCTCTCCACAAAATCATTTTGTTGTGGGCTATAAAGGCTTTGATGAACATTGCCTTCTGTCAAGTAGAAATCATCAATGGAAAATTCCTTTTCATTCTCACTTCTAATAGCTTTAATTCCTTTATCAAATAGTGTTCTAACATAATGAACAAAAGCTTTAATGTAACTCCTAGTTTGATCTTTAGACTAAATTAAGAAAATCCAAGTAAACCTAGAATGATCATCCACTATAGTTAAGAATTATTTATATCCTTCTAATGAAATTGTAGAGTTTGGACCCCATATATCAACATGTATTAAATCAAAGGAAGAAGTTGAATGTATAGCAGCAATAGTAAAAGGCAACCTTTTCATTTTGGTCAAATAACAGTCAGACAATCTATAAGTTTAAATTTTACAAAATCTTGTAACAAATTCGTCACAACATTAGATGGATGTCCTAGCCTTAGGTGCCATACATTGTCTTCTATTCCATCATTCACATCCATCGAGCAACAAAATTACCTCCATCGATTTCTTTAAGTTGATATAATCCTTTGTGCATTATTCCCATCCTAGTGTGGTTCAAGGTGGTAATGTCCTGCAATTCACAGGATTCTCCAGTAAATATTACAACATATCTCTTATCTTTAGTTAGTTTACTTATGAAAATAAGATTGAATTTTAAAGTAGCCACACATAGCACAATCATAAGAAAAATATATGTATTCAATTTTAGTTTTCTATTTGTGTTATTTTATGCTTGTCTCCTTTCGGTAATGTCTCATAACAATCAACAAGTGGACAATACGCATCAAGTAATTTTATATTGCACACAACATAGTCAATAGCTCAACTATCCAAAATCTATTTAGAAAAATTCTATAAAAGTTTAGGATTAAGAGTACCTCCCATAGAAGTGATTGATTCTGTGTTGTGTTGTTCATTGTTATGACCATTACCTTTAATGTTTTTGTTCTACAATAAATTGATGAGCTGGTTGCACAGATCCACATTCAAATTATGCTTGAAATTACTTTAGTAAAATCACAAGTAACTTGATTTGCTATGTGTTTGATTCCTAAATCCATGGTTCTATGTCTCTTATTAGCATCATTTGGATATCCATACAACTTGAAACACTTCTCTGAATTGTGATTATTCATGTTACAATTTGTGCACCACATTCTTTGCTTCTTGAAGCATTTCTCTATATTGTGGTCATCCTTTTTGCAAATGTTTCACCATCTTCCTTTGCTCTGTCCCTTCATCGCATTGTTTGCAAAGTTTGAGTCAATCTTGTTTATAGTCATTGCCATTGGATTCTCTAAATTTCCATTTATTGTAATTGTTAGCTTTTGTTTATTCTATTCTTGCAATATCTGTTGTCCTTGTTGACATTCAAAATCTTGTGAGCATCGCATTGACAGTTCATTTCTTTGTAATTTGGGACTTCTTCATATTCTTGCACTTCTTCCCACAAATTTTTCCTCTTTGAGTAATATTTCCTTATAGTTTGTGTCATATGTTTCATATTTGCAAGCTCTTGATGTATTTCATATTTCTTGATTTCATTTGAAGTTGAGCTGAAGTGCATGTAGATCCATGATTTGATGAGACTATTTCCATGTTTCCAGTGGAAAAATAATTTGGATCTAATTCCTTTGGTTCAGTCAAAGTTCCATCAATATATCCAGATTTATTCCTTGCAACCAGTGCATTCTGAAAGTTGTGTCTCCATACATGATAATTCTCATCTTTAAGCTCCATAGGAATAGGCTTGCTAAGATATTAATCACTTTATATCACCATATAAGGATTAGAAAAATTAATTGTTGGTGGGTAGCAATGGAGCATCAACTGAACCAGTTGGTGGTATAAAACCATTGTTGAAGTCTTCGGGTTGAGAGACTGTAGCTTTGTTAGACATTGCAGCACAAGCCTTCTTGAGTAAGTTAGTAATCTCTATAGCTTTTTGTTGTAAATGATCTCACACAATCAAAAACACACAAGCATAATAAATAAAACAATATGAAAATTGGACACAGTGATTTACATGATTCGTGCAAAATGTGCCTACATCCATGGAAGAGCTTATGTTCTTTACTATATGAAAATTGCGTACATGGTACATGTCCCAGCGAGAGCTTATATCAGTAACCCTAGCATCTACATTGTACAATGACAAAAGTACCATCATAGATAAAAGAATACTAGCTCAATTCTACTATACCATACCAACTGGACAGCAACCAAAGAACAATTAAAAGTAGTAATATGGATAAAGTCTAAACAATGTTTGAACTTCTCCATGGGTAACACCTTAGTCAATATATCTACAACATTATCCCGCGAAGCCTTCTTCTTCCTTCCCTTTGGGTTCAGTTCATTAACACAATGAGTCACATCATAATTTAACGCTCCACCTTAGCAAATTGTCACTCCCTTAAAAGAACAACAATCTCCACCTCGTTGACATATCACACCCTTAGAAGTAGTGAACTGGACAGCAACCAAAGAACAATAAACAATTAGTAACATGAAGCAGATCCAAACAATGTTTGAACTTCTCCATAGGTAACACCTTAGTCAACATATCTACAATATTATACCTTGTACCAATCTTTTCCAATGAAATATCACCTAATGAGATGAACTCTTTGAGTTTGTGATATCTCACAGCTATGTGCTTTGAGCAAGCATGTTACAGCTGATTCTTTGCAAGACGTATTGCACTCTGAATATCACAGTGTAAGTTGATAGTATGCTATTCAAGACAACCTCTTCCATCAATCATTTCAAACATAATGCTTCCTTAGATATTCTATAACTGACATATATTATGCTTCTGTTGTAGACAAAGCCATAACATTTTGTAATGTAGATCTCCAACTAATAGGACCACCTATCAGAGTGAAGATATAGCCTGTCGTAGACTTTCTATTATCAAAGTCCCTGCATAGTTTGAATTTAGATATCCCATGACAAAAACTGTACAACCAGTAGCACCAAAGTAAATACCATATTCAGCAGTACCTCTCAAGTATCGAAGAATTCATTTCACTTCTTCCTTGCCTTTAGGTCCAATCCATTAATATAATGAGTCACGTCATAATTCAATACTTTCATCATTCATTCTCCTAAGGTGTTAAGATTTTGTAAGAATCCTTTTAATGTTGCTGTTGAATCTCCAGTTGTTTCCATGGTGTTTTCTGCCATTTGTTTGACCTTTGTTATTTTATATCTTTGAATGTAAATTTTTCCAAAAAAGGGCATCAAAGGTAACCTCCCTCCGATACCATGAAATAATTTAACAGTTTGATTGTTCGCAGGTGAGCACAATAGATGAAATAGCAGAGCAGAGTTAGAAGAAAGAGAGGAGGAAGAAGAAGAGGGGAGGGAGAAGATGAGTCAATAATTGTAAATTGTATTAATTTGAAAAAAAGGGTACAAATAAGAAATGTATAAATACCTGTGATAGCAACAGTTACATTGATGTAACCTTACACAGAGCATGGAGTAGACCACTAGCATTACAGAACATTCAAAAAATACTATAAAATAATAATACATTTGGAAGTAAATGACTTAGCCCAACTTGACTTAATAGAAAAGCCCAATTGGTAAGGATCCAACCCACTGAAGATCAAGGAGCAAGAACCCAATTGATTAGGCATTGCGCGAGCTCATTCTTCATTTGTACAAGTTCCTTCTTCAACCTTTTCTTGTGTGAGCTCCTCTTAAAAACGATAAATCTTATCATTACTGTGTTTTTCATAGGAGTTGTCATAGCGACGCTGCACATATCAACTGAACTTAACTCCGACTGATTCGATTAACGGCCTAGAGGCAACGATTTCCGTCGAGTTGACCCCGTGGTTTGGTTTGATGATAAGGACCAAAAGAAAGCGCATTTTAGTGAGCTTGATGACATGGAGAGGCGCTTAAAAGAGTTATCTGACGTCATTGATGACATTACAAGAGGAGAAAGAGAGGAAAACAAAACAGGTGTAACGGGAGCATTAAAAAGCTGGAAACGGTGACAGAAGTTATAGTAGAAGGATTAGATGGTCTAAGTAACGGTGTCAATGGGATGTTCCATACAATTTTGAATAATAGCAACGCCTTGTTGGGGAAATGCAGGATGGACTTCGAGAAGAAAATCTGAGACCTGTTAGTGTTTGCATATTTCCTAATGTTCTCAAGAACATTCTCTTTTTGTTTAGGCAAGTGGGTACAATAATATTCGATAGGGCACACCCACACCAACAACAAATTACACAAAGGTACACCAACCACGGGACTCGAACCCCGCCAACATGGGCAGGAATGCACCTCCCCGGTCAATTGAGCTGGGCTCCTGAATGCTTAATTTAGCTTATTTTTTCCATCAAGATTTGCATTTTTGAAATGTTTCATGTAGTTAAAATTTCTCTCTCATTTTGGTTAGGTGTAGCCATCAATGTAGTTTATAAGTAAAATATTCAATCACTTAATCAAAAAGTTCCTCTTAAAAACAAAACTATGTGAGCGTTAAGCACAAGAGTGTATATTTGAGTTGTTGAAGTTGAATTTATACAATGCTCACACGATTATATTATCTACTACAAACACTTTAGAGGAAAGCAACTTAAAGAGCATTATGATACTTTTTTGGTATGCCAACTCATATGATGACATTAGTGACGTGTAGCCTAACCAAACACTTTTATATGTGAATTCATATTGAAAGGGTAATGCAAGGCAACTAACCTTTTAGTCATCTGGGGCTTGGGTTTAAATACTTCTCACTCGTAATTCATGGGTAGATTTCAAGTATCAATTCAAGCTTTGATAAGTTTTGTTCAATCTAAAGACCTTTGTTCATTCTTAACAGTAAAAATCTAAGATGATTCATAATTGAAGCGCGATAACAACTAATTGCAAATCGAAAGAGGGTTTCTCAAATTAGTAGGTAAGTGCCTCGCCACTAAGGGAAAGGGGATCTTCCAAAAGATGATTACTTCTTCACTTGGGTACCTCCCAAACTCAGTTGATAGGTGGGATTGTACAGACTAATAGCCAGTAAGGAAGACTAGGAGCACTCAAGACACTTTATGTTTCGTACAACTAAATCTAGAGACAGGGTGGGTGTCCAGCTTGATATTTCGAACGTTGCCTTCTGTTCTAAATTCAAAAATACCTTTCACTTCCCATCGCAGTTACAGGGAAAAGTGCAAGCCTGCAAGAAAAACAGGGGAGACAAAAATGTAGATTGACAACAATGGTCACAGGAGTAACTTGCCCTCATGATACAGCAAAACAGGGGCCTGTTCTCAAAATTCATTTCCATTTTTTTTTTTTTTTTTTGCTTTACAACATGAACTCTAGGGCTCAACGACCTACAACTACAACCTAGCAAATTAAACAGCTTTGTGATGTAATAACTTACATGAAACTCATGATATTCCTTTTCGTGGCTAACAAGATAAGGTACTAGTAGTGCATCTCTGCTTCTGCTCTGTGGATTTCATAACTAATAGTAAGAGAAATCGGAATTTATGAGCTGCTATTCTGAAGCGATTGTATGGAACATCTGTTTTCAGTCGCCTGAGAGTTCGATATCTTGCTAAGGGAACGATATTGCTGACGAACACTCTCACCACTGCCCACAATCTTAAGTCGATACCTGCAAGAAAGAAAGGGTACATCGGCTCATATTCTGCATAAAAACTAAAGGCAGCCTAATTCTTCTCCCCCTCCTTTACATAACTTCTTATTGTCATTATTAATTTATATTATTTGCAAAAGAAAAGAAGGAAGTGAGATTAAAGGGTGCTTACAAAAGAGGAAGATGGCCAAATAACAAGGTACATAAAACTCTATATGATATCTGGTAGAACTTTCCCATCTATAATGCTTTTATCCAATTGAAATAGGCAGGCAAACAACTTCAGAAACAAGGTTCTCACAGTGGAGGCAGCTCAGTGAATGGCAGATGTATGCAATCTAAATGTATGACCCCTAGATTGAAGTGAAGCAAACTCTGCCGTTAGGTCAATGTTTGCCCTTGAGGTTAGGCACTCGTTTAATGAAATCCAAACCTTATCAGTTATCATACAAATGTTATCAAAAGGTACGCTGTTTCATAGATAAAAGAAAGTAGATCTGCCAACTTACCAGCCATTAAGGCATTGGGAGGTGATGACTGCTTCCTTACCAACAAATTTTTCTGGCGTCCTCCTATTTCCCTGAGCAGTTGTAGTTATATTAGATACTAATAACTAATCAAGTCGTTGGAATAATGAACAATCAAAACTATTGCAGGAAAAGAAACTTAAAAGGTCTCACCTTAATTAACACCATCTCATTTACAGAAAAAGGATATTGCACCCCCCTATTCAACCCGTCATCAGGAGCAATATCCCCATTTTCCTGAAGATACAAAAGCAGCCAAGGGTTACGAATGTTGTCGCAACCATGTATTTACTTGAAACAACGTTGAAGCTCTAATTTGCGTCCAGCAATTGGTCTATATCTATAGAATGTTCAGAACTGAACTATTTTTGTAAAGTTTCTGCTAAATTCTCGTCTTCTCAGGTGGATTTTTTTTTTTTTATTTAGCAGCATTAAGGAAGGATAAATGTTTTGAACAAGAAAAGCTATTGAGCATCTGAAAACAAAGATAAACGTCTACATTTCAGATGAAGCATGCCTCATTTAGGATTTTCATACAAATTTGAATCAGTAGTTTACAGCATCTCACTGATTTATTGTTAAATTTATTACATCATCTACAATTTCTTTTATCATTTAAAGGTTGCAACACATGCTACCCTATTTCACTTCCTCAGCAATTCTTATCATACAGCTTTGATAGTATTATCACTTTCAAGTGATGATTGTGCAACAGAAAAATATTGAAAGAATAAATAAGGGAAATAGGATCCCCTACTTGAAGCATACCTTGTTCGGTATTCTAATTGAATCTGTTTGGTCACCCATTTCTTTGCGACGCTTACGAAGAGTCGCATTGTGGAATAGCCTTCGATCGTCTTCATGCTTTACAGCTGCAGCTGCTGCTCTAAGAGCTGTAAGCAAAAGTTGAAAGAGCTAAAGTCTCAGAAAATAAATGTATTGACATCATCGAATGTGCCCTTAGTTGTGTATTAAAGGCAAGAAAGAGTCAATTACGATAGTCAGAAACAGTCTGGGAATTTCATGTATACAAGTAGATTAAAAAGTGAAGAAGAATGTACCAAGATTAGGGATCAATGATCCAGTCTGAATCTCTGCACTGCAAAGGCTACACCTAGACTGTGATGCAAACGACAATTATATATTGTTCAATTTGTTGTCAGAAAAAAACATAGCACGTAAATTGTAAAAGACTATTAACATTTGTATAATTTCAATCTTTCAAAATCTTCATTATCATTTTATCATTTACTAAATATCACAACCCAATTGGGATGTGTAGGGAAGGTGGGGGTGTGGGAAAGCAGCGGCATTCACTTCTTTATTAGTTATACTTGAAAACGAGATGTCTGCGGCTAGGTCCTGCTAACTCAGAGCTGAGTAATCTCTCAAACTCAACTATACATAGGCAATCTCTCAAACACAACTATACATTGGCTCAGGCAGCAACAACAATGAAACTTCCACAGATAGGCAAGGCCAGGTAGGCCATACGTCCGTGGCTGAAGGAAACTTTGAAAAAGGGCAGGATGAAGTAGGAAGATATCCAGCCTAAATTTAAGTCTTCTATAAGAATAACAATCTTGCTTTTGTACTAACAAGAAGTAGGCCTACCCCAGGGGAATTAGTTATGTGTAAGAGATATTGGTTCTAGAAGCATGTGCACACTTTTTGATAATTGACAAGTTGGACCAGTCAAAGCTAGGTTTAGAAGTGATTTTCAAAATATATGAGAAAATAGAATTTATGAGGGTCTACTAGGAAAATAGGAACACTTATTCAGGACATTCAGCCATTGTCAAAATGCTGTTGATGGGCAGCATAGGCATTGCATTGCAAGTCCAGATAATTGCAAAGATCAAAATCCCCTTCGATCATCATGTCAAGGCCAAAAGATTTGCCGGCTATATGAGGGTAATGCTATGTACATGTTAGCTCTCCCCAGATCAGCAGTGAAAATAGTTGTGTACACTAAGTTACTTTTTTTACAGTAAAAAAATTACTTCCTTTGATTTTGACTTTCATGAGGTAAAGCATACATTTTCACATGCAAATATATTCCTCTCTCTGAAACAAATCCATATTATGAAATTTGACAGCAGATCAATCAAAAAGAAACTTAGAATCATGGTCCAAAGTTGCAATGGCTACTATTTGGTATTTGGTGCTTAAGGATAATTTTCAAGTTAGATTTCACCTTTATCTTTCTTTAGATTATATAGTTGCTGGATTCGTATAAGTTTTTGTTAATGTATATGTTGGTTATGGTTCAATGACACTTATGTTAGGCTTATTGATTTTTCCAAGCATCATATGCTGTAAAGATAAAAGAGAGACCAGGAAAAGTACAGACAGAAGTGATAAGAAAATACATGGACTCAATAATATTAGTCGAGCTCGTAGTTTGCAAGGGAACAATTGGCGAAGGAAACATCACTGAAGGGATTATCAGCAATTTCTTACATTGGCTCATATCTGAAGTGTTTGGGATGATGCCTTTATGGTTTTGGTTTAAACTGACGTACTTAGCAAAATAAGTTGAAAACAAACAATGAAATTTAAAGTTTAACTATGTATTATCCTCTACCATGCACCTTCAAAACCATTAACCAATTTCACCTTCGCTTCACTAAGTTTCCGATCTTTTTTTCCCGATTTTGTTTCATGCATCAGATTCAGCATCTTAAGTAATTAGAAATGTCTATGCGCAGAATGGTATCTCATAGTTTGTAGGAACTGCATGAGATACCGAGATGTCATTGCAGTAGTATATTGAATACGTTTACGTCCCACAATCGGTACAAACACTCAAACTCCAAAAGAGGGGAGGTGGTTTGTGGCACTGGACATGCAATTTCATCCAACCCACTGATACAACACTTCATGATGCGAGAAATAAAAAAAATTCTGCCTTACCGTTTCAATGACTCTTTTTAGCATGAGACCACCAAATGAATGTCCACATGAAACAACTGTTGCATCTTCAAGGAATGTACCACTGAAACATTGACAAATCACACAAAGAAATATCTACTCAGAAATTAAATATAAACCGAGGAATGTGATGTTGAAACTGTGTTTCTTTGTAAAAGGAACAAGTCAAATCAATCCACAGGCTACGAAAACAAAACTAAAGTAACAAAAACAGTCAACAGAAAAGACAATTACATTCGCATCTTCATGTTCCAAGAGAAAAGTTCATGTTAGGTTTTCAAAATAAGATGATGCATCTTCTAATATTCCCTACAAAATTGTCAGCCCGAAACTATGCTTCTGTTCCACCACGGGATGCACCCAATCACTGAGATCGATATATATTTCTAAAATAGAATTAAGAGTATCTGTAACCGTAAGTTGGCATTCTTCGAGGCTTGCCACTAGGAATACTCTCAATCAGTACAATTAGAGAGGCAATATCAGTATGGCTTCTAAATTTCACTCCATATCGGCAAAGGTTTAATTGGGGTATCTAAAGAAAAAGAGAAACTACTATAAACAATAAGAACATCTTCCCTTTTTTTCAATGATATTATTATTTAGTATTTACCAACAGTAGGGCACAAGAGGGTGACACATGACCCCACTACAGTCTACAAGGAAAATGAACAATGACATTCCAAGACAGCTCTCATCAGTAGGAAGTTGCTCACTATGCCAATGCCAAAGATTCATTAACCAACTATATCTTGAGTCTCACAATTAAGATCTTTTTCATCAGAAAATCGCCTATTGCTATTTTTTACATTTTTTGAGAAAGGCCTATGATATTTTATATATAATTTAAGAAGGCAACGGAATGACACTTTTTCCTCTGTTGACAAAGCTTACTTGCAAAGTGAACAAAGAGAAAATGAATAAGCCGACATGCATACACACTTCTCAACTAATGTTCATGTCCACATTCCAATTGATTTGTAAACAGATAGGGATCAAAGAAAACCTAAAAATGATAGCAAATTAACATGATCAAGGTAATATATGCATCTATTTCATTTTATATTATATTAAATTCTTTGCATTTATTTGCAACCCAAATAAAGGTTTTCGAAGGAATACGTCTCAATAAAATGAGTGCATAAAATACAGAGACGTATTAACAATACTATTTTTACTGATTAGCATCACCCTTCAAAATGAGACTTGACAATGTAACTGAAACAGTACGAAATATCACTCTGGCTTCATCAATGCCAAAAGCAATAAAAATTGCAAACACATAATAACTTACGATAACGGATCTGAGAGAACACTTCTTAATGAAGGTTCCTTATTCAAACTTTCTCGAGAGACCTGCGCCAGCAACCCACGATAACAATCACAAAAATTTAGTCAAAATAAGTTAGATTGCAAATTAGAATTTAGCAACAAGATGATTTTCACCATCAACATTGAGAAGCAGTTTGAAAGAAAACACTACACACCTTAAGATCTCCATATGATTGAACAATCATATGATCAATAATTCTGGAACTAATCATAATTTTTTCTTAACGAACGTAAAACGCATAAACATGAATGTTCACAAACAAAATGTTCACAGACAAAACCTTGACAAATCTTCATTCAGTGACTAACAACAAGTTTTAATCTACTGTTCCTTAATGATTCACCTTGAGTCCTATATCCAATGAAGAAAAGAAAACCACTCAAAAGTCAAAACGATACAATTTTTTGAAAGAATATTATTATTATTTGAGAATAAAAGGCATATTTTACTGGACAAAATAAAGTCAGTCATTAACAATTAAAATTTTCTATTTTACAAGTAATCTGACTTTAAAACCTTAATAAAAGCCAAGAATAAAGCTAGTTCAAAACTAGAAAAGAAAAGGAAACCAAAAAAAAGAAGCAGGTAGAGCTTTTTATGGCCCTTCTTGATTTAGTTTCAGTGCACGAGTTTCTCAAAAACATTACTTACATAAATATTATCACATGGATTGTAGGTTATATCCTCCTCAGCAGAAAGGTCATCCATAAACTGGCTAACAGATATCGGCACATAGCTCTGAGGAATGATATGACCGGCCGCAGCAATTGGGGAACAATCTAAGATAGCATTGCCCTGTGGCATAAGCCTGAATGCCAGTGACATCCTGTAATAACAAGTTCAGGAGGTAATTTGAAGTGAAATCTAAATGACACAACTAAAAAAATTCATCTCTAATCTCATGCTTAACTCAAATTAGAATACCTCCCACAGCTATTGGTGCCTGAAGAACAATCGGAAGCAGCTCTATATGACGCAGCAGGACGAAGGCCAGCAGTAGCATGGCAAAGTGCCTTGCCTGTAATCAGTAAAAGATCTCCTGGTACACACCCACCATCTGCTACGTACCAGCGACCATTGGGGTCACAAACCTAAAAGAATTTATAAATATATAAAATTCGGAAATGCTTTTAGGGAAAAATTGGAAAACCTCATACGGGTAATGTCAATTATGCCCTAGACCCAACTTTGAACATAAAAGAAAGCATTTTGAAGACAAGCACATCATAATAGTTCAACCAATTACTCCAACAGTAAACGTTTTATTGATGAGACATAAATTTGACATAACACCACCTGCAGACCAGGACTGTCTGAAGATATCAACGTCAACAATCCCTTTTCAACTTCACCATTAACTGATGCCTTCCCTCCGCCAATAGCCCCTTTTCCACTTTGCAGTGACATAACAGAGAAGGCCGCAACAAGTATTGAAGAGGAAACTTCATTAGCAGGCAATGGGGTGTCATCAAGCATATGGTTAAAAACACTGCACAATTATATCTTATGAGTGGGGATATATTTGAAAATTGTGGAAATAGGAAAAACTAAAGTAAAGAAATTTGTATCAAAGTTCACCATGACCATTCTTACTCGCTCCGTAGACGAAGATGCCTAGCTATTGCACACAGAGAAGCCCTAGCTGCCTTACCCATGCACCTAAAAATTTCAGCCATGCATGGGGGAGATGAGTCCCAATCTTCCAAAGACCTTCACCAGAAAAGCTTAGGATATAAAAATTGCAGAAATAACAATTAAAGTTAATAAAGAACAAGAATGATGGCCAGAGTCAAAGCATGAAAAGCGAAAAGATAATCATCATTTTATTGAATGAAATAAGAAATTACAAGATGGATTGAAAAAACCCATACTGGATAGTGGTAAATGATAACAATTAGTTAAAACATCATCATGCTCATGCAGGAATTCACACAACCAATGACCTCAGTCATATAGGGGCACTTTTATGAATGTAGTTCATGCTCCCGGGAGCATGAATCCGCGCATTCAGGCTAGGGAAGATTTGTCAATTATGCAGGCATTATAAAATGAAAATTTCAAAATTATAAAGATGCTCGGTCCTAGCACTACTAATTACACCAAAAATGTGCTACCTTCGCAGCAGCCAGTACTCCAGTTCTATAAACGAACAAAAACCGAAGTTTTGTAGTCAAATGAACCGGAAACTCCTGCAATCGAAAAATAGAAGAATCTTTATTGTGCAAGTTTCCGTACCTTCCTGCCCTATACATATAAACCCCGCGACTTCCTTTTCCAACTCCCTGAGCTCTACTCCTGAAATACAGCCGAGCAGCCTCGAGAGTGCACCTCATCAGCGCAGCATCCTCAGTTCCCATCTCGATCACCGCCGCATTGTGCTTCATCAGCGACACTGAAAGAGCTTCCACCGCCTTCAAATAGGCCCCTCCAGGCGCCCCATCGTGGGGAAGTACATCAGATAGGCGCACCCTGGCCAGCGGGCAGGCCATAGTCAGCGCTGGCTCGGCCACGATCGGCGGCACGAGCCCAATTGCATGGTCAATCGGACGGTTAGTGGGCAGTGGAGCAAGGGATAGAGGGGACTGGAGCTGAGCTTGGGTAGGATTAGGCGATCTAAGAGATGAAGTAATGGTGATGGAGGGGGGAGGGTTGGGGTGTGACGCCAGTGCAGAGGTGGTCTGCTGCGGCTGCATCATAATCAAAACCATTTATCATTCTGGTATCCTTCGTTAGTGTTGTTAGGGTTTAAGGAATTTTATTTGATAATCATTGATTCGGTGTAAGTTCTTGTTTGCTTGAGAGGAGAAGTTCAGCGTCCCGGAGATGGAGCAACTCGGCAACAGCAGCAGTGCAGGAGCAAAACGGCTGCATCATTGCCGTCTCAAAGTTGGTAAATTTGCAAAAGTAACCTTCTCAATAATTGAAAATTCATAATAAACTTATTTTTTTAAAAATTAAATAAATGATCTACTTCTATCATTAAAAAACTAAGGGTCCGTTTGTTTCACAATTGCATTTCATAGCTTTAAACTGTCAAAAATGTTGTGCTTAAAGCTATGAAAAATGTTGTATAAAAAGCTGTGGAGCCTACAACTTTAAGCTGTATAAAATGCTGTAGTGTGTTTGGTTCATTTTTCTGTTAGATTAATTTTGTAGATAAAATTACAAAAAAAAGGCATTACAATAAAAAGTAATTGAAAACTTTTAAGATATGGAGGGGCAATTACGTAATGTGATTATAAAATACTATAGGTCCCACAGCTTTAAGCTCTGAAAAGCTATGGGATGACAACATTTCATTTTGCACAGCTTAAAGCTGTAGGGCCCACAACTTTATGCTGTCAACAAAATGTGGCGTTTGGTTGGCACAGCATTTTATGCGAACCCTATAGCTTTAAGCTGTGCGAAATGTGAAACAAACACACCCTAAATAACTCTCATCCCACATCTCAATATCTTCTTTTTTGCTTATGCTATATATATAAAGGGAAATTATTCACTAGGTGGACTCACAACATTAAAACCCCCACGTCTTTCGACTGAGAGCACGTTTTTCGTCTATATATTGAAAGTCTGTATTGAAGTCACTAATCTCGCATGCATATTTGTTGATGGAGAAGATTCTCGTTGTTTTAAAGTCAATGTGTGATGAGGTCGAGCACTTGTTTTTTGTGGTCAAAAAAATTCTTCATTTACGTGTTGATTTGGTCGAGTACTTCTTCATTTGTTTGGTCGAGTGGTGATCTGGTCTAGTTTTTACGGTGATCTGGTCGAATACTTCTTCACTTGTTTGGTCGGGTGGTGATATGTTCTAGCTTTTATGTTAATCTGATCGAGTACTTCTTCATTTGTTTGGTCGGGTGGTGATCTGTTCTAGCTTTTATGTTGATCTGGTCGAGTGCTTCTTCATTTGTTTGGTCGGGTGGTGATCTATTCTAGTTTTTATTTTTGATCTGGTCGAGTACTTCTTCATTTGTTTTGTCGGGTGGTGATCTATTCTAGTTTTATTTTGATCTGGTCGAGTACTTATTCATTTGTTTGGTCGGGTGGCGATCTGTTCTAACTTTTATGGTGATTTGGTCGAGCATTTCATTATTTTTTGGTCTAGCATTTCTTTATTTGTGGTCGAGCATGACTTCATTTTTTTTTTAACCAGCATAATTTATTTGTTTTTTGTGTTTAATTTTTTTTAAAAAGCCCTCATGCAATTTGTGTGAAGAACAGAGGCAGCTTCTCTAGAGTGAGGCCCCACCCTTTTCCTGCAGGGCAATATCCTCGCTTCTTTCGATTACATTCATAAGAAGTTGTTAGCCTCTTTAATTTTTTCGATTGTCCGAGAACGAATAGAGCTCTCATGCAATTGCATGAGGGTTTTTTATTTTTTTAAACGGAATGTTCGACTATAAATTAAAAAATTCCCCACTTAATTAAAGAAATTCACATAACCAAAAAAAAAAAAACTTGACCAAAATAAAACGAAATGCCCGACAAATGCTCGACTACTCGACCATTGAAAGGTATTTTAGTCATAATATTACAAAAATAAGTTATTTATTTAGTTTTTCAAGAAACAAATCAAATATAAATTTTTGATTATCAAGAAGGTTATTTTTGCAAATTTCCTTTCAAAGTTGGATAATAGATACCAACAGTGATCTTGTGCTATTGGTAAAACCTATGATCATCGCCGTTTGATTTCAAGATATGCGGTGAGACACGCATCCAGGCCCAATTATGAACGTAAATGAGTCTAAATCCCAAGGGTATGTCTGGAAAGACAACAATAATATACTGCATTTTCGACACTTCTAAAAGGATCCGGTGCTTTATAATTCCTTTAGAATTCTAGTATACAATTTTAATTAAGGTGTGTCACATTATATTAGGGATTAGGGTGTCGACGGTCAATTTTGATCGATTTTTTATATATTTTAGTCAAATCGTTTTATTAATTATTTAACATTTATTTTGTTTTTTTTGGTTTTTACTTGATTTTTCGGTATGTCTTAATGTAAAATATGTTTTTTTTTTAAAATCGACCATTTGATTTTTGTCGATTTCAATTTCGACCCTTTATTTTTACAGCCCTACATTATATTATATAGAATATTTTTATTTTTCTATTTTTAAAATTTGTCAAACTTTTCTCCATTATTTGAAAGGTTATACTCTAACGAATTGTAGAGGCCAAAATCATTTTGAAAGACTCCCCCAAATAAAGAAAAAAAGGGTCATGATTTTGAAAATCTCTGCAACGAGTCTGCAAAATCTCAAATCAATTCTTGTTTCTTCCAAAGAGACATCACCACTGTGACCAGTGAGTGCCTATTCAAATTCGAAGTTTCGAAGATATTTTGTGATGAAGGCAGCCGGTGGTGTAAGACCAAAAACCAAACAAATAAAGAAGTCCTCAAAAGGTGAGACGGAGACTAATTTGTAGGTGTTTTGTTGCTTTTTTGTACAAAGAGACACGTAACCTTGTGTTGTGATTGATGAAAAATAATATTGGTTTGTTAGTAACATCCACATGCAAAATGCATGCTTATTAGGCCAACAACCATTGTTGTTGAATTCAAGCTTGTTAGGCCAATAACCATTGTTGAATGGTTGAAAGTTTGGCAAATGTCATTGTTGAATGGTTGGCAAATGTCATTGTTGAAAATATGTACCAAGGATGAACTTTATGCATCTATAAATAGAGTAGTTCACTAGGTGCTAAATATGATCCAAAAATGAGAGAAAAATTTGTATGAGTGGTTTTGAGTGAGAGAATTTTGTGGGAAAATCCTTTTGGGCTTGTAATTGTTTTCTTTGTTTTTGGGTGTGTGAGAAAGTTACTGAGAGTGTGGTTGTAACAATTTTCCACATAGTAAAATTGTCTCTGGTTGTCTTTTGACAACAAAAGTGGTTTTTCTCCGGTTTGGAGTTTCCACTATAATTCTTGTGTTGTGTATTTTCTATTTCTCTATTCTTTGACATTTTGTTTAAAGAAGTTCCTGGGAGGGGAATTTGAGATTATACCATTTGATCCAAATTTCCCAACAACTGGTATCGGAGGTGGGAGATTCTAGGTTTCTTAAGGCATAAATGACAAGCGTTAAATTTGGTATCGAAAAGTTTGATGGGAGAATCAACTTTGGCTTATGGCAAATTCAAGTCAAAGATGTGTTAATTCAATCCGGGTTACACAAGGCATTGAAAGGGAAACCAGTCATTGATTCCAGTAGTGATTCTAAAGCTGCTGTGATCGATGATGGTTGGGAAGATCTTGATCTAAGAGCTGCAAGCACAATTCGACTGTTTGGCTAAAAATATTCTTGCTAATGTGCATGGATTATCTACAACCAAAGAGCTCTGGGAAAAACTTGAAGAATTGTACCAGTCAAAAGGTATTTCAAGTCGTGTGTACCTGAAGGAGCAATTTCATACATTACGTATGAATGAAGGAACCACGATTTCAGATCATTTGAGTGTTCTCAATGGGATTGTCTCTGAACTTGAGTCTATTGGTGTTAAAATGGATGATGAAGATATAGCTTTAAGGCTTATCTGGTCTCTTCCATATTCTTACGAGCACATGAAACCTATATTGATTCATGGGAAGGAAAAAATAATTTTTTCAGAAGTTACTGGAAATAATGTTCCACCTGCAGAAAACTCAGCAATAGTAGCTGAATCTTGGAAGAAGAATTCCATGAAAAAAAAGGTGGTGTGCTGGGGGTGTGGTCAGTCTGGACATCTCAAAAGAAATTGTCCAAAAGGTGGAGCTGGTTCGGCAAGTAGCTCTGGTGACGCTAACAGTGTCTCTCGTTGGGGAGATGATGTTGATGTTGTGTGAAGGCAAGTAAATCCTCATGGCATGCCACTAGTTGCCATGAAAGAGGATGTGTTACTGCTAGTGGATCCATAGTTTGCACACAGGCATTGGTTTGGCATTGATGCAAGGTGTGTGGTGGAAAATATTTGTCGATGACTGATGAACTTCCGGGAAAGCCAAAACGTGGGAGTTGTACCATAATTTTTCAGTAAGTTTTCGACATGAGCCGATGTGAAATTCTTAGAATTGGTGATTAATTCTAAGTGAGTGTACTCTTTATGGTGGAGTATGATAATTCTCGGTGCAGAGAATTATGACTGTTGGAGTAGACAATGTTGTGGAGTAACTATGTTTATTTTTAATCAAGGTGGAGATTGTTGTGATTGATAAAAAATAATATTGGTTTGTTAGTAACATCCACATGCAAAATGCATGCTTGTTAGGCCAACAACCATTGTTGTTGAATTCAAGCTTGTTAGGCCAATAACCATTGTTGAATGGTTGAAATTTTGGCAAATGCCATTGTTGAATGGTTGGCAAATGTCATTGTTGAAAATATGTACCAAGGATGAACTTTATGCATCTATAAATAGAGTAGTTCACTAGGTGCTAAATATGATCCAAAAATGAGAGAAAAACTTGTATGAGTGGTTTTGAGTGAGAGAATTTTGTTCGAAAATTCTCTTGGGCTTGTAATTGTTTTCTTTGTTTTTGGGTGTGTGAGAAAGTTACTGAGAGTGTGGTTGTAACAATTTTCCACATAGTAAAATTTTCTCTGGTTGTCTTTTGACAACAAAAGTGATTTTTCTCCGGTTTGGAGTTTCCACTATAATTCTTGTGTTGTGTATTTTTTATTTCTCTATTCTTTGACATTTTGTTTAAAGAAGTTCCTGGGAGGGGAATTTGAGATTATACCATTTGATCCAAATTTCCCAACACCTTGTTGGTTGGATGAAATAGAAATAGGTGTGCTAGAGACGCTAAGATCTCAATATGATGAATGAAATGAACTGATGAGTTACGCACTAGACTTCTAAAACTTAAATGATTGTGCAAGCTAAAAATGACTTAAAATAACTTTGGATTATTAACTATACTGAAAACAACTTCGTTAACACTTGAAGCTTTAATTGTATTGAAATGAACTGAAAACATCGGAATTGTCATTGAATTGAAACTGTATACTATATATATGTTGAAGAATAAACAAGGAACTAAGAACAAGATTTGAATCTAGCTGACAGAAAAGAGTTGTTTGTTGCATGAACTCGTCTTTGATTTGATTGTGCAAGAGTCAAGAGTACCACTATTTCCTTTCATTGTCATTTCTCCCATATTTTGTTCTTACGCTATCAAATAAACGCAAATCAACTATGTGCTCCTCAAGCCTGCCATAATGTAACACTATTTTCTCCACTTTAAATGATCATAACCCTAGAACTTCTCATCATTTAGAACATGATTGCTTGAATATCTCTTGATTTGTCATGCATTTCCCATTAATTTTGATGTTTTATGCCTCAACTCCTCCACTCCAGTTGATCCAGTTAACTTTCATCCTACTTTGACCCTGATCCCTTGTTCTTCTCAACCGTTTCTGCAACATGTCATACTCTTTGTCTTCCAAATGTCACCGTTTGATGGTATTGGATAGCCATGATCTTACTTGGATCAATCCAATATTCTTACAAGCCACCATATTATGGACCAAATGTGCCAAACTCATTAGCCAAATTTTGGTGTAAACAATAGATAATATACATAGCTTAAATGGAAGAACATTTCATTTATTTCCTTTTTCATTTGCTATAATTAGATAAAGGGGAGCATTCTATGAGCTGGCCGGTTCGATTGTCCATCTTATAAACCGATATAGGTTGAAATGCTCTCCTGAAAACAAAAGTCTAGAATTCAATGGCGAAATAAATGATACTGTTGAATTGCAACCCTATAATGCAATCTCATTATCTGATCCAATCGTTGTTTTTATTTCCATAGACGATAATAGCTAATAAATAATATTTAAGACTCTTAAAATACGGCCCATTTAATCTCAATTAATGTGAAGTATTGAATGTTAAATTGGCCTTATGTGTGATTATAATCAATAGTTATTTCACATACAACATAAATATGGAAGTAAAATACGAGTCATTTTTTAGTGGATGTAGCATTAAACATAAAAAATTGTGAGTGCTATTGACACCCCACTTTTTCCTAGTGACACCCCTAAACAGACAAAAAAGCCCTAGTTTTGTATAAGCCCACCCACCAACACTGTTTCAGACACAATCTTTCCCTTTCACTCTTTGTTTCTACTCCGTCTCTTCTAAACGAAGATTCTTGAAATCATCTTGGAGAATGAGCAACGGTGGAGACAACGACCTTGAATTCGACTCGGACTATGGGGACTTGACGGATGAAGCAATCTTCGACGACGAAGAATTCGCAAAATTTCCCTCTATTTTCTGTTATGTCATATCTGATTCCTTCGATTCAAAAACCATTTCTCACTTTTGAAATTTATTTCACCTTTCGTCATAAATTTCTCTTGCAAGAAAACATGGCTTCCAGTGTTGCAAGCTTGCCTCCACCACTGTTGGCCCATGGTCGGAAGTCTTCCTTCTTCCGTTGTTTTCAGAACCACAAAGTTTATACCACTAAAACTGACTCTCATTCGACATTTAAAGCGACTATCTTTGGTATTCTTTAACTACCAGTTTTGCTAGTGTACCTAACCTAATGTCATGAGTAGAATGTTCTAATTAGTCTGTAGGGTGTCTTTAATTCTTATTTATAGTTGAGACAGAGTAGAGACAGAGAGTGGGAGTGAAAGATTGTGTCTGAAATAGTGTTGGCGGATGGGGCTATACAAGAATAGGGTTTTTTTGTATGTTTAGGGGTGTTACTAGGAAAAAAATGGGGTGTCAATAGAACTCATCAAAAAAATTCAAAGAAAAGTCAAGCGCAAAAATAATCTCTGCGGTATGGGAATGACTTGCAGATGGCTCATAGCATTACAATACAGAAAAGACTTGCACAAGCATCTACGATGGATGCCGGAGCAGAATCCAATAACAGAAGTTCACAAAAGAGACAATTGAGCAATACTATGGCATGTTCCTGGTTAAACAGGACTGGATCCAAAATTATCATCATCACTTATCTACGCACTGCAGTCCCGCACAAGTCTGCACCTAATGTTCCAAAATTTGCCTTAATGGAAAGTCAGAGGCGATGCTGGGAACCCATAATCAAAAGAAGTCATTAAAGAAACACGTCCATTAGATCAAAGCTGCCAATCTATGGGAAGAAACCCCATTTGCTCCAAAAGTTTGTTTGCACGAGAAAAATGCCTGTCCACAAACCAAAATGCATTATTACTTTCTTGATCTATAGCCTAAAAGAACAATGATTTTTTGCCAGTGATGAATCAAAATTATCCTCATGTAATGCATAATCCCTTCCCTCTCTCTCTGTCCAACACACACACACATCCCAGAAAAATACACACACATGCAGCCAAACAAACCTGCAACCAAAGAAACCTCTGTTTGCTGACAAACCAGAAGGATGTGCTGCTTTAAGAATGTGATGCTTGTTTTCATCGATCAACCTGCACAATATCCATTATAGAAGCACTATACAACAATTCTTCAAACACCTCAGCAAGGAAATTTTAATTTATCCTGGATGCTGGATGATTACAAAAATAAACAACAAAATTATGAGTGATTTTTCTATCATTCCCAAATTCTTCTAACGATCCCAATTGAATTACTCTACATTGGCAAATTCAGGATTTGTGTCAGTGGACTTGTGATGGCAAGTGAAATGATAAAACACAGGAGAGAGCAGAATGTCCATTTTCTAGGGCAATTCGTCAGCGTGGCAAATAGAGATGATATTTGAATAATTTTTCTGGCAGCGGAATTTAGTTTTTGCATAGAAATCAACCTTAATACCTGGATTTCTCTTGAGCAGAGTTTCCCCATAGGAGAAATATAACTCCCTCTTTCTCTCGTGAAATTGTTTTGATAACAGCATCAGTAAATTGCTCCCATCCTTTCTTAGCGTGAGAGTTTGCCTGATGCTGCCGAACTGTTTAACATAAAAATATGAATTACAGAACACACATCCAAAAGTCAAATTAGATGAGACTTATCGTCCTTGAAGAAAATGTCAACTGTCTCTCTCTCAATCTCAGTGATATCCAAATGCCACCAAGGCACCAATTCTGTAGAAATTTCAGTAACTTGTTTCTCAGCTGCAAACAACATGATATCCACTGAAGTTGGACAATACCAACCTCCAAGTTACTAATAATACTATAAGCCTATAAATTATCCACAAACAAATATAGCCTGGAATAATAACCCTAATTTCTATAAACATCAGTTTAATAGAACATCAATCATCATTCTGAAACTAAACAATGAAAGCAATTACATATAGTTAGAAGAAACAGATCACAAAATAAATCTAGATTGATAAAATCTTAAGATGGTGAGACAACTAAAGCTCAAATATAATGAAGAATCGTACCCGTAAGAACAGTGTTGAGCAGTACAACACCCTACAATATCCAGTAAGTTATTGTCAGAATATAGTTTAGCCAAAGGAAAGGAAAAGAAAAAAAAAATAGCCAACCCAAATCAAATATAAAATCTAGTCTACTTTATCAACATTTTGGAAGCTTTGTGAACAAGAAAAACATAAAACTATAACATAGAATATAATCTAACAAGATGATGGAGGAACCTGCATCTATAACACATTCAGCACCTCATGCAGGCTAAATAGTTAAAATTTATTTCAAAGAGAACAAAATTTAGGAACTTATATGAGCTGATCCTCATTAGAAGATAATTGCTTTATATAAGATCTTTGTCTCATTTTTCCTAACTTGTAGCATATAAGAGAAACATTTGACTCATTCTGAATATGAGTAACAGAATCCAGTATGAAGTGTTTGTCCGTAAAATTGGGCATTCCACTATATCTCCTTCAGTAAAGGCACAGCTGCCACACCAATTAAGTATAGTTGTTTATCAGTTTTTTAACACCCTTTAAAACCATTTTGGGAAGAGATTGTACATTCCTTTTTGGATACGTCTCATTCTATTCAATCTGATATCTCAAGTGATTGTTTACATTTCACCATTCTGGTTCTTATGAATTCTCACTACCATGCAGAAAGTGTATCATCAATTCACCATTCTAGTATGTACGCTGAGTCTGACCCATAGAAATTCTGGCCATTCTGTTTTTCATATCTCAGTTATTTGTTTCCCATGAATGCAGGTCAGCAAAAGTACCTAACTCTTCCAGGAGCAACTGATCCATAAACTAATAGACTATATCTCCATCCTGAATCATTTAGGAAAATAATACCGTGAACTGTTATAGTAGATATGTATTGAAGTTCAATTGAATTTGATTTTCAAACTCTTATGCATTTCTAAGTTTCAAAGAGAAGCCAGTAACAGTAACTAGAAGACAAACGTCAAGAATGCATAATGGTTCGGGACAAAAAAGAAAGTGTACACACTAAAATTCCAAACATACACAAGAAAAGTCAAGTCCTACCTGAATAGCCCATCTCTCTAGATTCCCGTTAGAAGGAATGGAGCAGCCAAGATCTTTTTGAAGTTCCTTAAATATATTAACCAGACTAGAAGGGACCTTCACTCCCTCTGGCACAGAGAATGAAAGGCCCATTGCCTGACCAGGTCCATGATAAGGATCCTGCCAACATCAACACTTGAGCACTTGGCAACTGGCATGCCTGTTATTAATCAAATGACAGCACAAGAAAGAAAAGCTACCTGCCCAATAATAACAGCCTTGACTCTGTCGAAGGGTGTGGAGTTAAGAGCATTGAAAATTAAGTGATGCGGCGGATATATGGGCACATTGCCACCACATATCTCTCTTTCAACGAATTTGCACAGATTCTTGGCGTAGGGCTTTTGCAGCTCCCCTGACAGTGCCTCCGACCATGTCTGCTCCACCAATAGCTCCTCTAACTTCACGTACCCGACGCCCTCCCCTGAAATCACACCACATTGTGACCCTGCACTCATTTCTAAACAATAGAATAGAAATAAATAAAAAAAGGGGAATTTAAAAAACAAGAAAAGAACTAAAATTGAGGATACGTTTGGCCTTGGAGAGGTTATCGAGACAGATTTTGAGGTTCCGCTTGGATTTGGCGCGTAGTTTGTTGAACTCAACACGAAATTCTTGGTCCGGGGTGAGAGCGGAAGAAGAAGAGTCAGATAGAGAGGAAAGCTTGGCATCGAAGCGGAGGGGCTTAGAGGATGATGAGCCAGAGGGGGGAGGAGAGAGTTTTAGGCGCTTCGCAGGTTGGAAGAGATCCATTAGGGTTTTCTGGGAAGCCATTCTCTTTGTTGCTGATATTCAACAGATTCTCTTGGCGGGAAAAGTATCGTGGATGGGGAAGAAGTCGAAGGGAATGTCAGTACTCTTTCCAGGTCGAGTCGCGTTGGCAAAGGCAATGCGCCATTAAAGGATGATCGGAGGCATTGGAGATTTAAAGAATCAATCATACTTCCACAAAATAATTTTGGTTAATATTTTCGATATATATGACACTTATTGTGATTGTGGTGGTGGACAGATCGTAAATGAAAAAATATTAAGGTTTGTAATTCATTTATTATAATAAAAAAATATATCATAACATGATATAATCAAGTGATTGATGTCTGATAAATTAATTCAATGAGCCACCGGTTTCCACATGCATCTCTAAAACAATATCACTTATTGTCTTATAAACGAAAACATTTCTCATGTTCCATCCAAGAATGTATAATCATCAACATTATTGTTAACCTCAGTTAGCATATCATATTTTATACATGTCTATGCATTTTCACCTTCTTCCATATGCAATGCACTGTGACAGTGTGAAAGCCACAATTTCCATCAGTAATGACATTAGTCACATATAAAATATACGGATGCATGTGACTTGAAAATTGATTAATGTAGACTGAACTACTGTGCATTCTCTCATCAATTGAACTACTGTGCATTATATCATCAACTGAAGTACTATGCGTTCTCTCAACTTCATTCGGGCATTTCATTTTTTTCTCTAATAGTTTTTTTCATTATTATCTATCCAAGCTTCTCCTAAAAATTCATCTGTTATATAAATTATAATTTTTCCAATTCCTTTTTTAGTATCCAGTTTACAGTCAAGGTCTAATTTGCTTCCTCCAGGGTTTATTGGTTTATCGTACTCAGTGTTGGGAGTGGACTTGGTTTTTTTTTTTTTCTCTCCCATCATAGGTCTTTTTATTTTTATTCCTTTTACATTAGTTTCATCATCTTCCATATCTTCATCAAGCATTCCTTATATCCTCATCGAGACAGTTTCAAGTCGTTGTTCAAGTTCTTTACTAGGATTTAAATCACCCATTTTCATCTACAAAAATCAACATTAATCAGAAAATTCTATATTCTTGTTTAAAAACTCAGCAAAATAATTAATAGCTCCTTTTATATATTCAATTTTAAAATTATATAAAGATAAATATGTTTGCCATCTATGCAATCTTGGATATTGAGGTTCATTAGGCAACTTATTTTTAATCAATTTGTTTATCTGCATTTTATCTATTTGTACAATAAAAGGTTTATCTAAAACAAATAAGGAAAACTTTTTAATTTCTTTTATTATGGCTATATAGTTACTTTCTGCTTGATTAAAAGTTCCACTAGTATATCTACAGATTTCATTAAGATCTATTTTTTTCATCAGGTAATTTTAACTCTTGTAGATCTTTACATTCATTATTAAGATTTTTAACACATTATGTATGTTCATTATTCCATCCACTTAGATTAGTTTTCCTAAGTAGCTTTTGTAGTGGATTTCTTTTCTTATTAGAAAGGTTTTTTTATAAATCCTTCTACATAATTTAAACGCCCTAATTTTTTTTGAATATGTTGTTTATTTTCTAATTTATCTGAAAATTCTAAAATCTTTTTAGATATATATTAATTTTATTCCATTCTTGTTCCGAAAACCTCCTTGTTGATAAAAATTGTGGAACATAAGTTGATGAACATTTGTGTTGGCTTTGCAATATTGGAGAATCATTAGCCTCGGCATATTTAAATCCAAAAGGATTTCGTCCGGCATTTGATTCAACCCTTTTCTTTATATTATGCCACCCACGACTTTGCTTCTTCACCTCCGGTCTGCAAGTAAAGTGGATGAGGGGTTAATAATTTTCCATAATTTCTATAACAATCTCGTCTATTTTTAAAAAAATTCAGTGAACAATTCAGTCTTAACACTACAATTTATATCATCGTCCTCCAACGCAGTGGTGGGCTTATCTAGCTTTCTTCAGAACGGATCAATTGAAGATAGTGGAATTGGACGACCTTTCATATTGTACATAGAGATCTCATGTGTATAAGACAAGCCGTTAGTTAATTGGATTTGACAACTACAAAGCTCAGGATCATGACCAACATTATTAAAAAGTTTAACCTTTGCCAAAATATGAAATAATTCAGCAATTGAAGTAGAACCTCTTAGTTCACTGAATATTGAACTTTTGAAATCATGTTGCACAAAATTTACACTTTTTTTGATTTACATTTTGATAGAAGTGGACTGTGCTTCAAGAGATTGTGAACCCGTGATCACACGGATACAAGATTCCCCATTGAATTTTATAAATATTTTTTTCAGCTTTCCATATTGACTTTCAACTCGATTTGTAGTCCTATTACCAAAATGTATTGATTTATTAACTCAAGCAGCAACAAATTTCTCCTAATATTTATCGAGCCACACTGTTTTGATATAATTTATTTCTCTTGGATAAATGTGGAATAATTGTTCGATAGATAAATCAATGCATTTTAATGAGAAAACAAATAAAATTATAAATGAGAAATTTTTTAATAGATACCTTTGAAATAATTGTTCGATAGATGACAAACTTATGAAATAATCTTCATGGGTTTTAGAATCCTCCAGATAATGCCACATGGAGTTGAGTCCATAAGCAAAATGTATGGAAAGGCACATAACAGATCTAAGGAACGAGTATGAGCAAAAAATAAGTCTTGGACATGGCTGGACTCATTGTCCCTTTTATACCACGATACGTAATTGTGTGGACTTAACAGATACATTAATTGTTGCATTTGATTTCTCCAAACCATTTCAGCAACTCGATGTTTTTGACGAGCATTATAAATCGTCTTTATTGTCGTCACATTTTGTGAATCTCTATCCTTCAATATATCATGTGGCTTCACTAAGTTATGTAACAGATCTATCATTATGTTAGTTTCGTCCTGCGATAATCTATTAGTATATGAATAACCTTCCATGTAACTTACTGCAGGATGATTATGGATCCCACACATAACCTTTAGACTCCAATCATCTCCGATTTTCAACTTCATAACTTTTAAACAAAATGGACACTTACATTTTTTAATACCGTTTGATTTGAATGAACTTTTTAATGACGGATATTGTCCACTTTACTCACTTTGCAATGTCAATTTAGGTTTCTCTCAAAATTGATCTTCAGTTGAACTGGCAATAATCACAATAAATTCTAGCACACGTCTTATATCCCATGCTCATTTGATTAAATCTTCACGACAATGAAATATTTAATAAAAAATGTATTAATATTATTTCAAATTAAATATGTATTTAATTATGGGCAACTTAGATAAAAGGACATAATCATGTTTAATCTTAGAGGAAAGTCCAATCCATTTAAAAAGTTAGAAATAAGGACAAAATTATTAAACTACCCAAACTATCCCTCTCACTCATTATACGTGAATATCGCGTCTTCATCTTCGACAACCATATCTCTTCTTCCCAACATCTGATCGAAGAGAGACCACTACTGTTGAAATTTTATCGCCGAGAGGAGTCCAACGACGGTAGTCTCTTCTCAATCTGCCATTGGAAAAGGCAAGATCGAGACAAAATGTCCAAAATACATTTTATCTCGATCTGGACGTTTTTGACATTGGATTGAAGCGAGACTGGTGGCATTGAATTTTTATCGGCCAAACAATTCCAACGCCACTAGTCTCACCTCAATTCGACATTGAAAATAGCTACAACAATGAAAAGAAGTTTTGGGGCGCTGTCAGAGCTTCGCGATGGCTTTTCGACTGCTGTGGACCTTTGTTCTGGCCGCCATAGGTCGGGCTTTACTCCTCTCACAGTTGCACTTCTTTTGAGATCAAAAGCGATCATTTTGGTGGTCTGACGAAAAAATTAGGGTAAAAAAATATGAAATCATAGTTTTAAAACTATTTTTCTTTGTAAAACATATATTTCTCTGTAGAACCTTTATTTATCTTTAGAATCACTTTTTCTCTATAAAAAATATTTTTCTCTATACAATAGACCCAAAACTCGAATTCAACACTAAAACCCTATGTCCCAAGTGATGTACCCAAGGTTCCGACATAAAAGTCAGCCAAAAAATATGAAATCTAGTTTTCGTTTTACCGCTAGTGCATAACTCTTTTTCTCTTTATAACCTATATTTCTCTATAGAACTCTTTTTCTCTGTAGAATCTTTATTTATCTTTAGAATCAATTTTTCTTTGTAAAATATATTTTTCTCTATTTGACAGACCCAAAGCTCGTATTCACTTCTAAAACTTTATGTCCCAAGTGATGAACCCCAAGACTCGGATTTGTTAAACCCTAACGGGCTTAAGAAACAGATTCACTACTAAAATCTTAAATGTCACAAGTGCTAAACCCTAGGGTCCTAACTACAAAATCCTAACGGGCTGGGGTACCCTAAACATTGGGGTTCAAACTTCCAAAATTGGTCAGAACTCCTTTTCCATGTAAAACCATTTTTTCTCTATTCGACTAATCAAAACCCGGATTCGCTATTAAAAACCTATGTTCCAAGTGATGAACTAGAAAGTTCATATTCGCTAAATCCAACAAATTCTTACCATTGAAAACACTTAAAGCAAGACCTAGATAAAAGGGCCAATAATATCATCATAAAATGTATAGTGATATTTTTCTCTGTAGAAAACATTTTTCTCTGTAGAACCTTCAAAAATGATTTTTGACTGGGTAATCGCTTTCTGATGACGAATTGAGGCGAGGTCAGTGACGTTGAAATTGCCCGGTCAAGACAAATCCGACGCCACCGATCTTGCCTCGGCAAGGCCAATGACATTGAATTTGTCTTAGCCTAATGATTGTAACGCCACCGGCCTCACCTCGATCTGACACTAGAAACGATCGGATCAAGGCAAAATGAGTTTTGAACATTTTGCCTCAATTCGACATTTTTCGATGTCGGATCTTGGCAAGGCCAATGGTGTTGGATTCGTCTCGGCCTCACGATTCCAACACCATCGGCCTCTCCTCAATCCAAAGTCAGAAGCATCCGTATCGAGAAAAATAAGTTTTCAATCATATTTGATTAGAATAATAATGACAAATCTATAATTTTAAGTTTTGTCCTTAGTTCAATAAATTTAAAAATTAGTTGAATATTAACTAACAAAAAAAATTCAGCTGTCCTTTTACTCTTAGGAGTTAATAAATTTGGACCTAAGCCTAATTTCTCATTTAATTATTGGCTAAATCATACTTTTTGTCCCTGAAGTTTCAAAGTTCTCTCGTTTTTATACCTGAAGTTTAAATTTTGCTTCAACTGTCCTTGATGTTTGAAAAAGCAATTCAAATCTATCCCAATACCCATTTTCTGCCTATTTACTCGTCGAAAATTGTAGGGGTGGCAATTGGAGTCAAACGTGGCATAACAAGTGTATTTAAAAGGAAAATAAAGAAAAGAAAAACCATGAATGAAAAAATCATCCAAATGGAAACAATTCTTGTTAGCAACCTAAATTTGAAAAAAATGAACACTTAAATTGGCCCAACATTAATATAATATAAATATCATTATTTTAATAATAATAAATTAGAAAGAAAAAATAACTTTGCTTATGTAGATGTATATATAAATCATAACATCAAGTAAAAAAGTTGTACTTTGAAAATCAGGTTGGTTCACATGTTTGATTGGCATGCAAATTGACAAGTCATAAATAAGATGATAAGCTCTCTTTTTTTAACAAAATAAGTTAGTCACAGTAAATCAATGATTAATTGGTATTGGAAAAGCCAAATGCTAAATGTCACACGGACATGCCATGTTGTCATTCTAGGTTACCACTTACTCAATTTTTGGTCCTCTCCTATTGTAATAGTTAAATTTGGACAGAATTAGATAGCTTTTTGAAACATCAACGACAATTGAAGCAAAATTTAAATATTAATGGCAGAAACAAGATTACCTTAAAACTTTAGTGACATGAAGTATGGTTTAGCCTTTGATTATTATACCATATCATTTGTAAATTGTTCTATATAATATGTTTGTACTTTATTATTGTTTAATTCTGTTATATATTAAATAACTAAATTAGTTTACAATAATTACATCAGAAAAAAAACTTATAATGACAAGTGATTCTCAAAATATAATTTCTACACGTGTGATAATCTGACCATTTAGGTTGGGTTGTTATTATTAAGTGCATATGCAAAGGAGTACTGTTTAAAAAATTATATAATAACTTTTATTTTATTTAAAAATAAATAAACAACCAAACAAAAGTAAATATATTTGTTTGGGTGACAATCTGTACAAATAGTCAATGCCTATGTCAGTCTTTTCACCAAATATGAGTCCAAACATCTCAGCCTTTTCACCAAATATGAGTCCAAACATCTCAGCCTTAGCCAGCCTTGGGTCCCGCATGGGTGTTATTGCCCCTTATTTGATTGATGGGATGGCCTACGCTTAGAACTATACTAAGCAATTTTAAGATTGTATTTAGATGGGTCTCTAGTCATGACTCTTGCGTTTGATTCTTCTACATCTGTAAATGAAATTAAATATAAAATAATAAACAAGAAATTTATTAATTGAAATTAAAAAATTGATAATATTTGACTATTTGGACTCTATTAGTATAAACACATACATAGATGTTGTACCCCAATTTTTGTTCAAACACAAAAACTCAGAAACATAAATGGAAAAATTGTAGATAAGTCTACTTTGGGAAACTTATTAAGGGTAAAGTCACTTATATGATCTTATTTATAATTAGGTCTAGTTTTAGGTTTTTTTTGTAATTAAGTGAATCTTTTATTGAGTGAATTACATATTTGCCCTTCAAAATATGAGAAAGACAAAAATTGTATAAGATCACTCATTTAAACTTATTTGTAATTAGGTCTAGTTTTTAGATTTTTTTTTTGTAATTAAGTTAATTTTTTATTGGTTAAATTACGTAAGTGCCTTTTAAAATATGAAAATGATTTCATTATCGTATATGAAAACCAAGTATATTGAGCATACACGAGCCCGTTAGGGTTTAGCGAATCTATCCTCCTTAGGATTTAACACTTATTGTTTAGGTTACAACATGAAAATCCGATACACGAGCCCGTTAGGGTTTAGCGAGTCCGTTTCCCTTAGGGTTTAACAATTATTGTTTAGGTTACAACATGAAAATCCAATATACTGGCCCGTTAGGGTTTAGCGAATCCGCTCCCTTACGATTTAACACTTATTGTTTAGGTTACAACATGAAAATTCGATACACAAGTTCGTTAGGGTTTAGCGAATTCGTTCCCTTTATAGAAGACAAATGAATAAGGATCATAATTTTTTTTTGTTCTTATATTTATTTGTCAACAAAAGAAAAATATAAAATGTAAAATAAAAAACGAAAGTCAATCAGTCAGAGCAAAACTTCACTGTCACTTTCTTCACTTCCATGTAATCAAAACAACTTCTTAAAATTAGTCGTTGTCTTTCGAATTGCGATCGCTCGTCCGAAGAATGACAGGGACAATAATTAGTGGACTTGAATCAAAATAAGAATTTTTACTAGACTCAATGCTTAATAAGTCTTATATTTTATACCGGCCTGCAATTGTCCCAACATAAATTCAAGACCCAAACAAACCCATCTAATTTAAAATAAAGCTTGGTCCCATTAACTAAGTCCAGACCCAAATATCATTTCCGTAAATTCATTCAATTGCAGCCCAGGCCATTACTCAAGTCAAACCAAAAACTATCTTAATCCAAACTTAAGTCCTAAAGAGGTGGCCCAGTCTGTTACTCAAATCAAACCCAAAAACTAGCTTAATAAGCCACTTACGCCCAAAGAATTGGCCCAACAAGAAACAACCATTAAGAAAAAATCAAAGCCCGTCCTAGCCCAAACATATATTCAACTCTAATGTAAGAAGGAAAAAACGGGATGAAGAAGGAAAGGGAAAAGGAAAAGGAAAAGCGAGGCACTGGAAGAGAAGCAGAAAGGGGGAGAGAGAGAGAGAGAGATGTGTTGGGGAAAAAAAGAAAGAAGAAGGAAGGGCATCTTAGGGTTCACACTAGGGAATTATTTGAAGTCTTAGACTTAGGGATTCCAGGATTTATTTGAGGAAGGTGATCGGGTTTATGTGTTATTTTAGGAAGAAAAGAAATCTTTGAGGGATTAGGGGAGAAACGATTGAGAAATTGGAATAGAAACCAAATCATGAGGGGAAGAGAGATAAGGGTTGATGGGTTGAAAAAGCACATTTGGTGGTTTTGGTACAGGGACGACCAAGAGATCGGAATGAACCAGTTAGAGGTGTCGAGATGGACCCAGGAAATGCGGGTATCCGTGGTCCCAAAGTGGATTTCCCTAAGTTTTTTGGTGAAGATCTGATAACATAGATCAGTCGTGCCAACCGCTACTTTTCTTTCTATCGTACACCACTCCCCCATCGGGTCATTACTGCTGCATGCTATTTGGAAGGTCGAGTTGCCAACTAGTTTCAAGAATGGGAGTTGTCCGGTGTTCCAGAAGACTGGGAATCCCTTTGTGAAGCTTTGTGACTCAGGTATGGTCCCAGCTTCCTTGTCAATCCTATAGAGAACTTAGCAAGACTTCACCAACAAACCACGGTCGAAGAATACACAAAGAGGTATGAAGATTTGGCTGTACGATTGCGTGGGTTGACTGAAGAACAAAAGCTTGGATTATATTTATCTAGCTTGAAGGATGAGATTCGGTTAGCTGTGAAAGTATTGCGCCCTTCAACTGTAGCCATGACCCAATCCTTGGCTAGGATGAATGAGGAAAGCCAAGTGAACACTCGGAAGCATGGACGTACGGTACCCCTTTCTACCATGACCCCACTCATTCAACTTCCACCAAGTTCTCAACCGAACCCCTTAAGTCCTCCTTTGCTTCCATTAACATATTTAGGGTACGGTACTCCACATCCTTCAAGGGTAACTTCTAGCACCTCAACTCATATTTCAATGAGTGCATCATCTGGACCTACAGGTACTAACAAGAAGGTCCCTATCACATGGATTACTAATCCTCAACATGAGGAAAGGAAGAGGTTGCTAATGCTTTTATTGTGATTAGGTGTATTCTAAGGGACACAAGTGCTCTCAGCCTATAATTTATTTACTTGATTCCTTGGAAGATGACCAAGAAGAGGGAGATTATTACTCTGTAGTTGATGACTAGAAAAAAGTGGATAAAGGAAAATCAATCGACTCACCTCCTAGTTTTATGGAAGAACAATTTCCTACTCTGTCCTTGCATGCCATATCCAGATTTAGTCCTTACCAATCCATGACTTTGTATGGTACAATTAATGGGCAAAAGACGTTGGTTTTAATTGACACAGGGTCTTCCCATAATTTTGTTGACCCATACTTTGCTCAATCTGCTCGAATGGTGAGTGCCTCCAAAAAACTTTATCGGTTCAATTGGCCAATGGAGCTAAGATGCATAGATTAGGGTTGTATTGTTATGTGTCTTTTGCTCTTTAAGAGTCTATTTTCATCATGAATTTTCATATCATGCCTTTGGGTGGTTATGATGCGGTATTGGGCATACAATGGCTTAAAGATTTGGGGGATATCATGTGGAACTTACAGCAGCTTACCATGCATTTTCACTATGAGGGTCGTGACTGTATACTACAAGGAATTCCAAGAAATTTGACAGACATGGTCAACCAAGAGCATAGCACTCATGTTAATTCATGTACAAACACTACTACTATATTTTATGCTATTGATGGGATAATTCTGAGACCACTCCAATTGACGAACCGAAACTCCAGCAGCTCATACAAGATTTTGAAGATATTTTTTTAACTCCTATGGGATTGCCACCCCGGAGGTCTCATGACCATGCCATTCCTCTCAAGAAAAATTCTACTCCCATCAATTAGAGAACATATAGATGTTCTCACAGCCAGAAATTGGAAATCAAGAAGATGGTTAAAGAGCTATTAGAATGTGGTATGATCCGTCCAAGTCAAAGCCCCTATGCTTCACCCGTCATCTTGGTCAAGAAGTCAGATAACTCATGGAGAATGTGTGTTGACTATAGAGCCTTCAATCAAGTTACGATGAAGAACAAATTCCCAATTTCGGTTATTGATGAGTTGCTCGATGTGTTACATGGGTCAACAATTTTTTCAAAATTAGACCTTCGATCAGGTTATCACCAAATTCGAATGAGAGAGGAAGACATTCATAAGATGACTTTCCGAACACATAAGGGGTTATATGAGTATCTAGTTATGCCCTTCGGGCTAACGAATGCTCCCGCCACTTTTCAAGCATTGATGAATGAGGTGTTCAAGTCATACTTGAGGAAATTTGTGTTAGTGTTTTTTGATGACATTCTCTTGTACAGTAAAACACTAGAAGACCATCTAAATCATTTGAGAAGGGCGCTTGAGGCTCTTAGAATACACCACTTGTTTGCTAAACGAACCAAATGCACGTTTGGTAGTGCTTCAATTAATTATTTGGGTCACCTTGTTGACAAAGAGGGAGTAAGGATGGATGGATAGAAAATTCAAGCAATGCTTGAATGGTCGACTCCTACCTCAACCAAGGCTTTGAAGGGATTTCTTGGTTTAACAGGTTATTACAAAAGATTTATTACAAATTATGGGATTCTAGCATGTCCACTAACACAACTGCTGCAAAAAGGAGAATTCACATGGACAGACTCTAGTACTCGGGCCTTCATTGCCCTTAAGGTAGCCATGTCATCTTCCCCCAGTCTTGGCCTTACCCAATTTTAATGCTCTATTTATCATTGAGTGTGATACTTTCAGAGAAGGAATTGGAGCTGTGTTGATGTAAAATCATCACCCTATAGCATTTTTTAATGCTGCTCTAAAGGGCCAAACCCTCCACCTATCCACTTACGAGAAGGAGTTGTTTGCACTAGTCTCTGCAATACAAAAGTGGAGTGGAGAAACTATTTGATGGGGCATGCTTTTGTGGTAAAGACGGACTATCACAACCTTAAATACATCGTGGAATAATCCTTGGGCATAGCGACACAACAAAAGTGGATTAGTAAATTATTTGGGTACAATTTTGGAGTGTAATATAAGAAAGGTTTGGAGAATAAGGCTGTCGATGCCTTGTCAAGGAAAGAAGGTGGCCACCTTATGGAACCAATGTCATTTATGTTCATTTCTTATCCAATTTGTGACACCCTGGAGGAGATTAGATCCACTTACCCGAATGATAAATCGATTCAAGAAATGTTGTAGAGCCAAAAAAATGGAGCAGACTTACCCGAGAAAGTCATGTTTCATGCAGACAGATTTTACTACGAAAGGAGGCCGATTGTTGGTGGTGATGCCCCACTGAGATATAAGTTGTTGCATGAAATGCATGGAGTACCTACAGCGGGCGACCCAAGATTTGTAAAGATTTTTCAACGGGCTAAACACAATTTTTATTAGGAGGGTCTTAGGAAAGATGTGAAGTCTCACATCAAGAATTGCAACATCTGTCAAGTCACCAAGTATCAAACCACCCACCCACAAGGATTGCTGCAACCACTCAAGATACCAGAGTTACCATGGACTGAGATTAGCATGGATTTTATTGAAGGGTTACCACAATCCCGGGATAAGTCAGTTATTTTGACAGTTGTCGATAGACTCACTAAGTGTGCTCATTTTGTGGATCTTCAACATCCATACACGGTGGTAAAGGTGGCATAGGAATTCATGGACTCCATATTTAAGTTGCATGGCATGCCAATTAGTATTGTGTCAGATCGGGATGTTGTCTTCACTAGTAAGTTTTGGAAGGAACCTTTCAGCTTGCATGAGACCACCTTTAATTTTAGTAGCTCCTACCACCCACAAAGCGATGGTCAGATGGAGGCGGTAAACAAAGCTGTGGAGCAATAACTCCGTTGTTTCACTTTTATGCGCCCTAAATCTTGGCTCAAATGATTACCTGTAGCTGAGTATTATTATAATACGACCATCCATGCAAGCACAAAAATTAGCCCTTTCGAGGCAGTGTACGGGCATCCACCACCCAAGTTGAGTGATTATGTTTCGGGAACGGCAGCTTTGAATACGGTGGAGGAGGAGTTGTGTAGTCGAGAAGAAATCCTCATCACCTTGCGCCACAACCTACAAAAGAGTCAAGACTCTATGAGATTTTTTGCGAATAAAGCGTGTACACTGTGAGTTCCCAGCCAGGTGAGATGGCTTATCTTAAATTGCAACCATACAGGCAACTCTCAGTAGCCCAGAGGAAAAATTTGAAGCTCTCTCCTCGTTACTACGTTCCTTTTAAGGTACTCAAAAAAATTGGGTTAGTTGCCTACAAGTTAGATCTACCCACTTCATCCCAAATCCACCCAATTGTTCATGTGTCCCTACTGAATAAGGTCACCAGTAAAAACATCACTCATTTAGCTATTCTTCTTGTAGTGAACGTAGTTGGGAAAATCATTATTGAACCTCACAAACTTCTGCGTCCAAGACTCACACCCCAGAGGCGCTACCCCATAGTTGAAGTTTTGGTTCAGTGGAACGGCCAAAAGGAGGATGACGCCACCTAGGTCCCTTACACCAAATTACTGGAAGACTTCCCAGACCTTGTGGGCAAGGTTCTCTAAGGGGAAGGGTTTGTTATGATCATGCATGAAATGTCTCTGTTTTGGGTTTACTTTTGCTGTGTGAGCTGTTTGATGTTGCAAGTAGCTATTGCATGGAAATGGGTTATTTACAGCATAGGTGGCGTGTGAAGCAAGTTTCTATTTGCATGTTTCTGTAATGGGTTGTTTTAGTACTATGATAGGTCCTATTTTACAGCCTAGTAGGTTAATTAGCAGGGTGCGTTAATATTATGGTATTAAGGAATTAATGCAGGTACGTAAACTTGTAATAGCAGTAGGTTCTAGAAGGAAGTTTCCCGAATGAGCTGTTTTTCAGAGGCAGCGTTTTGTCCATCATGCATTACCTGTTATAGGGGCATGTTTTAGTGAAAGGGCATCGGTAATGAAATATATTTTCTGGGTTATATTCGTGCTTGTTCTTTTCTCTTTTCTCTAGGGTTGCACAAGAACAAGGAGCCGCCTCTCCTTGACTGATTGGTTGAGCCCCATCTTCTTGTTTTTCTGTGTGTAGATCATATTGCATCTAACAACTACCACTGCCTCCCACCTCTAAAATCCACCATTACCGAACTACCCAAGGCTCTAGGCTTTAATTCTGTTTCCTTTTAGACATTCAATCGTTTGATTATTGGAAGGTACTTTCTAGTTTCGAATTGGGTTTTCCTGGATTTCAAAAATTGATTATTTTGTGTTCTGTTGCTATTATGGTGCCTCTGTGTTGAATGTATGAATACATAAGTTATATAAAGGTTGTTTCATGTTGATTATTGTCTTTGTTTATTGGTTGATGAGATTGGTATGGGATTGATATTATCTTGTAGTTGTTCATCAGTTTGTTTGAAGATGCCATATCTGTTTCTGTGAATTGTTGGATACCTATTTGATGTATGCAGGTATACTTGTATAGGTTTGATTGATTAATGAAGCTTGCCTTAAATCCCATGCTTTTGGTGGTTTCTTGTGCTCTATATGATGTTTTTTAATGATTACCGATCCTTATTTTATCACTTGCAGTCCTGAAATAATCAATGATGAAATTTCACTTTACGTAGTTGTGTTTAAATGTTTGTTCTTGCGATAATTTATCTAAATCTTTGTGATAAGTGTTTCATTCTTTGCATATAATGTTTGGCCACCAGTACCCAGTATTGTTTTTAGTTGTCAAAATAGGTTAATGGATGAAGCTGCAATGTAATTGCATGCTCAATCACACTTAAAGTAAATTTGGGTATATTAAAATGCTTGAGTGAGGTTAATTGTGGTGTTGGGCTTTGTATGTATGAATTAATTGTTTGGGCCTTGGATTGTGTATTTGGGATTATCAATGAGTATTAATTTAGTGATAATTGGGCCATATTTATGAGTTGTATAAGTTGTGGGCTTTGAGTTGTTTATTTGGGTTAAACATGAAGTATGGGTTTAATGAGATTGGGCCAAGGGATTGTGTGAAGTATTTGGGCTTTATGTTCATTGGATTTAAAAGTATTGTACAGGGACATAATTTTGCATGGAATATTCCGTATGTTAATTTCATAAAGAAAATTAATTATCAAATTTCAATCATACTAATTTAATAGTATGACTGGAATAATCGATCACCAATAAAAAAAGAGAACCGAGATCTCATCCATGCATGATTGTTATTAGTTCGATGCGTTATAATGTATTATTTGATCGAAATATGCCCTTTTCATGATTATGTGTGAATTATATGAATGATTTGATGTTGTTTGATTTATATGTCAATTATATGATTTAATATGTTAATATATTTGATTAGGGATTAACGATAATTTCAATATCGTTTAATATACAAAAAACTCGGTTCCAAATATTTTAATTTTGTTTTTATTTTTATTTATTTTATTTTATTCTTATTTTTTATTTTTTATTTTCATTTTTATTTTTTTATTTTATTACTTTATTTTTTAAAAAAAACATTCATATTGTATATTTTACTTGTGTATAAGAATTATATCAAAAGTCTTAACCGACAATGAAATTAATTTGGGGATTACATTGGATGCACCCTCAGAAAAATTATTGAGGTGAGAGTGTTTAATGAGAATTTGACTATTGGATGAAAGAATCTCATGAACCTCAATATTAGACTTTCAATATAATTTTATATTTCCTAAAATTATTTTATCCTATTTCAATATAGTTTTTTGTATAATTATTTTTATTTTATATACGTATTTTTGTCACAATTAATTTTTTTAAATCATTTAATGGAATAAGAAAGTTAAATTGACAACTTTTTTATAACTGACGTTGTGAGGTGCCTTACACTATCCCCATACATAACAAACTCACTTACTCATTTTTTTGGATTTTAGTAGACTAAAATATTTTTATGATGACCAATTGCTTCTATTACAATTGGTGATGATTCTTTTATTTTTATTTTATTATTTTTCTTTAAAAGTCCTTTCACAAAATTCATTGTGCCAATAGTTGTGTGAGTTTTCTTCTTTCAATAGGTTTTGCTTGGGGGTGATTGGGTTTCCACCATAAAAATCCGCAAAATTCTATATAAAAATAGCTCAAGTTCACATGGAAATTACTCACCTTACATGCAACATGTAAATTCCATTTTCTTTTCATTATTTGTCTATCAAATTATGAGCCTAACATTATTTTATTATTTTGCAGCATATACTGTAGATAATTTTACGCAGAGAATTTTATTAAATTAGTTTTTTATGCACAAAATTTTATTAAATTTATTTTTATAAAAATTATCAATGTTACAAATACATTAAACAACACAACACACAACATACAACATACATGCGACCTTATTACAACTTCACATAATAATATCCTCAGGCGGTTGTGTTGACCTATTAGATTGAACGTACATTGTAAGTCGTTGATTGTACGGTGTGACCCATTCAGATGTACATTCATATCTGTACCTAAATCATTAAAGCATTATTGGAGGCATCATATATCTATTGGCCAAAGTTAGCTGCAAATAGTGATTGTCATTAACAAATCCAATTGAGAGTACAATGTTTTCATGTTGAAGTGGTGGTATCGATCATAACGGTAACCCAACTGACAACAATACAATGTTTTTGTGCAAAATGTGTGCATAGAATTTCGTGCAAAAAGTGTGAGAATTATGTGCAAAGTGAAATTTACATGCCGCATACAAGGTGAACCATTTTCATGTGGACATGAACTATTTTTACATAGAATTTTGTTTGCAAAAAGTGGGGTACAAACCACGCGTTTTGGAGTGGAAATCTAGCACTCTTTGCTCTGGCTGCAAGACTAAGGAGAAATTGAAAGTCTTATGCTGGGAGTTTAAGTTATTTTTGGCTACTTGATTCTCATTACTTAAATCAATTTGGTGCAGTTTTTAATATAGAAGACATTGAATCTCAGTGGAAGAATTTCTCTCTCACAATTGCTAAGGGGGAACATATTGGTGTGGAAATTGGTGATATGGAAGGTTAGATTTTGGGGAGTACCGACGACAAGTTTGATCAATAAATTTTTCTTGGATCGCAACATTCATAAAGAAGTACTTGATGTCAATTTGTTTGAACAGCTTATGAAGAATTAGATGAGAAAATAGAGAAGAAAGAGATGAGAGGAGAAGTGGTTTCAGTCTTGATTAGAATTTCAAAACTATGACCTAAAAGATACAAAACAGCAAATATAAATACAAGAAGAAGGAACGGTCATATTTATGACCTTTAGAAAAAAAAGGGCCCGTTGCTATTCAGCGGTCATATAGAACAATTGGGCTAAGACACCAGATATGGACTTAAGAGAATGAAGCCCAACACTGCTAATAAGATAACTTATAATTTGGTACAAGATATAATCCATGGCCCAAAATGCAGCTGAGCCCATTAGAGTCCATAAGCCCATTAGGGCTTAATCTTCTCCTTTAGTTGCGTCTTCTTCAACGTGAGCCACATTTACTTCTCTGTTTGTGTTCTCTTCATCACGAGCCGCATTTCCTTCTCTGTCTTGAGCTTTTATCATCATTGTAACCCTTTTATCATCATCGTAACTTCTAACTTATTGATACAACTTTTTGTTTACTAATGATTATTCTCAATATTCCTGAATTTATTTTATGCGTCACAAATTTGAGATCTTTTCCCATTTTAAAACATTTATTGCTTTTGTTTGTAATATTTTCCATACAAATGTCCACTTTCTTTAAAGTGACAACCGAATTGAATTCATTAATCATTATCTCTTCATTTTGCAATACCTAAGGCATTCAACGACATTTTTTTTGTCCATATACACCCCAACAAAATAGTCTTGCCAAAAGAAAACATAGCGACATCTCTGCCATGATTCGTATCCTTCTTCCACCTCTAGTCTCCAACACTAATTTTGGGCTGATGCCGCTCTGTCCACTACGCATTTCATTAATCTTTTACCCACTATCACTCTCCAATGGGCATCCCCTCACTTTCTTCACAAAACACTCCCTGATTATTCCTATCTCTGGGTTTTTAGTTGTCTTTGTTTTCCCCTTTTAGACCCCATGTCAAACACAAACTCATGAGTCACTCTATTCCTTGTGTTTTCATTGTCTATAGTCCTCATCATTGAGGTTATCGTTGCCTTGACCCCACCTCCGGTCGAGTCTATGTTAGTCGTTAGTTTGTTTTATGGGAATTATTTTCCTTATTGTGATTTACAGGTTCGGACTCCACCACAAACTGGTCCTCTTGATATCCACTCACTCACCATTGTAGTGGCCTACCTAAATCGTATCTTCCCCATGGCCAACACCTGCTTGCCAAATACAACATACTGCAATCCCACCAGCCTTACCACCATTTGCACCTCCTCTTGAACCTTACCCAAACCCACCATCCCCTGCACCTCAAACCCATGGCTCTGACCACTCCACTGCACTGCCTGACCCTACCCCAACCCTTGACCCATCACCTGTCCCAACCACATCTGTTCAACCCATGGTCGCACGCAAACGGGCTGGCATCACCAAACCTAAAACACTAACAGATAGCATTGGCTGATATCCTCTACCCTATGCTTTACTTGCTCAAATTGAAACAACTGAACCCACTTGTTTCTCGCAAGCATCCAAATATAAAGTTTGGCGGGCGATGATTGAAGAGATAAATGCTCTTCTCCAAAACAACACTTGGAATCTTGTTCCTCGAGCTCTTAATTAGATTCCAGTTGGCTGTAAATGGGTTTTCAGAATTAAAAGAAAGTCTGATGGTTCTATCGAGCTTTACAAAGCTCACCTTGTTGCAAAGGGCTTTCATCAACACCTCGACCTCAATTATGGTGGGATTTTACTCTAGTGATCAAACCCGCCACCACTAAAATTGTTCTAAGTCTTGTAATTTGTAAGGGCTAGACTTTGCATCTACTTGATGTGAAGAATGCTTTTTTGCATGGGTACCTACAGGAAGATGTTTACATGACCTAGTTGCCTGGCTTTGTTGATCCTCCACACCCCAATCATGTGTGCCACCTCCGCAAGTGTAAAATCCCAATTTTTTTATATATATAAAAAAGAAATATAGGAGGGATTACTAAGTAAAAGATTTGGAAAAAAAACTAAAAGGTTAATGAAATGTATAATATTCTTTAGTCAAAGTTGTTTTAATTTTTAATTTTTTTTTTGAAAAGTTGGCGTGAAGGTTATCTTCACTAGCAAGTTCTTCATTTTTTTTGGTAAAGCAAAAGCAAAACAGGAAACTCTTGCTTCCCCTCTCTTTCACCCAAATACCACAAGGAAACAACCTCTTCCATCTTGATAAGTTAGACTTCCATCTTCAAGTTCTTCCATTTATAAGAATCTCAAGGTAAATATAGAAAATCTCAACTTATTTTTCGTAGATTTCCTTTTTCATATAACCAAACTTCTCTCTTGTTTTTGTTGTAGATTCTTGACACCAAAATACTAACAAAGCTTGATTCAAAGATCTTTACCTAACTTCCATTACTTTTTGGTCGTTATCGCAGAGGTGGCGGTGCTCAGACAAGCCAGAGGATATGTTATCACTGCGGGCCAACAGGACACGTCCTTAGCCAGTGCAGAATTACAGGGTCAGAGTGCTATGAGTGTGGATACGTGGGACACCATAAAATAGAATTTCCACGACTAGGGAGGACTCCACAACAGGGTGGCCGCAGGATAATAATGTTTTACCACCACCACCACCATCGGGATCTACAATTCCTGCACCCCCACTTACCACTAGACCACCTACAGGAAGGGGTAGACCACCTGCACGTCAGCAGCAGCAGCAAATTGCGGCTCCACCTAGAGTGTTTGCAATGGGTCATCAGGCAGCGTCAGAGCATCCGAACTTTATTGGAGGTACCTTTTTTATTTACAATTCATGGGCACATATTTTATTTGATTTTGGTGCTACTAGCTCGTTCCTATGATCATCATTTGCATCAACATTAGGGTTGGAGATTTCTCCTATTCGTAGGATGGTGGCGATAGATTCTCCGTTCGGTCAATTTAGCCGAATTGGAGGAATTTGCTTGGATTTTAAGTGTCGGTTCAAAGATGTTGAGTTGACCGCTAATTTGTATGTCCTTGATTTCAAGGACTATGACGTTATTTTGGGTGCGGATTGGTTGACAAAGCATCATTCAATATTACATTTTTTGGAAAAGGTAGTGAAATTACAAAAGTCCGAGGGAGTTGTGATCCAACTGAGGGGATCGAAGAGTATTCATTGTCCACACTTTTTGGATAATCTTTCTTATGCCGATTTTTGAGTAGCTAGTCTCACTACTTTCGAGTCAAGGGATGATTCATCTATATCAATACGGGTGGTAGAGGAGTATAAAGACGTATTTCTCGAGGACTTACTATCGATCTATATCAAGGTACGAATCCGATTTCAAATTCCCCCTTATCGGATGGCTCCCGCTGAGTTAATGGGAGTTAAAGACCCAATTGGAGGACTTACAGGAGAATGGATTCATTAGACCTAGTGTTTCCCCTTGGGGGTGCTCCAGTATTATTTATAAAGAAGAAAGATGGTACGATGCGAATGTGTGTCGATTACCGACAATTGAATAGGGTGACCGTGAAGAACAAGTACCCACTACCGAGGATTAATGACTTGTTTGATCAATTGAGGGGTTCACAATATTATTCGAAGAGAGATCTGGCTACCATCAATTGAGAATCCGGGATGTAGATATCCCAAAGACAGCTTTCAAGACTCGGTATCGACACTATGAGTTTTTGGTTATGCCATTTGGGTTAACCAATGCTTCAGCAGCTTTCATGAATTTAATGCAGCGAGTGTTTCAGCCTTATCTAGATCGGTTTGCTATTGTATTTATAGATGACATTCTAGTTTACTCACCTACAGAGAAGGAGCGTGAGGAGCATTTAAGGATAGTGTCGCAGACATTGAGAGAGCACCAATTATATGCTGAGTTAAGCAAATGTGTATTTTGGGAAATAGAAGTAAAATTTCTGGGGCATGTGATCACCCACGAGGGAGTTGCAATAGATCTAGCAAAGGTAGAGGCAGTGCTTGAATGGCAAAGACCGAAGAACATCTAGGAGATTCGTAGTTTCTTAGGATTGGCAGGCTATTATAGGCGTTTTATTCTTGATTTTTCACTAGTAGCCACGCCAATGACTTAACTTACTAAAAAAGGAGTTCCTTTCATATGGTCCGATAGTTGTGAAGAGGCATTCCAGGAGCTCAAGACAAGACTCACTTCCTCTCCAGTATTAGTGGTTCTAGAGAGGAATGTGGGTTATCAATTATATTGTGATACATCTAGAATTGGATTAGGCTGTGTTTTAATGCAACAGGGTGGAGTGGTAGAGTACGCGTCTCGGTTGTTGAAGCCGCAAGAGCAAAATTATCCGGTGCATAATCTTGAGTTAGCAGCTATCGTGTTTGCATTGAAGCAGTGGAGGTATTACTTATACGGAGAGAAATTTGAAGTATTCTCAGATCATAAGAGTCTTAAGTATCTCTTCACACATAAGGAACTGAATCAAAGAGAGCGTAGATGGATGGAATACCTAGAAGACTATGACTTCACCTTGCAGTATCATCCAGGCAAGGCGAATGTTGTAGCGAACGCATTGAGTAGGAAGAACCAGGTGGCCATGTTAGCATTCAAAGAGTGGGAGTTGCTAGAGACGGTTGACCAGTATGGTCTAGAATTGCAAGAGGAGGACGAGCAGATTTTCTTAGCTAGTGTTGTCACACGTCCAACATTGATGGAGAAGTTGATTGATGCTCAGAATGGAGATCCCATCTTTGACACCTTTGAAGAAGAGACTGGTTGGGTAAGAGGTGTCGATAGTGGAGTTCATTACCTGGGAAGATTAATTGTACCACAAGATGACGAGTTGTGGGAAGAAATTTTGAGAGAGGCACACCATTCCAGATTTGTTATGCATCCAGGTAGTACGAAGATGTATAAAGACTTACAGAGATAGTTCTGGTGGCGAGGTATGAAAGTGGATATAGCTAGATTTGTGGCGAGGTGCCTTACCTGTCAGCAGGTGAAGGCAGAGCATCAGATACCATCCGGACTACTTCAGCCACTTCTAGTTGCAGAGTGGAAGTAGGAGCACATTACTATGGATTTTGTCATAGGGTTGCCACGTTCTGTTTGAGGGCACGATGCAGTATGGGTTATTGTTGATCGGTTGACAAAGTTCGCGCATTATTGAACTATTAGTAAGACGGATTCGTTGATTCAGTTGTGTAATCAATACATTCGGGAGATAGTATGACTTCATGGCGTTCCAATCTCCATTGTTTTTGATAGGGACCCGCGTTTCACATCTAGGTTTTGGGGTACTCTATAGGAGGCATTGGGGACAAAACTCTACTTCAGCACCGCTTTTCATCCTCCTACAGATGGACATAGTGAGAGGACCATTCAAATACTGGAGGACATGCTTCGTTCTTGCATTCTAGATTTCGGTGGCAGTTGGGAGGATTATTTGTCGTTGGTAGAATTTGTATATAACAACTCTTACCAAAGTAGTATTGAGATGACACCATATGAAGCATTATATGGGAGACCATGTCGATCATCACTATGTTGGGCAGATGTAAGAGATACTAGTTTAGTGGGGCCAGAGTTAGTGAGAGAGACGACAGAGATAGTGAAAGTGATTCGACAACGGCTTTTGACGGCCCAGAGTTGTCAGAAATCGTATGCAGATCGAAGGAGGAAGGCGTTGGAGTTTTCGGTAGGTGATCACGTATTTTTGAAGGTGATTCCACATAGAGGAGTGCAGAGATACAGCACTAAAGGCAAGTTAGCGCCCCGATATGTCGGACCTTTTGAAATACTCGAGCGAGTGGGACCAGTTGCTTACCGACTAGCTCTTCCATTGCGAATGTCAGAGATTCATAACGTCTTCCACGTATCAATGTTGCGAAAGTATGAACCCGATCCTTCACATGTAATAGATTGGTCAGCAATCGATGTTTTAGAGGATGTGACCTATGCAGTGCAGCCACTGCGAATTCTGGATATGCGAGAGAAAGTGACAAGGTCGAGTGTCATTCCATTGGTTAGAGTATTGTGGCAACATCACGGGGTAGAGGAGTCAACGTGGGAGTTAGAGTCCGCAATAAGGGAGAAATATCATTTCCTATTGGCGTCAGTAGGTACGTATTTAAAATTTCGAGGACGAAATTTTTATTAGGAAGGGAGGATGTAAAATCCCATTTTTTTATGAAAAAAATAAAGAAATATAGGAGGGATTTCTAGGTAAAAGATTTGGAAAAAAAATTAATAGGTTAACGAAATGTATAATTTAAGGATTATTTGGTGATAAGTCCTTTATATGGACTTTATATTCCATTTAGTCTTTTTGGAAAGTTTGTAGCCCAATACATCCTCAACTATTTGAATTTTAACTCAATAAGGACAACTTTGAATTTTAACTCAATAAGGACAACTTTAAATTTTAACCTTATTTAATAACAATTTTACCCTACCCTCATTTAAACTTATCTTTATTTTTATTAGTAGGATTTTTTAGTGATAAATCCTTTATATGGACTTTATATTCCATTTAGTCTTTTCGGAAAGTTTGTAGCCCAATACATCCTCAATTATTTGAAGTTTAACTCAATAAGAACAACTTTAAATTTTATCCTTATTTAATGACAATTTTACTTTACCCTCATTTAAACATATCTTTATTTTTATTAGTATATGATTGCTCTTTATTTAGAAAATAATTATTATAATAAAATAAATATAAATACAATCCCAGAAAATTCGGATGAAATCATGTTTTTATCTATATGTTTTTAAAAATAAACTAATATTTTCACTTTTGATGAATCAAAGTGAAGAGTCGATCAACCAATTTTTTTTCTTTCTCCAAAATCAAGTGCACTAGCATGCACATAATTTACTTGAGTTAGTAACCTGTACATATGCATTAAACTTTAGTCAAAGTTGTTTTTAATTAAATTTTTTTTTGAAAAGTTGGCGTGAAGGCTTATGTTCACCAGCAAATTCTTCATTTTTTTTGGTAAAGCAAAAACAAAACAGGAAACTCTTGCTTCCCCTCTCTTTCACCACAAGGAAACAACCTCTTCCATCTTGATAAGTTAGACTTCCATCTTCAAGTTCTTCCATTTATAAGAATCTCAAGGTAAATATAGAAAATCTCAACTTATTTTTCATAGATTTCCTCTTTCATGTAACCCAACTTCTCTCTTGTTTTTGTTGTAGATTCTTGACACCATAATACTAACAAAGCTTGATTCAAAGATCTTTACCTAACTTCCATAACTTTTTGGTAAGGGATTTTAACAAATTTCAAGTATGTCAACAATTTACAAAAAAAAAATCTAGTTTTTTTAGGGAATTTATGAATTTCGAAAATTATGAATAATCTTTTTTTTGTTTGTTCTAGTAATTTAGTTAGGCTTAAGATGTGTTGAATTGTTAAGTTTATGTGTGGATTTTGAAAATTTAATGGGGATTTGCTCTTGAAGTAGAAATTGGAAATTAAAAAAAAAGATGAGATTTCCCTTAGCCTAAAATTGTTAAGTGAAGGTTAGGTTAATTTGAAAAAATATGTATTGAGGTTTTGATATTTATTTTTTTGATTAGAATGTTAGAATGTCATTTTTTTGGAGAAGTGAGGGATTGTAGAATATGGAATTTTTGAGATTTGAATATTGGAAGTTTGAACTTGGGAAAATTAAAATGAGTTTATTTTATTAAATAGGTTAGAGAATTTACTTGGAAAAAGACTTGGTTCGGCGATAGAGATTGTGCGTTGTCGACAAGAGGTAGGGATTTCTCCTTCCTCGGTTAAATTCTTCTCGTTCCTAAAATGCCTTGAAAGTTATTTTTTCGAATCTTCTGTATCGTATTAAATGTTATAAATTCATTTGGGCTACTCTTGATTGTTCCAAGAGAGCCAAACCCGTTACATGATTTGTTGTATGACCTTTTCTTTGATTGTTTTATTGAATTGGTATATATGCATTTACCCCTGAACGTGTTGAGTTCGATTGACACGTATTCGGATCTTCATGTGATGTGATTTATGTGATATAACATTTCAATGGTTTTTAATGTGCATTTGGTGGCATGATGGATCATTGGGCAAGGGCCCGGGTGGTTCCATGTTTAGGAAGGATGATTCGGGGTTGAGAATTTCATCATGATATGGATTTGGGGAAAATGGAAAGGTTCGACGGATTTACACCTTCTTCATGGATTTATCGTGCAGACCGATTTACGGTGCCGACATTTTTCTACATAGCATTTTGATGCATTCTTCACATTTCTGCCTTATTTTGATACTCTTATTTGATATCCTTACTGAGCATTCGGCTCACCCTATTTATTCTTTCCTCTTTCAAGTGAGCGATTCACTAGTACAGATCCTCCAGATCAGCAGGACGGGGCGTGACCGTGGTGGCCCGACTTAGTAGAGTCATCATGGGGTGTGCTTAGTTGTTTGTTTCATTTTATTTATGTTATGGTGAGTAGTTGGATACTTGTGTTGTTGTGGCTATTTTGGAAGGGTCAGGAGAGCACTCCGTGTGATCGAGACTCCTGTGCCATGTATATATGTATGTGAGTGTTGTAGAACCCTTGAGGGGCTTTTATTGTGAAGGGTGTATGGAGTTTGCTGGATCGGATATGGAAGTGCAATTTTTTTATTATTTTGTACAGGTTGGCATTCCTCAATTTATAGGGAGAACTGTCGAAATTTTTATTGAAATTTTATGACAGTTGTGATGAGTCTAGTGTGAGTCCGTGTCATTTGCCATTTAGCTCGCGTTCTACGGATCGGGGTGTGACAGCAAGCCTCTATATGGGCTCAAGCGGGCCCTCGTGCTTGGTTTATTCATATCAAAAATTATTTATTTTCCCTCTTGGCATCACCTACAGAGTATCGTGAAATTGACGACTTTTTTAGAGTATCTCACGCTCACATGCCCTGATTTAGGCTTTGCCGTCAACACTGCAACTCAGTTTATGCATAGTCGTCCTTGCACAGCTCACATGACAGTAGTTATTTCTTTTGTTACATAAAAGGCATCATCGATTAGGGTTTGAAGCTTACTGTTGACTTGTATCAGTTGCATCTATGTGCATACTTCGACGTTGATTGAGTCGGATGCACCTGTTAGATATATGTCCTATACAGTCAATTTATACGGTTATATTTGGAATGTATAAATAAATGGCAGATTTATGTATTTGATATTTCTATTTAATAATTATGTTAAATATGTCCGTAGATATTTGTTAGAGACCTCATTCTCAAGAGTTGAGAATATGAGTGACGAGTGATCTCTAGTATAAATATCTTAAATAAAGTTCCAGATTGTATAATTATTAATTGGACAATAATAATTCGGAAGATCAGCATACTGTTTATTTTCTATAATGATAGAGTTATGAGTTTGATACAATTTAATATGAAATATTAGAACAAACATTATGGAAGATTTATTGTTGAATAAATGCTTCGAACATGACTTGTTAAATAATGAATGACATGGAGGTTTATTTCCTTGTCAATGATTTATTATTTATTTACGATTGTGTAAATAATCCTTAGACCTGAGATGACATAGTAGTCTTGTATATGGGTGATTGAATTTTGTCAATGTTGGAAATATTTATTCATTGAAGAAATATTGACATTCGATGGATTCAATTAGTTATGTATGGAGACTTGTGTGCAGTCAACAAGGGATCCATCGCCTCGAAATAAACGAGAAGAATATCCTATGTCATCCAGATATTTATTGACATAGAAAATCATTGGCCGAGGTGAAATGATTAAATAAAAAGGTTGTTTTCATTAATTATTCATTTGTCAATAAATTATTGGATCTAACATATAATTGAGTTAGTGGATTTGACGGATATCTATGATCTTCACTCAATTAAGATATTGTACAGTGGAAGGATTTAATTACATGGTAATCATAATTAAAGGTTCATATGAAAGTATTCATCATTGATTGGGTAGTCACGATATACTGCTAGGTATCACTCGTGATTTATAAGAAATGATTAAAACTTGTTTTAATTAATATCAAAGAGTTTGATATTAGTCTTATTGTTAATCGATAATGAACCTAGAAAGTCACACATAAAAGAATCATGAAAATTTGTTTCAGCTAAGGTTATTAAGAGAACTGTGTGGATTCGATAATTTTCATGAGATGAAAATAATCGAATTATTAATTAAATAAAATTTATTGTAAACCTGATTGAATCCAATTGATTGATGAATATTGCTAGCACACATTTCATTAATTATAAGTGGATCCATTGTTTAATTAATATGTATTTATTGGCTTGAAAAGTGGTTGCCTACAGTGCCAACAATCCACAATTCAAATTCTATATATGTGTAACTTACACACATAGGAATATAATAGTTAATAAAAAAAAAGGAATTCATTTTGAATGAATTGAATGCAGATTCAGATTTCACAATTCTCGAAAAGGAAATTTTCCAATTTTGCAAAGTTTTCATTTGTGGTGTGTGACACTAAAATTGTTGTAAGACATTGGTGTGATTCGGTGGACGAACTAGAGGCTCCATACGATCAGAGTTTTATCGGCGGTATTATCAAGCACGATACAAGAGGATTTCATATGATCGGAGTACCGGATAAATTGTTGGTACAAGCAAGCTACAAAAGGTAAAATTTTTGTTACTTTCGCTGTGCGTATTTTGTATACCGAATTGCTAATAGCACCACCACTTGGCATTCCACTAGTGGCTATCTTGCATTCTTGGGATCTAATCTTGTGTCATGGACCTAAAAAAAGCAGCCAACTGTAGCCCGTTGGATTGCTGAATTTGAGTGTTCACTTCTCATGCGTGTGTTGAAATCCAATGGTTATGTTCCCTATTACATGATCTAGGCATCCCCATTCAGTTTCCAATGCAACTCTATTGTGATAAGTTAAATGTCATCTACATGGCCACCAATCCAATTCATCACGAAAATCCAGTTTGCAGGGGGTGTTAGCAATCTTGTTTCTATCAAGACTCAATTACCACAAATCAAGTCTTAGCCAACATGATTACAGGAAATATGATTAGCATAAATCATGGAGATCACAATTGTCATATATCCAAATATAGATTTGTAAATTTTTTGGCGTTACTTTATGTATGTAGAATAGAATCAAATGTACATTAGTGTATATGTATTCAAATCATATCAACAAAAGTGTGTGAATTATTCCCAAAACTCTTATATTCTTCATGAGACCGCTGTATTTTCGTAGCAAAGGTTGTGGGCTCTTTGTTCCTTTGAAGATTAAGCACTTTTCTGTGGTGTGCCCATTTCTTTCTTAATGGGTCATTACATATGCAATCTCTTTTTGCAACGATTGATTGGCTTTTGTGGTAAACATTGGAAGGCGAGGGACGTGGTTCAAATGAGATCGTTATTTCGGCTAAGATTATGGCTTCTGAGTATAGAGAGGATCTGCAAATTCGATCACTTGGGGTAGAATCTACATTTTCAAGAGGGACAGATTTGCAGATACGGCCCACCTGATGATTCAAGAAAAAGACATTTTGCCACCAATTATCATGCGTGCATTTAAGTGTATCAAGCCTATAAATAGACAATTTTCTTTTTGAGTTAGAGCACAGACAAAAATGCACATCGCGAGAAAGGGTTTAGGGTATGTCGTGTAAGAGAGAAAATAGAGAGCTTCGGTTCTCTATTATTCAAGGCTCCAGCCCAGGTAAGTCAAATGTGTCCTTGTAATGCTTTTACTGGATTCAACTCAACATATATATATATATATATATATATATATCTATTCTCTCCGTTTAAAAATAACTTTCGTTTAAGGTTTTTGCACAAGAATTAAAGAATTTACTAAATAGCTCTAATATTAACAAAAAATAAATTTATTGGACTGAAATACTTTTATTAAAAGGATGAAAAATTAATTAATTTGTGCATTTATAATTATGCCTTGGGTTTATAAAGAGACAAGATATTATAAAGCAAAATGAATTCTTTAAACGACAGTTATTTTATGAATTCTTAAAACGAGAGTTATCTTAAAACAGAGGTAGTATCAGTCAACTCTCTTGATTTCAGTGTCATTGTAAGCTAGTTCAGCTTCACTTAATTTCTTGGTAATTGCGTATGAAGATTGAAAATCAAATTATCAATTGTTAATGAATTTGTTTGGCAGGTTGATTTTCATATGGAGGAACAAGCTATAAGTTCTACTTCAAGGGATGATTGGATGATCGAAGTTTTAATAGGGCTCCTGGAAACACCTCCGATATCTCCAGGTTAGAGCATTTGCAAAGTTCCGAGAAACCTTCAATCAGTAAATAAAGATGCTTACACTCCTCACATTGTCTCAATTGGACCAATCCACCATGAAGACAAGGAGTTATTGCCTATGGAGGATCACAAACAGCGGTACCTATTCGCCCTCTTCAACAATACGGAAGAACCTGAATTAGCGCTCAAGTTTTATCACGATGTCATCACAAGATTGGATAAAAGGGTCCGCTGTTGCTATGCAGAACCAATCCCTTATGATAAAAGCAAGCTTGCGAAAATCTTATTACATGATGCAGATTTTTTGCTTGAGCTTTTCTTCAGATGTAAATCACGAATGTCAGAAAACTATCCCATGTTCACGACTGCTTGGATGATCGCGATGCTGCAGCGTGACATGATGCTTCTGGAGAATCGGATTCCTTTCTTTGTTCTAGAATCTCTGTTTTAGTATATAACAGATAATGCTAAAGTTGATAGTCTATCACTCGAAAAGCTTGATTTTCAATTTTTCAAGGACAAATTGAAAATCAGCGAAGAATCATTTCACGCAAAATGCATGGGGAGGTTCGGGACCTTGAGTATGAACGTGAGATGCGGTTCCGCAATCTGATACCACCAAGATCAAGAGAGGACAACCACTTGCTTCACTTGTTGTACAAGTGTTATCTTCCTCCAAACCAAAATCATGTAGATTTAAGCAACAAAAATTGGGAAAGCATACATTGTGCAACATCACTCTATCAGGCTGGTGTAAAGTTTCGAAAGAATACAACAGATGACTCGTTCGACTTCCAATTCGACAATGGCATTTTCAAAATTCCACAACTGGTCATTGACGACTCTACCGATTCAATCTTTAGGAACCTTGTTGCCTTCGAGCAATCTCGATGTGACAGTAAACATTATATTACATCATACGTCATTCTCATGGATTGGCTGATCGAAACAACAAATGATGTCAACCTACTCCAACACAAGCGGATCATTGAGAATAAATTGGGTGGTGGAGGTGATGTTGAATATATCTTTAACAATATTGGCAAGCAAATAGTTGTGAAAGACTTCTATTATGCAGGATTATGCAGTAAAATTAATGCATATGCTAAGTCTCATTGGCATCGCTATAAAGTTGCATTGAGATGTGACTACTTCAAAAATCCATGGAGTATTACGTCCTGCATGGCTGCCGTAATACTTCTTGTTCTTACTTTCTTGCAGACCCAGTATTCTCTACTTTCTTTTTACAAAAAGTCTAATTAGATACTTTGTTCTTCAAATTAATACTTGTGGTTTCTTCGTGTTGAATAATCACATGTTCAAAAGTCTTAGAATTGTTTTAATTTGTATGCTTATGATCATTTCCTTTATCAAAATTATGTTGTACTGAGAAGAGCACAGGGATGTATTGGTTGACTTGCATTGGGTTGACTCTACTTAAGTCTTAATTAGTGTTTATGCTTACTTTAAATTCTAATGATTATGCTCAACGCTTTTATGCTAAAAGCATTGCTTGTTCCATGGCCCCATGTTTGGGCCATTAAAAAAATGACAGCAAAATTTACATGTTTCACATGAATATTTGCAATCTCTTGAGCCAGTAAAATTATCATTGTTTGATAAGTAGCGCGGCCCCGGTCCATTGAATAAATAATTAAATATCAATCAAGGCCAAGAGTGAACAAGACGTCAACAATTGTGTGTCTTCTCACCTGTTGCAGAAATATCACATAGTTTGAATTGGGTTCTATATTGTGGTTTAAATTGAGGGTTCCTTCAACTCCTTAATAGGCCTTTTAGGGAGTTGGATTAAGGGCCCAATAAGTTTAATATGGTATCGGAGCTGCTCACTGGAACGAACAGAGCCAAACTTAAGAATTTGTCTTCGAAAAGCATGACGAATAAAATGACAATCAATGTCAATATGTTTTGTGTCTTATGTGTTTGATCATGAGATGAAGCTAGCTCATCATTAAATATCTATTGCTATGAGAATTTTTATGCACTGAGTAATGAATGAATTTTGGTATGGGAAAGAATTATTGGCATATTTGAATTATGTCTCTGTCAATTGCTCTGCTCGATTCCATTTCAAGTGGTTAAAGGAAATGCCGATGATGAACTCAACTCTGTTTAAATCAATTTAACCAAGATCTTTCAAAGTTTTCCTCTTCTCCCTTTTCCTTTCTGCAGCAATCAAATTGTATTTTGGGACCAGTCCATCCAAGATTCATGAATCATGGTCTTCCAATTGGTTTGGCATAGTGGTCCACCCAAAGAATATTTATCAAACTGCTTTCAACCGCATATCATATACTACAAATGATTCTTGAGAACAGCTTTTTAGGTAGGTTGGAGTTTTAGCAGATTTTTTTCCTAATAAATTTTCTGACCATGATTTTGAAGTAGTTATTTTAAATCTCAATCTGCGCTAGGCCGCTAGCTAAGCATGAAGTTGACCACAAATCATACCCAGTGGTTGTCAAAACTTAAGGTTAGTTTATTTTGTCTCTCAAATTTTGCTGGATGAGCTATTTGAGCAAAAGGGTGAGGTTGCCAAACCCGTATTGGAGGAACTTGAGAAGGTACATTGGATAGCTTACTGAAGAGGTGTAAATCCACATAATTCCTCATATCTTTTGATGATATTTTACCTACATCCTACCAACTAGTCCGACCACTTGATACGTCATCTAGGTTGATCATCTTTTTTGACGTCATCAAAGACATTTATGGAAAATTGAGAGTTCAAGAATGAATGAGTAAAATCCCAACCTCGATAACAGTGCACAAAATAACTAGTTGCCTATAGCGTCAAGTCTCACTTCTTGATAACCTATACCAATATCATATCGGTTAATAAACAATCAAAATTCCTAATTATTCCAAATTACAATTTTATTAAATTTACCAAAATATCACTAGTCCATCTTTATCAACAGTCATCTCTGATCAATGAGTTTAATTTAGTCAACCTATTCAAATTAATACATATTTATGTAAACATATATGTACTAAAAGTTATTTACTATCATTATTATTATTATTTATTTAAAATAATCAATCGATATTCAATCCTTCAATTTACTCTAATTTTAAATTTTAATACTTTTAGGCTATGCTTGGTACGAGAGTTGAGAGCGGTTGGGAGGGGTTGGGAGGTGTTGGGTTGGGAGAGATTCATAAAAGTGAACCCTTACTTGAATTTGGGGGTGTTGGAAGGGGTTTTGTGAGTGAACATCTCCCAACACTTCATTTTCGGGGGTTGGGAAATGGGGGGTTGGGAGAGATTTGTGAACCCCTCCGAACACTTTGAAGTGTTCGCGCCAAGCAAGGATTCGGAAGGGTTCGCGACACCTCTTCAAAGCAAGGCCTTAGCATTTTGGAAACTAGTTAAAGAAATCATTTTAGTCTTCTAACGACCTAAAAATGATTGTGCTTTATCAATTTTTAAGTTTTGAAAACGATTATCCTTTTAAAATTTGAATATCATAGTAATCCATTTTAATTGTTAAAATTATGTATTTATTAAACCCCTTTCCATAATCAATGAGTAGTGCTAAATAGCCCAACTTTTTATAGCCCAACATTAACCCAAGTCTACATGGCATGCTTTGTAAGCATATGACATAAAAAATTAAAATTTTAAAAATTAAATATCTCATTTGAAAATCTCACAGCACATTTTTTTTTCTTAAACGAAAATTTAAAGCACTTTCTCTTAAAATACATATTAGATTTCGAAAAAAAAAATTACATATTCAGAATCAGCAAGTAAAGATACATCCAACAAGATCCATCATTGATAAGTTTTATGCAATCATTTTTAATTACATTGTTTTTTTTATACTAATATGTGAATTACTTAGGTTCCAGTATTTATTTATGGGTACTGATATGGGCTCGTATATCGATTTTTATATTGTAACCTAAACAATAAGTGTTAAACCCTAAAGGGAACAAATTTACTAAACCCTAACGGGCTCATGTATTAGATTTTCATGTTGTAACCTAAATAATAAGTGTTATAAACCTCAAAGGGAACATATTCGCTAAACCCTAACGGGCTCGTATATCAGATTTTCATGCTGTAACCTAAAAAGCTCGGATTCGCTACTAAAATCCTAAATGTCTCACGTGCTAAACTCTACGGTCCTAACTACTAAATCTTAATGGGTTCGGGTACCCAACATAATTTCAATAAAAATGCAAAAAATAACGAATATATATTCTACTATCATATTGTAATAAAATTTCAACTCAAATAGACAGTTTACACATAATATATATGAATTACATTGTTTTTAAAAACAATGTAATTGAAAAAACGAAATAAAAACTATTGACAATGAGTCTTATTAGAAAGATTTTTACGCGCTGAATTCGAATATGTAATTTTTTTCGAAATCTAGCATATATTTTGAGAGATAAAACATTTTAAAATTTCATTTATAAAAAAAATAAATAAAAACTAATTTTTAAAAAAGTCCAACATGACATACCGTGTAGACTTGAGTTAAGTTATGTTACAAAAAAAGTTGGGTTGTACATCATTTTCCATAACGAAAACAAGTCTTTCAATACAACTTTTTCACTTTCTATATATTCTCTTCTTATCGCTTTACAAATATCAAGTGTATACATTTTTCAATAAATTTTTTTATTTTTCTTTACTACAAAACATATTTTTCAATATAATTTTTTTACATATTCTCTTTCTTATCTCTCTGCACACTTCAAAATTTTTCATGTCGCTACTCTTAAACGCTACTGTACTTGCTCTAAGCAGAGCCACAAATAATGAAGTTAATCACAGCTATTAAATAAATGTCAGAAAATAATTAAAAAAATTAATTTTAAGTTGAACTCTAAGCAGAGCCACAAATAATGAAGTTAATCGCAGCTATTAAATAAATGCCAGAAAATAATTAAAAAAATTAATTTTAAGTTGAAAATTAGAAATAATTTTTTTGTATTTTAATTTAGGATAAAGGGTACAGAGCCCCCTAAAGTATGACCTAATTGAAAAAAAACTCCCAAATTATGAAAAACTGGATATAACCCCCCAGACGTTTGTTGACCGTCTGAGATGACGGTCAACCCACACGTTTAGCTCCTTTTTAAAGGGTAAAAGGTACAGAGCCCCCTAAAGTATGACCTAATTGAAAAAAACCATCAAATTATGAAAAACAGGATATAACCACCCAGTTAGCCACCAGGTTCGTGGTTGATGTGTAAAACAAGAAGAATTGGGAGTGGTTCTTGGAGTTATTGTTCAACGACATTGGAAATAACAAGACTTGGACCTTCATTTCAGACCAACAAAAGGAATTGACTTGCAAAATATATGTTTTCATTGATCATATTCTATCATATTTTGTTGATCATAGAGAGACATAGGCTTTATCACAGGTTGTTGATCCTACACCAAGCAGCCCATCATTGGTTGCACCTCCACAGATTCATCATGTCAGTCCACCTCCAGGCAGTCCGCCACCAGGTTCACCTCCACATATTCATCTTCACAGTCCACCAGAGAATACTGCACCCTTATTCATGCCAACACCAACAATGGGACATGAAGTAATTCTAGATGTATTTTGGACATGTTGTATGCTGACTTTGACTGTTAGTTTAATCTCACTGTTATTGTCATTGTCAATACACCCCTATAGTTTAGTCTAATAGCATTTATCCCCCTATAATATAGACAGTTATTCTTGTAGCTTAATCACATTTACGCAAGTTGACCGTCATCTCAGACGGTCAACAAACGTCTAAGAGAGTTATATCCAATTTTTCATAATTTGGGAGTTTTTTTTTCAATTAAGCTATACTTTAGGGGCTTTGTACCCTTTACCTTTTAATTTATACCCTTTACCTTTTAATTTATGAAAGCGTAGTATAACATATGGCGCCCATTTAGTCAAAGTCTCCCTCCACCAGCGTGTTTAATTAGGAGAGAGAAGGCAGGTTAACTTGGCGCCTATTTAGTCAAAAGTCAGTCTTCCTCTGTCAGTGTCTTTAATTAAAGTATGGAATATTATGCAGACTCTCATGGGTTATTCAATATGCACTGAAAGAGATAACCGTGGATTTTCGATTTTCCATGCCATAAAAAAATAAAAATAAAAATTTCTTATAAAGTCAACCAGTTGCGTCTTTCTATTAAATCACTCTTCCATCAAATTTTAGGTTACCTTTTTATACTAAAAAATCCACACATAGATTTGGATGTATGATGTATATCAGACACAATGCGTATAAATATATATATGAGGAGCAAGAGTGAGGGGTGGCGGGTAATGGTAACATGCATGTTAAGGGTGATTAATTGTCCATAATTAATGTTAGGATCCTTTTAACATGTGTCCAAATGACATATGTTAAGAAATTGTACAGTCAATGAGAGTTGAGATAATTGATTCATGCACAATTTTAAACTATACAAAAAGTCATATCAAAACTAAATATTCCATTTTTATTAACCACTACATTTCCTTATCATGTGTCCAACATTAAAAAAAATCCTTAATGTTATGCTCCGTTTGTTTGGAGGAAAATCAACATCTCATGGAAAATATATCTTAAATAAAAAAAATTCATGGAAAAACCACTAATTTCTAGTGTTTGGAAAAAAAATTACTAATATTTTTCATTGTTTGGTAAAATTCTAGACCGTTAGATGTAAACTCAAAACAAATAATTTTTCATTTATGATTAAATTGATTTTTGTTTTGAAAACAAAAGAAATATCGTTGGATTGTAAAACTGATCAAAGTATAATTACAATTTTTTTATAAAAAATTTTGGACCCCAAAGTTAGAACCTCATTTTAACTTCATTTTAGGACCTCAATTTTAATATATATATATATATTGTATCTTTTATATATATGTAGTATTATGTATAAAAAATATAATTTTAATTTAGTTCATTGTTGTTGTCATGTATACATTGAAAAAAAAATTCTTAATGATATTTTAATGCTATGAGGAAAATAACTTCCCAGAGAGTATAAGGGAAGTTATTTTCCATCTTAAAACTCTTATTATGAGTTGAGTTATTATAAATTTTATTTGACTGATTTTATTTTATTTTCTCCAAACATTACAAAATTAGGAAAACATTTTCAAGAAGTTGATTTTCCTCCAAACAAACGGAGCATTATTATTGGTGCATCGTACAGGTACAAACACTAATTAAAAACTAAAATGGAATGTAAGAATGGCCAAATCAGCAATGATAGTGATCCAAAAATAGCATCTCAAATGTACCAAGTATGGTCGATTTACTTTATTTTTAACATTAATGCAAGAGATCCACGCAAATTATTCAATCGACACAAGAAGACATTTGAGAGATAAAAAAATTGGATTTCTCAAATAATTTTTGTGGCCAAATAGAGGACAAGTTAGTCTATTAGGGCCCTTGAAGGTGAAATTACGTCCACCCCACTAGATGCGTCTTCCCTAAAATAGCGTCGTTTTGCACACCCAATCATCAACACAACTCGCGGGCTTATTGGTGAACAGGAATGGGTCCTTTGTAGTGCTGGCTTCAACTCAACATATTTATTAGTCAACTTCCTTGATTTCAGTACCAGTGGAAGCTAGTTTCAGCTTCACTTTCGTGATAATTGTGTCTGAAAATTGAAGATCAAATTATCAATTGTTAACGAATTTGTTTGGCAATTGGTTGATTTTTAATATGGAGGAACAAGCTAATTTTTTCCGTCCAGTGGAGATAATAAAGGCGGATTGGATGTTCGACGTTATGAAGGAGCTCAAGGAAACAACTCAAATATCTCCAGGCTGGAGCATCTGCAAAGTTCTGAGAAACCTTCGATCGGTAAAGGAAGATGCTTACACTCCTCACCTTGTCTCAATTGGACCAATCCACCATAAAGACAAAAGGTTATTGCCTATGGAGGATCACAAACGGCGGTACCTACACTCCCTCTTCAACCGTACGCAATATCCTGCATCAATTCTCGAGGATTGTTGCATTACCATCTCAGGTCTTGATGCAGATGTCCGCGCTTGCTATGTAGAACCAATCCCTTATGATAATAGCAAGCTTGCGAAAATCTTATTACATGATGCAAGTTTTTTACTTGAGCTTTTCTTCAGATACTATCAATGGGATTCGAGAATATTTCAAAACGATCCCATATTCAGGACTTCTTGGATGACATTGGATCTGCGGCGTGACTTGGCACTTTTGGAGAATCAGATTCCTTTCTTTGTTCTAGAATCTTAGTTTAAGCATATAGCACCGCATGCTGCAGCTGGTTTTCCAGCGCTCAATGAGCTTGCTCTTCAATTTTTCAAGTGTAAATTGAATATCAGCGAAGAAGCATTCGGCACAAAATATAAGGAGAAGGGCAACCACTTGCTTCACTTGTTGTACAACTGTTATCTTCCTCCAGAACCATATCCTGCAGATTCAATGGAAGAGTGGGAAATCATACACTGTGCAACATCACTCTATCAGGCTGGTGTAAAGTTTCAAAAGAATTCTCAGGAAAAAGACTTGTTGGACTTTAAATTCGACAATGGCAAATTCAAAATTCCACAGCTGCTCATTGAAGACTCTACTGATTCACTCCTTAGGAACCTCGTTGCTTTCGAGCAATCTCGACCTGCTGACAGTAAACATTATGTTACATCATACATCATTCTCATGGATAGTCTGATCGATACAACAAATGATGTGGACTTACTCCAACGGAAGGGAATCATTCAGAATAATTTGGGTGGTGGAAGTGATGTTGCATACTTCTTTAACAATATCAGCAAGCAAATAGTTTTGAAAGACTTCTATTTTGCAGGATTTTCAATCAAATTAATGCATATGATAAGTCCCATCGACATAGTTATCGCGCTGCATTAAGACGCCAATGCTTCAAAATACGTGACTACTTCAAAATTCCATGGAGTACTACGTCCTTCGTGGCTGCCGTTACACTTCTTGTTCTTACTTTCTTGCAGACCCTGTATTCCTTACTTTCTTATTATAACCAAAAGTCTTAGAACTTGTTTTGCATTTTGTTCTGGAAATACGTACTTGTGGTTTGTTCTTGTGGAATGATTACATGTTCGAAAGTCTTAAGAATGTTTAATTTGTGATTTCCTTTATCGAAATTTTGTTGTAATAAGAAGATAAGAGTGATGAAGGTAGAATCACTGGAACTACCATTTTGAGGCTTCTAGTTGTTAGATCTAGTTAGGAATATATGATTTTAAATGACTAACAGGTCATCAAATTATTCTTAATTTCTCCTAGTTAGGAATATATGATTTTAAATGACTAACAAGTCATCAAATTATTCTTAATTTCTCCAAATCTAATCTAATCTAATCTAATACTATCTAATATCTAATCTATAACTCTTATAATATGGAAGGCACTCCAGTGTATTTGTGGGCGAGTTGCGACTATTATGAGACTCTCGAGTGTGGTTAAGTATGAGTGGGGACCACTCCATTACTTTGTTGTTGGTGCAGGACCACTCCATTACTCTTTGTTAAACTGAAATTTTGGGAGTCCACGTTGTGGCACATATGTTAGCTATTCAAAGACACCTGTGAGGTGAAAGAGACACGTATCTGTGTGTTGTTTATAATATGGAAGGCACTCCAGTGTATTTGTGGGCGAGTTGCGACTATTATGAGACTCTCGAGTGTGGTTAAGTATGAGTGGGGACCACTCCATTACTTTGTTGTTGGTGCGGGACCACTCCATTACTCTTTGTTAAACTGAAATTTTGGGAGTCCACGTTGTGGCACATATGTTAGCTATTCAAAGACACCTGTGAGGTGAAAGAGACACGTATCTGTGTGTTGTCTTTGTAAAACGTAGCAGGAAGGGACAGCTGTTTTTATTTTGCATGTCTACTTCTCGGTGAGGTTGCTTTGGGAGAGTTTGTTTTACTGACTGATTTTGTGGTGTGCTTTAGGAGCTGTATTCTATTTTGGCAACTATGAGGTTAGTCTTCTTATTTGTAACTTTTTTTTTGTTTCTTTTTCTTGAGTGTTATGGGAGAGTTTGTTTTACTGACTGATTTTGTGGTGTGCTTTAGGAGCTGAATTCTATTTTGGCAACTGTGAGGTTAGTCTTCTTATTTGTAACTTTTTTTCAAATGTTATGTATCTTCATTGTTTGTCATTTGCTTTTTTTTTCTTGGTGTCTGCTATATTTGTTTGTTAGTGAATAGTAAATGGTGAGGGGTATGTGTTTCATGCTATAATTAGAGATTTAAAATTTGAAATTCAATTTTTTGCCTTGAGCTTTTGTCAAAAGCTGTTTAAATTGGATGTGCAGAGGTCAATCGCTGTGAGTTCTCCCATAATCTCATGCAAGTAAAGACATCATAAACGAGAGAATAAATAGGTTACATAACGAAACATAATTGGATCGTTTACTCGCTTAGTAACACATTCTGTAGGTAATAATTGTAGGACTTTTGGCAGTGTAGCCATGATGAAATTTTATGTGGTCAACAAGAGTCTCAGACTGCAAAAGTTTTCAAAAATTAATAAGTAATAACCATAAGTTGATATTACAAGTGAAGTCTAATCACCCCACAACTCCTTACGTTCACAAAGCAAATAATCCAACTCGTGTGGAGTAAATATTTGTAATAAAGAGATGTCAAAGACCCGGTCATTGAATCACCCCACAACTCCCTACGTCCACAAAGCAAATAATCCAACTCATGTGGAGTAAATATTTGTAATAAAGAGATGTCAAAGACTCGGTCATTGTGCAGAAAAACAAATGACCAATTTTGACAACCTGATTTTGACCAATTTTTGATTAATTTTTATTCAAGAAAATATTGTTGGTTGTGTATTCATGTGCCTATTGTTTTGTGGTATTGATTGTTTCCTATGATTGTATTCTTTACAATGTATTAGGATGGAAATTGGTGAAAGTAGCAAGACTTCTAGAGCTAAGCGTAAACAATTAATGAGAACTCGTGTTGCAAAAAGGAGATTGGTATCTGAAATAGATGTATCGCTTGAGAAGGACACTGAGAGTGATTTATACTTGGATCGTAGATTACCAGAACTTACGTGTCAATTTTGTGGTGCAATTTTCTGGAGTTCAGAGCGTGTTAAATCAAATTCCTCTCGAAGGCCACTTTACACTACATGCTGTAGAGCTGGCAAGATCAATCCTCCCTTACTAAAACCTACACCTTTAGTGCTTGACAAATTGTTGGATTCTCAAGGATCAACAAGAACTAAGATATTCCAAAAAAATATACGGACTTACAACTCGATGTTTGCCATTACTTCTCTTGGTGGAAAGATTGATCGTACTATTAATGAAACTTCAGGTCCTTATATTTTCAAATTGGGTGGGCAGAATTATCATCGTATTGGATCCTTGCTTCCTATGGATGGAGAACCTCCAGAATTTGCTCAGTTATATATCTATGATACTGAGCATGAATTATTAAATCGAATGGCTGTTGTTGGTTCAGTTGAGAATGATTTAATAGATGAACAAATAGTTAGAGATTTGACTTATATGATTGATGAATTCAATGAAGTTGCTAAGGTCTTTCGAATGGCGAGGGATAGGTTTCAACATAGTGACACGAGGCTTATCAAATTGCGCTTATGTGCAAAGAGGAGTATGGATGGTGTTCAGTACAATCCACCTACTGCCTCGGAAATCGCTGGTTTGATAGTAGGGGATTTTGGCCAAGGTTCTGAACATAGGGATATCATCGTTGAAGATAGGGTTGAAGGCTTAAAGCGTATTGATGAGTCACATCCAAGTTTTATGGCAATGCAATACCCAATTCTATTTCCATATGGTGAGGATGGATATTGTAGAGGTATGAAATATAAGGATAGCATATGTGCTAAAGCAACAAAGAGGACATGCATAACTATGAGAGAATATTATGCATATGGATTGCAGCAAAAACATAATGAGTGATTAACATTAATCAGAGGGGGGAGACTTCTCCAGCAGTACATAGTTGATGCATTCTCTTGTGTTGAGGAGCAGAGGTTGAATTACATTCAATTTAATCAAAAAAAACTTAGGGCTGAAAAATATAAAAGAGTTTGTGATTCTTTTGCGATGGGGAATGTTGATGGAAGTGTTGTTGGCAAAAGAATTGTGTTGCCATCTACTTTTACTGGAGGACCACGTTACATGATCAAAAACTACCATGATGCAATGGCTATATGCAAGCATTATGGCTACCCTGATTTTTTTATCACTTTCACATGTAATTCTCAATGGCCAGAAATTGCAGCTACACTACAACTTATTCCAGGACAGAAGATTGAAGATAGGCCTGATATTGTTACGAGGGTTTTTAAGATGATAGATGACCATTTTTTAACTGATATACGATCTGGAAAATATGTTGGAGAAGTCATCGCGGTCATTTATACAATTGAATTTCAAAAATATGGCTTGCCACATATGCATATGGTAGTTTGGTGTCATCCAACCAATAAGTGTGAAACACCTACTGATATAGATAAATTAATATCAGCAGAAATTCCAGATCAATCAATGCAGCCAATGCTCTTTACAGCTGTGAAAAAATTTATGATTCATGGCCCTTGTGGAGTGCATATATAGGCCATCATCTCCCTGTATGTCTGATGGTATCTGTACAAAACACTTCCCAAAATTATTTCAAGATGAGACAACTATTGATGCAAACGGTTTTGCAATTTATAGACGTCGACTTACTAACATGACAATTATAAAAGATGGACATCTTCTTGACAACACATTTGTTGTTCCATACAACAAAGATTTATTGCTTCGTTACCAAGCGCATGTTAATGTGGAGTGGTGTAACAAATCCAGATCGATCAAATATCTCTTCAAGTATATTAACAAAGGACCAGATAGGACCAGGGCTGTATTGGAGACTAATGTTCATGAAATTTCACCACATGGGAAACAAGTTACATATCCGATAGTTGACGAAGTATCTCAATATGCTGATTGCAGATATTTGGCATCATATGAATCAATTTGGCGACTTTTTGAGTTTCACATCCATTTCAAATATCCATCGGTTGAACGATTGCCTATTCATCTTCCTTTTATGCAAAACATTTATTATGATGACGATAGAAGTTTGAGGAGTATAATTCATCAACCAAATATTGAGAAAACTATGTTTACTGAGTGGATTACTACAAATGCTAGACATGGTTGTGCAAGAAATCTTAGCTATGCATTGTTTCCTTCGAAGTGGGTTTGAAATTCAAAAGACAAGGAATGGACAAAGAGGCAAAGAGGTCATGCTATTGGTCGAATGTCATATATCAACCCAAGCTCAGGTGAATTGTATTAACTTCGGATGTTGTTAAATGTGCAAAAGGGACCAAGAATTTATGTCGAGATTTGAACTGTGAATGGTGTGATCTATTCAACTTTCCAATGTGCATGTATGGCACTTGGTTTATTGGGTGATGACAAAGAGTGGCATGAGGCATTAGATGAAGCATGTATATATGCAACATCAAGTCAACTAAGACAACTGTTTGTTACACTAATTCTCTTTTGTCAAGTCACCGAGCCTGTCAAATTATGGGAAAGCCATTGGAGGGATTTCCAAGATGACATTTTATATCGTCTACGAAACCAACTTCATTTCCAAATATGAATCTTTCAGAGAATGAGTTGAGAAACTACATTCTATTTGAGCTTGAAATGTTATTTAACAGATCTGGTAGCTCTTTGGCTGAATTTGGGCTGCCAATGCCACATGGACATCTATTGGATGAATTAAATAATCGACTTCTGAGAGAAGAGCTCAATTATGACATTGACAAATTGAAACATGAGTATGATAGTCTTAGAGAACAGTTGAATGAAGAACAAAATGTGGTTTATGATGTTATTGTTGACAAGGTTTTGAATAAAAAAGGCGGAGTACATTTTGTTTATGAGCATGGAGGCACTGGCAAGAAATTTTTATACCAAACTATTATTTCCAAAATAAGGTCTACTGGTAGGATTGTCCTTGCTGCTGCTTCTTCTGGAATAGCATCATTACTTCTTCCTGGAGGTCGTACTGCACATTCAAGATTTAAAATTCCTATAGAGCTTGATGAATGATCTACATGTCATATTAAAAAAGGAACTCAACTTGCAAGATTGATAGCAAAGGCAAGTTTAATTGTTTGGGATGAAGCTCTCATGTCACACAAGCATTGTTTTGAAGCTCTTGATAGAACATTGCAAGCTGATGGCTTGTGCAATGGAACAAGGTTATTAATTACTCAGCTTGGTGATAAAGTAATTCAGGCAAAAGTACTTACTGGCAGCCATATGGGAAACACTGTGTGCATTCCTCGAATAATTATGGATGGAAAAGATCTGAGGTATCCTTTTGTTTTGAGGAAAAGACAATTTCCCATCAAATTGTGCTATGCCATGACTATTAACAAAAGCCAAGGACAAACTTTGAAAAAAGTAGGCTTATATTTGCCCAAGCCTATTTTCACTCACGGGCAGCTCTATGTTGCTATTTCACGAGTGACTTCGTACAATGACTTGAAAATTATTACAGAAAATCATGCTGATAGCACAAAGGGATGTACAAAAAATATTGTTTATCGTGAAATTTTTGACGAACTATCTTCAGGTTATCAAAAATCTTCTTTTTCCATATTTTTGTTATGAATTCTATTTTGCCAATTCACGTTTTATCATCAGTCTTTAAAAAAAAATCTAATATGTGCGTTGTCTTATTTATGCAGAATAGAAGTCAACATATATGGAGTACAACTACATATCTGAGCTAGAAATTCCTAACCAAGAATGGAAAATCAAGGCCAGAATTGCACGGTTATGGGATTCAATAAATCACAATGAGAACAATTTGCTCATGAGTGTTGATGCGTACATTGTCGATGAAAGGGTAATAATCACTTGTGTAATTTTTTTGGTATGCTTGCTTGTGTATTTTCTATTATTCAAGTGTTGTAGGTTTATTGAATTTTCTCATAATTTTCATTATTTTGAAGGGTGATACCATACTTGCAACAATGAGACCTAAAAATGCTGATTACTTCAAAGCTATACTTGATGAGCAAGATATCTATTACATCAGTAATTTCTTGGTGTTTCCAATCAGAAATACATATCGCCCTTCACCTAATCAATATATGCTAAAATTTGACAAGAAGACAAAGTTTCAGAAGACAGCTGAAGGAAGCAACATATTTCCTCCAGATAGATTCTATTTCATAAATCATCTTGAAATGGATGCTAGAATTCGAAATAAAGTTCATCTTATAGGTATGGATGGTGATCATAGACTGTAATCAACCCAATATGCATATTGATGACTAATGAATGTATATGTTATCTGCAGATATGATGGGGCATGTATTTAAGTGTGGTCTGCTGGAGGATGTATTCAGTGGTGATAGGGTAATAAAAATGAGAAAATTAGAATTTGAAGATGGAATGTAAGTACTTAGAAATTGAAATTATGAGCAGTACTTTGTCATATTTTGTTACAATAACTCTTTATGATATCTTGGTGATTTTTTGGTTTTGAAGGAACAACGTCATACGAGTCACTCTTTGGGGTGATCTTTCAATGAAATTCAATGAGCAGAAAGTAATTGAACAAACTAGCGAAAGACCGGTGATCATAATTTGTGTAGGGATGTTGATTACAGTATTTAGAGGTGAGTATAATTTGCAATGGTCATCAACTGTTGTGTAGTTTAAAGTACAAAGTTATCTTCAAGAAATTATATTTTTTATCACATTTTGCATCAGTGGAGAAAATATTAAGTACCACATCAGCATCAAAGATATATCTTGATCTAAAGATCCCAGAAGTTGAACTACTAAGGAACAAGTATGTTACTATTTGATTGTTATTCTATTATATTCTATGTTTTGAGTGACTGATAAAAAAAGAAATCTACAGCTTAATTCACCCAAGAACTTTTGAAATGATACCAAGGAGTGAGATGCGGTTCAAGAATCGTGATGTTGACATGAATAACAACAAGAGGACAATTGCCGAATTACTTTTACTAGACATGCAAGTTGATTGTGAGTTTTTCTCCCTTTCCTACTCATGAAGTTACTTTCACCTCTTATAAATCATTTTACAATAAAGATGCCCATTTTTGTTTCCAATAACAATACAAAAAATTCACATGTAAAGCAAAAATCAAAAGTATTGATGTTTCTGATGGCTGGTGGTATCCTTCTTGCCCAATATGTACAACTAAAAAATTGGCATGATGAAAATATATGTTCGCAGTGCAGTCAAATAAAGCAATCAACAATCCCATGGTAAGTCATGTATCAAAATCATCAGACTATTTATTATACAATTCAATATGAGAAAAACTATTAACAATTTTTTGTGCATGATTCAATGAATTAGCTACATACTCAATGCTACTGTGGAAGATGGAACTGGAAATGCACTTTTCAAATATATGTTCGCAGTGCAGTCAAATAAAACAATCACCAATCCCATGGTAAGTCATGTATCAAAATCATCAGACTATTTATTATAAATTCAATATGAGAAAATCTATTAACCATTTTTTGTGTGTGATTCAATGAATTAGCTACATACTCAATGCTACTGTGGAAGATGGAACTGGAAATGCACTTTTCACAATATTTGCCAAAGAAGCTGAAAAGATGATTGGTGTATCAGCATCTACTATGGTCTCAATGAAAGATTCAGATCGATTTGAACTCCCTCAGATGATAAAGGATGTGTTTCCAATCTATCGTGTCTTCCAAGTATCAATCAACCTCAATAATAGAAAGATGAAGTCATTATGTTTCAAAGTGTTGAACATATTGGATGATGTCAAAGGCACACAATTGCAATCAAAGCCAGTGCTCCAAAGTTCTTCAATGAGTGATGTTGTTCCTACAGGTCTTTCACAGGAGTCAATCGTGTCAAGCAATCTTGGAATTGATCAACATGTTCAACTTGAATCAAATAACCCACAGCTAGTTGAGCGCAAATTGAAATTAGTTGTCCATAAAAAAAATAGTAACCAGGTAGTGTTAGAAGATTCTGAGGCATCAATTTCAGATGATGAGCTTATATCTTCTTCCTTGCAACGTCATATCTCAAGGAAAAAAAGGTTATCAACTTTCTTCTTACATGGTTGATGATTAATGGAATTACAATTTCTCTACATGCGAAACTCATAACTGGTTGTTATCAACGCAGAGAAATATTAAGCATACAGGAACTAGAGCAAAGTGTTGTCAAACGAAAGAAGTCAAATTCTTCTGGTAAGAGGAAAGGGAAGAAGATACCCAGGTAATTAGTACAAGAATGGGACAGAATGTCTAAGCTCAGACTTAAAATATGGATAAATATCTATGCAATGTTTTGCTGCCGAGTACTGGGACTTTCTTTTGGAGGTAGCCTCTAATTTTGTTCAAAAAAAGTCCATGTTAAGCTCTTTTGTGCAAAGTATACCTTACGTTTAATAGATAAAATAGCAGACTACTTGCTTGCAAATATAACTTTGGAAGCTCAGACTTAAAACATGGATAAATTTTTTTTTCTCCCTTCTTGCTGCTACTTCTTTTATTTTCTTCTTGTTGTCACTTTGCTACCAACAAAATCAAGAGTATTTGACAGCTAGATTCACTTCTCCTATACGGTATCCTCCGCATTTCTCACCTACTACTTTGTTGCTGAGAATGAAGCCTTGGATTTGATAAAAGCCATATATCTAGAACCACCAAATCCAACCATCTGCTTCCAACACGAAAAAATAATGAGGTAGTTACCAACAACACTACAAAACAACAGCCAAATCAATATTTCTACCAAACTTTATTATTTAAATATTTCTTATTTTTTATCCTATTGTGTCCATATCTTTCTATATTTGAACCCAAAAAAGACATAATTAACACGTGAAATCCAAAACTTACCTCCCACTTTCCTTCAGAGATAGTACAAGTATTAATTTTAGCAGCTATTCTTGGTGAAAACTTCCTGACAACTGGAGATGAACTCAATTCACAGTCACTCTTACTTCTCTGCAATCCAAGAGAACAAATAAACAAACAAGATGGCTAGAAATCACAACAATACAACCATGCTATTTATTATAAAAACCTTTAACGGCCTTCCGATATCATAGTATTCATGGCTAGAATCGTCTAATTCTTCTATGTCATAATCAGCAAGCTCTGAACTTCCAATATCATCAACAACATTATTTTCACTGCTACTAATCTCAATGATCTGCATGACAAATAGTTCAAACAAACAAATTATCAATAAATTTGGCACAAAACATTTCTAAAAAATAAGAGAATACACATTCATTATTACCTCATTGACATCAGGCATGACATAAAATGCATCTCCAGCAGCATGCCTCTTAGGAGCAAACGATTCTCCAACATCACGATTATCAACAAAAAAAAACTCATTGCCCTAAACCATATAACGGACATGTGTTATTCATACAGTCAACATAAAACTTTTGCAATCACAACAACAATAACAGAACCCAAAAAAATTACCTGCAAGTCTCCATGCTCAAGATTTGTTGAATTGGCACCCAATATTGGAGACACAACATATAAATCAATTTTGCCATCCATTGCACCAAGACATGCCATACTCACAAAATCATAGTGATTCTTTACATCATACAATTGATAGCGCATCTCATCATCATTTCTCAAACATTTCAATGACACAATTTCAACATTCAAGTAGAGTACATTTTGAAGAACATCTGAGCAATATTCATTGCGCCACATATGCAATTCAACATCTTTAAGCAAATATATTGAGCCACCAATATAATCTTCATAACAAGGCCCAAAGTATCCGCCATAGTGAATAGTTATCGTGAATGTATCATCATCGGCCATACTAGATTAATCACCAAAAATGTACATCAGCACTACATCAATGACAACGCTATAAGACATTATATGTCATGCATGCACAATTAACTAACAACAATGAAAGTAAGATTTAACAAATATAAATCAACAAAGTACATGTACAAAACAAAATGCAGACATAATACTTGCACTTTTCAACCTACTACTGATGCTTGCATTATCATAGAAAAAAAAATAACAAACGTCTTTGGAAATTACTTTCTCTAGAACGGAGAAGATTGAGAGACCAAACCCAAATGGGAAGAGATGCTCACCTTTTTTTGGCCAAGGAAACAATTGAGAACTTTGAGCTCAAGACAAAAAAAAACACCATAGAAATACACCAGCCATAATGGCAAACAAAAAATAAATGAAGTAGTCACTAGATTAGACGGGAACTTGAGAGAAGCAAACCAGCAAGAATACACACAAAACTGCCACCGAATTTCAACAGAACAACAAATGTCCCATAAACAAAGTTATAGACAAAACCAACCATCCAGATGTCAAAAAGACTGAATTTCAAATTTTAAATCTCTAATTATAGCATGAAACACATACCCCTCACCATTTACTATTCACTAACAAACAAATATAGCAGACAGCAAGAAAACAAAAAAAAGAGTTAAAAATAAGAAGACTAACCTCACAGTTGAAAATTAAAAAAAAGAAGCAAAAATTGATGAAAAGCCAGATGAAAAAAAGAGCAAATGAAAAACAACGAAGATGCAGAACATAAAAAAAATTAGTTAAAAATAAGAAGACTAACCTCGCAATTCCAAAATAGAATCCAGCTCATAAAACACACCACAAAATCAGTCAATAAAACAAACTTTCCAATAACACTCGAGAAAAGGAAGGAAAAATTGATCAAGGCCAGATGAAACATTCGAAGAAGAAAAGCATAATCATAAGACCAAAAAAATTATGCAAACCCATCAAACAAAACAATTCACTTACACCACCATCACAATCAAACACAATAAAGAGAAGAGTCACATGCAAAAACCAAAAGTAGAAAATACAATATATTACTCATACCTTGACCGACACAAGAAGTTCTCTCCAAGGAAGCAAACCACAACTATGAGCTTGGTACCAAAAAACACCATAGAAATACACCAGCCATAATGGCAGACAAAAAATAATGAAATAGTCGTTGGATTAGATTGGCATTTAAGAGAAGCAAATTGGCAAGAATACACGTACAAAACATCCACCAAATTGAACCACTGCAAATGCCTCTAGATGTCAATAATAGCAGAGCACAAACACCACCATCACAGCAGACATAAAACCGCCCAAAAAAAACTCAAAACAATGTGCGATTTCATTTGCTCTGATCACTGAGTGGGAGGCTTTAATTGACAAACTGGGAAGGTCTCTCTTCTTCCTAATGGAGATGTCGGGAGTGACACATAACTCTCGGGATTTCTTAGGCTGAGCTGTCTCGATATTCATATCGTCACAATCTCCTTCAAGATCTGCAAGACCATAGAAAAGAACCACTTCAAGCACATACAGATAAAGAAGAAACCGAGAGAGACGGATTTGGATTTGTAAGAAAGTACGCCGTTGACTATGCTAAATTTCAATTAGTAACTGTGCCCTGCAAAAACTCATCCTCACTCTACAAGTATGTGGGCCAAGAAGAATATCTTTTGGGCCACTAAACAAAAAACAAAAAACATGTTATTAGGCCCAAAAAAAAACAATAATAACCCAAAACATTAATCCATATAAAATAATGAACAAAAACAAAAAAAGAGCAAGAACCCGCCGTGAAGCGCGGGTTCCTTGCTAGTACTATCTAATCTAATATAATACACACACTCACACATTCCTATAAATTCCGTGGATTTGCAGCCTTCCTCTGGCGAATCTGGCAAGTCCAGCTACAGTTCTGCGACCGGTATTGGCGACTGGGAATGCAAAACGACGTCGTTCTCCTCCCAAGTGTACCCTCCGTGTCGTTCATTCACACTCTGCCCTCTCCTGTTGAAGCACCGCCTCTACGATGCGAGTATTCCCAATCGCGCAAGTGGTTTCCAATATCGATAAGTTTGATTTGCTTTCCCTGGTGTCAGAGCACAGCAATAAGGTCTCTTTTCGATTTTCGGAGTCTCTCCTGTGATTGTCTACGGGTGTATGCCGGAGGTGTGCGTTGATCGTTATTTTCCTGTTGACGTTTCTTGCTATTTCGTTCTGCATCCATTTTTAATGCTGGAATAGATTTGGATACAAATTAAGAGGACTTTTCATTGTGTTCAATCTCATTTTATTTAAATGCAGGTACTTTGATCTGCAACTAACATTATGAGGAAGGTCATCTTCTACGCATAAGGTGACGATTTATATGTGATTCTTACCATTTCATAAACAAGTTATAAATTCTGCCCTCCTTAATTTGCTTCAACTATAGTATGCTGTATCTCTTTTGTGTCTAATTAAACTATATCATTAGCCTTAATGTATGTTGCTATTACATAAACCATCATGTCAAATTGATCTAAGATATCTTACTTTTGTGGTTTACAATTCCATCCTTCACACAACTAAATTGTTTAATCCATCTCACTTTCTATTCTCTTTTTCTTTCATATAGTTACTCATCAATGAACATTTCAGGGGTTCTTTTCCAAAATCTGGGAATCTTCTCCGTATAAGATGATGCATTTTTGACAAAATTATGAATTCTTAATTACACTACCTCCTCAATATATTCAACCTGTATGGACCATGTCAGATTCTGTTAATTTGATCATCTCTTAGGATTTGTAAATGAGCAATGGTATAGCATCTCCGTGGAATTCCCAATAGTACTTCATTTGCTTTTCATTGTTGTTTTAATGTTGCTTTTCATTTGTTGAGGTGTGAGAAGATGAACCGACTCCACTGGGACAGATCTTGAGTAGTGATATGGGGCAGGCTATCAAAAGGAACCAAGGGATTGGAGTTAACTTTCCATGCAACCTTATTACTTAACCAATTGATGCATGTAGGTGAAGGAGACACATACAATCAAGGAAACAAAATAAATAAGATACATGGATAAAAAACATAGATTGGCGGGACTGTTCCTTCCTCACCAGAAGCTGGCTGTTTCCTTCTCCCCAAACCCATCTGGATGTGGCTACTTTCATAAGAAAGAAAATGTTATAGCTCATTATGCCTTCCTTCCCGTCTTCACTTTTGCTTCTTTGTTTCTTCGTTTGTTCTGATGTCATAGAGATGGAAGGAAAATGAGATGTTCCTAATCATTTTGAAAACAAAATATAGCTGATCCCAAACAAAACATGTGAAACGCCCGTAAAATGACCCCTAGCTTGCTTGCATATTTAATTTGCATAAGCAATATATTTATTTCAGTTTTACCAAAAACTGCCCCGGCGTGAAGCCGGGCACTACCCTAGTGACTTCTATAATTATAAGATTGAAGCCAGGCCAGACAATCATGAACATAATTCTGCATGGCTGGGCTACTCTGCTTTTGAAGTTCACTCTGATTTCAATTCATAATTAACTCGTTCAAGAATATGTCAATTGTTTAATAAAAGACTATTTAATAAAGGACTGAATAATGAATGCTTATGCACGTGATGACGGGCCTTTCGTTTTGTGGTGGAATAATTCACCAAATGAATGCTGCCAAACAGCAGCATATCATATCCCATCCAGGGGTGGCAAAATCGCCCCGCCCTGACCCACCTCGATTGTTGCTGGGGCGGGGACGAATTTTGCCCCGATGACGGGGCGAGGATGGGTTTTGATGTTTCCCAACCCCGACCCGCCCCGATGCCCCGTTCTGATGCCCCGCCCCGAAATACACTATATATATATATCATATATGTTTATATAAACATAGTATATTTTGTATCATGTTCATGTTAGGTTCTTTATCAAAAATGAAGTCAAAGGATCAAGTAATAATTCAAAGTGTTCTTGAAGACATTGATGATGAAGAGCAAGAAAGTGGAGTAACTCTCCTTGGATAGTTGGGTTTTAGGTATGATTTTAGACTTTTAGTATTTTTTGATCCTCTTTCATATATGTAAATTGTATAGTTATTATTTTTTATATATATGTACTGCATATTTTTTTATTCCTACTTTTCTTTTTCTCAATTTTTTCCAAAAAAAAAACAAAAAAATAAAATTCGGGGCGGGGTAAAAAATCTATCCCAAAGGGCGGGGCGGGGACGGGGCAGCCAAATTCCGGCCCCGATCCGCCCCGTTGCCATGCCTAATTCCATCCTGAAGGAAGTCGAGGATACAGCAGCATATCCCATACCTACCATAACCAAAGGCATGGCAAAGAGCCAAAGTCCTGTCATTACCAGAATTGGCATATGAATTGACTATCCTTGAAATACAAGATATATGCATTGCATCATGCTCTCAAAGCAATAAGTGATGGTTCTAGTAGTCATCTACACATCTCCATTATTCAAACAATGGCATGGAAAACTTTGTAGAGAAAAATGGAAGGACGCACACAGATCCAAAATATAGCACCGATTCATACCTTGAAGAGTCTTAAATGGGAGGCATCTACGTCTGTAATACAAAAGCCAAATGTATGCACTTCTTTCTACTGTCCTTCCTCCTCCCAAATATCACAAAGAAACCGAGCATCTACGAAGCACGGACATGATAGTGCACGAATATGCTGACACGATAATTCTCAAAATTTTAGGGACACGACATGTCAAAGATACAGCAAATAAATAAATAATAAATTTATTTAAATTTATTTCATATAAATATCCAACTACAAATCAGGTAGGCTCAGGCTTGGATTTTGTCTTTTCAGTCTCGATGTTATACCCAATTTTGGTCTGAATCAAAAAATCCAAAACACAAATTACAAACTTTAAGATGAACCCCTATTTAACCCATTTGATCAAACCTCTAGCCTTAAGATAAAGCCAAGTAAGTGACTTAAAAGTCCAAGTATTAGTCTAAAGAATTGACCAGGACCCATCCTCAGCTCAAATAAATCAAGAGAAGCCCGGCCCAATAACCTTTCCCCAACCATAGTGATAGAGGAGACGCCAAGGGAGAAAAAGGAAAGGAGGCGCCAAAATGGAAAGGAAGGAGATGGGAAGAATCAGGGAAAGTAGGATGCCGGTAGATAAGGAAGAAGATATGCTCGAGTTAATTGAGGGAAGAAATCGGAGGAGAATCGAGGAAAAAGGTAAGAAATGAAGCAAGAATGGAAAGAGAGAATTAGAGGGATTTGGGGGTTGATTTTCGGAGCAGTTGAAGGGATTGTGATGAGGAGAGATTTCGGGAAGAGATTACAGAGGAGTCTTTCTAGTTGCTCTCTGCTTTGAATTCCAGCGTACTGTCAAAATCCTTTCTTGATCAAACCACTCGATCACACCATCTCCACATCAATCTTACTTCTATTCTGTGCTCACTGTACCCTCTCTGTTACCAGGAACTTTCGAAAAACATCCATTGCCTTCCCTTCGAACTACTAATCCGTAACATTCCTTTGTCCCTGACTATCCCATCCCAACCTACCTGGGCACATCAATATTCCGAGCCATTATCACCCAATGTCTCTTACCGTTTAAATTTTCAGTTCCATTGGCGTTGATAAAAGAGGTCAAGCCGTGTTCCATAACTGAAGTGCAGGTATATTTTTTTTCAATATGGTACAGATTAATGCAATAATTGGAAAACTTTGAGTGTTCTGTCATGCCATGATTTCGAAATTCTTGAATGTTCTATTGACAATTTGATAGTTGGATTCGTTGGATACCTGTGCCTATTCTGAAAAATTGGAGATGCAAGTTGTCTAAATTATCGCTCTTTGTTATGCAACCCTAATATTTTGAAATCCTTAGATGTATTATGGATGAGTTGTCTTGTTGACAAGTGTGTCCAGCTGCCATTTCTTGATTGGAGGATCATTAACTGGTTAGCATTAACATCAGTGTGGTGGGAGGCTAACAACCACCTTAACAGGTATTTGAAATTTGGAATGCAAGGCGCTAGCATGTTCCCTTGGTACCAAGAAGTCTTGTAGGATTTTAAGAAGTCTTAGGTGTAGTTGTAGTTAGTATGTGTAGTTGTAGTTAGGTGTTACAACTAAAAGATGATGACATGTACATCCCATAATTAGAATAGTTTCTACAAAATTTAATAAGTCCATTTCTTTCCCTATGCGACTTTTCAGCGTACAAAAATCATCTTCTCCTCTATATTTTGGATCACCATCGGACCCCTCCAGTGCACCATTTTTGGGGCATCAATAATTTTTGAAAAAATATGAATAAATGATAAACATGTAGTGTACATTTTAATGATTTTAACGTTATAATTTTTTTTTGAAACAAAAATCAGAATCATCGTGAAAAATGTGTGACAATTCTAAACTTTCTGATTTAGAATACATTCAATTTTAAATCACTATGATTCTGATTTTTGTTCTGAACAAAAAAATACCGTTAGGATTGTTATGATGTACACTTTTCCCTTTTTTTCTTATATTTTTTTTAAAAAATTTAGTGCCCCAATTGAGGGGTCCGGTGGTTTTAATCCACTCGACCTACCCCAATCCCTATATTTTCTGAGGTGTTAAATTGTTTGTTTATTTGCAATATTTATGGCTTTCATTGTTTCTGGGGTGTCCTGGATAGGGAACCGTAATTAATGGTTCGTTCATTATTTTCATATGAAATTCAGATGGGGTAGGTTATGATTTTACAATTTTACATGCAAAAAATTAAGTAAAAAACACCATCAAATTAAGTGGTTAGATTGATCATTTCGTCTTGATTGTCCATTGCTTTGCATAATCTTTCCAGGAACTGCTTCCTACTTTCTTTTGCTCGACTGACTTTAGAGTTTTTAATATATTTAATGCCTACGTATATCATTCTTAATTGATGTGTTATTGGTCTATTTCAGTCATTTTAGATGGGAGGTAAAGATGTATTTATTCAACAAAAAAAAAATTAATGGTGAATCTTCACGAGTTCTACTCCGGACTGGACGCCGTACCCTCCATTCCAATGCATGACACGTGAAACTTGACCACAAATGATTTTCTATTTTTTATCATGGAAATGAAATGACAAATACTGTGACTAATTACATACAGGGGTAGTAGTACAAATTAATATATAAATAAAATTTATATATTTTATAAATCAATTTTACATTTTTTATACAACTATTTTAACACTTTTAATGATATTAACATATTTCTACATTTTTATATAATTATTATAAATATTTCAACGTATTTTATATAAATATGACACTAATTTATAATAATATTTACACATGTCAATCTTTTGTATATAAGTATTACAAATATTATTAATATTATTAAAATATTTCAGACCGTTTTTATATAAATATTAAAAATATTTTTAGTAGTGTTACATATTTCAGCATTTTTATATAAATATTAAAAATATTTTTAGTAATGTTACATATTTCAACATTTTTTATATAAATATTGAAAATATTTTTAATAATATTAAAATACTCCATGCCTTTTTAATATAATTATTACAAATTACAAATATTTTTGTAATGTTAATATATTTCAACATTTTTTATATAAATATTTCAAAAATGAAATAAAGTTTTTTTAGATGAAGAGTATTTTGGCCATTTGCTGAAATATAAGGGATAGTTTGAATATTTTACCTAAAATATTGCTCAAAATGATCTTTTTGTACCACTTCAAAAATGCATAAAAATATTAAATTATATGCTGATTTATTAATTGTTGTTTGATTACACTCCCTCCATCCTGTAAAGATAGTCTCACTTTTCTTTTTTATCTGTCGCAAATTATAATCCAATTTCGCTTTTTAGAATACAATTAATTAATTAATTAATTTCCTAAAAGACTCCTATTTAATGCTTGATATATATTGGCTGACAAAATCATTATTGCAGGACTATTCATAGCACACGCATAAAGGGTTTATCATTAGTTAATGGTATATTAGGTAGTATATAAGTAAAATTTAATGTTCTTATTGTATTAATTAGATTTTCTTAATCTGTGTGAAAAAAGAAGTGAGAATATTTTTATGGAGACCGTTTCGCGTCCCACCCCACTTTTTAACCGTTTGATCATTATAATAGACCTTAGCCATTAAATTAAATTACCTTCAATAATATGAATTGACTTTATTTTTTAAATAAAATTAATATGAAATCCATATTATACCCTCAACGTAGTCAACGCGAAAAACTAACTCTAAAGTCAACTCTGACCCCCTTTGTCTTCCTCTATTAGGATTCCATGTCTCTCTGCTTCGTTCTCCTCTCTCTCTGATTTTCATGCTCTAGATATCCAGAATCTAGAATCTAAACAACCGTTCAAAGCATGATCACCATTCTTTTTCCGGTTTTACTAGGTATCCCAACTACAAGTATCCCAAATCATCCCAAACTGACGTGGCATCCACATTGGCAATATGAGTCATCAGTTTTGAGTTTTCAAAAATTCAAAAACACTGCAACAGCTTTAGTCAAATCAACAATGGGGAATTGTGCTATTACAGTCTAGCCGTGCAGTTAGTTTAACCATAGTAAGAAGTCAAGTTCCCAAAATTGAAAATCTGGTGGAGCTCTGAAAAACCCAAAGAAAACCTCTGGAAGCTACTTCGTTCCAGTGGAATAACCATTTCGAGTGCGATCGAAGCTCCGTCTGGTGAAAATTGAAGGTTATTACATCTCCAGCTTGGCATTCTCGCACATCTGTCATTTCCCGACAATGTAAGTAAACAAATGTGTATTATCCACTTTTTATTACAACAAAATTTCCCCAATATTTACAGAAAATTTCCCTAATTTGTTTATGAAATAACAAAGATATACGTTATTACTATTCAAAGTTTTAACAAAGTTGGAACCTTTTCGTCAATAAAGTTTAGTAATGTGATTAGTAACCTCTAAAACGGTGATATCCGACTAATTTTTTTGTATCACATAGGTTTACTGAGATAGGACATTGTGTAGTTAGATTGCATTTTTTAATGTATTTTGTGTATTCTCGAATTTGTGTGAACTGGATTACACTATAATTTTGCGATTGTGATGGCGGATTTCCTTGTAGCATTGTTTTTGCTTTTAGTGAAGTTGCAGTATTGTGCTATTACATTGGATATTTACACTGTAATAATGATTTGTAATATTATTTTTACTTGTTATTACTTTTTGAAAGTAATGCCTTTGATTCCGGTGGTGTAATCGCTAATAACGACCATGTATTGGTTTTTCACAATGATTAGCCATTTCGAATTTATCTGCTATTGTTGGAGAAAGTACTACTTTTAATCACACTTACATGACGATTAATAATAGGAATGTTTTATGAGCTGATGCATTGTGATAATGATATATGGCAATCACTTTTTGATGTTGTTATTATTGTGTAATGTAGATGGTGAAGGGGAAATCATCACATTCCAAAGGTAGTGGCAGCAAACTAGTGCAGGTGCGCAAAGACTCTTTGAAAAATGTGCAATTTATGTTCTTGTAAAATTATGTTATAACATCAGTTTGTAGTCATAGGAGTTTGAGTTATTCTTATGTGACAATGTCTTGTTACACTGGGCTGGCAATTTTTTTTTCATGGTTTGGTCTTTGGTATATATAATATGTTATTGGTCTTTATCACAATGTAATAGACCATTTGTTTAGCAATAATAGGAATGTTTTATGAGCTGATGTAGTGTGATAATCCTATATGGCAATGAGTGATTGACAATGTTGGGAACTTTAATCACATTGAACTTTTTGGGCTTCCTATCTCTTTATAACAATTGGTTATCAAAGTTAGTTGGCACCTGCGATTATCTATCATTTGAATTTTTTTTGTTCCAATGTGTTATTGCAGTGCCTGATTATATCATATGACATTGCCATTGGAAGCTTATTATGACAGTGGATTATTTATACATGACATGGTGATTATCAATAGCTTATGTTAAAAATTGTGATTTGTAAAAGAAGTGTTTTGATAATGTGATTTGCATATTGACACTGTGTTTTTAAACATTATATAATTATCAGAGTTGGTTAACAACTGTGATTAGCAATCATTTGAATTTTTATGTGCTAATGTAGTATTAAAGTGTATGATTATATTTTGTGACATTGCGATGACATAGTATGCGAATCTATGCATTATGCACATATTCCTGTGGTTAAATTACTGTGAAATGGTTCTATGGCATTGAAATTCTTACTATGACATCGTGTTAATTATATATGACAGTGCGACTAACAAATGAATTATGTTAATATTGTGTTAAATGATAACAGAGTTTTAATATTTTAGTTGAATTTGTTTTTTTTTTATCTGGTTGGGTAATGTTTATATGTAATTATAACTATGGCTATAAAAGAAATGTGACATTGGTTTGTTTTATTGTGAAGTTGAGTTTGCATGATATGACATTGGATTTTTATTATAATTTTCTATTGCATTATCTCAATTAGTCTAGACAATGTATCTATGCATTTGGGCATGTTTATGTGGTTTTGGTAGGTTCAAAATGTTGAAATTACGCTGAGTTTTTTTTAATAAAAAAGACACATTTGAATTTTCATTTATGATAGTGTGTTCAAACAGAACAATGTATTTTATTTGAATGTATTATGTGCTAAACAATTGTTAGTGCATGCATGAGGATTTAGTGTTATGCTCCAGTGGTGACATGACATTGGAATATAATGTTGTTGTCTGGGTTATTTTGCATTGCAATGATGTCATTTACATTATGGATTGACATGAGTATTAATATTTATTACATTGAGATTTGGATTTATATTGGGATTTATGATGCAAACAATGGATATTGTATTTTCATTTAATATTTTTTCGGTGTTATGTGGTGTTATTATAGTCTGTCATATGGTGTCATTACAGTGGCCATGTCCATTCAATCTTAAATGACATTCTCTATATGATTATTACACTTTATAAGATTTGGTGCAATGTAATTAACCAGATACCCCATTGTTTTTGAATACAGAGTGGATTGTGCCATCATATGTATGTACATCATGGACTATATATTCAACCATAGAAAAATCCTCAACAAACTCAAACAAGATGAGTTATTCAAGTACCGGGCATATTTGTTATGTCAATTCCTAAACGGCAAAAATTCTGTGTGGGGTGTGCGGCTTTGATATGTTAGTCATTTATCTAGTATTTTGTAATCTAAGCCCACCATATATGGTGGATAGAATTGACTAGAATATTTTGTGGACAATGTTGACGTTCATTTGTAGATGCGATCTTTGCACAGACATGTATGATACTTATTGCAATAATTTGATATGCTCATATTAATCTTGTCATTTCACTTATGAACAAAATAAAAACACACATGGAAGAGGTGGATGCTCAATGTAATTAAATTAATTTACAATGTGTTTTACTTATGTAAACAATGTAATATTGGATTCACAATATAATTAGCCTATTGCTTAGGATATTTGGCCAACCATTTAATTTAATTGAGTACTGCCCCATAAAAAATAGTAATGATCATATGCTATCATGAAGAACCACAAAAATTCATGCAACCTTGAAAACATTGTCAATTATAATAATTACTATGAAATTTTTTACTTACGTTGTTCTCACTTGTGGAGATATTTATTACATTGTTAGGACATATTTTCATATAACAAAACTGCACAAATATTATCAATAATTATTTATTACATGATTCTTTATTACATTGTGCCTATTCTTTTTATTTATTTATTTATGAATTACTTGCTATGCAGTGTTTTTGACATTGTTTGCCTTGGTTATTGAGTAATTTGGTTGTCGTTAGAATTAGATCGTGACATACAATGACTAATACATTATAACAGATAGTGCCTAATATATTGTTGTTAAGTCTTATAACATTCCCAGAAAAAAAAAATTGTGATATGACAAACATATATTGATTAACAACTTATATCACAAAAAAAAGTCAGATAAGTCAGGTGTTTATAACATTGTCAAGAAATATATCAAGAACACAATGCAATAATTACATTGTCTTAACATATTGCAGACGTTTATTACATTGTGAAGACATCACCGAGTATGCATAAGAGAAAAAAACAATGGAAATAGACGTGAAAATATGAACATCATTGAGCTATAAAACTTGCCCAAATTTAGGAAAATATGATAAAAACAAATACAACAAGATTTATCAAGTTATATACAGATTTGTAATTACATTATAAGTTCAGGACAATGTATTTAGTTCCAGAATACTCAAAATCCTGTAATAAACGATTTTAAAAGCAAAAATCTTCTAATGAACAATTTTATTAATGAATCCTCAAACAACTCATCAATTGACTCAAACAACATCTTCGGTATAGGAACATCAGATCCAGCAGGCTCAACAAACTCATATACACTCACAACAGGTTCTATCAAATTCAGCATTGTCCCACTGCATACATAAAGTAACTGACAAACATATATTTCAAAAAATAATGATAAGTACATACACATTAAAATGCCCTAAAAAAATGTTCATGGATCTAACTACCTTGAACTATATAGTGCATTACATTATTACACTGTCTAATAACATTGTAACAACTTCCCATCATTTACACTGACACTAAATGTCTTCCATATAGTTCCAGCTATGAGCACAATAACAAATGCAATGGAGCTAATCTTAAAAACAAAGCCAAATTTCCATTATTACACTATCAAATTATTGCCATACAATTTCATTTATGAACACAAATAACAAAATGCAATACAGGTTATCTTAAAAACAATGACTAATTATCATTATTACACTACCATATTATTACATTAGCAAACACTCAAAAATCTGATGTGTTGTTCATACAAAAAAAAAAGCTAAACAAAAAACTCCATGAATACAACTCCATGGAGAAAAATCGCACAAAATAGAATACCACACTCTGAAATCAACTAGATCTATAAAAAAAAAATTAGAAAAAGCCCAATCCATACAAAAAAGAAAACTTAAACATTAACAAGACATTATCAAACCATAACTTACCTTAACGACCACGATGACCCTGTTCTTCCTCTAGATTGTTCCATAAATAGCACAAAAACAAAGAAGCTGTAGACGGTAAGAGAAGAAGAAGGTACAAAACCAAGATAGATGTAGTAACCATGGTCAAAAGTAAGGTTAAGACATAAGTGGAGAGAGAAGCGGGAATTCAGTTTTTTTAGGTGGGAATTGCTAATTTCCATAAAGAGATTGTCCTTGACTTTTCTTGTCAAAATCTATGTGGCATGATGACATGTCATGCCACATAGATTAGGGATGTTTTGGGATGAATAGTTTTGGGATGATTAGCATTTTCCTTCTTTTTCTTCTTCCTCGAATCGACATAACAAAACAGCTCACCCAAACAGATCATGCGGACCTTTTTCTGGCAACACCAGATTCCGTTGGAGAACGGTGTCGAAGGAGACACAGGTACGAACCTCGCATCTTTCTACTAACATTAAAATTTTCAATTTTCGTGGTCTATTTCAAAGTTGTTGTCTGATTTGATTTGCTTCTGTGCCATGCGTACAACAATACTAAACTGCATGTCTTTTGTATTATGTTTAAAATCAATTTGGTAGGGATGTAACCTCAGGGGATTCCCATCTTCTGAATCCCGAGGTTCTTTTCACTTTTTCACACGCTGATTGAGTTAAAGACAGGCGACTGGCTAGCAACGTGTTCTACTGATTCTGTTATTTTTGTGTTTAGGATACCATAATTAGTGGGCAATTGAACTAGTGCACAAGGTTGTTCTTGTTAAAAGGAGTTATTTTTATGGTTTCGAAGCTCATAAGTTTAAAAGATGTTACTATTTAAGAGAATGATTATCCAAATATCTGTATATTTTGTTGCAGTTGTTTGAACAGGATTGAATTAAATGAGGACCAGGAAACCAAACATCGTATACTCAGACGATTCCGATGCACAAGATTCTCCACGACCAATGGTGAGTCAAAACATTATATTCTATTGCTTTAATTAATCTACTGCTTATCTACTATGATCTAGTGATTTTTGATTTTGGAACAGTCCCCTTTAGTGGAAGGTTACTGTTTACATTATGACCTTTTTTTTTTGGAGATTATCCTTGATGCTATTCTTCATATGAAATGATAAAATAACAACACTCAATTTAATTATTTAATGCTTATGTAGCTTAATGATAAATGAAGGTTATTGTTTTAAATACAGCAATAAGGTACTGTTACTGTTTTGAACAATTGCCAATGTTACTGTTTTAAGAAAATTGCATATTATTACTTCACAACTATTTTGAATCGACAACATTTTAAAAAATGTAACGTATACCAATTGACTAACACTAAAAACAAAACAGTAACACTAATTGATAATGTAAAGTAACAAAAATTGTTGGTGTTACTGCTGTTTCAAAATTGAAACATTCGCAATAGGCAAACTTAATGTTTTTAGAAAATTACTCGACACTACATCCCAAATATTTTGAAGAATTAGCAATAACTGTTAATGTTACTGTCTGTTATAAATTTAAACAGTAAACTTGTGCTCCAAAAATTTATCCAGATTGTGATCCATAAGAACACTAGGAAGGGAAGTCTTTGATTTTCGGGGTTTCCTATGGATCATAGTCTGGTAAATTAAAGAAGACGAAGAGATTTTCAGCTGGCAAATGAAACAGTTTCTCTTCTGACCAATGATATTGTTTGATATTATGAACATTTTTTTTGGAGGTACTCGAGGCTATTATTCTTCAGTGGAAGCATTATTAACAATGACACAGTAAGCTTTTATTGAAGGTTACTGTTTCATAAGGATGACCTTTTCTTTTTGGAGGCTCTGTTCTTGAAAATCTCTCACCTTCATAGATTTATCTAAATTGTAACCTTTAACAACCTGGAAAGAGCTTTACTTCTCAAGGTTACTGTTTCATAGTATGACATTTTCTTCTTTAGAGGTTATTTTAGTTGTATTTAGGGAATTTAGAGGTCCCCTTTTGTGGAGGGTTACTGTTTACATTATGACCTTTTCTTTTTGGAGATTATCCTTGCTAATATTCTTCATATGAAATGATAATTAAAATAACAACACTCAATTTAATTAATTAATGTTTATGTAGCTGAATGATAAACGAAGGTTACTGTTTTAAATACAACAATAATTTACTGTTAATGTTTCGAACAATTGTCAATGTTACTGTTTTAAGAAAATTACATAATATTACTTCACAACTATTTTGAATCGATAACATTTTAAAACGTGTAACGTATACATTGACTCACACTAAAAACAAGACAGTAACAATAACTGATAATTTAAAGTAGCAAAAATTGTTTGTCTTACTGTGTGTTTCAAAATTGAAACATTCGCAATAGCCAAACTTACTGTTTTAAGAAAATTACTTGTCACTACATCCGAAATATTTTGAAGAATTAGCAATAACTGTTAATGTTATTGTCTGTTATAAATTTAAACAGTAACAATAGTCAAAGTTACTATTTTTTGAAAAATTACTTGACATCACTTCCTAACTGGGAATGAAGTTACTGTTTTAAATAAAGTAACCTTGTGGTCCAAAAATTTATCCAAATTGTGATCCATAAGAACACTGGGAAGAGAAGTCTTTGATTTTCGGGCAGGGTTTCCTATGGATCATAGTCTGGTGAATTAAAGAAGATGAAGAGATTTTCAGTTGGCAAATGAAACAGTTTCCCTTGTGACCAATGATACTGTTTCATATTATAAACATTTGTTTTTGGAGGTACTCGAGGCTGTTATTCTTCAGTTGAAGCATTATTGACAATGAAACAATGACCTTTTATTGAAGGTTACTGTTTCATAAGGATTACCTTTTCTTTTTGGAGGCTTTGCAGGCTCTGTTCTTGTTACTGTTTCGAACAATTGTCAATGTTACTGTTTTAAGAAAATTACATAATATTACTTCACAACTATTTTGAATCGATAACATTTTAAAACGTGTAACGTATACATTGACTCACACTAAAAACAAGACAGTAACAGTAACTGATAATTTAAAGTAGCAAAAATTGTTTGTCTTACTGTGTGGTTCAAAATTGAAACATTCGCAATAGCCAAACTTACTGTTTTAAGAAAATTACTTGTCACTACATCCCAAATATTTTGAAGAATTAGCAATAACTGTTAATGTTACTGTCTGTTATAAATTTAAACAGTAACAATAGTCAAAGTTACTATTTTTTGAAAAATTACTTGACATCACTTCCTAACTGGGAATGAAGTTACTGTTTTAAATAAAGTAACCTTGTGGTCCAAAAATTTATCCAGATTGTGATCCATAAGAACACTGGGAAGAGAAGTCTTTGATTTTCGGGCGGGGTTTCCTATGGATCATAGTCTGGTGAATTAAAGAAGATGAAGAGATTTTCAGTTGGCAAATGAAACAGTTTCCCTTGTGACCAATGATACTGTTTCATATTATAAACATTTGTTTTTGGAGGTAATCGAGGCTGTTATTCTTCAGTTGAAGCATTATTGACAATGAAACAATGACCTTTTATTGAAGGTTACTGTTTCATAAGGATTACCTTTTCTTTTTGGAGGCTTTGCAGGCTCTGTTCTTGTTACTGTTTCGAACAATTGTCAATGTTACTGTTTTAAGAAAATTACATAATATTACTTCACAACTATTTTGAATCGATAACATTTTAAAACGTGTAACGTATACATTGACTCACACTAAAAACAAGACAGTAACAGTAACTGATAATTTAAAGTAGCAAAAATTGTTTTTCTTACTGTGTGTTTCAAAATTGAAACATTCGCAATAGCCAAACTTACTGTTTTAAGAAAATTACTTGTCACTACATCCCAAATATTTTGAAGAATTAGCAATAACTGTTAATGTTACTGTCTGTTATAAATTTAAACAGTAACAATAGTCAAAGTTGCTATTTTTGAAAAATTACTTGACATCACTTCCTAACTGGGAATGAAGTTACTGTTTTAAATAAAGTAACCTTGTGGTCCAAAAATTTATCCAGATTGTGATCCATAAGAACACTGGGAAGAGAAGTCTTTGATTTTCGGGCGGGGTTTCCTATGGATCATAGTCTGGTGAATTAAAGAAGATGAAGAGATTTTCAGTTGGCAAATGAAACAGTTTCCTTGTGACCAATGATACTGTTTCATATTATAAACATTTGTTTTTGGAGGTACTCGAGGCTGTTATTCTTCAGTTGAAGCATTATTGACAATGAAACAATGACCTTTTATTGAAGGTTACTGTTTCATAAGGATTACCTTTTCTTTTTGGAGGCTTTGCAGGCTCTGTTCTTGAAAATCTCTCACCTTTATAGATTTATCTAGATTGTAACCTTTAACAATCTGGAAAGAGCTTTACTTTTCAAGGTTACTGTTTCATAGTATGACTTTTTCTTCTTTAGAGGTTATTTTAGTTGCACTTAGGGAATTTAAAGGTCCCCTTTTGTGGAGGGTTACTGTTTACATTATGACCTTTTCTTTTTGGAGATTATCCTTGCTGCTATTCTTCATATGAAATGATAATTAAAATAACAACACTTAATTAAATTACTTAATGCTTATGTAGCTGAATGATAAACGAAGGTTACTGTTTTAAATACAGCGATAAGTTACTGTTACTGTTTTGAACAATTGTCAATGTTATTGTTTTAAGAAAATTACATAATATTACTTCACAACTATTTTGAATCGATAACATTTTAAAACGTGTAATGTAGACATTGACTCACACTAAAAACAAGACAGTAACACTAACTGATAATTTAAAGTAGCTAAAATTGTTGGTGTTACTGTCGGTCTCAAAATTGAAACATTTGCAATAGCCAAACTTATTGTTTTAAGAAAATTACTTGTCACTACATCCCAAATATTTTGAAGAATTAGCAATAACTGTTAATGTTACTGTCTGTTATCAATTTAAACAGTAACAATAGTCAAAGTTATCATTTTTTGAAAAATTGTTTGACATCACTTCCTAACTGGGAATGAAGTTACTGTTTTAAATAAAGTAACCTTGTGGTCCAAAAATTTATCCAGATTGTGATCCATAAGAACACTGGGAAGAGAAGTCTGATTTTCGGCCGGGGTTTCCGAAGGATCATAGTCTGGTGAATTAAAGAAGATGAAGAGATTTTCAGTTCGCAAATGAAACAGTTTCCCTTGTGACCAATGATACTGTTTCATATTATGAACATTTGTTTTTGGAGGTACTCAAAGCTGTTATTCTTCAGTGGAAGCATTATTGACAATGCTTTAAGCAATGAGAACAATCATTGTTCTTATCTAGGTGGATGCAGACTGTTCTTGCAGGTATCAAGTTCTTTCCACACTAAAACAAATTTTAAGCTATTTCATATGTAAATGTATTGTTCTTCTATTCTTGATCCGTTGAATGTCGTATTGTTTTAGTTATTCTACCTTGAGAGCATCGCCACCGAGAAAAATCGGACGTTGCATATGAGGCAAAAGCCCCAACCTTGCATCCAGCATTTGGAACCAGTGGTTGTGAAGGAAATTGTTAGGTACTGGGATGAGCAGATACCTTCTATGGAAGGACCCGAGGGAGTTCTAGCTACTTATGCATGGGACAATCAACTAGATCTCGGGTCGATATTTACCTTTACTAGCCACATTTATTTAATTGTTCATGGAAATCCATCTCAGTACTAGCCCCATTTATTTAATTGTTCATGGAAATCCATCTTAGTCATATATTGTTGCTAATTCTTTTAATGGCTGTAGTGAGATACTCATTAGCTGCGGTGAGTATGATGTGACACGAGAGGCTTTCACTAGCCTACAAGGGTCAATCTGGTTGTCTAGCCGGGTTTGTATTTCCTCATGTGCATCATCTGTTGAAAGCCGGACATGGACGAAAATTAAAATGTTTTATTCAATGATCATACCGGTACGGTAGATTGTTGACATTGCCCTGCGATTGTGGAATGCGGATGATATCCTTGTCTCATCCGGACGAAGGCATCGTTGGTTCCTTCCTCACACTATTTTGGTTAGCATTTTGTTCTGAATCTTACTTAACCAAATTTGATCTGAATCACAGAATGTTCCTTTAAATCGCACTATTACGCCGATAAAAAAGGTAATAGAATTAACAAACTAGTTGACAATTTACTCATAGATCAATGACTTTCCATTCCAATCGCGATAGAGGAGGTATGTATTTTTTGCTTACATTTATATGAATTTAAATACTCCCTCCGTCGGTCCGTTCCTATTTCATAGGCTTGTTTGTTTTTCACACAAATTAAGAAAACTCAATTAATATGATTATAACAATAAATTTAATTAGTTTTCCTCCTAATATACCCTTTCATTAAGACCACTCCATCACACCTTATTATTGTTAGAATTTAATGTCATTTGTTGATAAAGATGCACAATAAATGTGCGTAAATTATGTAAGGTTTTATTGTGTAACGCTATGCTTGATCAATGTAATATTCCAATTTAGAATAGTTAGAATCCACATTAGGTTAGAATGCAGGTTGGTTTACAGCTGAAGATCAAACAAAAACTTTCATGTAACTTGCATGTATCCTACATGAGTACACAGTGATTCCAGGTAAGTTGCACGTAGCCTACATGAGCATCAGTTCTTGGAAACTTGCATCTTGGGTTTTACGTGACTTGATTTTATGTGATAATTGATAACTCATTTTATTTAATTAATTGATTTGATTAAATTGATTGATTGGAATAAAATCAAGTTTTTTTTAGGAAAGATTATCTTGCGCTTCTTATTTAAGTTTTATCCTTTTCCTATTTTGTGTGAAAAATCATCTTTTATGGGCTTGATTCCAATTTCCAAGATTAGGACACAATCTTTTACTAATTTCGTGGGTCACAATTGTGCATTTCTTTTAGGCTATCATCTAGGGTTTTCTTGGTGTTCACACATGTCATATACATTGCTTTCGGTAACCGAACAACCCTCTTTTTCCTCGCATATGCTGAACCGAAAATTGTTTTTGAGCGAGTTTTTGTGTTGATAAAATTCATGCATTACACTCTGAGGGCATTACACTTTGTACTTGCATTTGTTTTCCAATTCCAGATTTTTGTTCCGATTTTAACTAAAGGCCATTGGATATATTGCCTTTTTGATCTCCTTGAGGAAAGGATTTATATTGTGGACTCTCTTCATTCTGCCGAGACTTAACATACCTGTATACATTGTGTGACTCAACCGGTATCCCTTCCCTGAATTCACGTTCAGGTTATTGTGTGCATGTATTATGCTATTCATACTAACACTCAACTTCGTTTCGCAATAGGCTTCTTTTCTTGATGAGTTATTGACGCATTCTCGTTTTAAGGCAATGCAGCCCATCATTCCAAGGTTAAAAAGCTTTGAAGTTCAGTACCCGAAGGTCCCCCAACAGCCTGATGGGTCAGTTCATAAATTCCAATACCCTTTGTTAATTTTGAATTTCAGCTGGTGGTATTTCCCGAAAGCTTAATGCGTCATCTAATTGTCTTTGCTTTTACAGTTATTCATGTGGAGTCTACATCTTGAAGTGGATGTAGACCCGAACAAGAGTATGGGATACTATTGAATGTGCAAGCGCACGGGTCGAGTTGGCAGCATCACTTATTTCCCATGAGGCTAATACCCATTCACAGAACTTCAGATCGTGCTTCCTTGACTGTGCCGCGGCCAAAGCAAATAAATAATCTTACATTTATCTTTATATTCATTTAGTTTTACACTTCTTTACATTTATGCTAGCTCTAACACTAACACTAACAGTAGCAATTACATTACGTTACACAACTTCCCAACGACTTCAAAATAGTGACATTTTAAAACAGAAACACTGACATTAACTCTCACTAAAAAAGCAACAATTAAAGTAGCATAAATATTTTAATGTTACTGTCTATCCCAAAATTAAAACAATACCAAAGTCCAAGTTCCTATTTTTATAAAATTACATTACGTTACTTCCTAACTACTATAAAATGTTGACATTTTATTACCCCCCACAGATGTTAACTCTCACTAAAAAAGTAACATTCATGTAGGCTTCTTTACGGCCATGCAGCTTTCATGTAGGCTTCCTTATAACCATGCTGTTTCATGTAGCCTACAACAACAACTATTTTTTGCGTGCGTGCCAAGTGTCAGTCTTATGTGGGGGTGGTGCATTTGTTTCCATTGTTTGGGCACATCAGATATTATGGGACAGTTTAGTCTTTCTTTCTAGAAATCAAACGGTCTTCTTTGGTCAAAACCCTGTACCCATCATCTTTTTCGTATATGAGTAGGCTTCCATTGATAGTCTGTACCTCTGTTCTGCTTCCCTCAATGGCACCCAAAACTAGATTTTTCAAGTCTTCCGTTGTTTCTCCTGATATTCCGACTACTAACCATGTATCCCCTTCTGAGTTTAAGAAATCTAAGCGCAGTTTCTCGCGCAAGCGCACTCAGAGCAGAGATACTAAAGTCTATCCTCCTGCCATGGCCACTGAGGAAGTGAATGAGTCTTCTTCATCCTCATCTGATGCCGCTCCTACTCCTCGACTTGCAGAGAATCGATTATGTACATCAGAGGCTGAGAAAGACTAGATTGCTTTATTTTCTAGTAAGGATTTTATACCTGAACGACGTTTAATTTTGTCTGATTTTGAACACACTGAAATTCCAGCGATTATGCTATCTAGAAAGTGGGAGAGTGTGTGATATCTCTAGGGTAATTCTTGTGGAATTAGTGAACGAATTTTATTCTAATATGTTTCAACCGGAGTTTAGGGATGTCCCTGCAATTCAGACCAATGTGAGAGGTCACGAGTTTGTGATGTCCTTTAAGGTTATTGCTAAAGCATTGGATATTCCATTGGTTAAGAAACCCACATTTAAACCTTATGAGTTAGAGAAGTCTAATCAATATGAGAAGATGAGTGTGATTAGTGCTCTGTTGAGAAGTTATGGATCCCCTGATCCGGTGCAAGGAGAGTTGCCTAGCACTAGACTGAAACCAGAATATAGAGCTTTGAATTTCTTTCTCTGCAGTAACATTCTTCCTACTAGATACAGAGGAGGTCTGAATGAGGATCGTCTACGTCTGTTACATGCCATTATTGTTGGGAAACCCATATGTCTGGCTACCACAATTTTCAGACGTATTATTCAAGCCAAATTTGAGAAAGCTACACATTATGGTCTTCCTTTTGTAGTTTTGAGCTCCAATTATCTTGCTGCCTCACAAGTTGCATTGTCTAGTGACCACATTCCTCCTAATCCCTCCATAAGTGCTAAGAATGTTACTAGAAGTGTTAGACAGAAACCTGTTCTCCACCCTCATCGAAACATTCAGGAAATTCCATCTCTTCAAGGAGAGAAAGTTCTTGACCCTGCTTCTCATACTCAAGGAGAGGGTGTGTCTACTTCTGCACACGAAAAAAAAAAGAAAAAAAAATCAGCTGCACTAAAAATGAGGAAATGTTATTTTGATTTTACACTTTCCCTCCAAATGTACCCTAAAATAGAGTGGGTACCCTTTGGGATATGGCAGTGGGGCGGGGCGAGAACGGAATACCCCTGCCTCGCCCCCGCCCCGCTGCCTTATACCCCTGCCCCGTCCCCGCCCCGCCAAGTCCCCGCCCCGTTCCGCCCCGACCTAATCAAAGTTTATTAATGTAGTTTATACTATTAATGATAAATGATTTAAATTTTATATGATTCTAATTTATTAATCTATTACATTATCAAAAGTACTTAATTAGTATTCAATTAATCAAGAATTTAATATAACATATGATTATTTCATTGAGGACTTAGGATTAATATAATTTTATATAGATATATGTGATACATTAATATATATATATATATATATATATATATATATATATATATTTCTATTATACATTCATACACACACACACACATATATATACACCCTATAAACATATATAAAAATCTATATGTGTGTGTATATATACATATATCTTAAGGGGAGGGGCGGGGCAGGGCTGAAAGTTTCGACTTAAACCTTAGGGTTAAAGAGTTGAAAGTTTAAATTTTAAGTTAATTAGGTTTAGTGTTTGTTTGTAATTTAGATATTAGATTTAGGATTGAAAACTTTAGGGTTTAGACTTTAGATAAATTGAGTTTAGTCATTAGTGTTTAGACTTAAACCTTAGGGTTTAAGAGTTGAGATTTGGGATAAGACTATAGGTGTAACTGAATTATTGGATTAGGATTAATGTTTGCAATTTAATTCATTTATACAAATATGGTACATACATTAATATATATTTATATTACACATACATATATATATATATATATATATATATATATATATATATCTTAGCTTAGGGGAACAGGCGGGGCGGGGAACGAGGCGGGTAATCGGGGCGGGGCGGGGAAAATTGAAATCCCATCCCCGCCCCGCCCCGCCTTCGGGTCGAATTTTTGTACCCCATCCCCGCCATAGATTCGGGGCGGGCAAGGCGGGGCGTTAAAAAATTGCCACCCCTAATGGCAGCATCTTAAAATGCACACAATTTTTATTTTTATATTTTCTTGTAAATAATAGAGTTGAAGGTAATAAATAAAGTTATATTTTTAAATATTAAAATATTATATGTGATGCCAAAGCCGGATGTGATTGAAATAGAATTATGAATAGAGATTCTTAAATGTCCTCCATATTGGGTTACACACATACTTGTTAGTGCTATCTTCTTGCAACTTCTGGAGCCTGGATTGCAATAAAAATAAAGGAGAATGAAAGAGTTGCATGGCTATTTGCTTTAGCACCATTGGCTTATTATGACCCAATAAGAGTTCCATCAACTCATGTTTACACAATAATTTTGCAAATTCAGGGGAAGATGTTACTAGGATAAATCAACTAATAATACAGAACATAATTAGAAATTTCTCCCAACTTTTTGCCAGATGAAAAAGGTCTAAAAGAATTTTTCAGCTACTGACAATACTGGGTGACTAGCAGTAGTACTCAGGTCGCTTAAGTGAGTTAAATCACGAGGTTTCAGCAAGCATAAGAAATAGCTCCTCGTCAGTTATGGCTCCCATCTCCATTGCTCTCTCCAATACACTTAAGCCTCCGCCGTCTTCAATTGATGGGCGCGCTCCTCTGCATAATTTGTGCACAACATTATTATTCTTATTATAGACTAGAATAACAAAATTAGTTGGACTTCGTCACAGAAAAGGGAATAATTGTCAGTCTGTTATGTCTCAGGCAATCAAACTGTTGTGCTGTCACCATGATTGCTACTCACGAAATCAAGAAAATTCGACTGATATTTTTCTGAACTAATTACGTGAAGCCTTTGATTATATGAATCAGATATGAAACCAGGATGAGAAATGGTTTCCGCAGTATTTAAGCAAATTAAAGCATTTCACTGTTTGTAATAGATAGGTAATAAGCACATAATATAACTATTACCTTCTAAGTAGTAACTTCGCCAACGAGTTCTTCCCGCAGCATATGCAATGGTGCAAAGGAGTCCTTCCATGGTAGTCACGTAAATTAACATCAGCACGAAATTGCAGCAATAGTTCAACCATAATGGGGTTGCCACAGCGACATGCCAAATGCAATAATGAACAGCCTTGTAGACAACTCCCTGGATCATTGGAATCTTTTATTCTCTGGCAGGTCGTTGGATCATATTGTTTATCTTCTGAGATGCAGTAATCGATCGAGTCTTGAGCACTAACAGAATGGTGATACGAATCAACACCCACCACATCATTAAAAGTGGTACTAATAATATTTACATCAGATGCAACAATAAGGCGGTACACTTCCCGCAAATTATTTTTCTCAACAGCTTCCCAAATGCTCGTGCCAGCTGAAGGAATGCCAGAAATGGCCGTTTCTCGGATGATGAGTGATTTCTCCACATACTGATTAAAACAACCAATTAGGTTTCCATTTAAAAAAAGGCAGAAGGTAGACCAGCAGGATTTGAATGGAAATGATAAAACAAGACACAAAAACCATATGACTAGGGGAAACCATAGCTTTGGACCAGAAAGGAAGGACTAAGCAGAGTGACTAGTTTTTCTTAAGGTTATACTCAGCCAAGCAATGCTTCAATGAAGATGATGATAGTTAGGTTTCATAACCCAATGTTGCTTTTGCTTTTCAATCAATAGCGACGCAGTAGGGGGAAAATTTTAAACCACCTGGAAATATTTGGTAAGACTGAAGATCTTGAACTATAATGTTTTAAATTGAATTACCATAAATCAAGCTTATTAACCATTCCCATTTGCATATTACATTACCCATTGAAAGCAGCAGAATATATCTTATTTATTTTTTATATATAGAATGTTTAAAACACTTGTTCAAACAGAGGTAATCCCAATATCATCCTTCAGAAAACCATTAAGCTTCAACAATAATCATAATAACTTCCAAAATTTTGATACAAAAAAATTTGCTACTAAGCTATGGCAAAATGAAAAATAAAGAACATGCACAATAGAAGAAAAATGTTCGAATTAATACCTTTGCTTGTATAAATCTCTCCTTCTGGTGAATATCATCTTTAGGGCTTGGTTTCATGATTGACGTGATCATAGCATTTTCGGTCATTCTGCACATAATTATACCATTAAACAAGAGTTATGCAGCAACAAACTTAACCATTTCAAGGGAATGATTAAATATAACCCAATCTACATCGAAGGAAAGGAAAAAAAAGAAGGCAAGGATTGATTGGCCAACCACCCTTGCCTGTTTATTCTCTTTGCTTGCACAAACCAATAATATTTGCAGGGTCAGGTCAAATTTTAAGCAAGGAATTATTATTTTTTCCCACTTTTTTTCAGTTTTTTTATTTGAATTCACTCAATAGCTCACCGAAAAATCAGTCAGTCAGGTTTTATTTTACATATTTGCAGCATCAGTTGTAATTACGTGCTATCCTTACCCGTATAAGAAACCTTTTACAACGGTCTTGATACAAATATAAAGCATGTATGAGATTACTACACTCAAGTTTGGGGAAGGCGTCATGATCTGAGAAAACTTTTTTATCCAAACATTCAAAATGTTCAGAAATTCCAGTAGTTTTTTAGTTGAGGAGATCCTTCATAATATAAGGATCAGTTTTGAGTGGGAAAGCAAAATTGAACTTTAAATTCTTGATGTCTTCCATATTATTGTCATTCCTGTCCTTGTATGTTAAATCGCATACATTTCACATGCATAAAAAATTCAAACTTGATAATCATAACATAGAACACATCCTCCAGTCCAAAATCTAACGCCTGACACTCTACATTATAAGTTTCATGTGAAATTAAAGTTGCTATTAGGATCTCCAGGATATTATCATGGTTCGAAGAATAGGTACTGAAATAATACATGGCCCCTATCTTAAATAACTTGGGTTATCCTTACCTTTTGTTCCCCGGTAGAAGCAATCCCTCCCATATAGAGTTACAAAATGTGTTACCCAAGGTGCAGAATAAATCCACTATTGTAGGTTCCCAAACCTTGACATCCAACGTCAGCGACCTGACCTGCAGCACAACACAAAGAATCTTGCTTCAACCCTAGGTGAGTGAAAGAGATCAAAAGGCGTGACATTGATTAATCTATTAGTTTCTATAGTTCATGTGTATTGAAAATGGTAAAATCAATCAAAAGTTTGATGCTGCAGAAGCTATCCTTTGAATAAAACTATCCAGGTGAAAGAATCGACGAGTATATTTTCCCCACAACTGTGAGAATGAGATGAAAACCTACAGATTTATTCATGAAAGTTTGACAAGAAAATTTACAGCATTTCTCAAGTTCAAATAAAACTTACAGATCATGTTTATTCACTGGCATATGGAGTTTGACTTGGTGAACACGTGGCAGAATCTCCTTGACTTGTATGTCTTTTATGAATGCATTTTCATTACGAATTTCTTAAGCTGGCAACTAAAAGTTCGCAGGTATTTCTAAACTTAAGTTTGATGTCGTATGCCAAAAATATAATGCAGTATTTCAACATTAAGCATCATTTCACTCCAGGTATGTACGCATGATAAAAAGCAGGAATGCCTACGGTACGAGGCATGAATGTTTTTTTCCCGGTTTCTTCCTTAGTTTTGTATCCCCTCTCCCAGTTCGGAGAAGAGAAAAAAGGTGCTTTAAAGATGCTTCTACTAGCTTGTTTACTGTCAAATGACTAAGCTAAGTATATCAACTATAGTCTAAAGTGAATGAAAAGAGAACTAGACACACTTTTTTAAGGGCATCTAGGAATTTGAAGTTGGACTCTGTGAATGCATAAGTCCAAAGGCAAACAGCCTGAGCCCTGAGGGACTACAGTTGGAAAAGATATAATGAGCTGGAGACTTTCGAATTCGAAAAAGTTTCCCAGGATTAAATGTTCCTATATAGCGATTTGATTTTCACTTCATATTCTATTTGCTTGTAGGATCACATGGAGACTTCCAAGATCCTACTAATGCTTAATTACTTGTCTGGATGGTTACCCTCTCAAAAATTTCAACAGATAATTTGGTTAAATTTAATGTGATACACCATCTCTTGCTAGAAATCCCCAGTTCTAAAAGATTAGGCCTAGTAATTACTAATCAGTATAGTTTTCGGAAGTTAGAAAGTTGGGAATGGCCATGAGAGGAGGGGAGGATCTATTCCGCTTGGAAGCTGGTTCCTACTAGAGTGTATGGAGCATATGGACAAGGATAATCATAATGCCATTATTAGATGGTGGAGCATTTATGGGGTTTATTTCATTTGTAATCTTAGGACATAAATATGATCTCATGGAGGCACTATAACAGTGAAGAATGAAATCGCCTGGGACTTGGATGTGGAAGTTACCCCTCAGTACTCACAACCATCAAGTTCCTCAAAGCCTAACAACCATTCCCGTTGCTGAACTCATAAATCTTCACCATCTCTTACTCTTCATTTATAGAATCAGACCAGAACTTTACAACAAAATTTCTCCAGTCCACTCATTGCAACTTTGATACCAAAATTAAACATTTGACCAATAACAAATGTGAAAAAACCATATAATCTAAAAGCAGGTGAATATATCTATGAACTGCCTCTTGCTCATTGAAAGGTCAAAAGCCAACACTAAAATTCTATCATCACATTATCATGTCAAACCCATAATCCCAAAAAAAAAATTTGCTATATGAATCCCTTACTGAAAATTACTTGTCTATGCCAAATGACATATGAAGATTTAAGGAGAAGAAAAAAGAGTATTTGAACGAGTGGACTGAAAAGAAATAGAGAAAATATAAAAAACAAAAAGATAAAAGGAGTATTAAAGCAATTTGGCTGAGAGATTCCACAAATGAAGAAAAGAAAAATCTATGGGGATTGGCTGGAGGGTCAGTGCCTGGGCAAAATATTTTACTACAGGATATAAGTGTTCATTTTCGTCGCTGGCCACAAAATTTTTGTTCATATATGCTGCATAGTTGTAAATTCTAACTTCTGCACCAATAAATTATTTTCCCTTTTTTGGAACGGAAAATTAATTAAAGAACCCAGGAGTTGCAAGAAAGGACATTACAAAGACAATAGTTAATGACCTCAAGAAAACTGTTGCAAGAACCAGAAAAACAAAATTTCAAAGAATGAGAGCAGACACAGAGAAATCTATCTGTAGAGTTCTCAGAGCGAAAAACTTCTATACTTGTAACTTTCAATACTATTACAGAGCTATTGAGCCTTGGACAATAATCTATACAGGATAGTAATACAAAGTTATAAACTATGGAATTTAATTGGGACATCATGCTCAAATGGGCATGTAGCCCGCTTTCAGAAAAAAGTTAAAATTCCTATGTTGCAGTGTCAGGCATCAGTAGCTTGATAGCGATATTTTGAGGACATTTTTTCAATGCCCGAGATTACTACGCATACTTTTGAAAGTTATAATTTCAGTGTCACAAGTGTCTAAAATTATAAAATAAAGTAGTAGCAAAGAAATTTAGTTTGGTAAATTATTTTAGCAATGCTTAACATTATTTATACATTTTGCACTTTGAAGGTGATTAGGTGAACCATGTTAGTGTAGTTGTAGGGTTTCTTGATACTATCTAGGCATCCAAAATTCAAATAAGAAACAGTCTCTCCATAATACAGCACAATGTCATCAATAGCACCCCACAGGAGGAGCCTCATGCACTAAGCTCATAGCAACTGACTTGTGATTGCTCCAGTTTCCAGGTGTGAGATTAGCACTTGGATGAAGCTTTTGTCCTTTTTTTTAAACATCAAGAAAGTCAAAGGTAAGAGGTGGACTATAAAAGGAGCTTGTGCCTAGTGGTAGCCAACTCCTTAAGGTTGCACAAGGTTCCTTTCCCCCCATCCTCGAACAATTAAGAATATAACCCCATGACCTTTCAATAAAAAAATAGGACTGTAAATAAATTGCAAAGATTGTAAACGGCATTCTACATCCTTACTATAGGAGATCACGAACTGATATTGCTAAAGGTTATAAAAAGCGTAGACTTGAAATAGCATAAAAGCAGCACGTTCATTCAAACTTAAATTCACCTTTGAAATATGAACACCAAGATTCCGGTGAATGCCAGAGCATCCGATGCACAGCAATATGCCAAGATTAAGAGATGCCCAATCAGGCTTTGGAGTACCGCACTCTGCACAAATATGATTCCCTGGAATTTCTCTGAAAACTCTAGAAACACAATCTGCTCCATCAACTGTTACATCCTGCTCCGAGTATTTACGACTATCAAGCGATCGAGAAACACAAGAAGCACCATTAGCAGGATCATTCTCCAGACGCTTGATTCCAGGATGTGGCTGTAGAATTTACAAGTTCGTTTTTAGAAAATATTAATCAAATTTTAATATCACGTAATTAAAAATGGGAGCTGCCATAGGGTTTGGCTGGGATAACCTGCTGCAGGAAATGAGAATTAAGAAGAGATGCAATAGCTCCTGTAATTTTGTTTACCCAATCCATCCTATCTGTAGCATTCTCAGCCTGACAGAACAAAGTGAAAGAAAATTTTGGTTTAGATTTCTATTAATGGAAAACATTATGAAATCAGTGGACTTAAACCCCAAAATAAAAAATGCGAGGGTATGAGAGAAACACCTATTCCAAGGAAATACCTTAGAATGAACTCATCTTATCTATCATTCTTGTTCATTTAATAAAATTTCTACTTACCGATCAAAAAAAGAAATACCTAGAATGACAATAATACCTCTAGAAGATCAACCAGCTTCAATACTATAGATATTAGTATATTACTAAAATTTACCAAAGTAAAGCCTGCTGTGTTGTTCTGGCAGCATGACAGTGCCCTTTCAATTCATGTATGTGTTTGTATATGTATAGTAAAGCCTGCTGTGTTGTTCTGCCAGCATGACAGTACCCTTTCAATTCATGTATATGTTCGTAACCTTGTATATGTATATATATGAGTGTGTATAAAAATTCTTTTGTGAATAAATTTGATTGATTTTAACATATGAATTCAATGCAGGATAAGACACAACCACTGAGGGATGCTCAGTGCATGATTGTGATGAATATATAGTATGCCATATATTAAAAGTTTTTATGTAATCAGAAAAGTTGCAAACAACAATCTCATCTTTGCATTATAATTCAGGTTGTGGTATTAAGAAGAAATATGAATTAACTGCATCTGGGTCTTTTGCCACTTTGCTACATACACCAAGCACAATAGTTGACAAAAGTAGGACAGTCTGGCTTTTTGTTGGCTGTGCAAAACACACTTTTTAGGGTACATGTAGTCATGTACAACATAAAAAGTGTAGTGTTCGTTATAATTTATCAAATAAAGAATAGAAATAGGCTTGTGTAGATCAAATTATCAACACACAAAAGTCAATTTAAACATTTCTCAAACAGTCAAACACAGGTTGCTGCCTCCTCAGCTATCAGGGTTAAGATGTCATGCTCTCATTGTAGTACTATGAATACTTTACTTCAGCAGACCTTAAACTATGGGTCAAAGGTACGAGTTAAAAAAGCCAATAACAAGATCGATAAAGGCTCCATTACTTTCAAAGATTGCCTGAAATTTATGTTCTTTGCTAGGCTGCTAGCGGGCATGTTTAGATTCGACTGTTCATAAAAACGCTCATTCAGTTTTTCATAAACATGCTCACATGTCTTTAATGAACAGGTCCATTTATGTGTTGATGAATACGTTTAACTGTATGCTCATGAACAAGCTAAATTAATTATTCATAAAGTGGTTCAATTACTAGTTCATAAATGATATAGATAAAGCATTACAACTGCTGTATTTACAGTAATACTATTATTGGTGAGGCTTCTTTCATAATTGTATGTTCCTAGACAAGCTTGAGAAGAAGCAGATAAACAATATGAATTTCCACTGGACATGCTAATCTATAAACCTGATAGGGAACTTGGAAAGAGTTAAAAAAATGAGTTCTAAACAAGCTAGAAATAAACCAATAAAGGAGCTTGCTAACAAGGTTAAGGTCTATTGTGCCCTTAATGAACAAGGCTGAACAGGATTTCCAAAAAAACAGTAAAACCTTGAGCTCAAGCTAGATAAACGTTCATCATGAACAAGCTTGAACAAAGTAAAACTCGGCTCTGCTTGTTTACAACCCTAATTTTAAAGGTAATGGTCAAATGACCGATGCATGTAGAAAATGAAAGAAAAAAGGCAAGAAAATATGTCCAGTAACCGTGAACTATGATACCTGCAATGTGTAAGTTTTTGATGGAGAAATTATTCTGAAGCAAAGTCGTAGATCAGTATCCTCCGCATCCATCTTTATTGTTGCTGTACAAAGATCGACAGTGCAACATCCCAGAGTTTCTTCACTAAATGAAGATGAGCTGTTATGCTTTGAACGAAATCTTCCAAAAACACTACTATTATTATCCACGGAGCCAGTCAAACGATGTGATTGGAAGCCCTGTAGGGAAAAACAGAAAAAAGTATATTCAATTCTTCTTATCTTGACCCGATTGCAACAGTTTCATCCTATAAAATCTTAGGCAAAAACTTAACATTCGCAAGTATTATTCCAGGGAAAACGAATGGAAAAACATTCACTAATTTATTTTTGAAGTCATCTGAAACACATTACATACCATTGGGTTCATGCCCTTGCTTCTGTGATAATATAAAGTCCCTTGACCGTCAAGTACAAAGAACCTCCTCTTCCAATCTCCTCTCAAACTTGAAGAACGTTTTAAAAGATATCCTTGTTTAATTGTCTGCAACTAAAAGATGGAAAGATTAAAACAATTGAGATTTTGCAGTAAAAATCAGAGATAATATAAAATGATGTCACTATGTAAAATGGCAAACAAACCTGGCAATCTAACGAGGATTAGCTATGCCTATGAGGCTATGACAGATATAACACTCATATATACATGTGTTCAATGAGTCTTGACAAAATTTGTTTTCATAAAATGAAAAGTACTGAGAAAGGTTTTATTTCACCAGTCAGCAGCGAAATAAAAAAGTATGTAAATTAACAATATTACCTCTCCATGTGCTGTGGATTGCATTACTGCTTCTATATTTCTGTATGAGGCCATACCAACAACATGAGTGCCATCAGCACTTGGTGATGGTTCTTTGTCACTGGAAGCTTTTAAATTTTCCAACTCTGATTGGGTCCTAAATTCTTGAATTCGTTTTGCCAGCTTATCTTGTTCAATGTTGGTTTGTTCTTTAGACTGTTGGGTATATGTCAATACCTGATTTCAGAAAACATATATTACATATCAATTGAAAACTCAATCTTCCTGAGGTAATTCATGTTTAGCAGCAGAAAGAAGACAGAGAACGCTGATAAGCACAAACAAGTCCACACTAAGAATGCAATGTAACAATGACAAGGGATACAATATTTTTCACCAATTTATGGATCTCATTTCCTTTTAACCAACTAGTTTTGTGTAAAAAAAAGAAAAAAGGAAAGGCTGGTGGGAAAAGTGAGTTAGACATTATAGTGTTAGCTTCTATATGTCACTTCATGATATAAAAACAAGTAAACAACTCCGTGCACAAGGCTCACACAATGGGAGGAGTCTGGGGCAGGCAAGATGTATGCAACCTTCCCTCCGCATACCCATTGAATACAAAGGACAAAATAAATTCAATGATTCCATAAGGTAAACTAGTCAAGCACTTCGAACAAAGGATGAAGTAAATGTCAATTATTTACTTATTCTTTAGAGTTTCTGAAATAGCTCCATGGACCTTGGCTCCCTTGATATAAATGGCACTTACCATTTTCAAACATGCAACCGATAGTAGAAGGTTTCTTTAATTGATTAGACTTGATCAAACTGTTTGTGGAGTGTCAAGTCCTGTTTTGCAAACAATCTAGGGGGCCATGAAGCAATATCCAGCCCAGGAGCAGGAATGAAACAAGCGATTGGGCATGAAGAAAGTGAAGATTTTTCACTTGATGTGAATAAAGTTGAGTATGTGATTTGAAGACGAAGAACAAAAATGCAGGACATTGCGGTTATTGAGGGAGTAAATTGAAGACAAAATTGAAGGCATGCAAGTATAAATGAAAGGGATCGTAACGAAGCTTTTTCATGGAGTGGATAGTTCTCATTATAAGAAAAAACTTACTAGAAAAAAAGGGAAAAAAAAAAACTGAACTTAGTATTAAGAATGAATTGAAAATGAAATTGCTATGATAAATCATATGCATAAGCAAGAGGATAAAAATCAAGATGCAAAACTCCTTTATTTCTTTGAAGAAACAAGAGTGGTTGGTAACACCTTTGACACAGGAGGTAATGTAAATTTCTTGCATTTTTTGGGGGTTTGTTAAATGAAATACATAAAAGAAAGATCATTTTTAACTTTTTATGAAAGATAGTTAAGTCTAATAGTTTATTAGTTTGTAATTAATTATATAATTAATTCCTGAAGTGTCAGTTTGCTGCAATTAAACATATCTTAGAATTGTAATCTCACTTTCACACTATTTCTTCACGAGGAAGAGAATACCTTTTTTTTGGAAATAGTCCTGCGTTTGATTGCAAATAAAGTTTGAATGCTATAAACATTAAAGAGGTAATCATCAAGAGAATCCCTTTTTCTGAATTCTTATTAATCAACCCTCAATGGGATTATACTATCATAATGAACTACTTCAAACCTTTCAGAATTTCTAGGGCTGTGGCACAAAAGAGGGTGTGTTATGTTGTCTTTGTTTGAACAATGCTTTCAATTATCCTACTAACAAAAAACATAATCAAAAGGGAAAGTTCTCACTTACTATACTGTACCAGTACATCAGAAGTCGGTCTATATTTACTAACTTCTCTTTATACAGAATGAATGTTCTCAAGGACAATATGAAAATGTAACGTAGAGAGGAGTTGGAGGAAAAACTTGAAGCAAACTAAATAAAAGGCTGTGCCACCTTATATTTTATGGAACAAAATGGAAGTGGGCAGAAGTACACCAGTCAAACAAGTTGAGCACTCTATCGTAAGGTCGTTAAAAAGTGTCATCCTCAATTTTTCATGATTTCTCAGGTAACTTTTTCTTCTTTCTTTCGTTAGGAATGGGTCGGGGTTGAGGGCTTTAACAATGCCATGACTACATCTTCAAAAAATAGTTTACCTCAGTTGCAAACTTTCCCATTTCTTATTTTCTATAATTTTGTGTGGCCTCATTTTATATGAATTAGAAGATCAATATTTGCTTTGGAACCCTTCAACTATTGTAGAATTATTGCACCATTTTTTTCATTCAAATATAAAATTTCTACTTCAAGGAAAAAATATGAAAGAAAATTCAAGTATTGAGAAAAAACTGAGTTAAACAGGTAAAAACAAGAAAATTACTCACTACGTCTCATAGATCAAGAGATCAAAGTTCTGAGAACTACTGAAAGGTTAGTGCCTTATTCTGAAAACTCCACATTCTCAATGAAAAAATTACAACTAAGTTTAGCTTTAGAAACTCTTCAATTAACCAAGTTCATGGTTATGGCAATGTTGATCTCTACCTCACAAACAATTTTACAAAGCCCCTATGAGTTCATAATCTAAGGATTCATTAATTTTAAAAAAAAAACATGTTTTTACCTGGTGTATATATGGTTCCATTTGGCTAAATAATTCGTACCCCTGTAGCATAACAAAGCAATTATTTTCAGTTGCACTATGTGCACAAGTGAATGAATTACAGTCATACCAGCTTAAAATATATTTATGAAGGAGAAAAGCAACGAAGCTCAAATATATTTACCAGCTTAAAATATCTCAGATGGGAATCCATAATTGCACTTATGGATTCCAGGAATTGGTACTTCTTTTTTGCTTCAATGTTCATAAGAGCACTTACCTGCATTTCTTAAAGCCACATAGAAGAAGTCAATATATCTAAGAAGACGGAGAAGTAAATGACTTAGCAGAATATTCAATAGTATCTTGCTTATGGTGGCATTACTAAATTGAAGCGGCTTTTCTCAAATGCTGACTTTGAGTTCTGAAGATCCTGTAATAGATAAGGGACAGTGAGCAACTCGATTTTTCCGAAAAGCATGTGCCATAAAGATAGAACTCACTCAACTCATAAGATTTTCCCTCTACACAGTTTTCTCAACTACTCTACTGTTTGTGAACATGTGCCAAGCTTATACACAAGGAAGTAAAATGGAAGGAAAATGCACTGCCATCTCGTGCATAAAGGGAAAATTAAAAGACTAAATACAAGTGTCAGTAAAGATACAGCATGGATTTTCTTTCAGTTACCAAATTCCATAAAAGGGGAAATCAAGAAATGCAGCTTTTGTAACCAACCTCAACCAGCTGGGATTAAGACCGATATGTAATCATGTGCCAACATTGCTGCTTCGCAAAAAAATTTGTCATAGGAAGACAACATAAGGCAAGGAATGATTGACAGAAAAATTCACATCTTCAAAGGTGGTGATTAATAGTTTAATACCACCCAAACAAGATCATATCTCAGCCAAATGTGATGTTAAATTGTAAAATTGCATGAGGCATAATTCATAAAAGAACTTAACAAACCCAGCAAAGAGTAGTATTAAATTACAAAAAAAAAAATGCTCATTAATCAGTAACGAGACCTTTGATTAGAGGGTTCCACTCCAAAACCAGAGAAAGATGTATTTGCCTTTCAGATGCTTAAATAGATATGATTTTCGATGATATTTACAGCAAAGTTAAAATCTAAATACAAGGAACAATAGCAGCACAAATATATGAAATCCCAACTAAAAAAGCACGACTTATTCAGCAACAGGAAGCAAAAATCAAGCTAAGACTATCCATATTTTGAATTCTTATTAAAGCAAAAGCAAGAATTACACACAGTTCATGTGAGTAAATATAGCAGAGTGCAAGAAGCGTATTATCCTTAACGTATAGCAGATTTAGATGGCAAATAAAAGAGCATACCTCTTCCATTTCTTCAATAATATCAACTCGTGTGTTCTTCTTCAAAGAAACAAACTTCTCTCGGGCCTAGAAATGGTAAATAATTAAAAGTTTGTTCCAAAGAATCAAAAGAAATAATAGATTAGTGCTGCAACTGAAGAAAAATAAAGACCATCCAAGAGAGGAAAACATCAAAGAGATAATGCCTAAACCCTACAGCCTACACCCTAAACAACCAAACTTGTGAAATCTTGATAGGAAATTTTGAAAATTGTGCAAAAATCCAGAGATAGCATGACGAGGAGAGTAACATCTACATCACACACTGTATATTTCAATTATTTCTCATGGCGAAATCTCTATGTTATCAAGCACAGAGGCAACCCATTCTCCATCAATTCATATGCGTCCGAATCTGCCTTCCCAGCAGAACAGCAGTTGTGGCACAATTTAGGCACCTTCTATCCACTGAATAGGCCAAAGGCCCAAAAGGCAGAGTTGTTAAAAGCCCTAGCCGCTGCAAAGCGCTAGAGGCCTCATAGCGCTTCAAGGCGCTAGGCGCTAGCTTAAGCGCGCTTTTGTAACCCTGCAGCGGAGCAAAGTGGAAAGCAGAGAATCAAAGAGAATACAATACCAGAGAGGAGATGTGTTAGGCCCATATCAAAATGGTATCACATGGTATCACAGAAAGAGAGTCTCTGCAGGTCAGGTCAACAAGGGACAGCTGGAGTTTAGTTCTGGATGTGAAAATCTTTAATATTATTATATTTTGTGTACTGTTCTCTTTTAAGGGTGGGGTTGGTTGTGTGAAATTCATTCTGTTTTGTCTTAGGGTTTCTCCCTTGTATTTGGAGGCGGCTCAGCACCTCGAATTGCTAGCATTTCTCCTGGGTTATTAGTGTTCTGATTGTTCCTATTTTGCTTGAGAAATTAATAGATTCCTCAGCTCAGACCAACAGTGGTTCTATCAAGGTATCGAAGCCAGGTTCTTCTTTCTCTGTTTCCATGACCAAGCCTCCGTCCATGGGTGCTCGCACTGAGCTGCTCGAAGCTGAACTGGGTGAGGTTAAGAGTGATCTTGCGGCCCTCTCTTATGCTATTTCCCATTTGACAGCCGATCTAGGTTCTTTACATTCAGATTTCACGGAGTTCAAGACCTATATTTCAGAGTTGCGTCATCGTGCTCTCCAGAAAGATCAGTTTAAAGCTAAGGGGCCTTTGGGTGTTGACGTGGGTTCTCCTCCTGGTTCTTCTTCTCTTGCGCCTTCCACTACAGTTCAACGCGACTCGTCCTTCTCTCGTCGTTTCGATGTGGACTCTGATTTCAATCGTCGTCGTTTGGAGTTGCCTTTGTTTTCTGGTGATGACCCCTTGGGTTGGGTTTTTCGAGCTGAGCGGTATTTCACAGTCAATCGTGTTTCTGAGCTTGAAAAGCTATCTGTTGCTATTATCTGTTTGGAAGGTCGTGCTCTTGGTTGGTTTCGCTGGACTGAAAATCGTCCCAAACGTGCTCCTTTGTCTTCTTGGGAGGCGTTTCGCACTGAGTTACTCCAGCGTTTTCGTGATACTACTACTTGTTCTGGGCACCATGAATTGGCAGCTTTCCAGCAAACTAGTAGTGTGGGGGAATTGCGTGATCGTTTTGAATCCAAAGCTGCTACTCTTCCTGACGTGAGTGATGATATGCTGTTCGGATTGTTTCTCAATGCCCTCAAACCTTCCATTCGTCATGCTTCTGTGGTTCATAGGCCGCGCACTTTTGATGACCTTATGGAGGTGGCTCAATCAGTGGAAGTTCAACTGGGTTTCGCTGATGGGTTCAGTAGGCCCCGTGCCCCTGTTCCTTCCACAGTGTCCTCGCCTCCTTTGTTTAAACCTGTTGGTGGTTTCCATCAATCTGGGCGACCTCCTGAGTCCTTGCGGGCCAGTGGTTTTTCTCGACCTCTTATAAACACTGATGTGGTTTCTAAGAAGGACTTCTTTAAACGATTGACTGAGCAAGAGGCATCCCGTCGTCGCGAACTTGGTCTTTGTTTTCGTTGTGAGGAAAAGTATCATCCACGCCACCGTTGTGCTCAACGTAATTTGCATCTTTTGATTCTGAGTGGGGAGGATCCATCTAGCGATGGGGATGTTTTTGTTGATGCTCCTGAGGTACCAGCTTCTGATGCTACTGAGTTGCCTAGTGACTTATCTTCAGCTCCTGGTACAGTGCTGGATTTATCTACGCATTCTTTGGTCGGGATTGATGTCTGTCCGAGTACCTTTAAGATTAAGGGATGTCTCCATGGGCGTGATGTGGTCGTTTTGGTGGATACTGGGGCTTCTCACAGTTTCATTTCCTCCGAGTTGGTGCATGATCTGAATTTACAGGTTCATCCGAAACAGTTCTCTGTTCAGGTTGGTAATGGCCGCCAAGTTCTTGGCGTGGGGGTTTGTTATGATGTTGTTTCTATTCAGGGGGTCTTGGTGCATGATACTTTTCATGTTTTAGAGTTGGGCAGTGCAGATGTTATTTTGGGTGTTTCTTGGTTACAGACGTTGGGTGATATTTCTTTGAATTACAGTCTCTTGACCATGGCTTTCTATGTTCAAGGCGTCAGGGTAGAATGGCGTGGGGACTCTGTCTTGTCCAGAACTCTTGTTTCCTTGAAATCCCTTGTTAAATGGTTTCATGCAGGTGATATTGGGTTCATGCTGGCTATGGAATTTTGCACGGTGACACTTGAGGACCCTTCCTCTCCATCTCTGCCCTGGACATTTCTGGTGTATTACAGCAGTTTGACTCGATTTTTCTATCACCTACAGGTTTACCTATATCCAGGCCCCAAGATCATGCAATCAGACTAATTCCCGGAAGTTCTCCTCCTAACATCAAGCCCTATCGTTATCCTTATTACCAGAAGAATGAGATTGAGAAAATTATCCAAGAAATGTTGGTGGCCGGAATCATCAGACCGAGTACTAGCCCATTTTCTAGCCCTGTTATTTTAGTCAAGAAGAAGGATGGAGGATGGCGCTTGTGTGTTGACTATCGCGCCCTCAATAAAATCACAATTCCTGACAAGTTTCCTATTCCGGTGATTGATGAGTTATTGGATGAGTTGAAAGGGGCTACTGTTTTTTCGAAATTGGATCTTAAATCGGGCTACCATCAAATCCGAGTTCAAGAAGGGGACACTGATAAAACCGCCTTTCGCACTCATGATGGCCATTATGAATTTTTAGTGATGCCATTTGGCTTAACTAATGCTCCATCTACATTTCAGGCACTCAAGAATGATGTCTTTCGGCCTTTTCTACGGAAATTTATTCTAGTATTCTTTGATGACATCTTAGTATTCAGCCGTAATTTAGCCGAACATCGGGGACATTTGAGCCAAACTCTTGACATTTTAATGCAACAGAAGTTATTCGTCAACCGCAAGAAGTGCACTTTTGCTCAATCACATATCGATTATCTGGGCCATGTTATTTCGGCTAAGGGTGTGGCCACCGACCCTTCTAAAATTCAGCACATGCAAGATTGGCCCATTCCAAAGACTGTGAAAGCTTTACGTAGTTTTTTGGGTCTTACGGGGTATTATCGGCGATTTGTGCGCAATTATGGTAAATTGGCAGCCCCTCTTACTGCCCTCTTGAAGCGCAATAATTTTATTTGGAAGCAGGACGCTCAACTTGCATTTGATTGTTTGAAACGTGCCATGGTTTCCACCCCTGTTTTGGCTCTTCCTGATTTTAATCGTACTTTTATTGTGGAGACTGATGCATCAGGTTTTGGTTTAGGGGCTGTTTTGATGCAAGAGGATCATCCTATCTCTTTCCTCAGTCAACAATTATCTGCTCGAGCCCAATCAAAATCTGTTTATGAGCGGGAACTGATGGCCATTGTTTTTGCTACTTCTAAGTGGCGCCATTATTTATTGGGGCGCAGATTTATTGTTCGAACTGATCAGCGAAGTCTAAAGTTCTTAATGGACCAGCGGCTGGTTTTGGAGGGGCAACACAAGTGGATTACAAAACTCATGGGTTTTGACTTTGATATTCAGTATAAACCTGGGTTAGAAAATAAAGCGGCTAATGCGCTTTCTCGTAAAGAGATGCATGCATCTCTGTTATCTGATACTGACTTATCTACAGTGCAACTCTCAGCTTTATCAATCGTTCATTGTCCTTTATTACAAGAATTCCAGGATGAAGTTTTACAGGATGCTTCTTTGCAGGCCATTATCCATTCCCTTTTGCTTGATGCTAATAGCCGTCCTCCTTACTCGTTACATGGTGGCACCTTGTATCACAAAGGCCGGTTAGTCATTTCCAGCACTTCTGCTCGTATTCCTCAGTTGTTGAAAGAGTTTCATGTCACTCCTCAAGGGGGACATTCAGGTTATTTTAGAACCTTTAAACGATTGTCTTATGTGGTGTATTGGCAAGGAATGCAAAGTACTGTCAAAACTTTTGTTGCTCAATGTGAAACTTGTCAAAGGAACAAATATTCTACCTTGAGTCCTCAAGGGTTATTGCAGCTTCTCCCATTTCCTACTGCTGTGTGGGCTGATATATCTATGGATTTTGTTGGGGGCTTGCCTAAGGTGCGGGGGAAGGATACTATTATGGTGGTAGTGGACCGTCTATCCAAATATGCTCATTTTCTTCTTCTTGGGCATCCTTATACAGCTAGGGAGGTGGCTGAGATTTTTATTACTGAAATTGTTAGGCTCCACGGGTATGGTCGTCTCCTGCCGGTTTTGTTTCGTCATGTGGGCGATGGTTCACCTATTGATGAGGTCAATTCTTTGATGCGTGATAGAAATGCTATTCTAGATCAACTAAAAGAAAATTTATCTGTTGCTCGATTGCGGATGAAACAAGAAGCAGACAAGAAACGGCGTGACATAAGTTTTGAAATTGGGGAGCGGGTTTTTCTCCGGATACAACCTTTTCGTTTCAAGTCTCTTGCTAAGCGCCCTTATCACAAATTAAGTGCGCGCTATTATGGCCCTTATGAAATTGCAGAAAAGGTGGGTTCAGTAGCTTATCGACTGGCTCTGCCTATTGGAACTTCTATACACCCTACTTTTCATGTATCTCAATTGCGGAAGTGTCTATCTGATGGACTCTGTAGTCAGTCCTTGCCTTCTTCCCTGCAAGCAGATTTGCAATTAAAGATGATTCCTGAAGAAGTGGTGCAAGTTCGTGATCTGTGTAATGGGAGGCGTGAAGTTCTTATTAAATGGGCAGAGGCACCTTCGTGTGATAATTCTTGGGAACCTAAGGAGATGACTAAGGAACAATTTCCTGATTTTAACCTTGAGGACAAGGTTCATGCTTTAGGGGGGAGTATTGTTAGGCCCATATCAAAATGGTATCACAGAAAGAAAGTCTCTACAGGTCAACAAGGGACAGCTGGAGTTTAGTTCTGGATGTGAAAATCTTTATTATTATTATATTTTGTGTACTGTTCTCTTTTTGTAAGGGTGGGGTTGGTTGTGTGAAATTCATTCTGTTTTGTCTTAGGGTTTCTCCCTTGTATTTGGAGGCGGCTCAGCACCTCGAATTGCTAGCATTTCTCCTGGGTTACTAGTGTTCTGATTGTTCCTATTTTGCTTGAGAAATTAATAGATTCCTCAGCTCAGACCAACAGTGGTTCTATCAAGATGTCGCGACTTGTCACTCGCTCGACTGCCAGAGACTCAGAGAGGATCGCAACTTGCTCCACTGCCAGAGAGGAGAGGATCGCTACTAGCGCGACTGCAGAGAGGAGAGGATCGCTACTCGCGCGACGCAGAGACGAGAGGATCGCGACGCAGAGAGAAGAGGAAAAGAGACTCGCAAAGGTAGGCTAGGGTTTCTATTTTTGTTGTACTTTTATGGCTTCAACACAGCAAGTATTAGGCGCCTGTAAGCGCCTCACTAAAGCGGGAATAAGCGCGCTTAATCGCGCTTCGACAAAACACGCAGAAGCGAAGCGATCAAGGCGCTAAGGCTTCTGATCGCTTCGCTTTAGCGCTTAAGCGCGCTTTTAACAACTCTGCCAAAAGGAAGAACACTAGAACCCATATTTTCTTTCTAACCAACCAAAGACATGAAAAAAGTTCCACCAACTCCAAATATCCACCTCTTAAATGAATTCAGCTTTGAAAACTTATCTTACCATACTACATTAATGAACTATGATAATTATAAACTAAATGACTTTAGGTTTTGCAGATGATGACTAGTAGAGGAAAACAATAATTAAAAAAAAAAAAAAACTTAGGCTTGCATAGGAGATGGGTTGGGAGGGGTTTGTCTCGAGCACCCGCTAGCATGCTGTGTTCAGCAAGTTTCTTGAACCCAGCTGAACACAACACAACAGACTGACCCTGGGTTCAGGCAATTAACATTTGTAATGTTACAACAATAATACTCATTCAATCATCCAACTAAAACTTATATCCACGTGCAAAGCAGGGCCTTAATATTTTCCACGCCAAACAACAAATAGAAACATTTTTTTTACATGAAAATGAATAAGTGAAAACTCCCTACAACAAGAAATTAATTCAGTTGCATCCAAAAGTGAATCAGCTTCTAAATTAAATGGTTTTCCATGCCAATTCAAGAGAGAATTTAGCCACCAACCAAATATCATTGACATAAAGGATTCTCCTCCTTCAACGGCCCTTTTGTTTCAATGCTTTCAAACTAATCTACAATATCCAAGGGTATTCATGCCTACACCAGTGATATCCTTCTCTATGCATAATTTACACACACTAAAATCCTTCTCCAATAATTGTGTGCCACCACACATGAAACACCATTATATAGAAAGTCAAGTTCCAAACACTTCTTACTCACTTACAATTAGAAAGATGGCATTGATTACTTGATTGATTGTCCCTCTTCCCCTGCCAAGAACGCATTCATTTCTTTCTAGAAGATTAAGAATCCTTCCAAATGAAAAGTGAAACCTACATGGCTGAACTCATATTACCCACAAAATCTTCAAATCTAAAATCTCGTAAGCCTTCGATACCCCCTCCAAAGGAGCTATTCTAAAAATAGTTACTTTTAATTTGTTAACCAATTATAAATTAATTGATAAAATGATTCCCTTCAAATCCACGGCATCTCCAGATTGTGTACACCATTTAATATTTATCATTGCACAAGGCTCCCACAGTGGGCAAGGTTGAGGACAGGTAAGTTGTACGCAGATCTTACCCCAACATATGTGGAGATACAGTTTCCTAGAATTGAACCTAAAGGGTAGGGAAACACAAGATCAAAGTTTTCCACTCACATCAAACATAACTTCAAAGACTCACCCTAGACCATTTGTGTTGTAGCATCCTCCACATCTTACCTAGTGAGTAAACTTTATCAAATGCGACGTTACTTAAAATTGAATCTTTTAAGTGTTACATTCGAATTCAATTTCATTCTTCATCAGTATTTGCTATATTATGTTTCAAGGGAAGCAAAAGTTAATCAAGTATGTGTGTTGTGTGTGTGGCAAGGGGGAGAGAGAGTTTGAGAGGTCTTTAAATATATTCTCTCTCTTAATTTAGTTCTGCCACTCATCACTTAAACTTGTTTTGATCTAAGAATCCAGGACCAGGGTTCAAAATTTCAAATAGGTAGAGAAATATAGGATTACGAATCATAATACACAATTAAATATGACTAGGTCTGAGACAAATAGCTTCAACTATGATAATTCCATTTTTTTGTTAGTTATGATAATTCCCATAACCATGAGATTTCTGATAGACTCCACATGATGAATTTATAGATAAAAAGGAAAAGAAAAAAAAACTTTGGATAAATATCTTGTTCCATACTGCATTTCACTTTAATACTTAATAGTAGGAATATTTGTTTGATTTCCAATACCTGATCATAAGCATGCACAGATTTGTCAAAGCGTCTGCGGGACTCCTAAAGAAGAAGAGAAGTTAGCATTTGAATACTAAAACCAAATAATTAGAACTTGGAAACATTGCCATTAAACTCTAGAACAGGGGGAAATCCAAAAATGCTACTCCCTTTTCGTGTTTCAAATCTCCATGAATCTTGAGGAATAAGACATATATGACAATGGTGAATTCCGCCGCAATTCCATCGTAAATTAAAGTCTTGTTACTACTCCTGTCCCGTGCATGCAATCATTGTAACTTCAAAATTATCACCAGCACATTTATGGAATCTTTTTTCTCTTTCAATTAAAAAAAGGAGTTGAACTTCCATTTCACACAGTATGAACTAAAACTCCCTGAACTACAAAATAGTTAACTCAAATTATAACCAAAACCATCAAAAATAGAAGTATCATCTTCCATAGGTATGCAAATAAATAACTTAGTTAAAGGTTGTATGAGATCTAGGCTTTTTCTGTGCTGAATTAGTAGGGTTCTGCATTATAGCAAGCTGCAAGTAGCAGTCCACCACCTCGGCTACTTTCTCTTAAATTTTCCCTTTCTCCCTCCCAGTCTTTCTCAATGTCTTTCTTCGATTATACTAACCCAGTATATCTGCACTATGTATAAATCAAGTACATTTCTCAAGTCATTTTTTTAATTGTAATTTGTATGTTGATATGTTGAAGTATGCCCCAAAGCTCCGCTGTAATGATCTCATAAATGAGAAGCAAGTGTGGAATTTAATTCTTTTATTGGTCCCATAAAAAAGATTAAAAGAAAAGTGTAACTAACTATTAAATAAAACTGATGTCCAAATTACAAGGCACTACTTAAAACACTCCAAATGGGTCGGGCATTAACCTTTACACAAAAAATGTTACAAAATACATCCAGATCTGACAATGCTCATCTGAGTGCACTTAAAGAATCAACATCATTAATTTACATTTCACAAGTACTCTTCAAATATATTCAAGAACATGTGTCATGCTATGAGACCAGCCTAGTCAAGTTTAACCCTTCTTCATATTTATCAAGCAGCACCAATGTTTCACTACTTACAGAAGGTCATGTAGCCAATAGTGTGCTAAAATTGCCTGAATATATAACCTTCAGCTATAGTACATTCTGAGTGGTGTTTTCTTAACCAAAAAAATAATAATAATAATAAATCTATCTAAGGCGTTTTATCAAGTATAAATATCTGATCAATAAAAGCACTTCATAAGAACTAGAATAAATATGATGCATGTTATTCCGTTTATAGTAGAACATTAATTGGTCAGGGGTGACTTCCATCAAAAAATGACCATCTATGTCTTGAATTCCATCATAAAGCCACTAGTAGAAATATCCAAGAAATTAATTGTGACAGGACAAATAGAAACATTAGCTATGCACAAAATAGAATATTACCTTTGCATCTTGAAGATCAACATTCATAAAGTCCATCAGCCTATCAGTTAACACATGCTCCACCTGCGGCAGACAAATTGTCACATCTTATGAAAAAATCAACTTTCTGCACAAGATATAACAGTATTACTGCAAACTTCTGTTAAATGTCTGTGTGTGTGTATGTGTATATATAATTATATATTCTCTTCAGAAGGTCCCTCTTTAAATGTAGAAGCCTAATATAGGTGGGCCTTTATCCAGGCTGTACTGAGCTTGAAGCAGGCAAGCTACATGAAAATGTAACCATAAGGCCAGCCGAGCAGCCTGACCTCTGGCCATCCATCCTAAGTTCGAACCCAACCCAGCCTTTCTTCTAGAGTAGAATGGTCTCTGAAAGGAAAAGGAAAAGGAAAAGGAAAAGGAAAAGGAAAAAGGAGGGAAGAAAAATTTCTACAGTAAAAGTTTAAGTAGACAAAATACAAGGTTCAACAGCCAAGAAAAAGAAAATAATCGCTGTCATCATCATCCGAGACGTTATCCCAAAAGTTTGGGGTCGGCTACACAACTCTGAGAAAATCATTCGGAATCCACTACGCTTGTATTCGTTTCTGCCATTCATTTCTATTTAGGAACATACTTTTATTAACTCCTATTGAATCTATAATCTATATCATTTCACGCCACTTCAAGTCATGTCTTTTTAAGTCTTCCTCATCATTTCCATAACTGTATGACTAATATTAAAGCATTTATCCTAAACAGTATGGTTAATATTAAAGCCTTTTTTTAATTTCTCACATATGTATCATCAACAACATTATTAAAGCCTTTGTCCCAAACAATTTGAGGTCGGCTGGGTATTCTCTTTCACCATCCTTTTGTCTATTATGGCCTCTCATCTCTGTTTACTACCGCCCACTTTAATACTGCCAATCATCTCACCGTTGTTCCATTATCTCTACATTGTTCATGTCCATACCATCTTAAACAATGACCTTCAATCATATCTACCTCTATCTCTACTTTTTTTGCCATACATCCAATGCAACATTTTCATTTATGTTATATTCAGCCTTCAGATATGTTGTTTCTTAAAAGCACAATATTTGTTATCATACATAAGTGCATAACCGATAGTAGACCTAAAGAATTTCCTTTTTAACTTTTAGAGTAACATTCGAGTTCGCAAGCCCATTCTAGTAGTTTGTAATTTTAATAGCTATACTCATTTCCTCATCATATAACTTTTTATAGCATTCGCTTTTTGTCCTTACAACTCACGTCCTTGTTCCACCACCATGTTTTGTTGTTGAGTGCTAGACCATTATACTCTCCAAACTCCAAAGTATATCTTCAGCTTCTTTCCTTGAGAAAAACAACATCCCTCTCAAAAAGAAAATGGACCAAAACATCTTGGAAGAATCGAAGAAGCCATGTTATATCTTACCCAGCAGTTGGTGGAAATTCTAATGTGCATAGTTTGTCTCTTGTCACTTGACATAAAAATACCAGGATAACAAATCTATCAGCAAATTTTAATTTCAATAGACTAGATAAACTACACTTGTGAGTCATCATTTTCTACTTAAGCCAAAATCAAGTTAGAATAGAAAGCTCAGAGCAAAAAGTGTAGCATCTAGAAAAACATCATTTATTAATTTTAGGACTAGGAAGGGATTCATTGCATGAAGCAGAGGTAAAGTTGCCTCATTTCAACCTAAGTATCATAATTTCAAACCAAGAAACAGCATCTATGCAATGCAAGAGTAAGGAAACATACATATACGATTCACATTCCCCACCACCATTGTAGGAACCTTGTGCACTAGACTTTTTTCAATATAAATACATAAACTTGGTTGATGTAGTGCTACATTGCTTGGGAGGGGAAAACCAAAATTTTGGATTGGAAAAGGTTTGCAGACATGCAAGTATACAAGACAAGTACATCATTAAAGTTTTCAGCTTTCAATTTGACGATTTCTACCACCAGTGCCATCACACTCCTTGCTGTATATCAAAAACATTTTATCAATGGCAATTTGAGAACTCACTTGGGAACGAAGAAATTCTTTATAAGTAGCAAGTTCACGAAATGCATTTATAAACTTGGATATAACTGGACCTGCAGAAAGAAACAGCCATATAAGAAGCATGTTAATCAATAGCTAGTATTCATTTTCATTTCCCTCTTTTCATGGCTTTTCTTTTTTGGGTTTGGGGTGGACGGTGTACAAGACAACAATGTTCAGATAAGTAAGCTCATTCAGTATTATCAACAAACAAATTTGAACTTAAATGCCCAGCAATGGCTCTGACCATGAAAGAACAAACGACATTTGGAACAACCATTCAAGATTCAACTTAAAAGGAAGAATAAGATGAATCAGCTATTAGAACCTGAGTCATTACTGAAAATTTGAAATTTAATGTAGAAAATCCTACCCTCGGCAACACTTGGTTCAACCATAAATCTAGTTTTAGAACCTGAGTGATTGCCAAATATTCAATTCCTATTTGCCTAAGGTCGAAAATCCTATCTTTGATTCTTTGACAACATTACCACTCATCAAAGTTGTGACATTATGACAGCCTCAGTGCTCATATAAATGGAAATTGCTGTCTATGGAAACATAAAGATATTTGATCCCAGTGGCATGAGTTTACATCCGCATTCTGCACAAGCAACTTTATTAACGCAGAGGCTCTAGTCCTTAAGCAGAACATAATGGTGAAAATTTCTCAACCTCCTATTGACACGCTGACCGGATCATCTTGTCCACCACCAAACGCTTCTAAAGAATCTGCAAAAGTGGTGTCTCCAATGCATGCTTCTCCAAGGGCTGCCCTGTGAAAGACCAAAAAAGAAATTAGCAACCTTTCTCTTCCAGGCTTCACATTTTCATCTTCATTATGACTGAAGTAACATGAGTGAGAGAGAAGCAATTTAGAATTACCAAGAATGAACGTGGTACAAAAGTGTGTGTTTTTCAATCCTCTAAATAAATTAAAATTAATGGCCTAAGTTGTCATGTGGGGAAAATACTCCTGACAAAACCCAGGAAAAAGATCCCCCAGGAACAATTTCCAAAACATTAAAAAGGAAAAGCTACAACTTAATCACATTCAAATGTAGGTGAAATTAGCTCTGAAAGATAATGTCACACAAATTGTATTGATCATCCAGTCCTGACAGAAATCAGCAGCTCAAGGTCTATACAAGAACAAGCAACATACACATTTGCAAAGACTTGAACTTTAATTTGGCAGGATGAAAGTGATTGAAGCTTTGCATGGGATTGAGCTAATTTACTATTTGTAAGCATTAGTTTACCAGTAATGTTCACGACACTGTCATAGTGCATTGTTGACGAGCATTGTGATATGGTAGCAGGACACCGACCACTGCAGTAAATTACGTTTTATGTGGTTTTCCTTTCTTATTTTATGGGTCCAACTAGTAGAGTTTATGTATGTCTTTTGAGTTTTGTCGGTGTCTTTATTGGATACTTATTTGTCAAAGTAGTTATATTGTCTGGTCCATATTAGTTTATTTAACTGGTCAAGAAACATCATCAAGAGTAAGTAGGATTGAAACAATTAAGCTCCCATTAGCTTTTTGTTGAACTTCATTCAAATTGATAAGAGTAATAGCCAGAATATATGTTACTGAAACCACAAGAAAGTGCAGGACTTCCATCCTAGCTGTGATGCCTGAAGCCAGAGAGGAATCGGGCAGCTAACTTTATTCGTCGTTTCTTGATGTCAAGGCACTAGAAACTAGCATTCAGGTAATCTATACATGTTAATTAAGAGATGTGGCCAAGAAACTTTCTATAACAAATTGTTTTATCAAAGTTTAATCTATGCATTTTAGTTAAGAGATGCAGACTAGTAACTTTCTATAACATCTTGTTTCATCGAAGTGGGGAAAAAGATTAGATTTTAAATATAAAAAATTACTGGAAAATGTTAGGGCTCATGTCTTCAGTATAATTGTGTCATGTACAATACCAATAGCAGAATTTGAATCAACTTGCTACAGAGAAAAGAGATGATATAATGAATTTGGGAATTGGGAATTGGGAATTGAATGAAACAAAGATGTGGGAACTGGGAAAATTGAGTTGCTTACATGAACTTCTTACATCCTTTGTGTAACCTTTGACAGCGATCTTTTAACTCATCAGCATTATTTTCTAGAGCACATACCTGTTCAATTAACACAAGATACAAGAATGAATACATATTGTTATTTGGTAAATCTCTCTGGATAACAAGAATTATCTTGCAAGAGGCTACTTGGCCATTTTCTTTGTTGGCCAGAAGTGTCACGAGCCAAAGTGCAGAATAGTCAGAAGTCTCGAAACAGTAAAAACAAAAACCATGAGATAAATAAGTCTACAGGTTTTTGAAGTATGGCAAACATGATCAGCTGTTCCATGTGGGTTAAACATGAGGGGAACTCAAGAGTTACCAAATTTAAGAATTGCAAAAAAAAGAAGTAAAGAACTATAAATATTTTATTACAAAATATATGGTGCTCTGGCACTCATAACAACTTTCTTGAGTCTATTAGCTTATCAACATGGTTTTCATGATACATTGATATTATCACACGCAGGAAATAAGCAGCTAAAGATCTATCTGAGATCAATATATCCTGAACTCTAACAAAAACTGTAACACACAAACAAAAAATACCCCTCAAAAAGGCTAATAAAAACTATTGAGGAGGGATAAACAAGCAACTGGACCCCAGTGTATACTTCAATTCCCTATTAATATTTAAGGGTAATATGCCATATTCAAGAAAATTCTATATATCAGCCACTGGAAGTTAAATGTTGTAGTTGCTTCATAGACTTAGCACAAGTGAGGATAAGAATGTAAATAGACCTTAACCATTCATGCAAAAAATTTAGTATCAGCAGAACAAGTGGAGAAATGTTATTCCATGGAAATAAATGATTTTCAATTTTAAAATACAAACTGGCAAAAAATGAAGTAGAAAACAACTGCATAGATTTTAGAGCTCAACTGCACTAGATAGTTTTTAAAAGGATTTTTGATCGAGTACAATCATGGTCACTGGCATAAGAGTTAACACAGTTAAGGAACAATAATGTGATGGCAAAATGTAAAAGGAAAGAGCATAGCAAATAAGATAAAAAAATTAAATGATTTTCAGACATTACTAAACTTGATTATAAAAATGGGATACAAAATCTGTATAGCCCTTTTAAACATACATGAATGATAGTATTCTGAGGTACTATGTACTTCTACATTAAATCAGAATCACACTGCATTAGTTGAATGCAAGAACCAAACAATGTCACGGGACTCACAGCATATATAAAAACAATCCCAGTAATATATTGATCTAAACTCATCCAGAAAGAATATCCCCCAAGAGCTGGAATTTAATGAAAGAGTGTAAAGCTTGAATCTTAGATTTTGGGCTAAATGTAATCAGTGACTTTTTCAAAGTTCAATCTCTAACTCACGAAAGTATCCCACCAGTTCCTTGGCAACGTTCATCACTGATCACTTAATTCAAGCGAGATTGTTTCAGTATAAATTACAACAATTAAAATTAAGAGGCAATAATCAAAATAGCCAAATAACAAGTGCAAACGGCTCTCTCAACACAAGTTAAACCCATTAATCAGTTAAAGGATTTTCCTCCACAAACAGTCAAAAAAGTACCAGGTAACAAAGCAACACTATATTATTCATCGAAACAAATAGATCTGCAATTCCCCTAACACAACACAATATGTTAAACAACCAAAGACTCACTCAGAAAAGGTAAACGCACACATTTCTTGATATTTTAGAACACTCTCAAATCAGACCAAAACTCACTTATCAAATTCGGAGAACAGTTTAACAATCTTAATCAATGGTACAGCATTTCCTTTATATGGATCACGTGTTTCACATTGAACAAGAAATTGAAAACCAAAACTGTGTAAACGCGTAACATTTAGGAAATCACCCACACCTGCTTCTGAAACATCGGCGAATCTTCTAGTTTGATAAACGTCGCCATTGCTGATGTCTTCTAGACGGACTCGGTTTTTTTCTTGCAGCTGGACTTCTGGAGCTTCTGCTTCTCAGATCGGAAGGAACGAATAAAACTACTGTATTTGATCCAGAGGGGTATGTTTGTAATTTAATCTTTTTCCGATGGATGGCCAGCGACCAATGTAAACGACAGCAAATTGAAATTTGTATGTTAGCGATCCAATTATCATAATAATTTGTAATATTAATAAGATCAAAAAAAATTGTAATATAACATTACTATAATCTCTCTCTTTTATTATCTTATACTAACTTAAGTTATCTTATACTAGACCATACTATAATTACAAAGTCTCTGTAATTATGCCTCTATCACGGCGAGTTTCATGGATTGATTATACTCGCACAAACATTTAACAACACCCGTCCATTAGCGTCCATCCATTCCAATCCTTCAGCCTCTTAACACCCGTCCATTTTTGTACTCCTTTTCCTTCCTGCCAAGAAACACCTCCTCTTGTTAAGGTTCATGCACCTAATAACCCAACTGTAGTTGTCAAGTCTTTCTATCTCATCGACGCATTTACAATCGGTGCATGAAATGGTGCTTTAAAAACTATTTGTTCTGCATGTCTCAATCACTTCGTTTTACAAAAGCTAATTACCACTGCAAAATGATCTCCGAAAACAATCTTTCTAATGACGTAAAAAAAAAGGACAGACCTAGATGACGTATCAGGTAGGATGTGGATGAACTGTCTGCACAATAAGCAAACGTGAGTTTGAAGGCCCACCAGAGGTTGTTCTCTAGCATAGGCCCTCCGACGCTCAAGTCAGTTTGTACTCAAAAGCAAGGAGAGCTCTGTTGGCCGGAGCTCTCTATAAGCTTAAGTGTGGAAATTGTGCTTACAAAATCTCATACCTGACTTTAAGAGCATTATATAAGAGTAGAAGAGTCTGAACTTGAATATGATTAGGACTCTTCTTTTCTGTCATCTACACCGTTGATCTCTGGATCATTGAAGTTTGAGTCTCAGTAGGACTATTCTCTCGATATGAATCAGAATCCTTGGTTAGTCTCCTCATTAATATAGGAAACCGTATAGTGTTGAGTACTTCCTCGGTAAACAGAGAAGATATGCCTGACATGAGTAGTGATTATCGAGGTGGCCTCCTCGGCAGGCCTTTGTGACCCCTTAAGCATAATGACTTCTTCCATGGACCGAGCTAACATGCTTAATACAATGACACGTGTCGCGTCCTGATTGGTGGGGCCATTTTGGTAATATCAGAGCCCGCACACCTTTGCATGGGCAATCAATTCGGATGGGTGAATGTGTAAATTTCTCATACTAAACCTCTTGGCTGAGGAGGATTTCTTTTTCTAAGGCAACCTCTTTGTCGAGAAAGTCCTATTTTTTTAAGACAACCTCTTTACCAAAGAAGACCTTTTTCTGTGGTGATGTGCTCGCCGAGGAAAACCACTTTGTCAAGGTGATGTGCAGGTTAAGGAAGTTTCTTGTCAAGGCCTTTTGCTCCCAAAAACTTTAGTTAGTTTTTTTGGGAAAGGACCTTGGTCGGTTGTTCCGAACAAGTTACTCGACAAGGCCTGTTGCACCCAAAAACTTTAGTTAGTTTTTTTAGAAGGACCTTGGTTGGTTGTTCTGACCAAGTTGCTCGATAAGGCATTTTGCTCCCAAAACTTTAGTTAGTTTTTTGGGAAAGCACCTTGATTGGTTGTTCATACCAAGTTGCTCGGTAAGGCCTTTTTCCCAAAAACTTTAGTTACTTTTTTGGGAAGAGACCTTTTCCGACCAAGTTGCTCGGGAAGGCCATTTGCTCCCAAAAACTTTAGTTAGTTTTTTTGGAAAGCACCTTAGTCAGTTGTTTCGACCAAGTTGTTCGGTAAAGCCTTTTTTCCCCCAAAACTTTAGTTAATTTTTTGGGAAGGCACCTTGGTCGGTTGTTCCGACGAAGTTGCTCGAGAAGGCCTTTTGCTCCTCAAAACTTTAGTTAGTTTTCTGGGAAGGGACTTTGGTCTGTTGTTCCAACTAAGTTGTTGGGCGAGGCCTTTTGCTCTCAAAAACTTTAGTTAGTTTTCTGAGAAGGGACCTTGGTCGGTTGTTCCGACCAAGTTGTTGGGCAAGGCTTTTTGCTCCCAAAAACTTTAGTTAGGCTCTTGGGAACGCACCTTGGTCCGTTGTTCCGACTAAGTTGATCGGCAAGGCCTTTTGCTCCCAAAAACTTTAGTTAGTTTTTTGAGAAAGGACTTTGGTTGGTTGTTTGGACCAAGTTGCTTGATAAGGTCTTTTGCTCCCAAAAACTTTAGTTAGTTTTTTGGGAAAGCACGTTGGTCAGTTGTTCCGACCAAGTTGTTTGGTAAGGCCTTTTTTCCCAAAAACTTTAGTTAGTTTTTTGGGAAGGGACCTTGGTCGGTTATTTCGACCAAGTTGCTCGGGAAGGTCTTTTACTCCCAAAAACTTTATTTATTTTTCTGGGAAGGGACCTTGGTCTGTTGTTCCGACCAAGTTGTTCGGCAAAGCCTTTTGCTCACAAAAACTTTATTTAGTTTTTTTAGAACAGACCTTGGTCGGTTGTTCCGACCAAGTTGCTTAGTAAAGCCTTTTGCTGATCTTGGTCGGTTGTTCTGACCATGTTGCTCGGTATGCTCTTTTGCTCCAAAAAAACTTTAGTTAGTTTTTTTTTGAAAGGACCTTAGTCGATTGTTTTGACCAAGTTGCTCGACAAGGCCTTTTGCTCTCAAAACTTTAGTTAGTTTTTTAGGAAAGGACCATGGTCAGTTGTTCCTACCAAGTTGCTCGGCAAGGTCTTCTGCTCCCAAAAACTTTAGGTTTTTTTTTTTTTTTTTTTGAATTCTTCCCAAGTTTTGGACTTGAGAATTTTTGTCCATGGAGATGCACAGTATGGTGCCCCTCGACAATCTTGAATTCTTCCCAAGTTTTGAACTAGAATTTTTTTTTTCAAGGAGGTACACCTCGGCAATCTCTTGAATTCTTCCCAAGTTTTGGACTTGGGATTTTTTTTCCAAGTAAATACACCTATTTTTCTTACTTTCATCTTTGTTGGAGGTTACCGTGGTGCACTTCCTCCTATTTTTCTTGGGAGAGGAGTTCATTTCTTCCTCTTAATCTCATCTTTGTTGGAGGGTACTGCGAGGTGGATTACCTCCACTTCCTAGAAGTGGATTTCGTCTCTTTCTCTAACTGTTGTTTTTCTTGAAGGGTACCGAGGTGGACTTCTTCATCTTCCTCTTGGGAGAGGAGTTCATTTCTTCCTCTTCCTCTTATTTTTGTTGGAAGATGTCGAGGTGGAGGGTACCGAGGTGGATTACATGATCTTCCTCTTGGGAGAGTAGTTTATCTCTTCCTCTTTCTCTCATTTTTGTTGGAGGGAGTCAAGTGGTGGGTTACCGAGTTGGACGGTACTTTTCCTCTTGGGACAGGAGTTCATCTCTTCTTCTTCCTCTCATATTTGTTGAAGGGTACCGTGGTGGACTATCTCCTCTTGCTCTTAGGAAAGGAGTTCATCTCTTTCTTTTCCTCTCATCTTTTATAGAGGTGGACCTCTACCTCTCTCTCTCTCTCTCATTTTTGTTGGAGGGTACCAAAATAGAGAGTACTGAGGTAGACTTCTTCCTCTACCTTTTGGGAGAGGAGTTTATCTTTTCCTCTTCCTCTCATTTTTGTTGGAGGGTACCGAGATGGACCACCTCCTCTTTCTCTTGGTAGAGAAGTTCATCTCTTCCTCTTCCTCTCATCTTTGTTGAAGGTGGACCTCTTCTTTTTCCCCTCATTTTTGTTGGAGGCTACCGAGATGGACTTCTTCCTCTACCTTTTCAGAGAAGAGTTCATCTTTTCCTCTTCCTCTCATTTTTGTTGGAGGGTACTAAGATGGACCACCTCCTTTTTCTCTTGGGAGAGGAGTTCATCTATTCCTTTTACTCTCATCTTTTTTGAAGTTGTATATCTTCCTCCCTCTCATTTTTGTTGGAGGGTACCGAGGTGAACTTCTTCATCTACCTCTTGGGAGAGGACTTCATCTTTTTCTCTTCCTCTCATTTTTGTTTGAGGGTACCGAGGTGGACCACCTCCTCTTTCTCTTGGGAGAGGAGTTTATCTCTTCCTTTTCCTCTCATCTTTTTTGGAGGTGTACCTCTTCCTCTCCCTCTCGTTTTTGTTAGATGATACCAAGGTGGAAGGTACGTAGGTGGACTTCTTCCTCTACCTTTTGGGAGAGGAGTTCATCTTTTCCTCTTTCTCTCATTTTTGTTTGAGGGTACCGAGGTGGATCACCTCATCTTTGTCTTGGGAGAGGAGTTCATCTCTTCCTCTTCCTTTTTCTCTTTCTCTCATCTTTGTTGGAGATGGACCTTTTCCTTTTGCTCTCATTTTTGTTGAAGGGTACCGAGGTGGAGGGTACTGAGGTGGACTTCTTCCTCTTATTTTTGTTGGAGGTGGACCTCTTCCTCTTCCCCTCAGTTTTGTTGAAGGGTACCGAGGTGGAGGGTACTGAGGTGAACTTCTTCCTCTTATTTTTGTTGGAGGTGGACCTCTTCCTCTTCCCCTCAGTTTTGTTGGAGGGTACCAAAGTGGAGGGTACTGAGATGAACTTCTTCCTCTACTTCTTGGGAGAGGAGTTCATCTCTTCCCTTTCCTCTCATATTTGTTGGAGGGTACCAAGATTGATCACCTCTTCTTTCTATTGGGTGAAGAGTTTATCTCTTCCTCTTCCTCTCATGTTTGTTGGAGGGTACCGAGTAGGACCATCTCATCTACCTCTTAGGAGAAGAGTTCATATATTCCTCTTCCCCTTGCGTGAGTAGAGATTTTGTTCCTTTCTCTTCCTCTTGGATAAGAAGAGCTTGTGTTCCTCTTCCTCTTCCTCTTGGAGACAAGAACTTTTGTTGTTCTTCCCCTTCCTCTTGGGTGAGAAGAGCTTGTGTTCATATTCCTCTACCTCTTGGGTCACTAGTCTTGACCATTTTTATTTGGAAAGTCATTCTCTTCCCACGAATAGCGCCAAACTGATGATGTCAAAAAAGGGACCGGCCTAGATGAGATATCAAGTGGTCGGACTAGCTGGTAGGATGTGGATAAACTGCCTTCACAATAAGCAAACATGAGCTTGAAATCTCACTAGAGGTTGTCCTCTAGCGTACGCGCTCCGACGCTCAAGTTAGTTTGTACTCAAAAGCAAGAGGAGCTCTTTGTAAGCTTAAGTGTGAAAATTGTGCTTAGAGAATCTCATACCTGACTTTAAGAGCCTTATATATGAGTAGGAGAGTCTGAACTTGAATATGACTATGACTCTTCCTTTCTGCGATCTGTATCGTCGATCTTTGGATCATTTGAGTTCGAGACTCAGTAGGACTCTTCTCTCAATGAGAATATGAATCCTTTTCAAGGTTAGTCTCCTCATTAATTTAGGAAACCGTATAGTGTTGAATACCTCCTTGATAAACCGAGAAGACATGCCTAACATGAGTAGTGATTAGCGAGGTGGCCTCCTCGGTAGGCCTTTGTGACCCTTTGAGCACAACGACTTCTTCCATGGATCAAACTGCCGGTGATCCATGGTGGGAATTCGTGTGACTAAGACGTAGATTAATATAGTTAAAGCTTATTAGTTTTTTGTTAACGAATTTTATTAATTAGCATGATGATAGTTTGTCAACGAGATTATTTATTGGTATGTTTTTTATATTTTAGTTATTACAAATGGTTTGAATTTTTATCAAAAATGGATTCTTTTATTTGTAGTAGTTAGGTTGTAAGGTTGGTATATGAGGTGAACATGAGTAGCATTCCGGCCTATGGGTCTATTGGTTTGACTACTATAGGATAGGGCGTTACAGATGATATCATAGAGTAAGTCCCTTGAAAAAAATGGTAGAGTTACACGAACATCATGAATGGTGAGTCCATCAACAAGTAAGTATCGGTCATTAGGGCTTCGACAATCAAGTTAGTTCAATATAATAAAAAGACAGTGATCATGGTTAAGACTGGGAAAATAGGGTTAGTGTTCAGAAGATCTAATGGTTTGGGAAGTGTTTAGGCTTAAAAATTTTGAGAGAGTTTTTGGATAGTTTGGCTTTAGGTCAAAAATATGCATCCCCTATCTAAAGAATGAGGGGACTATTTATAGTACATGGTTGACCTAGAAAGGTCCCCTTTGCCAAATATTCTAAGTGTTTTATGGTCCTTGTTATTGAATTGATGGGTTTGACATGAGAGGAAACTTAAAAAGTAGGTTTTGGACTCTATGTGATGTAGAAAGATTAATCAAAGTGTAAAGTGGGACAAAGGAGAGGGTTACCTGCAGTCTAATATGATGGTAGCCGGCGAGCTCGAAACTCAGTGAAATGAAGAACTTTGATTTGCATGAGCTATAGGATCTTTGATGGTGAGCTCCTACATAGGTGAGCTCAAATTATCGTACCGCTAAGTTTTGGGCCTCAATGTACTTGACCTATTTTGTGGGCTTTGGATCTATTGGGTCTGAGCTGGATTGGACTTTGACTTAGTTAAATGCTAATTGGGTTTTGACTTGGTCAAATGTTAATTGATCTTTGATTTTATTTGAAATTGGGCTAGGCCTAATTTTGATGACTATAATGACTCTCTCCATTGGTCTCTCTTTCTCTTCTTTGTTGATAATTGGTTGATTTCACATTTTCATCAAAGTTAGTACCATGTCCACAACTATCATTTTCATAAAACGCAAAATCTCATTTCAAAGTTTCATCCAAACAAACTTTTCAATTCCTCAATTTAACAACAACAACCTCGTGTTATAACTGAGGAGAAATCAATAGAGGCTCAAGCTCAAGCTCAAGCATCTGATTCAACAAGCTCTCTCATTTAAAAAAATGAACAAAAATGATGAAACAAATTAATCCATCTGATAAAAAACAAACAAACAAAGAGGGAACTCCTGGAAAGAAAGAAATTGATAAACAGGAAAAAAAAAGATATTTCTTCAATATGGTATTGTCACGCCCCGATCCGAGGAACGTGACCTAAACGACAAAATGCAAGTATTCACACTAGACCCGTCACAAACTGACATAAACTTAAAATAAAAATTCGGCAGCACCTCCCCTTAAATTGAGTGTTGTACCCCATTTTTGGTTCAAAATTATAAAAATAGTCTTGAATAAATTTAAGTTTGGGCCCAATTTAAATTAAAGTTCAAAAAAGTTATTATTAATTTAAGCCCAAATAGAGAGTTTGATTCTAAATGGTTAGGGTTGTTTGACCCAAGAATAGCCAGCCCAATAGGTGAATTAGCCCAAATAATTAACCCAACAAAGAAATAATTAGTACTAAAATAGACTAAAAAACTGGCCCAATAATCAAGGCCCGACTTAAAGCTTGAACTCATGAAATTAAGAGACTCGGCCCAAGTCTCCCTTAACCTATGATAGCTCGGCCCAAATCTTTACCAAACCCTAATAGCGAAAGGAAACGAAATACGGAAAGAAGAAGACGGAGGGAAGAGGATGCGCCGTCGAGAGAGAGAAAGGGAGTGTCCAGAAAAGGAAAGAGAGAGAGAAGGCGACCGGAAAAGGCAAGAAAGAAAGGAGATGATCAGAATCGTTTAGGATCCATATTCGGTTTTAGAAACGAGAGATTCTAGGGCTTTAAAGGTGGGATTTCCGGATCAGTTTTGGGAATGATTTTAGGAAGAAAAGAAATTCCAGAGAGATTAGGAGGGAAACGAAATCACTAAGAGAAGGAAAGGTTGGAGATTATTAGGTTATAAATAGAGGAGAAAAGTTGGAAGAGGGGGGATTTTTTTGGGATTTTTCGGGGTATTCCTTCTTCTTCTTCTCCCTTTCGAATTTCTGGGTTTTTCTTCTTTTCTCTGTTACAATCGGCTCTGTTTTCTGGGGGATTTGGAGAGAGAGTGATCGAATTTTTCTGGAATTCTTAGGGGGTTCTTACTTCTTGTTTTCCTTTAATTTTTCTGGGTTTCTTCCTCTTGGTTTTTCTGGGTTTTGGTTACAGAGATTTGGGGGGGCTCTTTGGGGGCTGGACTTCCAGAAAAATGGAGAAAAATTCTGGAGAAGGAAGAAGAAAAAAATCTAAGGAAAGAGAGAAAATTCAGAGGAAAAGATAAGACCTTGGTTCACCACAAAAATCCAGGAGTCCCAGCTATGCTTCTTTATGGCTAGGGTAAGCACAGGTATATTTCTCTTTGGTACTAGTTAATGCAATAATTGGAAAGTGATGAATGTAAGGCCAATAACTTGGATTCTTAGTTATGTTCTCTATGCATTGAGTTTACTATGAATTGTGGTTGATTGCAAGCTTATGATGCAATTTGTTTATGATATGAATATGGTCCTGAGTAATAGTTTGATTCTTGTGGTTTCATGGTGATGATGCAAAGATTTCATAAACACAAAAATGAGCTTTATTTCATGAATTTTTGTTTTGTGCGTGAATGTAATAATTGCATATGTGGATGCTGTAGTACATATATATATATATGCTTCTTCACAATTTGGGGTGTTTGAAATGCTTGTTTAATTGCTTTTGTAAAACATCCACCTTTGAATAATTCATCTTTATACAACCATTGTTCTTGAATGTTAAGAATTATATTTTAATAACAAATTCGGGATAGATTACTGTGTGCTGTGTGAAATGCAGAATTTGAACTGTGCACTAGCTTAATATGAAAATTGGTTTGTAGTCCAACAAAGTTTGTAATAGAATTGGTTTTTATGTGGGTTTTGGATGATTTACCTGGTTTAGATAAGAATAATTGTGGAATTGGGCTTAGTTGATGAATTTAAGGGATCAAAACAAGGGGAATGAAATAGGCTTTGGTTGCATGTATTTGTTGGGACTTTTTATGGCTTACTTGGATTTGAACATGAAAAAGGGTTTAATAAAAATTGGATTGGGCTTGTGAATTAAAACAAGTTAGTTAAAGGTTAAATGGGCTAGTTTGTCATTGGAGTTCGATTTTTTAAAAAAAGGAAAATCAAAGTGTGAAGTTTTGTTTATAAATGTTATTTGGGATTTTAATTAAAATTATTTTCGTGATTATTGGATTCATGAATCATTGCATTATAAGGCAATTAGTTATAAAATTCTAATCATACTAATTTAATAGTATGATTGGAATAATCGATTGCCAATACAAAATAAGGGAACCGAGATTCCATTACATTTCAGTCATCATCTTTTAACCTTCTTAATATGTTATTTATTCGAAAAGTGTTTATATGTGAATTATATGATTGATGTGATATTGTTTGATTTATGTGTTAATTGTCTGATTTAATATTTTAATATGTTTGATTGGGGATTTGCGATAATTTAATATCGTATAGTCCTCACACAAAACTCGGTTCCCAACATTTTATTTTTATTTTTATTTTTATTTTATCCTTGTTTTGTTTTTATTTTTATTTATCTATATCATATTTTATTTTTATTTCATTTTATTTTCGTTTTATTTATCTTTATCTCTATTTCTATTTTTATTTACTTTATTTTTATTCATTATTATATTATTTGTGGTTTATATTTTATTTTACTTTACTTTAAACCTATGTAGTATATAAAAATTATATTAAAAGTTTTTACCTACGATAGAATCGATTTGGGGAATGCATTGGATGCACCCTCGAATAAATTCTTGAGGTGAGAGTGTTTCTTGGGAAATTTGGCCATTGGATGGAAAAACCCTATGAACCTCAATATTAAGACTTTTAATATAGTTTTTATATATATATATATATATTATATATATATTATAAAATTATTTTATATTTGAATATATATATATATATATATATTATAAGTTCATTTTATTCTATTTTGATATAGCCATATATTTACCCAAATTATTTTATCCTATGTAGCTATTATACTTATCTAAATATTATTTTCATTTTATATAATTTTTGTATAACTTATATAATTATCGCACTTTATATACGCTACAATTAATATTTTCGAAGAAAGTCATTTAATGGGATAATACAAATTAAGTCGGCAACTGTTTTTAAAACAGGCGTTGTGGGGTGCCTCACACCTTCCTCATACGCAACAAACTCGCTTACCCTTTTTCTGAATTTTTCGTAGACCAAAATTATATTTTTCATGGTGACCAATTGCACCTAATCAATTGGTGGCGACTTCGTATATTTTATTATATTTTATTAAAAAATCCTTTTCGCAAAACCGGTTGCGACATTGAGGAATGCCACCCTGCACAAAATATAGAAAGTCACACTTCTATAATCAATCCAGAAAGCTCTAGACACCCTCCATTACAAGCCCCTCAGGGGTTCCGCAACAATCACATGCATGATATATATGACACAGAAGTCCCGATCACACGGAGTCCTCTCCTGGTCCTTCCAAGATTATCCACAACAACTTATATGTACAAATACTCACCCTAACAAATATGAGATCATAAACCATAAAATGAACAACCCTAAACACACTATATTACGTCATGCCACCACGTCACGTCCCGCCATGCTGATCTGGGGAACCTGTACTAAGAAATGGCTCACCTGAAAGGTTAGAAATAAATAGGGTGAGTCGAATGCTCAGTATAGATATCAAAGAGAATATCAAACAAGGTAGAAATGTGAAGAACGGAATATATGCGGCAATATGCTATGTAACAATGTCTCCGTACACCCATCCGAACCTCCAAACACCCATCCCATGACTCTGGTAAGGCCGTGGATCGCTCCCACGCCTTTATCCTTCACCATATTCACTGGCACCGTAAATCGGTCCGCCCGGTAAATCCATGGAGAAGGTGGAAATTCATCAATACCATTTTTTTTCTTCTTTCCATTCCATTCCACAATTTAATCACCCACCTCGAACCACCATTCCTAAACATGGAAACACCTGAACCCTTATCCAGTGATCCATCATGCCTCTAAATGCACCTTTAAAAATACTTTGAATGCAATATCACAAGAATCACATCACATGAAGATTCAAACACGTGTCAATCGAACTTAACACGTTTAGGGGTAATGCGTATATACATAGAAAATAAATCAATCACAGGAAAGGTCATACAACAAATCCTAAAACGGGTTTGGCTCCCTTGGAACAATCAAGAGTAGCCCAAAGATATTTTTAGAATTTAATAAGATACGGAAGATTCAAGAATTATAAATGTTCAAACTTTTACGAACAAGTGAAATTGAACAACTAGGAGAAGGAGAAATCCCTACCTCATGTCAACAAGGCACAATCTCTATCACCCAACCAAGTTTCTTCCGAGTAAATTGACTAACCTATTTAATAAAATAAACATAAATTTAATTCAATAAGCGCAAACCTTCTAACATTCAAATTTCAAAATCCCATATTTCAAAAAAAAAACTAATCCTATTTCTCTAAAACTCAACATTTCATCATCTACCATGTTAATTAAGACTTAATATTAAAATCCCAATTTTCTTATTTTCCTTGCCAGTTCAATCTCAGTTTAAATTATTATGTACTAAGCAAAATTTCACTTAGCTTGTGTTTGTATATATTGGTGAAAAAAAAAGACTAAATGGCTACTAGTTTTGTATCCAAAAAGTAATGAAAATTTGATTGTGGACTTTGATCGAACAATTGTTGTGCTCGTGATTATGCAGCCACCTAAATGAAAGGACCCCAACTCAAAGACAAGTTCAACCATATCCCTAAAATCTCACTAAGCATAAATAAATAGAAATTTCCACTAGGGATTCACTCGGTGCCTTCCCACTACAAAATATATCTATATATATATATATAGACATACATACATATATCTATATATACATATATATACCATAACCCATTGACTTGATTAACAACTGTAAGTCTAAGGAGTATCAAAAACTACATACCAGTGGCAATTGCAGCAAGCTAGTAGTAAATCTCTCTCCCCAATAGGACGAAATCACTCACCAAAAGTAAATCACCTCCTAGAACCACCTCCCAGCTCTTTCGTATCTTTGAAAATATCCCACTTCCATTTGAACCCTAACACATTTAGCTAACATCACTGGGCCTATCCCTGGGCTTCTTCTTTGGACCAAAACTCTTGGGTTTTACCATGCTTTTATTGCACCAAATAAAACTTTCGTATAAAACCAACTCATTTGCTCACTTTTACCGTGAAGTGAAATAATGAAAATTATATATTCTTTAACTATTATATTTATACTTACTTAACTTCATGTACATATATGTACCTCTAACATATATGTATCTATTTATATAACCACGTCTAAGATTATCAAGCAAATTGACATGTCGTTTTTTTTCTCCTTCTTCCATATATATGTTCATATTTTGAACTAAATTATTTTTTTTTCTCTTATTATTATTGTAATATCCTGACCCAAAAAAATAGAAATTTAAGTGTAAATTCGGGTTCAGAAATATATATATCAAGAATTGGACTAAGGTTGATTAAGAATGAGTGAGTCATAAGTTAAATATAATTAATAGGAGAGAAACATTGAATAAAAATAAAAGTGTTAAATAATTATATATATATATTATATATGGATATAAATACATAGTATATATATATATATATTGACCCCACTTCGGTGGAGTCAATTGACTCCACCGAAGTGGAGTTATGTATTGTAATACATATATATATAGTTATATAAAAAAAAACATTAAATGAATGGTGCTGGTCGGGCCAGCACCATTGTTTAAACAAAAATTTTGTTTGGCCGAAAGCCAACAAAACAGAAACCGCGAGAGACAGAGAAGGAAAAGAGAGAAGAAGAAAGAGTAGGAGAAGGAGAAAGAGGGAGGAAGGAGAGCTAGGAACTTTGTTTTGCTTGGAGACTTAAGCAAGGTTGAAGGTTGAAGGTTGAAGGTTGAAGGTTGAAGGTTGAAGGTTGAAGGTTCAAGGAAGACTTTGGGTTTATTTTGCTCTTGAAAGAGGTAAGGATATATTTCGAAATTTTCATAATTGTGTTCAATTCTTGTGTCATTCATGATAGAAATGTGATAAGAGTATGAGAATGAGTAAACTTGTGGTTTAAAAATGGAAGTTAAAGAGATTATATGCATTTTTGGAAAATGGGTGCCTAGGGACGAATTTCTTCGATCCCGTTGATTGGGTTCGATTTTGAGGCTTAATTTTGGATATGTTGGTAATTTAGGAGTGGGTAACCTACCCTCCAAATTTGAGACGATTCCGTTAAGGAATCGATAGGGTGTTAGTGTAAACCTAAGAGGGAAACTTAGGGTTTACGGGGTTCGAGTAAGAATTTGAGCTTGGAATTTCATATGGGGGTTTAATAATATATATTAGGAGACTTGAAATTGTTAATTTGGAATGGGTATGTATAAGGGAGTGCGATTGCACATTTTAGGCTAATATGGCCTAGTTGAGAGAAATGTTCGATTTCAATGTTTATTGATTTATTTCATATATATATATATATATATATATGAGGTTGGTTATGTTTTGACATTAAATGGGGTTCGACTTTGCTTCTTTATTAGGTTTGGGGAAGTCGGAACCCTAAATCGGAAATTGGTAGTAGCATTTTCTATTATTGCTTGGATAACGAGGTAGAGATTCTTATCCTTTTATTTCATTCCTTAGAGATTTCTCACTTCATTCTAAAGAGCGGTTGGTAATCCTTCATTGGTCTTTGATTTGAGTTCTTGCCTAGATTGCTTCCTAGGAAGAACGAGCCATGATTGTTATTATTGAATTTATTGCATAACCGAATACATGTTTGATCATCTATCAAGCATAATTTATTCTCAAACATGCATCACGTAGTTACGTATGTATATAGGATTTTTATATATGTTTATTCTTGCATATTGGACATGCTCATTAGATGCATTAGGAGTTGCGGGCACGGGCTCGTAGTTCCTATAAGAGTTACGTGTGGATGTGGGAGTCCGAGGGCGGGACGAGACCAACGTCTTATGGCTGGAGAGCTAATTAAGAGTTTGGTCATATAACCGTGTCGGATGTCTCATGAGGTGACACCTATGTGGTCTGGGGGCAGTGTCAAGGTTTCCGATGATATACCGGACATTCGTTGAAAAATGCCAAGAGGGACCATATAGTGATGAAGTTGTTTATTAATAATGTGCTCATAATAGATGCCATGTTGCTGCATTATGCCATGTTTTCCAATTCAGCCGGATTATCACGTTAAATCTTTATTTCCCTACTGAGCCTTCTGCTCACCCTACTTCTCTTCTATGATCTTCAAGTGAGTCTGGTACGAATGTCCAGCCGACGGATTAGTAGGTGGAGACGTGACATGGGAACGCCACCTTGGAGCTTAGGTTCTTGATAATGTGAATACTCTTGTTTATCTAGTACATTTAGTACTTAGATTGGTTTAATGGATTAAGTATTTATCTTTCTTTTACCTTATGTGGAGGATGATGGACGGTCGAGAGCTGCGCCGTTAAACCGGGACTCTCGTACCGGGATTATGGAACTATGTTCCGGATGTTGAACTATATACTGGTTATGTGATGAATGACTTCTTTTACGTATCTTGCATGTGATTAGGTGGCCTGAGGCCCTGCCTAGAGTGTGAATGTGGTTAGCTGGCCTGAGGCCCTGCTAGGTTGCGGATTGAGATTTATTTATGATATATATGTATTGGTGTTGATTGTTGCACAGGTTGACATTCTCCGATTTACAGGGAGATGCTGTCGGATTTTCGGTAGGATCCGTGTTAGGTTGACGTGAGAGGAAGTCTTTAGGAGACTAGTGACGTCATCGGTAGCGCTTCTGGTTTGGGGCGTTACAATTTTTTTTTTTCGGAACGGGATTTTACAGTTTTAATGCACCAACAAATCTACAATTTCACGATATCATTTCTCTTATCTTACAACATATTTTACCGTAGCTGATGTGGACTTTATTTTAACAAAAACGTAAAACTCATACCCCTAATGTAGAATCCAGTTTGGACACCCAATAATTAAAGGATACTTTAAGATTATTCACTTCAGTTTCTCTTATCTAAAATACAAAAAGTGAGTCATTTGTTATTGTATAAAATCATAATTCAAATGCACTTCGCATCAACATTTCTAAATTGTTTGTTATAATTTCAAATATTCATATTCAATCATTTTTGATATATTTTTGTTTTATTTTTACCGATTATATTTTAGCCAAACAAATAAATTTTTGAAAAATTTATTTTTTAAATAAAATAATAATATTAGAAAAGTAAATATCATAAATATGTAAAATATATATTTGTCACAAGAAATTTATATGGGTAAAGTTATGGGTATTTTTTTTTAATTTTTTTTGTGAAAGAAATTTTTTACTAATAAGATTAATCCATTAGTAAAACATCAGCAAGTAATAAAAAAGTGTCTAAACATCACTCCATACAATTAGACACATAATCCGCCAACCTAACTAACATATGAGCAACATGATAAACAAATTGTTTAACAAAACAAACATCACAATTCTCCAATTCTGCCAAAATAGTTTTATAGTCCTTAACAATCATCCCAAAATGAGACGTATCCACATGACTACGTTTCATATCATTCATCGACAAAAGAGCATCAGTTCGATAACACATTCATCAAAGACATCCCATTCACTCAACTCAATATCTCACAAAAGCTGAGAGCTTCCACCACACTAAGACTCATACAACACAACAAAAAACCATGTTTAGCAGCTTATAAAGCCCCACAACTGTCTCATAAATTTTTGCCATAGCCCAACCGATTAGTTTGATGAAACAATGCCCCATCAATATTGCATTTTAACCAACCCACATTTGGAGGAGACCATTTAGCCACATTTGAGAACTCGCATTGAACGTATTAGTATGCCGATCCTGAGAACTATTCCATTGATGAAGACAACCGAAGGCCAAATTAAAAACTTGAGTTGATGTATGCTTAAAAATTTTTCAAACAAAATCATTCCTACTCCGTCATATACTCCAAGCTATCATAACAACATTAAGAACCTATGCCTGAAAATAATTTTGAAATATAAACTCCACCCATTCCCACAAAGATGACAGGTTACCTCCAACCAAATCTAGATTAGATTGACTCCAACAATTTTGTGCAAAGGGACTACTGAAATTGGCTACTTTCTTGGCATTAAAGTTGTTCAATCTACTACTGAAATTTTTATTTCTCAAAAAGAAATATGTGCGATAAATTTTAGAAAAAATTCAAATGAAGAATTTCAGTTCTAGAAGTACACCAACTGATTATGGTTTGAAGCTTGCTAAAGATCTTGAAGGAAGGAAAATTGACATCACTTTTTACAAGAAAAATGTAGGAAGTTTGGTGTATTTGACTGCAATAATACCTGAAATAATGCATATTGTGAGTCTCATGAATACATACATGGAGTGCCCAAAAGAGAAACATCTTTCAGCTGCCAAAAGGATCTTTCGATATTTGGAAGGTGTTAGAAATACGATTCACTAATCTGGCAACGAATACAAAATTGACTGAACAAAAATTGTAACCAATTACAAAATCAGTTGAATACACAAAATATTACTCCAAAATTTGTCTACCAAACGAAACAGACTTGAAGCGAACTACAACAGTAGATGGCACTTTCAATGTTATTATCCACGTGCAAACTACAACATGAACCAATGCTCTGTCTTGCTCTGAGATAAAGAAAAATGGAAAAAAAATTCCAGTACTATGAAGCTGCGTATGTCTTTGTATTTATAAGGAAGGAATTTGAATTGGAGTTGAAGTAAAAGTCTGGGATTGATTCTAAGTAAAAGTATTAAACATGGTCACCATTCTAATACAAATATAATTCTATATTAGTGCTAAACTAGGACTATAAAGCTCATTAATTGTGAAAATTTTTGTGGAGCCAAAAAAATATAGGAATGGGCTTAGACCTATCTAACCAAAGCCCAACCCAACTCAGCATCGGTAGCGGGGTGGGCGCATGTGTTTTTGAGCCCATATGTCATATCATGCACACTCTCACCATTACAAAGGATTGGGTGCCCTTGGGCCCACGTTATATGTCTAAGGCCATGGTATATAAACACAGACATTGCATGCAATTTTTTCAATGTGGGGCTTTTGTTCCTCACTCACACTTCACATGTCTTTTAACCTATGTTTGCCATTACTTAGCAACACCACTTGAGAATGAATTTGTGTCATTCTTTACTCAACATTTTTAACAATCCCCCCACAAAGAATGGGTCAAATTGCTTTGTCCGACTCAAAGAAAAATCTGAGAGTATAGAGGAAAGTACTATAATCAAGAATCAAGTAGTAAAATCGTAGAAAAATCACTTTAAGATTATTAGAAATACAATTCACTAATCTAGCAAAGAATACAAAATTTATTGAACAAAAATTGTAACCAAAGACAAAACTAGTTGAATATCTAGAATATTAATCCAAAATCTGTCTACCAAACGAAATAGACTTGAAGCAAGGATTACAAGTGTAAATCTCCTTAAAGCAATTTTGTCCTCTACTACTCGATGCCAACAAATTAGGGATAGTCTCTTCTCAAGATACAATACTTCGTCTATAACAATAGGCAACACTGTCAATATTGTTATACTCGGGCAAACTACATCACGAATTGATGCACTGTCTCTCTCTGATATCACAAAAAATTCTAGTACTATGAAGGTGCGTGTGTCTTTGTATTTGTAAGGAAGAAATTTGAATTAGAGTGAAGTGGAGTCCGAGATTGATTCTAAGTAGAAGTACTAAACGTGATTATCATTCTAATACAAATAGCATTATGTATTAGAGTTAAACTGGGAATAGGAAAGCCCATTAAACTTGTCTAGTTCTTTTAGCTTTGACATTTGGGATAATAGCTACTGGATTTACAGTTTATTTTGCCATAGTAGCATTTGCGGCTGCCTTGTTATTATTCTGACCCTCTAGGTCAGTTCCAGCCTTATGGCGTCCTCCACCACCACCGACAGAGTTTACCAAACGGTCACTAGGTGTGTAAAACATCGAACCAGACCTAAACCAATAAAGGACGATCGGTTCGGTTTTTCGGTATGCGATTTTGGTTTAGGTTAAGTGAGTGTAATTTTTCTGTTTCGGTTCGGTTTCAAAAATATTTATTCAGCTAAAAACCGAACTAAATATATACATATGTTTTTTTAAAATATAAAATACACTAATACTCTGCATTACTTATTTACTTATATGATGAGTATTTATATTATATAGCCCACTCTCATGGTCCATTGGCCCACTACTACTAGAAGTTGTGAAACTAAGCCCATTGCTCACCAATACCATTTGTCACCAATACCATTTGGTTCATCCGTCCATGTCCATAAGTCCATTAATCCATATCTAAGTGAGTAAGTGATTGAGTCTAACCTTAACAAGGAGCAACTGAGGAGTGAGATCTAAGGTACCGCGGCATCTTGTCTTACACTCTCCGAAATTACTGCACAGTCCGGCGACCACAGGTAATAATTCTAATCCCTTCTTCCATTCTTCCCTCTTTCTCTTTGAATAGTTGAATCTTTGATCAAGATCCTTCTGTGTTCTGTCCTTCACAGAGTCATAGTTTAGTAGTTCACTCCTTCAGACTTCATTCATTTTAATAATTTTATTGTTTCTTAGTTGGTGTCTTGGTGATGTCGTGAATGATGGATTGCGCTTGGGAAATTGTGAATTTGCAAGATTGTTGAATATTTCATAGTTGGTGTGGCTCTGTGCTATTAATTTGAGCTATAAGTCACTGTTATCATTGATTTTGTAGATTAGTAGATATATATTAATGTTATCACTGATTTTTATTTTTTAAGAATGTAATAGTATAACTCTATAAGTCATTGTTAATTGTTATCACCGAATGTCTGAATCACTAATTGTGTAGACTACCCTAGTAGATGTTGGAATTTATAAACATATAACATGGTAAAGGCAAATAATCTAATCGATTTATTCAATATCACAAAAAATCGATTATACAACTCAACAATTAGATATAATATAAACAATAAATCATAGCAAGATTTATATCATATAAATAAAATTATAAGAGAACGAGTAATGTTACCAAAAACCAGATCAGTATGATTACAAGATCTTGAAGTGAGGTACGCGTTAGCGAATCTCCTTAAGGTTAAAATTGCCCAGTCACTGGTGTCTCTGCCTTGGAGCAATAACCTCCCAAGATACAACACTTCTAGCTGTAGATGAGTGACACACCCCACCAACAGACTCTTTCGAACCAATATTATGAAAGCACTCTCAGATTTTTGGAGAGGAGAAAAGGAGTGGGAGAAACCAAATTTCTGAATAGTGAACTATCAAAATCATCCTTTCCTTTACCATTGGGCTACTATATATCGTAGAGCCCATAATTAAACCGAACCCTAAAAATTTGGGATTCAGAATCAATTTTTATTAATTCTCGTATTAAAATTCGGGATTCAGAATTAATTCTATTGATTCCCGTATTAATTTCCTAAATCTCATTAATTTTAAATTTTGAATTGCCTCATGTCCACATTCAATGAATCTGGGTAGTGGGCCAGTGCAAAAGTATAAGCCCAGATGGGCTAAGGACGCCCAAGCCCAAGCCCGAGCCCGGGCCCAAGTCTTACATCCAACACTAATTTTCCAATGTGGGATTCCCACATTTCTCTTCACTTTGCACTTAACATATCATCCACTTTGGAGTCAATTTTCATTCAACCAAAAAATGGTTTCGGACAACTTCCAACTCCAATCTCTAGTCTTCATATTAAAGATTAGAACCCACTAAATTACATTAAACTAATTCTCAATTAGTTGTAATTAAATATCGGTCAAATAGTGGTTGACCACCATTTTTCCAACAGTAGATATATGTCATCACGAAAATACTAAATACAATGATTTAAGACTATATGTTTTTAGATATGTCAAGCTCTCACTCGATTTCAAACACAAGTGAAAATGAACATACATTTGAGGAGCATTTTCCAGAACTTAAAGGTGGGAAAGGTGAAGGAGGTAAAGGTAGGGAAAGAAGCTCAATACCCACCTTGGGAACTAGAATAAGTAAGGCTCAGAATAGTAAAGACTGTAAGGTGACAAGTCCAAAGAAGAAGAAGAGAAAAGCCACAGCAGACAGGTCTGAAGTTTGGAAAGATTTGACTCGGTCGCCAAATCACGGATCGTGCATTTGCAATCACTGTGGGATAGTATACAAGTGTCACTCTTCATGAAATGGAACATTAACACTGAAGTCTCACAAGGTGCCTAAGCCTAGTGGGCAACAAACAGAATTTTCGTTCCAAGCCAGGAAAATGGATGTTTCAACATGGAAGTACGATCCTAAGGTCATTAACAATGAATTAACTTACAAGGTTGTTGAATGTGAGATTTCATTCAAAGTGGTGGAGCACCCACGATTTAGGAGTATGGTGATCACTGCTCACTACATTGATAGTGATTGGAATTTGAAGAAGAAAATTGTCAATTTCACCACAATTAGAAGTCACAAAGGTGAGGCTATGGGAAGATCAATTGATAATTGCTCGAAAGAATGAGAGATCAAGAAATTGTTCAATATTACAGTTGACAATGCTAGTGCAAATGATCACCTTATCAATTATTTGAAGATGAGATTTTCTAGTATCATCCTAGGTGAGTATGTGCATGTTAGATGTGTTGCACACATTATGAATCTAGTTGTGATGGAGGGCAGGAAAGAATCTATTTCATTAATATCTTGTATTCGGGCAACAATTAAGTTTATTAGAGCGTCACCTTCTAGGATTCTAAAATTCAAGGAATGTGTGGAGATATAGAGAATTCAAAGCAAGAGTTCCTTGTGCTTATATGTGTGTAGTAGGTGGAACTCCACCTACTTGATGCTAGAAATTGCTCAAAAGTTCGAACAAGCATTTGAGAGATTCGAGGAACTTGAGTCGCACATTGCAAGTGAGCTTGTATGTGAAAGTGGAATGCCCAAGCAGGAAGATTGGATTATTGTGAGAAGATTAGTCACTTTCCTCCGTTATTTTTGTGAGCTCACATTGAAGGAGTCGAGACTCGTTGTTAGGTATTAGTTTATATTTTTACCTTTTGTTTTTGCTTCAGTCTTTTATATATTCCAAATTCAACTTCTTTAGATTAATCGAATATATTATACATATTTCCACAATTTCACAACACTACTTAATGGTTTATACTTTGTAAGTTTATATTATTATATTATATGCAATTGTAGTGGGCATTGGCAACTAAGCTTAATGGTGAATTGATGAATATTGATGGCGTGTTGGCTGTTGCAAACTTGCAGTGGGCACTGGACAGTTGGCAGCCGCAGCTTAAATGCTTCATAGTGGAATTTGAATTGCTTGTTGACTGTTGCCTATTGAGTTATTCACTTGTGTTGTTGTTTACTTGTTTCATATTTGAACTGCCTATATTAATGTATTTGTTAAACTTACTTGACTTGTGTTAATTGACTTTTTGGATTTGAACAAAATGATAATTGAAGAATGCAAGTAGCAGTAGGAAGGCATATAGAGTTTCGGTTTAAACCGAAAATCGAACCGCATAAAGAAATTCAGTTCGGTTCGGTCTAATCTAATACATGGTTTTCGGTTTTCAATTTTTTCGATTTCGATTAAAAATCGAACTGTTGGACCGAACTTACACCCCTAATGGTCACCATCAAAATTTTCGAGTCATTCTTTAGCTCATCAATTGCATCCACCACTAGGTGGTTGAATCTATTTGAGATGCCATTGATAACTCTTATCGAATTCGATCTACAATCAAGAACCAATTAGTAAAAGCATAGAAAATAGCTTTAAGATTGTTTGAAATACAATTCACTAATCTAGCAACGAATACAAAATTAATTGAACAAAAATTGTAACCAATTACAAAACCAGTTGAATATATAGAATATTAATCCAAAATATGTATACCAAACAAAACAGACTTTAAGCGAAGATTGCAGGTGCAAATCTCCTTAAATTGATTTTTTCCTTTTCTACTCAATGGCAACAGATTAGGGATAGTCGCTTCCCAATATATGACATTTCCTCTATAACAGTAGGTAGCACTTTCAATACTGTTATAGGAACTACAACATGAATCGACAAAACCAGTTGAATACATAGAATATTAATCCAAAATATGTATACCAAACGAAACAGACTTTAAGCGAAGATTACATGTGTGAATCTCCTTAAATCGATTTTTTCCTTTGCTACTCAATGCAAACAGATTAGGGACAGTTACTTCCCAAGATACTACGCTTCCTCTATAACAGTAGGTAGCACTTTCAATACTGTTATACTCGAGGAACTACGACACGAATCGATACTCTGTCTCTCTTTGATCACGAAAAATGATTTTTTTTTAAAGTACTATGAAGCTGCATGTGTCATTATATTTATAAGGAAGGAATTTGAATTAGAGTTGATGTGGAAGTCCGAGAATGATTCTAAGTAGAAGTTCTAAACATGATCATCATTCTAATACAAATAAAATTATGTATTAGAGTGAAACTATGACTAGGAAAGCCCATTAATTGTGAAAATTTTCTGGATCCAAAAAATATAGGAATGGACTTAGGCACATCTAAGCAGGCCATCATTACTTTGTCAACCACCAAAGTTGAGATATGGTAGCAATTTTGTATGCTTGTCAAGCTACTTGGTTGAAGAAAATACTTGAAGAGCTACACTTCAAGCAACAGGGAGCAACAATAATCTATTGTGATAGATGTGAAGTATCATCACTACTTAAGAGATATCTCAAATGGTGGAATTATTGATGCTAATTTCTTGTTTAACGAGTCTATGCATTGCATGCCTTTGTAAAAGGCATTTGTTTATAGTAAATAATCAATGAGTCTCTCACTTGAACCTGCCTTATTCACTTGTCTTTTATCTCTCAGTCCCTAAATTGTACCACCATTATGTGGAGTTAAGACTAAGAGACAACCGGAGACAACAAACAACATTCCAGTACAGAGGACGAAAATCCTTCATTAGAACTACAAATGACAAAAAAAAGCCCATTCAACCTTCATGCCCTGCGAAAACAACATTGTTTCAAAAGCTAAATTGGCAAATTGCCTTTCACTTTGTTACTTATTCACTGGCGATAAAGTTCAACCAGTTATTTATATGAATTTGTACTGAAATTCATATATGGTTAGAGTTTGAAGAAACCGAACACAACAATCTAGAGCTACAAAAACTGTACTTCATTCACTATATATCTAGCCCCTCCATACCCAATTTCTTCCCTTCCAAGTAATGAACTCTAATTAATTTGACTTTCAAAATATCTCCCAGACAGTCTCAATGGTGGTGGCTTTACAGTAGCCTGCATCATACAGTGCTTGAATCAGGCTCAATTCTTGACCTTAACCCACCACGTATCAGCATTTGTGCATAGAACTCTGCATGCTCCTGTCAAACAAATATGTACTACAGTTATTATTCATTTTAGTTTAATCTAACTGCAAGAGACTTCACCCAAAAAAATATTTAACATAAAAAGTTGTAGGTCCATGCACAGGAGGAATTGCCCGAAAAATGATATTTTTTTACTTTAAATGTAAAAAACTCCTGCTGAGAATCTCTTTAAAGTGTAAATGACCCAAGGCATAATACTACTTGGAAGTAAAGAATGCAAGCCAAGAAACCAAGAATATATTTTCATATGATATCCATACATTCAACAACCCACTAAGGCGCTCACAATAGCCTGAAGCTCCATGAGGATGCAAGTCATATCACTTTCATTCTCTTTAAGAGATCGCAGCTAACAAAACCAATCTACCCATTGAACTAAAAACCTAGGGAATAGCTCAAACAGAAGTCTATAACCATTCTGATTCGAAGACCTCCCACAGAAGCACAAGCACATATTGTCAATTCAAGCATTACATGAAAAACAAGAAGTCCCAATAGGTATCAACATGAATGACCGATGATGTTTGTTTTCTTTGTAAAGAGAAGGGGAAGGAATGTTGAGGTTTGCAATTTGGAACAGAGCCTCTATGCTGATGATGTAATTTGGTTAAGTGCAATGAGATCTAGAATGAGTAGGTATGTAACTTGGAGCTACAATACAGAAGGTAGAAGAAGAAAAAAAGGAGCAACTTTTCTAAATTTGACCAGCCAATTTTTTGGACCATTTGGCCTTCGAGCATTTAAAACCCTACTTGAACTTGTAAATGAACCTTACTTTTTGGTTTTGGGAACAACATAAATTGTTGATGATAATCTATGTTTTGATTTAATTGAATAATCCCTAGTAGATAAAAGCTTCTAGGTTTCTAATTGGTTTCACCCCTTTTGCGTCTTTTTTAATGAAATTATTCTTTCGCTGCTTTAAAAAAAGAGCCATATTCAACAATATACTATTCCAAGATAATGGAGCCACCTGCTTGTCAAGTCTCAATTTTTGGACTTTTCAATCCAATGCCATAATGCATTAGTCCACCTAAAAAGAAATCTAAATAGGAACATAAAGTGATTTTACATGGAAAATGACTGCATTCTTCTAATTTGAATAGCCCAACCATCCCCACATATTCAGGCAGTAAACAAATAGTAGAAAGATCTTGCAGAATAAAGGGCAGAACTGAATAGATCTACCTAAATCCTTCACATGTCAAACAAAATTCTATTCATCACAGCTTCACAAGATCGGAAAAGTACTTCAAGTTTATGGTTCAGTTTTGTGCAGAAAAAAGGACCTTGTCACCATAAAATGGATGGAAGGTGAACCCTTGCTAATTTGTGACAATAGCCAAAATAGTATTCAACAAACACGTAATTGGGTCATCAAGTTGAGAGATAGAGCAGTATTTGTGGGATGAATGACTTTGTTCGGTAGATCAACAGAAAGGTTAAAACCGCAGAAATTTACCAGAAAATGAAGGAAAAAAGGTGCAGCAGGCAATGATGAGTATTTTGAAATTTGTGATTATTGAATTCCAGTCATTATAGTACTATAGTAGTCAGGATATTCAGAATAAGCAAGCGTTAAAAGAATTCAGATACACTTTCCATATAAGCTAGCGAACTGTCTAGGGGTTAAATCCTCATATTTGGTATGTTCCCAATTATTTTTGTCTGCTTCTGAATTTATGGCATGTCTCTACCATTTTAAACCTTAATGGGCATGTTTACTATTTGTTCTTTCACATATTTTTAGGGTATGAATGATGTCAAAGGCTCAAAGCAATGTTTTAATTGAGTTTCCAAGTGATAGGAAGATTTTAAATACACACAGAAGTCACTTTAAGCCATTATGGAGCCCCTAACCCCATAACAGAATAACGGGAAGAAACAGGTAGTTGCTATTTGACAATATCAGGCACCTTCATTAAGATATGACCAGGAAACTACCACAAAGTATTTCTATATAAGTTATTTCATATTAAGAAAAGAAATGAAGTTCACATAACAAATTTAAGGATATTGATCCATTTGACGAGTCCTCAACAAATGGGCAAGGATAACTAGTGATCAATTGACTCTATGGTGTCTTAAAGCATTTCGGGTATACCTAATACAGCAACTGAGATGTTTGTTGGTTGTATTGGGTGATTAAGCAAACCAAAGACACTGAAAGGCAAGACCTAAGTTGCACTCAAAAAGGAAGAACTTGCTGAACTTCCCATTGTATAGCTCATATTATAAGAGGATCTTCGTTCTCTGATCAACATTTCCATTCAGAATGTGTGTAGCATGTCTTTTTTGGTCGTGTGCTTGTGGGCGCGATGCACATGAACATATAAGTGTTTCTTTCCGCCCCATAAAGGCTGTTGAATGTACCCAATACAAAGAATCTTGCCATGAAAAAAAAAACTGCACACTTGCACTTTATCACAGTCACAGTAGAAGCATTTCAGAACTACTTCCATAAAATTTTCAAATACCTAAGAATATTTATTCTGGTGCAGCAAATAGTATTAAAGGGTTAAGTCACTGATTGGAAACTAAAATGCAAACTGACACGTCTTTGGTAAGTGAGACACTAAATTATGTGGAGCCCAAAAATACGTATAAGCAATGAATGATTGTGCATAAATTACAAGATGCCAAAAAAGCGCGAGAATTTACCTTAACAGTGACAATAACAATTGCGACTCCATTTTCACGAGATACCTGGAAAAGTCTTCTTGCATCTTCAGGGGTAACATATGGAACAACTTGGGGCAGCACCTTTGCAACTAGTATAAAATAGATGCAGAATAAGAAAACAACGTAAAAGATGATTTATATCTCACTTTCCTGTCCGAAACCAAACTCTCACACATTAGACAAGTTGTTAATCGCGCAATCGACTGCAGGCTGACAACTGATATTTATTCTTCACAATCACCACAAAAGTCATGAAGTTTATCATTTTCTTTTGGGTTATAATAGATTAATAGTGAAAATTTGATAGCATTGACTACAGTTCTAATTTCTAAGACTTAGGGCAGTAAGATACAAAATTCAGTCACAGTAGAGGAATGTTCACATAATTGAATCGTTCTCAGAAACTCAAATGCCAAAATGAATGTATAAAATGATATTACCTAACTTCTCGGTATGACGAACATCATCAATCAGCAGAACTCTGTAACTGTCTCCACTCCCAGGACCTTTTCTGTCCTTGGATCGTCCAATATCTCCTCCTGCAGTCCACAAGAACCAAACAGCAAGAGAATTACAATCTCAGCAAATAAATTTCATTTCAACACACATATCAATTTGACAAGATCTCCAATAAAAAAAACTCATAAAACTATCAAACAGAACCCTACAAAATGCAAAATAAGAGCACGAAAAGAGAAGAAAAGAAAACCTTCAAGAACTTGAGTAGAAGGGTCGAACTGTGACTGGTCGAAGGTCGGTCGTTCCAAGACACTGGAACCACCCTTGGAAGATCCAAACCTGGCGTTCACACCAACAGAATGACAAACAGCCCATCCTTTCGGAACAGTTGAGACCATGTTTTGCTTCTGAGTCGGAGACACAGAAGGAAGCTGCAGATGCCGTATTTGCGTTGGCAAAAACGATGACGTAAATGCTCCAGTGACGGTTACGGCCATTCTTGAATGAATAGTATTGGATTGAATCGCCTCTGCAAAGAGAAAATTTGAGGGTTTTTGTTTGGCTGATTTGCAGTTGCGGACTCGAGGTACTGGGTGAAGATGACAATTATGAAGTTCTGAGCATAAAAAATCTTAGGCTGTTTTTTATTTATATTAAAAAAAACAATTATTAAATTTTAAATGTTTTTTCTGTCCTTTGAAAGAATTTGTTTTTACATATATATTATTTTTCATTTGCTAATTTGTCATCATTATCGTCTTTTAATTATATTTTAAAGTGCAAAATTTATTTTTATTAACAAAATTAAAAATTATTATTTGTATGATTTTTTTTTTGTGTTGGGTTTTTAAGTTGTTTGAAATTGCAGTAGGATTTTTATAACTATTTTCTATACTTAATGTTTTTAATTTTTTAAGAATTTTTAAAAAAATAATAGGTTCTAAAAATTGAAAAATATAGTAAACAATAATTTATTTTAGAAAAGTAAGCATAATTGCATATAGTGAAAATATATATTTTATATCAAATATAATATTTATTCCCCTAATATTTGGGAAGGAAGTAGTGTGGGATTTATTTATTTTATTTTATTTTTATGAATGATTGGCATGGGATATATTACAATATTTGGCTGCAATGGAATTATGGAAGCATCTTGAATCTTTTCCTGAAAGCCATGGTGGCCAAATTTTTTGGTCCACAGAGTATTGTAACCATACGTTTATGGTTATTTGCCAAAAATATTCGTTCAAATTAATAATCCCATTGAGTAACAAATAATAGGGCTTCATAGCACGAGGTCCTTTATTGCAATCCTATATATCACTAAATTCATGATTTAATCAAATATATCAATAAATCCCTCATATTTTTTTTGGACAAAATTAATCTTCTAAATCTAAAAACTAAAATATATCATCTTGTCTGTCTCTTTCTTCCTCTATCTCGCCTCTCTCTCATCCCTTGTCTATCTTTATCTCCTGGTTCAAACAGAAACCAAACATCAAAACTTAGATTTGCAGCAAAATTATTACAGGTGCAAGTAAATATAGTTGAGTAATTCCATATGAATAATCATGAGAAACATTGAGCTAGTATATAGCAAATACCGATCAGATGAAGCCATTAATAGATTGTTGTTACTATTGATGTGATTCAATCTTGTTTAAAATGTTTGTTTCTTGTCTCAAGTATGGACATATTTCCTTAGGCATACAAAATTTGTGGATTTTTAGAATCTCCTTTTGGTAGGTGTGAGTTTCACCTCAATTTTTTTCTTATTTTCTCATGGTCTTAAGATCATACCGGCCATATTTTAATATCACCATGCCAAAGGAGATGAGGATGTCAAAGGAGATGAGTTATTTCTTCCACATCCTGAGACTTGTCATACTGTAAGGTTTACTTTGAATTTATTAAGCTGCACAATTTTCTTGCCGGTGAAATTGTGCATACCAATGTTGTTGGCACTCTTACCCTCATTGATGTCTGCAGAGGGAGGCTCGGTCTTGATCAATTATTCCAGTGGTTGTATTTTTGAATATGATGAATATTATCTACTCTTGTCGGGTATTAGATTCAAGGAAAAGGACTCCCCAATTTCGTTTGGTCTAACTATTCAAATAGTAAAACTATGGTGACTACCATCTACTAAATATTTTCATATTTAATTTGTTGGCATCGTAGTTCCTTACATCGTAGGGGGTAAAGTAGTTTATCCAGCATTTGCTTATAATAAGGAATTTTTCCTTCTCAACCCTATCTCTACATCTCCCAAGTCAGACTTTTCTTCACGAACCTGGCGAAATAGATCACCGAAGCTTATCATTAGGATCTTTGTCCTATCACTGGGTAAAGTAAGCGGAGCTTGACTAATTGTCCAGCGGTCAGAAGGGGAGGTTTCTTATTTCTTGAGACTATTCATTTTGTCTTTCTCATGTCATACTCTAAATTGTCAAAATAAATGTCACATAATTTCACCAATTTGTGACTTCTGTAAACTGCATTTTTAATAATTATATTATGATTTTTAAGTATATCTTGAGAATTATACTGTGATTTTTAGGTATATTTTAACAATTATTATATGATTTGAAAATTATACTAAAAATTTTCAGTATAATTCATGCATTTCAGAAAGAGCCATAATAAATGTTTGAATGAACATTGTAGGTCAAATATCTCAGACCATGAATTTGAAAATTAATGCAGAAAAGTCAATCATGAAGCTAAAAGATAGGCATAAATTGACAACAAGTTTTATCATTTTTAGTAAACATATTTATTTATTTATTGAATTGGTAATATATAAAGCTATCAAACTCATGAATTTACATGATTTTGTATATAATTTATTATAATTTATTATAATTTATTATGCTCTCTCAAATAATTAAAGACATCTATAATTTGTTAATGACTTAAGTTTTAAAATTGTATGTATTTTTTATAATTAGAGAGGCAGATAAATAGATGGGTATTCTCAATCCCCGATATGAAGATGAGGTAAAAATTAAAGAGTAAAGGGTACATAACCCCATAAAGTATGACCTAATTGAAAAAAAAACCTCAAATTATGAAAAAAATGTATATAACCCCCCAGACGTTTGTTGATTGTTTGAGATGACGGTCAATCCACACGTTTATGTCACTTTTAACCCCTAAACATGATTAAGTTGCTTAATAAATTATTTTTAATTAAAAAATGATTAAAATTAAAGGTAAAGGCGCGAACAACCTTCTTCCTTCTCTCTACTTTGTTATTTGCTAGGGTTTTTGCTTGTTTCTTCTCTCAATCATGTCCAACAATGGGGTTTGAGATTTTTCATTTATCTCTGAGGGTGATTCATCATAGGAACTACATCTTTCCATCAAGTTTAAAGATCAACAATGTCAGGTATGTTCCCCTTTCTATTCTTCCCCTTCTTTTCCCCTTTTTTAAAGGTAAGGAAGAAGGTTTTGAGGGGAGACGAGGAGCCTGAACTGAGTCTTCCATTGCGAAGCCTTGTTGGATCGAGCCCCCTACAATTGTTGTTGAAGGGGTGTGGGGGCGGTAGCCCCGCGGTACGATACGGTACGGTATAATTGAGTTGCGATTCTTTTATATATGTGGGTATCTTTATTTATGTGCTCGAGTGTTTTCTGCATTTAGCTTATGGATATTTACTACATTTCTTTGTAGAATCAGATGATGAATATGTTGAAGAGTATTCTGGTGACACTGGTGAAACTAACAGTATTGATTATGGAGAAGAGACTAACTGTCATAGATGTAGAATGACAAGTGTGAGAATTGGGAGCGGTTCTTGGTGTTATTGTTCAACAACATTGGAAATAACAAGACTTGGGCCTTCATTTCAGACCAACAAAAGGTATTGACTTGCAAAATATATGTTTTCATTGATCATATTTTATCATATGTTGTCACTGATTATGAAATTTTATTGTAGGGGCTTGTGGAGGCAATGAAGTTGGTCATGCCAAGAGCAATACACAGATTTTGTGTTACACATTTATATGCCAATTTCAAAAAGCAATTCCCTGGTATAGCTTTGAGAGATGCCTTGTGGAATGCTTCAAGAGCAACAAGGCTCCAAGAATTTGAAAATAAAATAAAGGGGCTTACAACAACTTGATAGAGCTGCATATGATTGGTTAAGTGCCAAGGATAAGGAAGGATGGTGTAGGCATACACATGATCTAGATACTAAGTGTGATATGCTCACAAACAACATCTCTGAGTCCTTCAATTCTTATATCAGAAAGGTAAGGGACAAGCCAATAATCACAATGTTGGAGTGGATAAAGAGAATGCTAATGTCAAAGATTCCACAAGAAAAAATTGAGATGGAGGGTTAGACTCCCACAGTTTGCCCAGGAATTCTAAAGAAGTTCAAGAAAGTTGTGGGAAGGGCAATAAAGTATGATTGTATTTTAGGTGGAGAGAGGATTTTTGAAGTCAGACATATGCATTGAAGCCAGAATGTTGTCGATCTTAGACATAGGACGTGTAGCTATAGGAGATGGGATCTTTTAGGTATACCATGTGAGCATGCAGTATGTGCGATATTATTTGATCATGGGAGGCTAGAAGCATATATTCATGAAGTGTACACCAAAAATCATGAAGTGTATTCCAAAACTGAGATTCTGAAAACTTACTCTCACCTCAAAAATCCTATGCCTGGAGAAAATCAATGGTCAAGTATTGAGTACATTATTCTAGAACCACCAGTATATAAAAGAAAGCCTGGTAGACCTAAAAAGGCAAGAATAAGAGGGCCTGATGAGTTTCCAGCACAAACGGCAAGTGCTTTGAGTAGAAGAGGACAAATACTAAGATGTAGGCATTTCAATATGACAGGACATAATGTGAGGACTTATCCTGCATTAGCATCTAGACGAGAGGTAGAGGCATTGAGACAAGCAAGTCGAGAGGCAAAGGCTTTGTCACAAGGTGATGAGGTTGTTGATCATGGAGAGATAGAGGCTTTATCATAGGTTGTTGATCCTACACCAAGCATTTTATCACTTGTTTCACCACCACAGATTCATCATATCAGTCCATCACAAGGTTCACCTCTAGAGATTCATCCTACCAGAGCACCACCATGTTCACCTCCACGGATTGATCTTGATAGTTCATCAGAGAATACTGCACCTTTTATGATAAGAATCGAACAACAATAAGGCAGAGGAATAATTTAAAATTTTCGATTCCTAATTCGAGGATCTATTTAAAACCAACATTTGATTATGGGTTTAGAATAATTACCCTTGTAGCGAGTCTTTCGTACTATCGAAGCATACAACGAACATGAACTTTATGATCGTGTCTCTATGGTATCCACACGAAAGGTACAATCCTCGTGTACGTCTCACGACCACGAACGAAACTAAAGAGTTCTTAGGTTACTAGACCAAATTGAACCCATCGTTATTCAAATTTGATTCAACACACAACATCTCTATATTATATAAGAGCATTTTTCTTTTTCTATTTTTTAACTCATACGTGAGTTATCAACATATATATATATATATATATATATATATTGAATTTTTCTTTTAGTTGAACTCTAATTGAGTTCAACAAAAATGTGTAACAAATATATATATATATATATATATCCATTACAAAATAAAATTGCACATATATCTATGTATATGTTACTACGTGTGTGTCTCTCTCTCTCTCTCCATATGTTCTCTCTCTCTCCATATGTATATATATCTATATATAAATAAATAAAAGATAAGATCATTCCAAAAATGTTTGAGTCCTACTCAAATACTACACTTGTTTTCTAAAAGACCTCTTATCTTAATACCAAAGTCCAACTAGGACACTCCGAAAATGCTAACATTAAATATAAAATTCTATCTTATGTATTTTATGTTCTGAATTGTTTACCATTCTTAGTGTACAACCCTATAGGTTCCTGTAATGTTGGTAGTAATTATAAAATCCTATTTTAGAATTATAAGTAGTAAGCGGTTTCTAGGAACACATCACTGCTACCCAAATTATGAGAAAGTCAATGTTCCGACTCAACCTTTACCGTGACTAATGTTACCGTGTTGTAAAATTCCTTTTGTCCTTGATATCTTGATCAAACACGAGACATGGATATGTCACCCTTGTATAGCTCAATCAGTGTTTCTTGATTACCAAATAAGCTAACCGAAACAAATGATATTGATATCATTATATCAACTCATTCGAGCATGACCATGAATTTATTAGCTCTATTCAATCAAGAGGCCTTAGATATCAATCTCGTGTTATGAGAAGGACAAATTCCATCTTGATCACTCATATCCCTCTACATGATTTATCGTACACATGATCACCACCTTTTATAGCCACCTTGTTAAGGGCGACGTTTGATGGTGTCAAAATGAACAACAATCTCTCATGCCGGGAACAATGGTGGTCTCACGTCAAAGGACTACTAAACACCATCATCACCATGAATCACTTATGATAGTTATAACTCAATCCATATAATGATTTAATGGGGGATCGATCCAATACATAAATTCTCCAATTCATGTACCTATGTGTTGACTTAATATCATATATTAATCAAACACATCTTAGCCTTTACATATTATTATTGTCCCTATTGACAATAATACTTGACTATGGACATTTAAGAATATACATTATATTCTAGGGACGTTATTACAATAATTCATGCTACACAGATATAAATAATTGGAATAACTAAAATGTCTTTATTAATAAAATAATCATGATAATTATAATATTCTAAAGAATCATCACATGATTAACTTTAAGGCATACTCTCCAACAAACTCCCACTTGCACTAAAGCCAATCACTTATGTATCTAATACCCAGTGAATTGTTGTGTTGATCATGCTTCTGCTGTGTCAAAGGCTTGGTCAATGGGTTAGCGATATTTTCGTTTGTGGAAACTCTGCTTATCTTCACATCTCCTCGATCAATGATTTCTCAAATTAGATGGAAACACTAGAGTATAAGTTTGGATCTTTGGTGAGATTGGGGTTTCTTAGCCTGTGCTATTGCTCCATTGTTGTCACAATAGAGCTTAATCGGATCCACAATGCTAGGAACATCCTATAGTTCAGCTATGAACTTTTTTTATCCAAACTGCTTCCTTTGTTGCATCGAAAGCAACTATATACTCAGACTCTGTTGTAGAATCAGCTAATGTCTCCTGCTTTGAACTCTTCTAGCTCACAGCACCACCATTGAAGCAAAACACATATCCAGACTGCCTTCAAAAGTTGTTCTTCTTGGACTGGAAGCAGGCGTTAGTGTAACCCTTTAGTCTGAGCTCTTCTCCACCTCCATAAACCAAAAACATATCCTTAGTTCTTCTCAAGTACTTAAGGATTGTCTTAACGGCCATCTAGTGACATTCACCAGGATTTCCTTGGTACTTACTCGTTACACTGAGTGCATACGAGACATCAGGATGTGTACATACCATGGCATACATAATAGACCCTATAGATGATGCGTAAGGTATCTTACTCATGCATTCTCTCTCATCTTGTGTCTTGGGACACATCTCATTTGAGAGAGTAATGCCATGTGAATGGGGAGAAGTCATCTCTTGGACTCTTGCATGTTAAACATATTTACACTTTGTCAATGTACGTACTTTGACTTTGGCCCAACAATCTTCTTGATCTATCTCTTTAGATCTTGATTCCTAAAATATAGGTAGCCTCGCCTAAGTCCTTCATCGAAAAACAATTCCCTAACCAAGTCTTAATAGATTGTAGGGCTAGAATATCATTCCCAATTAGTAGTATGTCAACTACATACAACACCTAGAAGATAACGGTACTCCCACTGAACTTCTTATATACACAAGGTTCATCTTCGTTCTTGATGAATCCAAATTCTTTGATTGCATCATCAAAACAAAGATTGCAACTCCGAGAAGCTTGTTTCAATCCATAAATGGATCGTTGCAATTTGCACACCTTTTTAGTAGCTTCTGGAGCTTCAAACCCTCAGGTTGTGTCATGTACAGATCCTCAAGGAGCTTTCCATTAAGAAAAGCAGTTTTAACGTCCATCTGCCGTATTTTATAATCTTGGTGAGCTGCAATAGCAAGCAAAATCTGAATGGATTTAAGCATTGGGACTGGTGAAAAAGTTTCGTCATAGTCTATACCATGAACTTGTTTGAAACCCTTAGCCACCAATCGCCCTTTGTAGTTTTGCACATTTCCATCCATGTCAGTTTTCTTCTTGAAAACCCACTTGCCCCTAATAGGTTTTACTCCTTCTGGTGGGTCAAGCAAAATTCAAACTTGGTTGGCATACATAGATTCCATTTCAGATTTCATGGCTTTAAGCCATTTCTCAGACTCAGGGCCTATTATTGCTTGTTCATAAATTATAGGCTTATCTTGTTCCATGAGCAACACATTTTTGGGTTGCATTACGAGAAAATTATATCTTGCGGGCAACCTACGTGTCCTACTCGACCTATGCAGGCCTTGTATATCTTGAGTCGTTTCCTGATCCACAACTACTTGTGGAGCAGGTTCAAGTTCCAGAATTATTTGTAAAGTTGGCTCAGGTTCCATTAACAGTTCATTGTTTTCTTGTGGTTTTTGAACATTTTCAAGTTCCACTCTCCTCTCACTGTTATCGTTAGAAACAAATTGTTTCTCTAGAAAGGCTCCAGTTCGACCAACAAACACTTTGCCCTCAGAAGGATTATAGAAATAATATCCTTTGGTGTCCTTAGGATATTCTACAAAAAAACATTTATCAGATTTGGGTCCAAGCTTGTCGGATACAAGGCGTTTTACATAAGCCTCACAACCCCAAATCCTGATAAAAGACATACTAGGATGTTTCCCAGTCCATAACTCATATGGAGTCTTTTAAACCGATTTAGATGGAACTCGGTTCAGTATAAAAGCAGTTGTGTCTAGAACATATCCCCAAAAAGAGATAGTAAGATCTATATGACTCGTCATGGATCGAACCATGTCTAATAAGGTTATATTCCTCCTTTCAGATACAACATTCAATTGTGGTGTAGCAAGTGGAGTGAGATGTGAGACTATCTCACACTCCTTTAGATAGTCACAAAACTCTTCGCTTAAGTATTCGCCACCTCGATCCGTTCAAAGTATTTAAATTCTTTTGCCAAGTTGGTTTTTTACTTCATTTTTGAATTCTTTAAATTTTTCAAAAGAATCAGACTTGTGCCTCATTAGGTACACGTACCCATATCTATTGAAGTCATTTAGTAAATGTAATGAAATACAAATAACCTCCTCTAGCTTTTGTAATCATGGGCCAACATACATCACTATGTACTAGGCCTGATAAGTTAGTGGCTCGTTCACTGTGTCCAGTGAATGGGGCTTTAGTCATTTTCCCCAATAAACAAGATTCACATGTCTCATATGATTTAATATCAAATGAGTCCAAAAATCCATCTTTATAGAGCTTGGTAATGCGTTTCTCATTTATATGGCGCAAACGACAGTGCCAAAGATAATTCAGGTTTGAATCTTTCGATTAACCTCTTTGTATTTATGTTATAAATGGGTCTATCAAGGTCTATAACATATAGACCATTCAACATTTGAGCATTATCATAAAACATCTCATTGAAATAAACAGAACAATTTATGTTCTTTATTACAAATGAAAAACCATCATTGTCCAAATAAGAAATAGAAATAATATTTCTAGTAATCGAAGGACTAAGTCAGTAGCTAAATCATTATTTAGCTTGAAGCCTAGTCTCTCAAGATCCTCAATATACCCAATCATCTTGAGCACATGAGAATTAACAGAGCTTCATTCTGCCATTCTACACTAAAATAATGCCTTGGAAATGTCATACCTCTCCTGTCTAGCCTGCTCTTGAAACAATTTCTTGAGGTGTTCAATCATCTCGAAAGCTTCCATGTTCTCATGTTGCTTTTGAAGCTCAGAGTTCATGGTAGCCAACATGAGGCATCCAACATCCAAAGAATCATTTTGATGCTTCTTATAAGCATCATTTTCTGCCCTAGGGGCAATAGTAGGAGGTTCCTCAAGAACAGCACACTCTAGGACATACAACTTCTAATAACCCTCACATTAATTCGGAAAGTTCTAAACTTTCTAGTGGGCCAAGATCCATAATTCACCTACTCTTGAGACAACTTTGGCTGAAAAAACCCAAGATTTGGCTATTTAGGTAAGCAACCTTTGCAAATTGCATCGCCATGCAATTCTTGGATCAATTGGGTGAACATCTCATCTTATGGATTAAAACCCAACTCTTTGCCTCTAGGCTCCCAATCCTATTAGGCTTGTCCTAGTTAAGTTAAACCCAACGATTAATAAGCAGAACAAGGCATCCTACTTTGGCAGACTCTACCTTTTCCTTCACGCCTTTTACAAGATAGAATAAAGCACCCCGCTTTGGCGGAAATTACCTATGTTTGATTGAGAACTTGACAAGTGTTGATAATTGGATGGCATCAACTTAATAATTTTATTGAGGAATTTTATCTCACCATATCATGAATTAATCACACGAATTCTTTTTAATTTGATCTCATCAAATTAAGTCCATATTACCTAATTGGCCTTACTAGATGGATTAACATGCATTATCATTATTTATTATCACATAATAATAATAATAATAAACAGAAAAATTAAACGTGGCATGATTATAGCCCAACTACATCGGTTCTCCCAAGCCAATTTGAGAACCGACAGGTCAACCTAGGTAAAACTTTATATGTCCTTTTCTTGGTGTTTCTTTTCTTTATATTGTTAAGAACACGCTTCAACCTCCATGTGAATTCTCCATTGCTTTGATTCTAATCTTAATTCTAATTACATCATATGTAGAAGAAAACATCGAGTTACATTCGAGGGGAGAAGATATGAGAAAATAAATTACAATGAGAAATATGAGGTAAGGCACGACATGCAAGCCATATTTTCCATAAAATACAAAAATCATATCAAATAAAAATAAATCATCACAAGTTTTAAGGGCTATAATCATGTATCTTGCTTCACCAAGCACACAACAATTGCATAAACTAATTAATTTACTTTAACATTTAAATAATATTTTATGGACAATTATATTTTACGACAATACATACACAACTATTGCATATTAGATTAAATATATAATTTAATTTTATATATCTAACATACATTCTTTAAACATAATCGAATGTGTTTAAACACGGCTCCGATACCACTGATAGGAATTGAACAACTATAAGGCAACGAAATAATTTAAAAAATTTTGATTCCTAATATGAGGATCTATTTAAAACCAACATTCGATTATGGGTTTAGAATAGTTACCCTTATAGTGCGTCTTTCGTACTGTCGAAGCATACAACGAAGTAACGAACACGAACTTTCTGATCGTGTCTCTATGGTATCCATATGAACAGCGTAATCTTCGTGTACGTCTCACGACCACGAACGAAACTAAGGAGTCCTCAGGTTTCTAGACCGAATTGAACCTGTAGTTATTCAAATTTGATTCAACACATTGAATCGAATTAATGAGCAATAGTGGAGAAGAACTTTGGCTTGACTTTCAATCTTAGAAAACATACTTGGAATCACACTTGAAACTTTTTCCTTCCTCTCTTGAAACACACGACATCTCTATATTATAGAAGAGCCTTTTTCTTCTTCTATTTTTTAACTTATACGTGAGTTATCAACATATATATCTATATATATTGAATTTTTCTTGTAGTTAAACTCTAATTTAGTTCAACAAAACGTGTACCGAATATATATATACTAATATATATATATATCCATTACAAAACAAAATTGCACGTATATTTATGTATATGTTACTATGTGTGTGTATATATATATCTATATCTACATATATATATACACAAGATAAGATCATTCCAAAAATGTTTGATTCCTACTCAAATACTACACTTGTTTTCTAAAAAACCACTTATCTTAATACCAAAGTCATACTAACCTAGTCCAACTAGGACACTCCGAAAATGCTTACATTAAATATAAAATTCATCTTATGTCATGCCCCTCTCCCAGATAGGTGTGGATGAGCACCCATGAATCCCAGAGACGTGACAGGCAGGAAACCCCTCCGTTCCCCGAACCGGATTTAAGCCAAATATCTACCCAAGCTACCATAAATCATCAATCTGTCTACATAAGTACTCGCACATATATAGATAAATCTCAACTACAGAAGTAGCCACACATATATAGATAAATTCCAAACGTAAAAGAGGGAATAACTCACCAGTTCAGTCGGGAAGCGCGTGATGTGTAGCTAGGGAAAAACTAAAGAAAATACACAACCTCACAAAAGCTAAATAACCTCGCTCCGATACTAACGAATCAAATTGAGTTTTATTCCTCTCTCTACAAGCTTCGTTTCGACACTTCACACGCCTCAATCGGACCACAAACGGTCCGATTTTTCAAACAAACTTTCTCTCTCCACGCGGCTACTGGAGAAGAAGAACCAGAGAAATCTAGATTTATCCCATTTTTTTTGAAATTATCGTTTTGCCCTCCGTTCATATTAAATCTTTAACTTCCAAAATTCATAACTCATTCAATATAACTCCAATACAGGTGATTCTCGTGCCAATATTTTTCTAAAAACATGTAGTATTTATTAAAATATTTAATTTTAAAAATTATTTTTTCAAAAATTGGGTTTAGGATATTACATCCTCCCTCTTACAAAAATATATAGAGAGTAAAAAAAACGTTAGTCGATAGTAAAAATAATCTGTATAAATCAAGAAAATACCTAACTAGTAAACAAGTCTGGATACCGCTCTCGCATATCGGACTCTACCTCCCAAGAAGCCTCCTAAACTCTATAATGCTGCCATAACACCTTAACCAAAGGTAAGGTCTTCGAACACAATCTCCATATCTGGCTGTCCAAAATGCAAACCGGATGTACCTCATAAGTAGCATCCTCTCAAATCTCCAGAGTCGACCAATCAATAATATGAGAGGGATCACGATGATACCTCTGTAACATAAAAATGTGAAACACACTATGAACCCCGGACAGCTGTGGTGGCAATGCCAACCTATAAGTCAAACTCCCCACTCTCTCCAATATCTCAAATCGTCCAATAAACCTAGGGGTTAACTTCCCTGATCTACCAAAACGCTGTATCCCTCGCCTAGGCTAACTTTAAGGAATACGTGGTCACCCATCTGAAACTCTAGAGGCCTCCTTCTGCGATATGCATAACTCTTCTAACGTGACTAAGCCGTCAGAAGTCGTTGTCTGATAACTGTCATAACCTCAATGGTCTGCTGAATCAAATCTGGTCCCAACATAGGTATATCCCCAACCTTTGACCAACAAAATGGTGACCTGCATAGTCTACCATAAAGTGCCTCAATTGGTGCCATAGATTGCACCGCATCCTATTATTGGCACACAGGGATAGACTGTTCCCGCGATTACACCAGATTTAGTCGGTACAGCACCACTAGCTATTGACCCTTCCATTACTGAGTTAGCTCAGTTGAGGAAGACGAGACTCCTAGTGTATCGAGGAGTGGTAGATCCAAAGGTGGCCGAGGATTGGTTGCGACAGTTGAGGAGACAGATGGTGACGCTTAGGATACCGGATAAGAGGAGAGCTCTATTGGCTTCAGCATTTTTAAAGGATGATGCTTATGTTTGGTGGGAGAGTATGACTATTGGTAGAGAGAGTATGGAGATTCCATGGTCAGAGTCTGAGACTTAGTTCCTAGCACAGTATGTTTCGCAGGCCATTCGCTCTGCAAAAGCCAAGGAGTTTCTAGAGTTGATTCAGGGGAGGGATATGACGGTGTCACAATATCAGGCACGGTTTGAAGAGCTTGGTCGGTATGGAGCGGAGTACATTGCCACTGAGGAGAAGAAGATATTAAGATTTTAGCGCGGGCTAAAACCCCACATTGTAGAGATTAGTTGGGATGATGGTTTGCACTTACTGGGAATGCAATGACTCAAAGATGAAAGCTTTATGGGAAGAAGTACAAGAACATGAAGAAGTTCCAAGTTGTAAAGAAAGGAACTGTCAATGTGATGCTCAGAAGATTTTAAATGTCGACAGGGACAAGCATAAACTCAGAGAATTTTTGATGGGTTTGAATGAAGTTTATGGTCATGTGAGCAGTCAGATACTTCTTATGAGACCATTGCCAGATGTCCAAATGCCATATAACATGATAGTTCAAGAGGAGAACAAGCAGAAGCTAACAACAACAATAAAGGGAAATTTGGAAAATTCTATGGCAATGGCTGTAAATAAGATTGGCTCAACCTTTACAAACAATGCAATAAAGGGACAGAGTAAAGGAAGGTGGTGCAACATTTGCAAGAAGGATAACCATAATACAGACAGATGTTTTAAAAAGCAGGGGATGTGGTGCACAAATTGCAATATGAACAATCACAATACAGAGAAATGTTTCAAGTTGCATGGCTATCCAAATGCTGCTAATAAGAGACAGAGGACCATGGATTCAGGAAACAAACACATTTCAAATCAAGTTGCTTGTGATTCTACTACAGGAAGTTCAAGTATATAGAAAACTGATTTGAATGCTGACTTATGCAGTCAACTCATCAACTTACTGCAGAACAAAAACAATGGAGGTAATGGAAATAACAATGAACAACACAATATAGCACCAGTCACTTCTATGAGAGGTATTCTTAATCCTAAACTTTTACAGAATTTTGCTAAATGGATTTTGGATAGTGGAGCTACTAATCATGTTGTGTGCAATATAAAATTACTTGATGCATACTATCCACTTGTTAATTGTTATGTGACATTACCAAATGGAGATAAACATAAAATAACACACTTAGGGAAAGTAAAATTAAATACGGAGATTGATCTTGTGAATGTATTGTGTGTGCCTACTTTTAAATTCAATTTTATTTCTATAAGTAAACTAACTAAAAATAAGAAGTATGTTGTGATATTTACTGAGGAATCCTATAAATTGCAGGACACTACCACCTTGAACCACACTGGGATAGGAATAATGCACAAGGGCTTATATCAACTTAAAGATATTGAAGGAGGGAATTTTGTTTGCTCGTTGGATATGAATGATGAAATAGAAGACAATGTATGGCACCTAAGGCTAGGACACCCATCTAAAGCTGTAATGAATTTTTTACCAGATTTTGTAAACTTTAAACATATGGATTGTACTGATTGTTATTTGGCCAAAATGAAAAGATTGCCTTTTGCTACTACTGCAGTACATTCATCTTCTTGTTTTGATTTAATACATGTTGATATATGGGGTCCAAATTATACAATTTCATTAGAAGGATATAAGTACTTCTTAACTATTGTAGTTGATCATTCTAGGTTTACTTGGATTTTCTTAATGCAATCTAAAGATCAAACTAGAAGTTACATTAAGGCTTTTGTTCATAATGTCAAAACACAGTTTGATAAGAGAATTAAAGCTATTAGAAGTGATAATGAAAAGGAATTTTCCACTGATGATTTTTATTTGTCAGAAGGTATTATTCATCAAAGAACATGCCCCTATAGTCCACAACAAAATGGTGTTGTGGAAAGAAAACACCAACATTTATTAAATGTTGCAACAATTTTAAAATTTCAGAGTGGTTTAGAAGAAATTTACTGGTCATTCCTTATGCAAATTGTTGTTTATATTATAAACAAGTTACCAACTAGAGTATTAGATAAATGGAGTCCTTATAGTATCTTATATGGAAAACCAGTAAATTATAATGATTTAAAGGCTTTTGGTTGCCACTGTGTAGTAAAAAATAATAGAAGTCTAGGTTCAAAATTTGAACAAAAAGGGATTTCTTGTATCTTTATAGGGTATCCTGTAGGAGTGAAAGGATATAGAGTTTTGAATCTAAAAACTTTTGAAATATTTATATCTAGAGATGTAAAGTTTGAAGAGAATAAATTTCCTTTGAGAACTATAAAGACCCAGACATAAATAAAAGAAGACATTGATGAACCAGTAGAGAAATCTAGATCAGATGAAAGTAATTCAAGACAGTTAGAAACCAAAAAGAGAAAAAGACCAGCTTACCTAGATGATTATCAGTGTAGCCTAGTCCCATCAAGTGTTAATTTTGATCATTTTATTACAGCTGTTTGCAAAATTTAGGAACCTGAAAGTTACAAAGGAACAGTTAATAGTGAAGAATGGCGTAAGGCAATGGCTGCTGAAATAAAAGCATTGGAAGATAACAAAACATGGTTTCTAACTAAACTTCCAGAAAATAGAAAGACCATAGGATGCAAATGGATATATAAAGTCAAATATAATGTAGATGGTACACTAGAAAGATAATAAAGCTAGATTAGTAGCCCAAGGTTATAGTCAACATGAGGGGTTTGATTATAATGAAACTTTTGCTACAGTAGTTAAAATTACAACGGTTAGAATACTTTTAGCTATAGCAGCATCTAAAAATTGGCATATTCATCACTTGGATGTGCATAATGCATTTCTTAATGGAGATCTTGATGAAGACATTTATATGAAATTACCTCCAGGTTTTGCAAAACAAGGTAGTAACACTGTTTGTAAATTGAGAAAATCTCTATATGGCTTAAAGAAAGCTAGTAGGCAATGGAATGAGAAGTGTAAAGAAGCTCTTTTGAATTTTGGATTTATTCAGAGTAGGTTTGATTATTCAGTGTTTTACTATCATCATAAGAATAACATAATTCTACTTCTACTATATGTAGATGACATGGCCATTGGGGGGAATAATCTAGACTTAATCTGCAAGGTAAAAAATTATATAGGAACATGTTTCAAGATAAAAGACTTACGTGAACTCAAATATTTTCTGGGTTTAGAGATAGATAGAAACAAAGATGGTCTTAAATTGAGTCAAAAGAAATATGTGTTAAATCTTTTAAGAGAAACAGGTTTTGAAGAGGCAAAGACACAAAATTCACCAATAGATACTAATGCCAAGCTATCCAAGGAATCTGGAAAGCTTCTTGAAGATCTAGGGAGGTATAGAAAACTTATTGGTAAGTTTATGTATCTCACTACCTCAAGACCTGATATTACATACACAATTAACACTCTTAGCCAATTTATGCAATTCCCAACCACAACACATATGGATGCTCCACACAGACTCTTACGCTATATTAAAGGTACTGTTAATTATGGATTGTTCTATTCAACCACTAACAATTTGCAGGTTAAAGCCTATTGCAACTCTGATTGGGCTGCTTGTTTAGATACACGAAGATCAGTTACAAGTTTTTGTGTAAAAATTGGGGATTCTTTAGTTTCCTGGAAATCAAAGAAACAACTAACAGTCTAAAGATCATCATCAAAAGCTGATTACAGAGCCATAGCAACATTAACAGCTGAACTGATGTGGATCAACAATTTATTCAAAGAAATCAAAATCAACATTCAAAAGCCTATGCAAGTCCACTGTGACAATCAAGCTGTGATTTATATAGCCACAAACCCAGTTTTTCACGAAAGGACTAAACACATTAAAATAGGCTTACATTTTACCAGAGGTCAAGTTCAAGAAGGATTGATACAGTTTTCTCACCTTTCATCGAAGGAGCAGCCAGGCGATTTGTTCACGAAGCCCCTTGCTGTTGATAGGATAAAACATCTTATCTTCAAGCTCAACATGGTCCCCATGTCGATCTTGAGGGGAGGTGACAAGATTCAGAGCTCAAAAGCTGTTCTTGTGCAAGAGACTACAGATGGAGAAGAAGCTCTGAATCGTAATGATCGTGAAATGCCCTAGGCCAATTGGGCTCTTGCTTGTTAAGCTTGAGTGGGCTATATTAATTGTTCCAATTGGGCTTGTCTATTAAGAAAGACCAATTGGGCTTGTATCTTAAGTCCAGTTAGTTTAAAATCATTTATTTTCAAATTATTATTATTTTCAATATTTTGTACTGTAACATGTCTATTCAGTGTAAGGTTATGTCATTGTAACCGTTGCTTCCTCAGTTTATATAAAAATTAAGTCCATACAATTTAAAAGTATTGAGTATTCTCCCTCTCTTCTTCTTCTTCCTTCTGCTTCTTTTTTTTCTGCATCTAAATCTGATTTGCTATTACTTTCGCTGTGCTCACCTGTAACCAATCAAGCTATAAGTTATTTCACCAATGCCCCAACAGCTTTTATAAATTTGACGCATAGGATGTTTAGACAGTATCTTGACCAGTTTGTGATAGTATTCATTGATAATGATAGGCGAACTTGGAACGAAAAAATTTATTAACCATTGCCGAAGAGGTGAGTTGCATATTCTCTAGCATTGAAAGAAGATTACGGATATCACTGCAAGTATTCTCTTATTATAATTTTTCATATCTTGTTATATGTTATTGTCTTGGCACATTCTTTATTAACAAATGGAGAGACTGATTTGCAACTTAAGCTGTGATTTTGTAACTCTGTTTCTTTGTATAGCTGTGTAAATTATGGCATTTTCAGAACCTCAGGATTATTCTAGAAAATTTGACGTGACTATCTACTTCTTCTACATGGAGTATGTTAAGGCTGAAATTAATGTGAAGCGGCAAAAATCTTCAAATATGGAACCTCAATCAGCTACATTTCTTTCTAGGAATATTACAACTATATTTGTGATATCAGCACTCCATTTGTGACATCAGTAGCTCCAACTTTTACATTGAAGGAGATCTACAGTTACACATGTATAGTTGTTATAAGTTGTTATAACAAATTGGTGACCTGTACAATATTCTATAATTAGAATACGTTCTATAATTAGAATAAGTTCTCAGCTATATATATATATAGAGCATACAGTGTAACTTAAATTCAACTTGGTGAATAATCGTTGACTGATATCTTCTCCAAAGACCTTTCTCTTATTCTTCATGTTCTTCGTGTTTTCTTCATCTATCTTTTACTTTGATTCTTCATATCAAGATTTCAACATGGTATCGGAGGATTAGGTACTTGATTCTCCGTTTCACGTTTTTCTACTACAAGATCAATTGTTCTTATTTCTTGTTCTTGTGATCAACTATGGCTTCTAATTCTTCAAGTATCAACAAATCATCATCTTCACCTCTTGAAGATCCACACAGTCCTTATCATCTAGAAAGTAATAACAATCCAAATCATGTACTTACTACTGATCAACTTCATTTTGAGAATTATGGACCTTGGCGCAGGACAGTGATTATGTCTTTGCAAGCCAAACGAAAATTAGGTTTTGTGGATGGTTCTTTGCCAAAGCCTACCTTCACAGATTCAACCTATTCACTCTGGATTGCTAGTAACAACATGGTATAATCTTGGATTGTCAATTCTTGCATCAAGGAAATCGCATCAACTGAGCTTACATGAATTCTGCCAGGGAATTATGGCTCGATCTGGAGGAAAGGTTTTCAAGAGGCAACCGTGCTAGAATAAGTCAATTACAATGTCAAATTGGTAATCTGATCCAAGGCACTCAATATGTCACCACTTATTTTCATCAATTAAAAACTCTATGGGATGAACTCATGGATTTCAGGCCTCTTCCTGCTTGTGAATGCACACCTGTGTGTAGTTGTCAAGCACTCACGAAAATTGCTACTTACCAACATGAAGATTACATTGTTAAATTTCTAAATGGACTTCATGAATTTTATGATCCAGTAAAGGATCGTATCTTGTTAACAAATTCCTTGCCTTCTGTCAACAAAGTTTTTTCTATAGTGCTTCAGGCAGAAATCCAGAAAGGTCTTACATCTAATAGTTCACTCCAATTAGATGCATCTGTACTTCTTGCTAAGACAGCCACATGAAGAAATTATACTTCCAAAACAGCAGTCTGCACACACTGTGGAAAGACTGGTCACACTGTAGAAAAGTGCTATAGATTACATGGCTTTCCTCCTAGTTTCAAGTTCACAAAGGGTAGGTCATCTCAAGCACACAATGTGCAACAACCTGATACTACTAGTTCTTTTGTCAATTCTGCTACATCAGTCAATTCAGTGAACCATATGGAATCAATTTCTCCTTCACAACTGCCATTCACCATGGATAAATGCCAACGAATATTAGCCTTGCTTTCAGCATCAGAAAATGTTGTTCCAACTACTAATCATGCTGCTTCTACTGCTAATCATATTCTTCAATCATCAACAGGTATACCTGTCTCTTCTTCTATTTTTTCTACTGCCAATAATATCACTTTCCCTGCCTCTAAATACTCTTGGATTGTAGACACTGCTACTACAGATCATATGATTTTTTATTCCACTTTATTCACATCACCACCTTCTCTCATAACTAGCAATGTTCATTTACCTAATGCTCATACTGCTGCAGTGACTCATATAGGTATTGTTCAAATAAATCCTCAACTTACACTCACTCGAGTTCTTTGTGTACCTAGCTTTAGGGCCAATCTTTTATCAGCAAGCAGACTCACAAAAATCAACTCTCATGCTTTGTTTTTCACTTCTAATTCTTGTTTTATTCAGGCCCTACCTTCTTGGATGACGATTGGAGTGGGTAGAGAATCCAATGGACTCTACTACTTGCAGCAACAATTGTCTCCACCAACTTCTTCTGCTAATAAAAATCAAGTTGTGGAATAATCCTTTCCAACATGTAATAAGTGTACTAGTAACATTGTCAAGGATACTGCTCCTTCTGTTTACTTTGATTTGTGGCATTACCGACTAGGCCACTTATCCATGGCTCCTTTACAATTTCTTAGTTCCCATGTACCAAGTATTTCATGTAATAAGAATTTGTTGTGTCCTATTTGTCCTTTGGCAAAACAAAAAAAAATAAGTTTCACTCATAGTCAATCTGTCTCGCCTTCTCCTTTTCATTTAATTCATTGTGACATATGGGGCCCTTGCTCAACCCCTTCTTTACATGGACATCGATATTTTTTAAGTATAGTGGATGACTATTCCAGATGCACTTGGGTGTATCTCATGCATCATAAATCAGAAACTTCATCTCTTTTGAAATCCTTTGTCCATTTAATCTATAATCAGTTTCAGCTCAAAGTCAAGACTATTCGTAGTGATAATGGCCCAAAATTTAATATGCTTGAATCTTTTCCACTCTAGGAATTATTCATCAAACTTCTTGTGTTGAAACTCCATAGCAAAACAGCATCATTGAGAGGAAACATTAGCATTTGCTGAATGTGGCTCGCTCTCTTAGGTTTCAGGCACATTTGCCATTACAATTATGGGGTGATTGTATCCTCACTACTACTTATTTGATCAATAGACTCCCAACATCTTCACTGTCTAAACAAACTCCTTATGAAAAACTCCATTCGACAATTCTTGCATACTCACATTTAAGAGTCTTTGGTTGTCTCCGTTTTGCTTCTACTCTTCAAAGGAATAGAACCAAACTAGATCCACGAGCAGTACCTTATATTTTTATTGGTTACCCTTATGGTGTAAAAGAATATAAACTCTACAACTTGCACACTCAATCTGTTTTTATCTCTAGAAATATTGTTTTTCATGAAACTACATTTCCATACAAAGATTCTATCCTCATGGATTCTTTACTATCTCATTCTCCTCCACTTTTAGTTGATTATTCAACTCTTGTTATAACACCACCTACTTCCATATTAAACCCTAATGACCCTTTGTCTTCACCTACTAACGTTGCACCTTCACCTCCTTCTATTGATACCCTTTCTCCTCCTGCTGCTTCTCTTCCTGTGCCCCAAGCAACATCTCTTCCACCCACCAGAAAATCACAAAGAACCTCCAAACCTCCTTCTTATCTCCAGCAATATCATTGCAATCTTAGTTCTGCCATTGTACCACCTTTGTCATCTCCCACCCCTTATCCTATTTCTGATGTTTTGTCATATCAATCATTATCACCTACCCACAAATCTTTCTGTTTATCCATTACCTCAAACACTGAACCAACATCCTATTCTGAAGCTTCTACAAATCCACTTTGGTGTATTGTAATGGCTAATGAATTGGCTGCATTGGACAATAATCATACTTGGTCTATAGTCTCTTTACCACCTTCAAAGCATCCCATTGGATGTAAATGGGTTTACCGGATAAATTATAAAGCTGATGGCAGTAGAAAGCGCTACAAAGCTCGTTTAGTAGCCAAAGGCTACACTCAACAGTTTGGCATTGATTATTTGGACACTTTCTCTCCCGTGGCCAAAATGACCACCATTCGATTATTCTTAGCACTGGCTGCTACCCAGGGGTGGCATCTCCATCAAATGGATGTCAATAATGCCTTCTTACATGGAGAGCTTCATGAGGAGGTTTATATGTGTGTTCCACTAGGTTATCCCATCCAGGGGGAGCATTACAGGTCTTCCACTTCACCTTTAGTTTTCAAGCTGCATAAATCTTTATATGGCCTAAAGCAGGCTTCACGGCAGTGGTTCCACAAGCTTACCACTTTTTTGCTTAGTCAAGGATTTCACCAGTCCAAGTCTGATTATTCATTGTTCATTCAGCAGCACGGTTCTTGTTTCTTGGCTCTATTGGTTTATGTAGATGATATTATTGTTGCTAGCAATGATCTCACTGCCATTACCACATTAAAGGCTACTCTTGATGATCAATTTAAAATCAAGGATTTAGGGGTCTTTAAATATTTTCTTGGTCTTGAGGTGGCAAGATCTTCAAAGGGCATTACCATTTGTCAGAGAAAATATACACTTGAAATTTTAGAAGATGCTGGTTACTTGGGCTGTAAGCCAGCTTCTTTTCCCATGGAACCCAACCTCAAGTTATCTCAAACAAACCAAGATTTGCTACCAGATTCCAGCTCTTATAGACGACTTGTTGGTCAGCTATTGTATCTCACTACTACCAGACCAGACATTTGTTTATCTGTTCAACAATTAAGTCAGTTTTTGGACAAACCTTCACATGCTCATATGGCTGCAACATATAGAGTCTTATCGGTATATCAAGAAAACCCCTTCTCAAGGGTTATTCTACTCTGCCACTTCTACTCTACAATTTAAAGTTTTCAGTGACTCAGATTGGGGTGGTTGTGTAGATACAAGAAGATCCATTACAGGTTTCTGTATTTTTCTGGACCAAGCTTTAATTTCTTGGAAAGCCAAGAAGCAAACAACAGTGTCTTGATCTTCAAATGAAGCCAAATATAGAGCATTAGCTTCTACTACGCGTGAAGTCATTTGGCTCCTTTATTTACTGAAAGATTTACACATCCCACATCCACATCCCGCTTTGCTTTTCTGTGACAGCAAGGCTGCATTATATATTGCTGCAAATCCAGTGTTTCATCAAAGAATGAAACACATTGAGATTGATTGTCACGTTGTTCGGGAAAAAATTTTGGATGGTACTATCAAGACTATGCATATTTCCTCCCAAAATCAGCTTGCTGATGTATTCACCAAACCACTTGGTGCAACACAGTTTCAGCAATTAGTTTCCAAGATGAATGTCCTTGATATACATTCTTCTTGAGGGGGAGTATTACAACTATATTTGTGATATCAGCAGCTCCATTTGTGACTTCAGCAGCTCGAGCTTTTACATTGAAGGAGATCTACAGTTACACGCATGTATAGTTGTTATAAGTTGTTATAACAGATTGGCGACCTGTACAATATTCTATATTTAGAATAAGTTCTCAGCTATATATATAGAGCATAGAGTGTAACTTAAATTCAACTTGGTGAATAATCATTGACTGATATCTTCTCCAAAGATCTTTCTCTTGTTCTTCGTGTTTTCTTCATCTATCTTTTTCTTTGATTCTTCATATCAAGATTTCAACAAGGAATGTGTCAAAGAGTTATGTCAATGGTTCTAATGATATCAGTTGATCAAGTACTAAAGAAAAAATGACCAACTCTCATCAACTATGGATCTGTCAAGCAAGCAAATTTTCCCTGATACTGGGAAAGCTGGAGATCTTGCACAGGACATGCTGGACTCGTTTTTAGGTTCTTCGCTTAAGAAAACTCTAGAGGAGGAAATAAATTCTGAAGTAATTTCAAAGGATAAAACATTCAAAGGATAAAACGTTCAAAGGATATGACGTTTTCAACTATGATTTTCAAAAGGAAAGTCAGAATGATGTTGCTGCAGATGAAATAGCTCCTGTAATGAAGAAGATGAGCAGTCTCAGGGATAAGGTCTCACATTTACTTGACTGAGTAAGATATTCGTATCTGACTATTATACTCATATAATAAAGTGAAACCTGAAATTGTGAAATGTGATATGCAATACTTTCATAATGTATTCATTGATCTTTTCTGGAAATGATAGCCTCTAGGTGCAAATCTTTGACTGCTTATCTTGATGTTGCAGTACTATTGACGATGTATACGATGTTCACAAATCTGATAGGGTAAGTGCATATAGAGATATCACATACTTGAAAATAATAAGGACTAGATCTGCCTATGTGAAGAATCAATTTGTATATATCTCATAAACAATGCAATTTGAAAAGATTGGACATTTGCAAATTTGGTGCTACTGTCTTGTTGCGGCTCTGGATTTGTACTTTGGTGGGTGTTAAAAGTGTTTAATCAACTGCTCACTCTGTTCCTTGATATGGAAGAGGAGAAAGTTGTTTTCAAATATTATATCATGTCTATAGCCTCTAGGTTGTTAATATTTAATTATTGTTTCCCCTCTTGGTTAACTTTGGGAAATCCTCGCTCCTCTTTTCTTTCATATAGAACTTTATTTTAAGTATGTGCATTTTAAAGTAATAAGTAAACCACTAATAAATGGATAAGCATTAAAATGGGATTATAAAAAATTATATTGTTTGATTAGCAAAGTTTAATCATTTAGTGGTGATGGAATATCGGCCGACTCATTAGTCTCTGTTAAGGAAACATAGGTGGAACATTTTAACTTTGGAAGGAATTCAATAGGTTGATTATCTGGGCCATCTATTTTGTTTCTTGTGCAAAAATGTGATATGGTGTTATTGTAATGCATTCTTGTGTCCCTTTTATCCATAGTGGGACTCTTGCTTATATAATCATGATCAGCTAGGTCTCCTTTCTCTTATTTAATTTATTTGTCTCTGCAAGCAATCTATCCTCATATTAGAAATGTTGTGGTATTTGTGGTAGAATATAAACAAATTCCTGATACAGGACCCAGGTGACTTGAGAGGATAAACTAATGATTTGCATATACATTACGATGCTTGCTTGAGGATGTGTAGTAGTTAATGGAATGCTTTTCTGGGTTTGGATGCTGTTGAACTAAGAAGGACCCTCTGGACATGAACCATGTTCTTTCTGGGATTTTTAGACCACCCTAGACTGCTACATTTATTAATCTGATGACTGATTTCTGGAAAGCCTCCCCATAATAACTTGATTGCTTGCTAAGTGGATTTATAGCATTTTTTAGAAAGCAATCTGTTATTCTGTTATGCTATTTGAAGATTCTTCGTCTTTGTTTGCATAGAGGTCTCTCATTATCTTACTTTCTTGCTTAATGATTTAAGGTTTTTCCTGTGTGACATAAACTTGATGCCTTTTTGAGTTTGAAGATGCAGGTCTATACAGCATAATGTCTGATGTAAGCAATTAAGGATTTTGTTCGTGAGTATAGAACAACCATGTAACTTGGTCATTGGAACTTCTGCTTGGTAGTTTGAGTTCTGTGGACGAATTTTAGTTTGCTTGATTTGATTGGTAATTGCTTGGCTTCATCTTTTTGTTATAGGCATGGGAATTACAAACTGTGCCTGAACCTTATACAAATATTTTTGTATTATTTGGCTCCAGGGAATACACAAGCACAAACACAATGTTGTAAAGGTGCTTCTGCTTCTGAAATAATTAATCTTCTTATCTTGAAGAATATATCTTGCTGAGGATCTATATTATGTTTGTATATAATGTAATCATCAGCTGCTTGCTTCGTTTTTTTCAGTTGCCTTTTTAACATTTTCTGTCTTGACTAGTTTAGACTTTTTGATTTTTGGAAACGTTAATGTGTCCAAGATGTCCCTGTGATTTGATGCCAGTTTTGAATTTTAGCAATATATTCTCCTTTTACATTACTGTTTGCTTTTTATTTTATGATGGATGTCTACTTCATATGGCTTTTTCCAGTCACATCTGGAGTTTGATATCAGATGGTCTTTCGCATGACATATTACCCTCTTTGTAACTTGCTTATGAAATAAATGATTTTCTGCATTAAAATACATCTTCCGCTCAGAAAGAGCCCATGTTCACTAAAACAGGCGAACATGTAGCACATTGATAGAGCTGTAAGGGTGTAAACTAGAGGTCACAAGTTTAATTTTTGGAACGAGTCCTCCACATATTATGTAGGGTAAGTTTGCGGTACATCCTGTCTGTTTTTAACCCCGCCACTGTAGAAGCTTTGTGTATGAGAATAGTTTATTTTTTTGTAGTCTTTACTTTCTATGCAAGTTATTGTATTGTCTCTGTGCTTTCTTGTTTAATTACACAAATTGCAATGATATTTCTTCTCTGTATCAACTATTTCCTGCAAAATATCTATAGTTTAGCAAAGCTCTGGAGAACTATTCCCAGTGGTCCAAATTCGAAATCTTGGCAGCCCAACCTTGTGCCCAGTTTTCTTGACATCTTCTCGAACTTGTTCTCTATATTCGCCGAAAGTAAAGTTTCTATATATAGAAGCTTCTTCGCTACTTCCAATCAATGAATCGTAAGAAGGGCATAGGAAGTAAGCGACTGAGTATCTTTCCATCTTCTCGTTTGCGACAACCCTGTGCTCTACACTTTTGTATACGTCATTGCTCCATGCCTGTAATTTCAGAGACCATGGTCTATAATAGGAGGAAAAAAAACCCAGCGTTTGTACAGCTTATGTTTTTTGTGAAGTAGAAGTTAACTACTGACTTTTTTGGGGCAAGCTGTGCAAAATAATTGTGAAAATCAGCGGAATGGGCCTTGTGTATTTGGTTCGATCTTTTCTTGTAATTGTTATTATTCTATACTGTGGTTCCCATGTTGACTGACATGCACATGCAGATCAGCCATGAGGGCGTTTCTTATAGGATCTACATGCGAGTAAAGCTAAAAGTAAAATGAAGCTTGATTTTACCTGGAAAAGATCTCCGATGTTGATGATAAGAGCATCTTGATTTGGTTTTACAGCCACCCATTTGCAGTCTTTCATCAGTTGAAGCCCGCCTACTTGATCTTGGTAGAGGATAGTAAGGAAATCACTGTCAGTATGGGGCACAAATGCAGAAATATTTGGCGATACAGGGCAAACCGGGTAGTGGTTCAGGCGTAGAAAGCAAGTACTTCCGTGACAAATATCGTCAAACTCCTCTCTTTGGATGCCCAAGTTTTCTGCCAGGACACCTGCAAGCAGCCTCGCAAGCTTTGACATTTCTGCGGCAAATTCGATCATCACTTCCCTATTGTCAGAAAAGCAAGAAAAAGCTTGAGTCTGTAGCTCTAAGGCGTTACCATACCACCAAGGTAACTTGAGTTTTTTGAACAAAGAATTATGTAAATTGTGAGAAGTTTGAAAATGTTATACGTCTTGCTTTAGAAGGAACATACCTTAGAGAAGTGAACTCCCCGTAGCAGGCTGGTTCCGAAACTTTATCAAGAGGAACATGGAAAGCCTCAGACCAGGATAACTGCTTCAGACGAGTAGCAGTTGGTGATCCCCACCTGTATGAATTATTTAGAATCCCACAAGTAGCCTTCTTCTCAAAGGGTGTGGCAAACAATCTCACTTGCTCTCTCCTCATTTTCCTGAGGAGCTCGGTACTTATTCCATGATTCACTAGCTGGAAGAAACCCCACTCTGAAGAAGCTTTAGATATGGCTTTGGAGCAAGCTTGCCTCTCGCATTTGTCTAGACTGTTTAGAGCTTTGAGATCTATCAAGGGAAGTTGGCATTCTCTTGTAACTAGCTTGAGTTCCTCATCATTGCAATCAGGAGGATAAATTTTGTTGGAAAGCTGCAGATAATTGTTTAATAGAGGTGGATTTGATTCGACCATTTTGTAAGTAGTCGAACCACTTCAAATATAAAGATCAAGGTTTAGCTTAGTTTGGTTATGCTAGAAATATGTAGTGTTAAGACTGCAGCACTAGATTGGAAGATGTTGAGCGTATTTATAGTCATAGACACACACACACACACACACAGAGAGAGAGAGAGAGAGAGAGAGGCCATAGGAAGAACACTAAGAAAACAAGGAGAAAAGAACAAGAGGGTGCTCCCAAATGGTGACAATTGTCACCAGGAGAGCGGTTTACTCTAAAATTGTCCAGTAGAGACCAAGTCTCCACAGATATTCTATTATGAAATGCATGGAACCAAACCTGACTTGATTTGTTTTCTTTTTGACTTTTGTTGGGAATGTAGACTATGTTTTTTTTTTCTAAATTTTTTTCAGATTCTGTTGGCAGAGCCTTTCTTTCCCTGTGGGTTTTTTTATATTGACAATAGGAATTGTTTTGGAATTTAGGTGCAGATTCCTTTTTCTTCTCGTGCTTTCTTTTCCAGGAAAAAGCTTGTCAGATATCCAGTTCATCTGTAATTCAAGAAATGCTGGAGACAGGATGTTAAAACTTTATGTTCACATTTGTTGACTATGCATTCATACCTCATCTCCAGATCCTTCGATTATGGAAGTGATCTTAAAAATAATGAAAGTCCATTTCTTGGTTGGAGCTGCCAGACAGGTTAGAATGAAACAGCTGCTGCGAACTTTGACAGAATCTTTCACTCAGCTTTCTATATCCTCCTTTTGACCAAAATACATACCAGATTCCTTGTTCCATGTGAACACTTTTCCACTCAGTTTAACTGGTTAGGTTCTCAAATCTTCTTTTGTCGGTGAATGGTGAGAAAGCTAAATAGAGTCTAAGCAACTTTTTTACTTACAAAAAATTAGCTTGTTGTCCTTAATACTTAATTAATAAAATACTTTACCAGTGCAAACTCTTTTCCGAAATTCTCTCCCAATATTTGACTGTGGAAGCATAATTATTTCCATCTGCAAGCCAACTTGGTCATTAGATGCTTTTTTGAGGGATATTTGGAGAGTTGTACCACGGTAATCCAAGAGATCACAAGTTTAAGCTTTTTTTACATATTATGTTATTGGAGTAAGATTTGCGTGCATTTTACCTGTTTTGAAGTCTTGTAATAACTAATCACATGTTATTTAAAGATGTCAACCTTTACCCTTAAAACATCCTTAAATTCCCAAGAGGAAAAGAAACCCTACTTCTTTTCACTAATTCAACATTTCTTTTGATCTCTCTTTTTTGCCACAATATAAACTATGAACTGAAGCTAGAGGAAATTAGTACATGTCTGAATAGTAGAGTGAAAAGAAGGCAGCGGCAGCAGCTTTAGCACCTGCACAAACATTACATGAGAACTAGTGCAAGATTCACCGACATAGTGCCGCCCAAACAACCGTTTCCTCTAATATAATTAACAATGGGAGTTAACAATTGTGGTGCCGCCCAAGGCAAAGGTAAAGGCATAATAATGTCTTCATCAAACCATCTCCTAACATCACAATTAGGTTTTTTTTATATGTTTTGTCTGGAAACTGTATGCCCTCGTGGGGGTACGAAGACTAGACTTCTAATTTTGATTAAATCCAACTAAACCCAAAGACTTTCTATGGCCTTTTCATGGAGGAATTGTAGACAACAAAATTTCATGGGTGTTTGGTTGTGCATATGTTTAATTAGATGTGAAATTGAAACCGTTTTTGCTTGGAAGAACTTTTTTATTTATTCGAGAAAACTCCAAACCCAACATGTCACGTTGTGATAGCTGAATCAAATCCAAACTATATGTCATATGAACGTACAATTCCATCAACGAGTAAGTCCTTGGCCAGGGCCTGGTGTCGGAAGATAATGTAGGTTTATTTTAACACATGCAGGTCTAACAAGGACTGATTCACCCAATTATAAAAATAAAATAATATTTATGAGACTATCGCAGTCAAGTTCACCGTCTCAGCTAGCTAACACCTGGTTATTCTGCTCGGAAGAACTTGTCATTGGATCTATTGAAGAAACAAGTTCTGTGGTAACCAAAGCCTAATATTCTGATTGATTAAAAAGATCAAATAGTAAAGACGAAAATGTTGCTTTCTTGGAGAAAAGGCTTCACTCTGTCTCTGTGAAATGGAAGTCAATTGGGAATCTTAATTGAAACTGACTTCATGATTGTCATTTGTGGCCAGAGAAAATGTTGAGGAAGAAAAAGACAGGGTCAGACATCACATGATGGTCTTATAAATGACAAATGTTCAATGCATGATGCCCTTAATAATTTGTGGCATTACTAGGAAGTGGCCATCAATGGGCTTCTTGTCTTGACAGCTTCACGAATACTCATGAAAGGCCAAAGGAGGATATTGATTATTAGTTTGTCGAGTATAGCCAGTCGTAGCTGCAATTATTTGCTGGAAAAGGTGACAGATTAGTGCGCCAATAACATGCGATAAGTGATTTGATCCTCATCACTCGTGACCAGTTTAATTTTTGGCCCCCCTCCCCCCAATTCCATTCCTGCTGATTCGCTAAAAAAACAAAACACCAACCATAAAGAACTCCATACTGTAGGATTACTTGACATCCAACCTTTCACGTTAAGAATTATTGTCTCTATTTGGCTTCAATCTATCAAAAAAATCGATACTACTCCTTGGTCATGACGGTCTTTTGCAGGTGTGTCGGAGACTTGCAGTCAGTCTCAGATTATTAAAATATGCAAAGTAGGTGCACGTATAATCAAATTTCTAATCAAACGATTGTATGAAAAAAGGGGGCACTCATACTCTCGTTAAGAGTCTGCAAAAAACTCTAGATCCACTGGAAAATGTTTTAGAAATTGCACTAGAATCAAATGTCTAATTGTAAACATTTCATTGATGAAACAAATGATTACAGAAAAATGTGATTTTGATAATAAAAGCTGAATGTACGCAACAAAAACTAGAATGCTTGAAAGTTAGAAAGCTTAGAAGAGAGTAGGTTTACGTCGTTGGGCTGAATATTTGTGACTGGTTGTGTGTCCTCCTCTTCTCTTCTATGCTACAATATATCTGCTGAGAATTTTAGAATCAACTGTCACGTATGTAATCTCCTCCAACATGTTCAATTTTCTTCAATTGCTGTGGCAATGACTTAACCATACTTCCTCAATGCCATAACCCTGGAAAAAGTGGCGTTCGTGCTCCATGGTCAACCAGTTCAATGAAAATAGTGTTTCCACTAAAATAGCTAAGTAACGACTTAGATAGCTCCATCTCCTAAATTCAAGGTAACTCTCAAGATCAAGTTTTAACTCCTCCAATAACAATAAAACTGAGCCCATAATATTAGATTTAATGTCCCGTTCCTTGTCCAGTCCATCTAGATTGTATCTCAAATTGGTCCCCATTTTCATAACATACGACCCGATTTTCAAATGATACATGCAGTCCAACCTTTCCGGACATACCCAGCCCATTTGGCCTGCAAAATAATAGCTCAAACAAAAATAAATAAGGATCGTATTTTGACGTCTCAAGTATTCTTCATATGATATACCTCTGTACAAGCCACTCGCAACTTAATCTTTAAGAATTTCCAGAAAAATTAATAAAAGGAAATATAATAATTCTTGAGTTTTGTATGGATTTTGATAAACTCTATCCCTCTCACGCCTTCAATGGAGAGCTGCAATGGTATTTTCCTCTAGTGGATTTGTGTTCTCTCTGTTAAGCTAGATCTCGAGTGTATTCCAGAGGTTTCATCTAGGGACTGACATCATACTTGGATCGGGCCTTTTGTTTGTTTGAGCTTGAGTTGGATTATTCTCTTTGGGCTACTCATTTGGGCTTTTATTTGTCTCATGCTTGGGTTATATTGGGCTCGTCTAGAAGGTTTATCCTTTTTGAGTACTCTTTCACATAGAAATTGTTTCACTGTTGTAAGGTCACATCATAGTTACCATTATTTATCTGCTGTATATCTATTTTGTACATTTTGTTTCCTTCTTCCTCATCTCTTCTCCAAGCTCCGGTGACCAATTTTCCCCAAATACAAACATCCTTTTCAGCTCCTCCAATACTGTCAACTATGCACGGACCCATGTGGTCCATGCACTGGGCTACAGCCCAGTGCAAAATTTTGAAAAAAAAAAACTTAATATACTTAATTCTTAGACCATTAATACTTATGATTGTTTTTGATTATTTTCTAATAGTTTGACAACGGCTTTGATTGCTTTTGGTTATTTTCTTATAGTTTGATTTCAAATTTTTTAGTTTGTTTTAGTGTAGATTTTCAGTTCTTTGTGATTAGTTTTTTGTTATTGTTCTCGACAGTTCATCATTAGTTTATGTTTTGGAATCCTTTCTTATTTATTTGTGGATGAATTTGAGGAGAATATACACTATTATCAAGTATTCTTGTTGTTCTATTTGACGAGATAATGTGTATACTTTGCCGTCAAATCTTTAATGAATTATTGTTTGTGCTTAATTACTGAAGGCTAAAAGACATTAGAGATTGCTTGTTTAAATTTTGATTATTGACTTAGAATTTGTCATTAGACGCTAAAAAAAAAAAAAAATCGGGGCACCGAACCCCACCCCTTAATACAGCCCATAACAACTCAAAATCCTGGATCCGCCTCCACCAATACTAACCACCATACCAAATTATCCACACATCCCATCTCTACCTACTTTCATGACACCATTGGCACAATCTCTCAATCTCTCTTATCTTTCTCTTGTCTTTCTATATTGTATTAGGAGTAATTATTTTATATACTGTTGTAGTAAGTGATTTATAATATTATGTCATCGGTACGAGTCTTTGTTACTGTAGTGGAAGCAAGCCTTGTTTATTCAGGTAATAACTAAGTAATTACTTATGCATATATCATATGCTTTATGAAATTTGTTATAATATTGTAATTATGTTAAATTTAAAAAGTTTGAATTTTATGACACCTGATATTTTTGATAATAATTATTTGAAAGTTACGAATTTTGGAAAAACCATCAAAGAGACAAATTGTGAATCCCAACAAGATCGGGCTAAAACAATGTTTTCTCTTCATAACCACGTTTATGAGAAATTAAAAACTGAAAACTTTATAGAAAAGAACCCTCTTGAGCTACGGATGATGAATCCATATTTCGTTCATATTTTTGGCTTAATATGCTTTGATTTTATATCATAATGTGTCTATTTTATCTCTCAATTACTTTATATGTGTTTTTGTATGAGTTTCATGATACAAGATGAAGTTGGGCTTAAAACTTAAATTTTGATATGTTGACATTCAAATAGTTATTGCGATTGCTGCAAAACTCCGACTTCATTGATTCTAGTGGCGTTCAAAATTAGACATCTCAAACTTTGTTTAATATCAAGATAAGAAAAATTGAACCATGGATGAAAAAGTTGTGAGCATACAAAATCAGATAAAGAATGAATTAAAGTGCAGAGTCTAAGAACTCGTTACTTTTTAGCCACCTAAAGTGTCACTTGGAATTGTTTTGTCCAGCCTATATCTAAGGGCAGTTTTGTCAGTGCACTTAGAATCGTATTGACCTGAAAAGACAAAAGGGAACAATTGAAAGTGGAGATATACGCAGATTGGAAAAAGGACACAAAGCTTTTTGATTTTTGACGGCAATAGCACAAGGAGATTACACACGACAAGGAGAAGAAAGAAGAATTAGAATCTTATCTCTCTCTTTAGAATGTAACTATGTTCTACCATTCCATTCTCTTATTTTAATTGTTATGCCTAGCTAAATTTTTATCCAAGATTAAGAGGATGACTTAATCTTATTTTGTCATATATTGGATTATAGATTTGTGAATGGTTGGGTGTAATTACAAATTTTTGGCTTTTATGTTTATTGAATTCTTGTGTGATTTCTTATGATTGAAAGTAATTGGAATTGATCATGAATTACTTGATTGAGTCATATAGACAATAACATGTTGCATGGTTCAAAGTATCTTGAAACCTTGAATTGTGAATTTATAAAATTCTTTGATTAGATTATGTGTTCGTATGATACCTAATTTCAAAGAACTTCATGAATTCTTTGTGTTTAATTTATGCCAATAAGATGGATAGATTGCATATAAGAATATCTGACGTACACCAAAAAGATGGGCAGTATTCGAGTTTAGAAAAATTTGATTAAAGTGCGCTAAAATCGACTTAGGTACGAGGTCTTTGTAATTGATTTACTATTTATTTATTTGGCTCAAAAATACATGCTTAAAACGGATTAATGGTTGAATATGAAGTCTTGGTATTTTCTCAATTGTTAACAAAATCAAAAATTTACAAAAACATCTTTTAATTGCATTTTCTGAATTGAATCACTCAATTCCAATTGTGTGGAACTTTTAATTACTTTGTCACATGTTTAGTTGGAAATTTAATTATAGTCTCTTGGGAGTAAATAGGTTCTTGCATATCTATATTATCATTGATCTGTGTGCTTGCAGGATAAATTTTATGCAAATTTGACTTATTTTAAAGGTTGAATTTGCGACAAATACGTTTTTTGCGCCGTAGACGATGATTGTTAAATTAAGTTCCATTAAACTACTATTTTTCTTCTTCTATTTGTTTATGTACTGATTCAAGTCTTCTCATTATCTTGGTAAATGCAGGGGCTTCCATCCAAAAGTGGTGAAATAGTACATTTTGATCCGGATATTGGGCGTCCTTGTCACAATCGGAGTGGAACTGTAACACCCCCCTTCACGGTGAGTGGATACACAACACGACAATTATAATTAGAACCTTTTTCCACATAACCCTGTAGTCATAACTACTGTAAGCCTAACATATCGCATGTTCATATTACATAATGTTTATTTATTACAACACTAGAACATGTTGACACAAAATATTCAAATTACACACAAAAACTCAGTACTGGTTGCATAAAGTAAGTCCCATAAGAGCTTTCCATACAAGTTTTTTCCCGTGCAAGTCACAAGTCGCTACATGTATTAAAAACGAATAGGAGGGTAAGCCATGCTATTTTATCAATATAAAAATTTGCACAATATTTTAAAATTCAAATGAGAATAACATGACTGCTTATTTTTACGGAAAACTCAGTCATAAAATCCAACTAAATGCATGGGTATTAAAAACATCATTTATGCCAAGAATTATAAGTATCAAATAATTCGATTTTCAAAACCAACCCTGTATGATATCTCCAAATCAATCCACCAGAGATTTTCTCGTAACCTTTCCATACAATTTCTTACAAATCAGTCGATTTGTTAGTATGGAAAACGATCACCTCCGTCGAAGAGATCGCAATATTTACATCAATCCATACATTAGGACATTACCCACAGTCGAGGCAGGACTTGGGTTTACCATGTGCACAGGTCTCATCTCAATCTCATTCCATCAATTTTACAATTTGTGAAATACATATCAAGCCGTTCGAAAATAACATTATAGTAATATATTTTTCTTTCTTAAGCAATGTAAAATCATACTTCACAAGCATAGCCTTTTCTTAGGCAAAATCAAAACTTTTAGTTTCAAATAAACATTTAAAGCATCAACTCAAATCTTTCCACATTCTTTTCACAAGATACTTCATAATACCATCTAACAAAACCATAGGCAATTCGGCCATGCATGAGCCAATAAGCTTTCCACAATTTTGCGTCATTTCACTTGAAATACAAATTTTCACCAAGACAATTAATTCTTAAGAGCGATCATTTCAAAGTTTCATGATCGGGTCAAGCATGTATATAATTCAAAGTAATTAACCATCAATCTTTCACAAAAACATAGTAAGCTTCGGCCAATCACAATTTATATATATATATATTTCATCAAAATGGTTTCAAAACTCAAGCATATTCACAATATCACAGGAAAATCCAAATTCTCATAAAAATCAATTTGAATGTTATAGCTTCCACTAACCCTCACCTTCGATGATTTTTAGTCAAATGCGAGAGCTTTGTCATTTTGTTTATTGTAGATCAATACGGGTCCAAGATCTTCACCTAAAGATTATCTTAGATCAATATCCATATTCCATAATCATAAATACATTTCCTACGTCCATGCATGCCATTAATTTCCAATCCTTATCCACGGCTAACCCTATGGTCAAGTCTTGGTAGTTTAGCCTCCAAATTAATAAGCTTGTAAGAAGCTTATACCCAATTTGTGATAATATACGATCTAGTACCATGCATGGTTAAATCCATATATTTTTTTTCCATTCATGAATTCAAAATCTTGTTCATCATAAGTACACATATATTTCCAACCCTCTAATTACTTCAAGAATTCAATGTTTGTTTATCAAATCTGTACCAAAACTTGTCAAGGTTTTCCAAAACAGTATCCAAGTTTTGAAATAAGAAACCCGAACCCCAAGTATCACTTATTCATCAAGATCATCAATTCCCCATTTAAAGATCTTTGCATGCATGGTTAACACCTTAACTTTTACGCATGCATACTCGAGTTTCTTAAAAAAATCAATACTTCCTAATCCTAGTTAAAGAGATTTGTACATATATACATATGTGTTAATGTTACTTGCCATAAATGAATTTAATCAAATCAATTACTCATGCATTATTTCAATTCATTCTTTTAATACTTAATCATGTATGTTTACCCACAAACACACACACACACACAAATATATATATATATATATATATATATATATATTTGTATATATGAGTAATAAATATATCCTAAAAATTTAGGTCGATACAAGTAATTTATTTTTACCGATAATTTAAATTACTCAAATGGTGAAATTTTCGGTATGTTACAGGAACTCATTCCCCTGAATGTTCTAGATCGCCAGTTGATCGAGCTAAACCCAAGGAAAAAGAGGAAATCGATGAAGTTGGAAACATAATGGACGACAACAATGAAGGAGTTGGGCAAAACAACAATGCCAATGTTCCAAAGAACAGTACGATATTATTTTATGCCTCAATTTTCTTCTCGCCAATCTTGCATAGTTTATCATGATATTATTGCAAATTGACCTTATGAAATCAAGGGATATGTTATTAATATGCTCCCTACATTTTCAGGTGTAGAAAATCAAGATGCTAGTGAGCATATCGACAACTTCTTGGAGATTTATGAAACTCGAAAAATTCAATGAGTCTCTGATGAATTTATATGTCTCAAGCTATTCTCTTTCTCTTTAAAGGGTGATGCAAAGATATAGTTCAAAACACTATCACTGAGATTTATCACCTCATGGGATTAATTATTTGCAAAATTTATTCAGAAGTTCTATAATCAGCCCAAAACACAGAAGTTGCAAGATCAAATTTTTCACTTCAGATATAATAAAGAGGGAACCATTGTATCAAGCATGGGAGAGATACAAAGCATTAATTATCAGTTGCTTAGTTTTTATCATGGCAATTGACTCTGCATTTCTTTCAGCATTTGATTGGTGAATGTCGACACAAATTAGATGTAGCAGCTGATGAAAATATTTTGGGAAAAGAGCCCGATGAAGCAAATGCAATCATTGAGAATGTAGTGGCTATTTCTTGTTAGTGGTACAGTAGAGAACTAACTGGTCTGAGAGGTACTGTTTGTGAAGTAAGTTCTCCAAATAATGAAATGACATATATGACTAGAAATTTGGATGTTGTGGTTAATTTGCTAATAAAAAATAGAGAGACACGTAGTATTTGTGGAGATAATAGTCATCCAACGAGTGTACGCCCAAAAAGTGGAACCTTTCCTGAAGTCGAAGATGCAAACCAAGTTCAATCATTCAACCGACAAAGGAATGATCTCCAATACATACAATCCAAGATTTTGCAATCATCCAAATTTCTCTTGGTCAGGTAACTTCAACCAAATTGTAAATTTCAACCAAGGCCAAAAGCCATGACAACCACGCACAAGTAACTCCACCATATGCAAAAACAAAGAAGCCATCATTAGAGGATTTGGTGGCTCAATTTACATAGTCCCAGATTGAGATATAGAACTCTCTGGTTGAGTTGCAATAATCACAAGCTTAACTTAATCAATCATTGACTTAGATGTAGCAGGCTGTATCCAGCAACACACAATCTATTTCTAAGTTGGAAGTTCAAGTTGGTCAGATTGTAAGTGTATTAAGTAAAAGATAGTTAGACAAGTTTCCTCATCAGCTAGAGATTAATCCAAAAGGGCAGGAGGATGCCAAAGTTGTGATGGTTTTGCGAAGTGGTCGGGTGATTGATAACAAGGTAGAAATAAATAAGGCCTTAGGAAAAATTGTAGAAGGTAGTAATGAGCGAAATGCCTCACTCCATCTTTAAGACTATGAATCTAGGAGACTTGTGACTTACTTCAGTGTCTCTTTAGTTAATTGACCAATCAATAACTTATCCCATTGGATGCAATGAAGAATTTGAATGATGTAAGAGATTGTTTTGATTGTTTAGTGGTGACAAAAGTCAAGAAAATTCTACAATCTAATCTGTTAGAAGCGTTCCTCATTGGTAACAAAGATGATGAACCAGAAAGTGTAAAATTTTAAGTCACCAAGATGCTTGAGTCTACATCATATGTTCCCTTTAGATGGCGACCCACTATGAAAGTTTTTATGATTCACTTAGATCGAAAAGACTAGTGCCATCCATTGAGAATCCACCAGAGCTAGAGTTGAAGCCACTACAATTGGATAGACAATAGCAGATATCAAAGAAATAGTCCCATCTATGTGCATGCATAGAATTTTATAGGAGGATGAGGTAAAACCTAGTCGAGTGGGTCAAAGACAATTAAACTCCAATATGAAAGATGTAATACGTGCAGAAATTTTGAAACTCCTTGATGTTGGAATTATTTATCCAATCTCAGATTCCAAGTGGGTGAGCCCTGCACTAGTAGTTCCAAAGAAGTCAAGAATCACAGTTGTGATAAATGATAATCGTGAGCTTATTAATACCAAAAAGGTGACGGGATGAAGAGTTTGCATTGATTATAGGAAGTTAAACATATCTATCTGAAAGAATACTTCCCATTACCATTTGTCGATCAAATGTTTGAAAGATGGGCATAGTTATTATTGTTTCTTGGACGGTTATTTAGGGCACAATCAAATTTCTAATGCACTAGAGGATCAAGAGAATATGATATTTACATGTCCATTTGGGGCATTTGCTTATCAACGAATGCCTTTTGGATTGTGTAATGCACCAGCTACCTTCCAACGTTGTATGATGAGTATCTTCTTTAATATGGTTGTGAGGTTTGTTGAAATATTTATAAATGATTTCTCCATTTTTTGCTTAGACCATGATCATTTTCTTCACAATCTTTCTCTAGTATTACAATGATGCAAAGAGACTAATCTTTTGCTCAATTGGGAGAAATTTCGCTTTATGGTTCAAAGAGGTAATGTCTTAGACCATATTACTTCTAAAGAGGGAATTGAAGTTGAAAAAGAAAAGATCAATGTCATCTCCAAATTATCACTCCCACCCAATGTGAAAGGTATTCATTCCTTCCTTGGGCATGCTGGATTTTATAGCAAGTTTATTCAAGATTTTTTAAAAATTTCAAGACTCTTATGTGATTTGTTGGCTAAAGATGCAGTTTTCAATTTTGATGACAATTGTACAAAGGCATTTAACACTTTGAAGGAGAAACTCACATCCGCTCCTATTATGATTCTTCCAGATTTTTCTTTACCTTTTGAAATTATGTGTGATGCATCACATTTTTCTATTGGAGCAGTGCTTGATAAACGAATTGATAAAAAGTTTCATGTCATCTACGAAGTCAGTCAAACTCTTAACGAAAAAGAGTTATTGGCTATTGTCTTTGCTCTTAATAAATTTTGATCTTATCTTGCTTGTTCCAAGATTATCGCGTATTCAGACTATGCAGCCTTGAGGTATCTAATGTCCAAGAAAGATTTTAAACCTATGTTGATCCCATGGGTGCTTCTTTTGCAAGAATTTGAAAATCCGAGACAAGAAGGGTTCTAAAAATGTTGTTGTCGTTCATTTATCGAGGTTAGCTATTAAAGAAGGTGACCTTAAGGATAGGGATTTTAATGAAGATTTTCTAGATGCGTAACTCTTTTCAGTTGAATAAGTTCCACGGTATTTAGATATTGCCAATTACTTGGCTACACATCAACTACCTTCCGAGATGCCAAAACAGGCCAAAGATAAGTTTTTCTCTAACCTCAAATATTATTTTTGTGATGAAACTTATCTTTTCATGTGTTGTACACCATTTTTGCCCAAAAGCTAAGACATAAGTTGCAGCCACAAGCCAAGAGAGGCCCGAAATTAAGAGAGATTTAAAGCCCAAAATATAGGTTAGATTAGAGTTAAGTTTGGGCCCAATCCAAATTCAAGTCGAAGTATGAGAGGAAGTCGGGCCTGCTTGCCACTCTCATTCACTTGCATAATCGCAAGTTCCAGAAAGGAATTGTAATTGAGCCAAGAAGAGATCGCGAGGGAGGTGGCTTAGGGTTTGAGAATCATCAATCCCATTACAAGATCATGAGTTTCTTTTTGGAGCATGAATAATCAGCAAAAATAGGGAAGTTTTGTTTAAATTTACGTGAAAATGGAAGCATAAAATTAGAAAGATTTATGGAGAAAATTAGGGATAGATTTCCGGAGAATTGGGGAGGAGATTTTGGTTTCTCTATTCATTGGGTTTATCACGATTCTTTCCCTCAAACACCACATATTCGAGTCTCTTCTCCAAGAAATCCAGCACCATGGTCGTCCTCTCCACTCCATCACCACTGCTATACCAGCCCAAAGCCATATTTGAAACTACATAGTCAAAGTGACCACCATCTCAAACTTTCCTCTTACCTGACCCACCTTCGAACGTCCAGAGTTATTGTAGTATTTCCTCTCGATTAGTTAATTATTCTAATTACTAGAAGGTATACATCCACCTTGAAGGAGATAATTTTGTTACATTTCAAAACTGCTTAACTTATGCTCTGGTTTTGGTTTACCTAAAATGCTTGATATTCTATAGTTTTGATTATTGGAAGAATATTTCAATTTGGTATTTTTTTTGTTAGCCAAATCTTGAAAATGGATATCCTTGCATTATTATGTGTTTTCGTTTTGTTGCCTTGATGTGGTGTTGTAAATGGATATGTGAGGATAAGTATCTTGCTACAAGAGACAAAATGCTGATTATGGCCTTTGATCATTAGTTGTTGTATTTCGCTGGTTTCTTTGGCCTATGGTTTTATGAATTTCATGTTTTGTAGATGCCTTTTGGTTTCTTATGTATGGTTGCTTGAATTATTAATAGTTGAAGACTTGATTTTGTATTTTATGAGCTGAGTCCGGTTAACTCTGTATATGGGTCGATTAAGCATATATATTTTTATTTTTTAATACATGTGAGTTCTTATGTTTGAGAAGCCATGAGTATGGATGTTACTGTATTGGTAAGTACTTGTTATGATGCCATGATAATGAATGATTGAGGCCATAGTTTTAAAGGTCATTTCATGAATTTGTTTTAGATTTTGTTTAATATAGTTACTGTGTGAGGTGTTTGCTTTGAATTAACCTCAATATGAATTCATCTATTGATTGAAGTTAGTATGCTAAAATTGGCCAATGAGTTAGTGATGCTGTGTCTGGGGTGCTCATCCATAAATTTGATTTGGATTTAATTTATTGAGGTGTTATGTTTTGTGGTTGTGAGTTAAAATCAATACGGTTTCCTTCATTTATAGAAATTAGAATGATGAAATTGATGGAGAAGCTAAGATTGGCGTTTGTGATTAATTATGAGGGTTTGATTGGAATATATGAGAGATTAATATGCATATCTGAAAAGATCCTAATAATTTATCATCTGAGATTGATTTCTTTATGGTAGGGTGGGGGTGTGAATATAGGTACCCTCGGGTTTTGATATTTTGAACATGTCTATTTTGCACACCTCCACAGTAGGTGGGACCTAACTAGGCATTATTTTTTTTGATTTGATTTTTATAATATTTTATAACAAAATGATTTGACACATATAAAGACATCAATTTGCTTTGAAATGTGTTACCACAAACCGATGCAATGTCATTACAGACGTCAGATTACTTCCCCCCTTTGTGCATGAATTTCCGTGGTCATGTTTTATTCGCCATACTTTTCTTATGGTTCCATACCACGACATGATCATATCATATCAATTGAGAAGTTGTAATTATCAACATCAGTTTCAGTTCATAAGAATTTATTTCTTTCGTTTGAGATTTGTATAAAATTTATAATTTTATCTTTTTTAAAAAATATTTAATTATAATATAAGATCGTATTAAAAAAGAAATAATATAAAATATTTGTTACACGCAAATTGTGGAAAATTTATTATTATATGTAAATTTAATCAAGCACATCAATAGGAGTTTTGGAAGAAAAATTGGACCACACTGACTGCATATACACATCTAATCGCTCAGCATACGGAGTAGCCCATTCAATTGCACAAGCATGTCTACAGTGAACTCAATCAGGCATAATAGGAGGCATTGGGTAATCCCCTGTCAAACCAACCTAGTGATTACCATTTACGTGAACTATAGCAATAGCGTAGTGTTGCTAGGGTGGGGGAGGTTTTGTACGAAGTGGTAGATCCAGCTCTCTTGATGATTAAGAACCTGTAATATCACGTCATATGCAGAAGCAATCAAAAACCCACGTTAGGCATTGCCATCCAGTGCTGAAATGGTGCATCAACATCATTTTGAAAAAAGTCCAGTGAACGTCTAACACTATATGTCTTCTTATCACCGCCAAGTATTTCAACATATTGTCTCCAAAATATGTCAAACTCTGCCAACAAGTTATACCGAACATTGGGCCATTTATCTTCCCCAAGGCTGAATGAACCCAGATGCTATTGGTTTATGACATGTGGTGGTGGCTACCTTTTTCTTTGCACTGGGACACCCTTGAGTGTTCTTCTTCACAGAAGGTTGACGAAGAGAAGTTGTCGAAGGGTTGATTATCTCCCTCAACTTCCTTAGCCAACTTAGTTTAACACTTATCTCTAATATTTTGATGATGATGACATATCCGAAATTGTGACAGGTTTGTTGAACCCAATCGATCAATGATTGACGTGATTTGAACACCTCAAAATATAATTATTTTTGTAAGAATAAATCAATTAATTAAATAAAATACTTAATAAATATTGTAAATGTAAGTGTCTGGTCATGAAAAATTCACTTTATTAAAAAATATTATAAATACCAACACGTGTGGTACGCACCCTTAACATGGTTGTGTACACGTGGCATATGGATAACATAATGTATAGAATGGGGCTTCTCTACTACTATCCCGTATGGGGATCCATATGATGCACTTTGCTCCCCTTTTTTTCTACCTTTTTCACTATTCTCTTGTTTGCTTGGCCTTCAACGAATGATGGATACAATTTTTTTTTTTAAAATCACTTTATTAAAAAATGTTATAAATACTGTAATCATAAGTCAGACATGTTTACAAATGAAAAAACACTTTATTAAAAAAATGTTATAAATACTATAATCAAAAGTCAGTCATGGTTACAAATGAAAAGAATCACATTATTAAAAAAATTAAATAATTGCTCACGTAAAAAAAATATGACAGGTTTAGGCATTCTATAATAAACTTTATCTACTATAATGTGGACCATTGATCCTGTAAATCAATGGCCAACATTCCAAGGCAATGCCAACCTAAATAAAATATGCTATAATAAAGTTTATAATAAAGATCGACTGGTCGCCGAGTAAGTAAAATAATAAAAAGTGTCTTCATCGATGATCAACATAAAAAATACTAAACAAAACAGTAGATAGATTAATTGATTTAGACATCATACCATAGCGGTTTCAAATTCACTTCTACCATCAGTCGGGATGTTCTCTTCCGTTTCATCCACAAATTCGTCTTCTTCATTCATTTTATCGAATATGTGGTCCATATTGTGAGGAGATGGATGAGATTTAGAAAAGAAGAAAGTTAGGGAAGAAGATAGTTATAGAAGGAAGAATAAGTTCAAATATTTATAAGGGTATGGCTAGATGAACTACTGTACATTCTCTCATCGACTAAACTACTAGGCATTTTCTCATCGACCGAAAAACTCGGTGTTGATGAAAATTGTGGAACATAAGTTGATGAACAACTGTATCGGCTTTGCAATATTGGAGAATCATTAGCCTCGGTATATTTAAATCCATAAGAATTTTGTTCAACATTTGATTCAACTCGTTTCTTCGAATTATGTTGTGCACGACTTTGCTTCTTCACCTCCGACTCTACAAGTAAAGTGGATGAGGGGTTGATAATTTCATATAATTCCTGTAACAATCGAAATTTATCATGTCTCGACTGTTTTAAAATTTTTTCCAATGAACAATTCAATCTCAACACTGCAACTTATATCATCCTTGCAAAATGCAGTGGTGGGCTTGAAGTCTAGCTTTCTCCAGAACAGATCAATCGAAGATAGTGGAATTGGACGACCTTCCATCTTGTACTTGAAGATCTCATGTGCACAAAGCAAGCCATGAGTTAATTGGATTTGACAATCACAAAGGTAAGGATGATGATCAATGTTATTAGAACGTTTCATGTCTGCCAAAATATGATATAATGCAGCACTTAGAGCATAACCTCTTAGTTCGTTGAATATTGAAGTTCTAAAATCATATTCCACAAAATTTACACTTTTTTTAGTGACGCTTTGATAGAAGTGGATTATACCTCCAAAAGACTATGAACCCTTGACCAGACAGACACAATATTTCTCATTGAATTTTATAAATATTTTTTCATCCTTCTATGTTGACTTTCGGCTCAATTTTTAGTCCTATTACCAAAATGCATTGATTTATTTTCCCAAACAGCAACAAACTTCTCCTTATGTTTATCCAGCCACACCAATTTGATATAATTTATTACTCTTGGATAGCTATGAAATAATTTTTCAATAGATAAATGAATGCATTTTAAAGAAAAATCAATTAAAATTATAAATGAATTTTTTTTAATAGATACCTCTGAAATAATTGTTCGATAGATGATAGGAGTTGAAATAATTGTTCAGAGTCCTCCATATAATGCCACATGGAGTTGAAACTATCTCATGTTTTTTTGTCTTCAAACAATTTCTTACAAATCACCGCTAAATTTTTCTAATATGTCATTTGCATAATAGTGCAATTGACTCTAGGAACACATGCTCAACAACATTCATTAGTGTTAAATCTCTATCAGTCAACACCACCCAGGAAGCATGTAATCCTAATGTTATATATGAGTTAAATAACTTTAATAGAGTTGGATTTCAAAAATTCAAAAACAATAGGAGATAAATTTTCAAAATCCAAGGAGAGGACATGGAGATAGAGTAAAAATAATACAAATTTTGGGAGGTTCGAAAAAATAAAGCACTTAGAGCCCACAATTACTTTTAAAAAAAATACAAGTGATGGGATGTCTTACTTCGTACGACTATACTTTGACTGCACCATTACATTAAAAATTGAAAGTTATATACTAGTGATGGGATGGGTTACTTTGTAGGACTATACCCAGTAATATTTTTGACTGCATTTAGATGCATCCGTGGAGATGAAAAAGCTTATGGGGTCGGGATACCATTTCCCTTTTGGGTACTACCAAGCTGTGATTATGTGGAGTAACTATATCCACACCTCCACCCTACTCAAACCCCCCATATGTAGTCTTATCATTAGACATAAGAATTCTTATTGGTGCTTGTCTAGTGTAGTCATATCTCACTTATTAGTCCTTCACATTTACCAATGTTTCTCTATTGTACATGCACGAGTGTGAATGTTATGGTCATTTTCTTTCTTTTCTTACCTGGTCATTTATTATTTCTTCACATTTACCAATAAAGAAGTATAATCCTATTCAAGCCCACTTGGAGCCTAGCTCTAGTCTGGCCCATACATAATTTTGTATCTCAACGGATACTTATAAGTCTTGTACTAGAGTCTGACTTTCTCTCAGTCTAGTCTAGTCTAGTCTAGTCTATTGTATAGGTTATATCCGTTGAACCATGTGTATACATATGTAGGTCTCTGTATCTGTATCAATTAATCAATGTGAATATATTTTCTCTAAACCTTCAACAACCTCTTTATGGTATTGGAGCACTAGCAACTCCACCGAGTTTAGATCCTCATGGCTGATTCTTCTTCCACCTCCTCTTCTTCTTCTTCAGTCACCATCCCTGTCTCTGGTCAAAAATCCTCTGTCACTGCCCATGCAATTAATCCTATTCCTTTCAAACTCACCTCCACGAATTTCACTTCTTGGCGTCTCCAATTTGTTACTTTGTTACGGGCATACAATCTTCTTGGCTTCGTTGATGGAACTCATGTGTGTCCTCCCAAGCCTGATGGGGTATCCTCCATTGATCCTCTTTTTCTTGCCTACCAAACTTGGCAAACTTAAGATCACTTTATTCTCCATTCTATTGTTACCTCTATAGATGGCACTGTGCTGCCTCTTTTTGGTAATGTTGAGACCAGTTTCGCTGCTTGGTCTAAAGTGCATCAATTGTTTGCAAATTCTTCTCGTTCCCGTGTCCTTCAGCTAAAATCCCAACTGTCACATTGCCAAAAAGGAGGGAAAGCTATGTCTGATTATTTATAGGAAGTTAAATGTCTTGCTGATGAACTTGCCATCATTGATCATCATGTGGCCTTTGATGATCTCACTCTATAGATTCTTGATGGTTTGAATGAAGATTATACTGGCATTGTCGGGTCCATTCAAACTCGAGAAACCTCTTTTAATTTTGAAGAACTCAAAGATGTCTTGGTTGCTCAAGAGGCTTTTCTCACTCGTCTTACTACAACGTCATCTACTGCAGTGGCTACTGCTAATTTTCACCAACGTCAACCTACTGAACCACCCCACTGTTCTAACCCTAGCTCCAATTGGAATGACATCTCCACTAATCAGTCATGGAATGGGTCTCGACCCTCAAATAATTATCGCGGTCGCGATCGCGGGCGTGGTCGCGGCTACCCACGCCTCATTTGTCAACTCTGCTCCAAATCGGGCCACTCTGCCAATACTTGCAGAAATTTCAAATTTTTTTCCAATACATACAACAATCCTTCAGCGCATTACGCCTCTTCCTCTGCTGCTCCTAGTCTTAATACTCAACCAAATCCATCTTGGTTATTGGATTCAGGAGCTAGTCATAATATGACTAACAATTTGAGCAATCTCTCTGTTCATTCTGAATACGATGGTACTGACGAGGTTCATCTTGGCGATGGTTCAGGTTTGATGATTACTTACACTGGGCACACCCACTTGCACATAACTACACGACCTCTCACTGTCACTAACACACTATGTGTTCCTTCCATTAATAAAAATCTTTTATCTGTGCATGAAATTACTAAACATAACAATGTTTCCATTGAATTTTTTTTCCTTTTCATTGTGTCAGTAAGGATCACCCTTCAGGAAAAGTCATTGCAACCGGTAGCTGTTCAGAAGGCATCTATCAATTCCACCCACCTCGTGTCTCCTGCCTTGCTGCTTCTGTTATGCCTAATGGTTCTAAAACCACCATGGTTGGGTGGCACCATCGTTTGGGCCACCCCTCCAGTACCATGTTATCTAGTCTTATGCGTTTAATTAAATTACCTTTTACTGACAATTGCTCTACTAGTAATTTTCCTTGTACTTCATGCAAATTAAATAAAAGTCATCGCAAGCCTTTTGGCATCTCTACTATTGTTAGTACATCTCCACTTCACATTATCTATAGTGATGTGTGGGGGCCTGCAAATGGAAGGGTACAATTACTATGTTATTTTTGTAGATCACTTTACACATTATACTTGGCTTTTTCCTTTACATGCTAAATCTGAAGTTTCTTCTGTCTTCATCCAGTTCCAAGCTATGGTTGAAAAGCAATTTCAGCACAAAATTCGTACTTTATATACTGATAATGGTGGCGAGTTTGTGAAGTTACAAGCCTATCTGCAAGCACAAGGCATAAGTTGGTATCAGTCTCCACCACATACACCACAGCATGTTGCCCTTGCGGAAAGAAAACATAGACACTTGACTGAAACATCCCGTACCTTGCTCCATTCTTCGCAGCTACCATTCTCCTTTTGGTCCTTTGCCTTTCAAACTGCCACTTATCTCATAAATCGAATGCCACTTTCTTCATCCGCACCTCTTACTCCATTTCACAATCCGTTTCAGCGAGAACCCAATTTACTATAAATTACGTATTTTTGGATGTACGTGCTATCCATGGCTTCGTCCTTATACCAGTCATAAACTTCAGCCTCGATCCAAGCCTTGTATTTTTGTTGGATATTCTACCTCCCAAAGATCCTATAAATGTTTTGATCCCCTCACCAACCGTGTGTATTTGTCACGTCATGTTGATTTTAATGAGTCCAATTTTTTTATCTTATACACCTATTTCCCAACCACCCATTACTACATCTGGGTCCCCTTCATCATTTGTGTCTCCCTCTTCTCCGGCAAGCTTGGTCACTCTCTTTATCTCTACTATTTCCCCACCTCCAACCACAACGACTTCCCCCTCCACCTCCAACCATATCTCACCTACCATTATTAATGATTTTGTCTCCAGCTATTCACCAGCACCTCCTCCACTGCCTCCTACCCGCACTATAGTCACTCGTTCCATAATCCAGATGGTTCTATCTCTCGATATAAAGCTCTTCTAGTTGCTCAAGGTTTTGCACAGCGGCCTGGTGTTGACTATACCAACACCTTCAGTCTAGTCATCAAGCCTGCGACCATTCGCACTGTGCCTACGCTTGCTGTTTCTCATAACTGGAAAATCCAACACCTTTATATCAACAATGCTTTTTTTAAATGGTTCTCTTCAAGAAGTTGTTTACATGAAACAACCCAAGGGTTTCGAAGACCCTGTTAATCCACATTACCTTTGCAAGATTCAAAAATCACTTTACGGCCTAAAACAAGCCCCAAGGGCTTGGTTTCAAGCATTGAGTTCATTTTTCCAGCAATTGGGCTTTGTTAATTCCGAGGCTGACTCTTCTCTTTTTTTTTTTACAAGAGCTTGGTCATTTACTTTATGTTCTTGTTTATGTTGATGACCTTATCATAACTAGTTTTAATAATTTCTTGCTTCACAGGGTTACTTCCCAATTGGCTGCCAAATTTTCCTTAAAAGACATGGGTGATTTGTCCTATTTTCTTGGAATTGAGGTCCATCACACTCCCACTGGGTTGTTCCTCTCTCAAGAGAAATATATTCGGGATCTCTTGGAGAAGGCAGATATGGCTCAAGCAAAATCTGTCTCAACTCCACTTCGTGCCCATTTCACCACTCGCACAGATGATGGTACACCACTCTCAAATCCTACCCTCTATCGTCAGATTTTGGGTAGTCTTCAATAGTTGAGTTTGACTGGCCCCGATCTTTGCTTTGCTGTTAATTGGCTTGCACAGTTTATGCAGAAACCAACTGATGTTCATTGGTCTCATCTCAAACGTGTCTTACGTTAACTCAAAGGCACCTTCAACCATGGCATCAGTATCCACAAATCCACATCATTGAGTCTTCAAGCCTATACTAACTTTGACTGGGCTGGAAATCCTGACGATCAATCATCTACATCTGCATATCTTGTATTTTTGGGTACTACACCGATTTCTTGGCGGTCCCAAAAGCAATGAGCTATTGCCCGCTCCTCAACTAAAGCTGAATATCGAGCACTAGCTTCTACGGCTTCTGAGGTCATATGGATTCAGCATCTTCTACGTGATCTTCATTGGCCTGTTCGTCGCACACCCCTTATCCATTGTGATAATCAGGGCGCCACAAATCTTAGTCTCAATCTGGTCCTCCACTCTCGTATGAAGCATATTGCTGTTGATCTTCATTTTCTTCGCAAGCTTGTGAATCAGGGTACTCTCCAAGTTCAGAAAATCTCCACTACAAATCAACTCGCCGATCTTCTTACGAAGTCCTTGTTACGCCATCGCTTCTCTACTTTGTGTTTCAAGATTGGAGTTACATCAGGTCCCTCCATCTTGAGGGGGGATAAAGAAGTATAATCCTATTAAAGCCCACTTGGAGCCCAGCTCTAGTCTGGCCCATACATAATTTTGTATCTCAACGAATACTTATAAGTCTTGTACTAGAGTCAGACTTTCTCTCAGTCTAGTCTAGTCTATTATATAGGTTATATCCGTTGAACCATGTGTATATATATGTAGGTCTCTGTATCTGTATCAATTAATCAATGTGAATATATTTTCTCTAAACCTTCAACAACCTTTTTAACCAATGCCTTCCTGCTGGACATGCACGCGTTGTACCCATTGTGGTCCTTTTCTCTCTTTGCTCCTCTCCAACATTACTTTTTATAGGCATGCAAAACTAGTTTGCAGATGAGGGGTGGGGGTGGGGCAACTATGCAGTAAATGAAGGGACTGGTATTTTCGTGCACCTGGAATGCTTGGGGGTCCTAAACTCTTTGTTATTCATCTACCCACACCCCTATAAATATTTGAACTTATTCTTCCTTCTATAACTATCTTCTTCCCTAACTTTCTTTGTTTCTAAATCTCATCCATCTCCTCACAATATGGACCACATATTCGATGAAATGAACGAAGAAGACGAATTTTTGGATGAAATGGAAGAGAACATTCCGACTGATGGTAGAAGTGAATTTGAAATCGATATGATGTGATGTCTAAATCAATTAATATGTCTACTGTTTTGTTTAGTATTTTTGATGTCGATCATTGGTGAAAGACACTTTTTATTATTATTACTTACTCGGTGACTAGTCGATCTTTGTTACATTTTTTATTATTACTTACTCGGTGACCAGTCGATCTTTATTATAGCATTTTTGATTTAGGTTGACGTTGCCTTGGAATGTTGGCCATTGATTTACATGATCAATTGTCTACATTATAGTAGATAAAGTTTATTATAGATTGCCTAAATCTGTCATGTTGTTTTTACGTGAGCAATTATTTAATTTTTTTTAATAAAGTGATTTTTTTCATTTGTAAACATAATTGACTTATGATTACAATATTTATAACATTTTTTTAATAAAGTGATTTTAAAAAAAAATTGTATCCATCATTCGTTGAAGGCCTAGTAAGCAAGAGAATAGTGAAAAAAGGTAGCAAAAAAAGGGAGCAAAGTACATCATATGGATCCCCATACGGGTTAGTAGTAGAGAAGCCCCATTCTATACATTATGTTATCCCTATGCCACGTGTACACAACCGTGTTAAGGGTGCATACCGTACGTGTTGGTATTTATAACATTTTTTAATAAAGTGAATTTTTCATAACTAGAAAATTATATTTACAATATTTATTAAGTATTTTATTTAATTAACTGATTTATTATTACAAAAAATTATTATATTTTCAAGTGTTCAAATCACACCAATCGTTGATCGATTGGGTTTAACAAACCGGGCACAATTTGGGATATGTCATAGTCATCAAAAGATCAGAGATAAGTGTTAAAATCAGTTGGCCAAAAAAGTCGAGGGAGATAATCAACCCTTCGACAACTTCCCTTCGTCAACCTGTTGTGAAGAAGAACACTTGAAGGCGTCCCAGCACAAAGAAAAAGGTAGCCACCATCACATGTCATAAACCAACATCATCTGGGTTCATTGAGAGTGATGTCGTTCATCCTCATATTTTTGAGCAAGGAGTAATTCTTACATTGGGTTCTGAATGTAGCTCTTGTCCACTGTCTTTGAGGAATTTTTTCAACCACTCCCATGCTTCTCGACTTAGCACCTTCATTTTCTCCATCTCCAACTCAAAGTCTGGCATTGTAGTTGCCCTTTCACAATTATAGAGTTGCACCCTATATTGTTCACCCTATAGTTGTCACTCAAATTTCCATCTGATCCAAAAACATTATATTCATCATCTATAGAATCTTCAATCTCATTATCCATACCATCATCACCATGTGGAGCCACAATAGTGTATCTGCCTCAATATTCTCATTATCCACATTTTTCTCTACCTTTTCCATATCAATGGTATCATGTCTTGGTTGACCATCGACATACAAATGAATTTCTTCAAGTCCCTGCACCAATTCAAGTAACCTATACACATCTCTTTCATTTTTTAAAGTAAGAATACCATTCTCTAAATTAGTATTAGGCCTTTGATAATAGCAATTGCTAAATCCAATATGCCCAATCTCCTCCATGCGTGCAACAATATAATCCAAGTTGACAAAGTTAGGATCACAGTCATCCCACTTCCTCACTAACCCCTCCTCATATCAAAATCTGGGATTCTCTTCTTGTATTGACAACCAACCACCATAATGAATAATCAATGAAAACTTGTGGGACATCTTGCTAGCCCTACACATAAAAAAATCATAAAAATCTTTGACACAATCATCCATGAACCCATTAAAAAAACTCAAAAAAGTCTCTGGTTCTACATTGAAAAGTATTTATTTTATGATGGAAAAGAAAACCCACTACCACCATAAAAGAAAGTAAAAAAAAAACTTCAATATCCGACAAATTGGGATCACAATAAAGTTAAAAAGAAAGTATTTAAATGATCCAATATCTCACCACTATTTATAATCATAAGCTCAGTTAAGATCATTACCTTAACTTGAGTGACAATTGGAACAAACGGAATCGAACTTGTGGCGGGTAGCTTTGACGCAACGCCAATTTGGAATGTAATCGCAAATAGAAAGTAAGTAAACGTATATGATTTAGGCCTAAAGAATAAGTATTGGTTTGTCCACTAGGGTGGGTTTTTTTGAATTTTTATTTTTTTAAAAATGGTTTTTTGACTTTGCAAGGCAATTTTATTGTTTTTTAAAAAAAATTCATTGGTGACCAAAATGGGAAAAAATGTATTTTTAATGACCAAAATGGAAAAAATGTTATCTTTTTTATGATCAAAATGAATGTTTGTTTCCTCCGACGTCCCTGTCAGCTCTTCTGGTGTCGGAGTGGCCTCTATTGAACATTTTTATTCTTTGTGTGATGAGTTTGAGAAAAATAATTCTTAAGGTGACCAAATTAGAAAAAAGACATATCTTTCGGTGATCAAAATGATAGTTTAATCGAAAATTCTATTATTGTGGATGCTCTTAGAGTTCTCAAGATTAGTGGGGGCGCCAATTTATTTTCTCCAAAAAAAATCTCTTGATATTTGAGATAACAAATTTAATGGTATATTTTTTTTCTTTCAAACAAAAATTAAATTTATAGTGATCGAAAACGTTTTGAATTTATATTAAATGGTCTAAAATTATCATTTTTTTCCAGTTCAATTGATTTTTATTTTAAATAAAAAATTATATCACTACACTTGTTAGGCTGAATGCTACACATTTATATTTTAATTTCTTTGAAAAAAATTGATGCCTCTAAATGATATTACAGCAGGCAGGCACATAATTGTAGTACAGAAAGAATTGAGTAATTGCAAATTTCTTTTACATAGATAAAAGCATTGACATCCCATAAAACCTTTAGACTTTTTGTTCATGAATGTATACACATGATGATGCAAGGTGGGAATTTCTAGTTCATGTTGGTGATTTAACTGATGCCACTCCTCGGGTTCATCAAAAAAAAAAGAAGATGCCACTCCTTGGGATGTTTTTCTGGCGAATTATGGTAATTCATGGTAAACCAGCCCATCTGGCATTAGCTATTGTGTTGAACAGCTTGGCTACACAATTGTCATCAGCCCATTTGGCCAAGCAAAGCCAGTTTTTAATTCTTTTGCTCTCTTTGGTAGACTCGCTTTTTACATTTTGTGTTCTTGTCCTGCTTACGAAAGTAAAGCCTGGAAGGTATTGGGCAATAAAAATGTTATATGACCCGGTATTAAATAGGTCATAATAGTCGATTACAATTGAATATCATATTTGATTGTTAATATTCCATTGTAAGTTTTACAATGGAATACAATGTTAAACTAGAATGAGACAATTATATGAGTTGTTTAACCTGAACCATTTATCATCACTGATTAGCTAAAATCCCAATCACTTTTTCTTGCAAAGAAATACCAGACTATAATCTATAAAGTTGGCTATGTTAAAATTGCTTGTAGTAGCAGAATGATTATACTAGTATAATCAAATAGAAGAGAGAGATTTTCAAAGAATTTTCTTGATTTTAGAGAAAAGTTTCTTCACTTTCTTATTATAAATAAAGGTTACACAACGTACATATAAATAAAAGACTGATACATCTTCCTCATAAGAATTCATTAATTCGTGGGTCATTCATATTAATGACAATAATTTAGTGGTGGGTTCTGAAAGAACAATATATTGCTTTCATTTCTTCTTTTTTGCTTCTTCTTCTTCTATCTATCTTCTCTTGATTACAAGTTCTATCATCTTTATTGATTTGAAATTATGATATTTTGATTATAGGTAGGTCTACTTTATGAGATTTATTAAGATAAGATCATTCATTTAAACTTATTTGTAATTAGGTCTAGTTTTTAGTTTTTTTTATAATTAAGTTAATTTTTTATTGATTAAATTAGATAAGTATTCTTTAAAATATGGAAAATCATTTCATTATCGTATATAGAAACCAATTATGTTGAGCATACATGAGCCCGTTAGGGTTTAACGAATATGTTCTCTTTAGAGTTTAACACTTACTGTTTAGGTTACATCATGAAAATCCGACACAAAAGCTTGTTAGGGTTTAACGAATATGTTCTCTTTATCGTTTAACACTTATTATTTAGGTTACAGTGGTAAAAAAACACAATTACATAACATATATACTAATTACATTGTTTTTGAAAAATAATGTAATTAAAAAAATATATTAAAAATTATTGATTATGGGTCTTGTCAGAAAGAGTTTTACGTGTATTTTAAGAGATAAAAAATTTTAAAAATTTGTTATGAAAGAAATAAAAAATCTGCAATGGAGTGGACTGGAATACGAATAAAATTTGTCAGTGGACTTCAAAGCACACAAATTCCATTTCATGGACATCTTCCAAATCTCCCTATTATGAATTATGTTCCTTAGGAAAGTGAATGTTTATTGGCTTAATCTCTTGGTTCTTTTCACATCCTCTTTTCACATATCATTTTCATACTACCAAACAGTAGCTCTTATTTAGATATTCTCAATAGCCAAACAAACCTGTACCTATTTGAGTGGATTCATGGTGAGCATAATCGAGATAATTTGTATATGAAAGAGTAAAAAGCGAAGATGAATTTCTATGAGTGGATTCATGTTAATTTTATCATATACTTATTTTGAACTTTTAAGACAGAAACTCAAATAGTGGACGATGATGACCAACTTAATAACAAATGCAAACTCTTCGACCAAAAGATGGTTCAGTACACAATTATCAGGGACAAAAGGATCTCGTACACAAATAAAAATAATTATTCAAAGACATTATTAATTGTTTATTCATTAATTCTCACAAAACAGAAAATATATTTATGGTGTAGACTTCAATGTGTTTGCAATGTCAATGACAAAACGATACTTAACATCTGCTTTCAGAACACGTTCCATGGCAGTATTCACATAATCGATCGGAATCACTTCAATGTCTGCAGTTATTCCATGTTTTGCTGCAAACTCAATCATTTCTCGCGTTTCCTTCATTCCTCCAATAACACTACCTCCCACCATCTTCCTCCCTGCAGTTTAATTTTTAGCCACCCCACGGTGTTCACACGATCAATTAACTTATTAATTAAATATATTTTTTTTAGTCAAACCTTACTTACCCATTAACAAGGGGAAAATAGGTAGCTCTGCTGGCTTCTCTGAAGCACCAACAATAACAAGCTTTCCATGAGACTTCAATAGACTTATCAATGGCAGCAAAGGGTGCAGTGCAGGCACTGTATCAATTATTCCATCCATTGTTCCCATGGCAGCCTGCATAAAAGTTTTGACAAAATTCAAAAAAATTTAAAGGAATTTTTTATTTATTAAATAAGTTAATTATATATGTCATAATCAAAACAGTAATGCTAGGAATTCCAGTGATTTTCATCCAAAAAATATCCCAATAATGTGTAACATTTATTCATTGGATATCATGACATTATAATAAAGGGACCCATTAAAAATTATATCAAATAATTAAATGACATTTATTATTAGGATAAATTTGTGATAAAAATAACTGAGGTTTTTATCATTTTTGTAATAAAAGTATGAGCAAGTACCTGCATTTGGTCTTGGTCACGGTTGTCCACAATCGAGTCAGCACCAAGGCTCCCAATCGCCTCCTTGTTCTTATCAGGGGAGTTGCTGATGACTGTGACTTTAACCCCCATCGCCTTTGCAAACTTGACAGCCATATGGCCCAGCCCACCAAGGCCCACAACACCTACATGCTTACCGGGCTTGTCAAGCCCATAATATCTCAATGGGCTATAAACTGTGATTCCAGCACACAACAGAGGAGCGCCGGCATCAAGTGGCAAGTTGTCCGGAATACGCACAACAAAATGCTCGTCTACCACCATGAAGTCCGAGTAGCCACCGTATGTGGTGGTTCCGTCGTAGTACTTGCTCAGGTAGGTGAGTATCAATTTCGGACAGTAGTTTTCAAGATTTTCATTGCAGTTAGTGCAAGAACGACATGATCCGACCATGCAGCCGACACCCACTCTATCTCCAATTTTGAAATTTTGTACCTTGCTACCCACTTCTGTCACCACTCCCACGATCTCGTGCCTACAGTATCAGCCATTTTAATTCATTTATTATTCTTTTATGAAGAAATTAATTGTTAAATTTAAATGATAATTAAATTCTGTGACATATATACCCAGGAACGACAGGGTAGGTAGAGGAGCCCAATTCGTTCTTGATCAAGTGGAGATCAGAGTGGCAGATCCCACAATATAGCACTTTTAAGGACACGTCCTTCTCTCCTGTGGCCCTGCAAACACACACAAGACACAATCAAGTCTGTCAATATAAAGCGTTTCATATACGATCCAATTATGGGATCTACATAAAATGCAGTATCAATCAAACATCACATTTTGTTGAACGTCACATTTTGTTGATCGCTTAAAGCTGGGAGTCCCATAAATTTAAGCTGTATCAAATAAAATGTTGTCATCTAATGCATAAAATGTACAGTCAGAATACATAATTGTTCATTTGTATCTTGAAAGTTCTCAATTACTTTTTATTGTATTTTTTTTTAATTTTATCTATAAAATTAATGTAACAAAAAAAAAAAGAATCAAACACCAATAATATTTTATACAGTTTAAAGTTATGGACCATACAGCTTTCAATTCTGCCTTTTATACAGCTTTTAAGTTTTACAATATTTGACAGTTTAAAACTCTAAAATACAATTGTGAAATAAATTCACCCTTCTCCTCGAATACAACATGCAAAATTTATAAACTTGGATAATATATAAAAAAAAGAGTGAAAATTCACGAATTTAGCAGACGAAAGATTTCTAACCTTCTGGAGAATTTGAAAGGAGAGAGGACAGCAGATGCGTCTCTTGCTGCCCATCCAAATGCCTCTCTTGGGTGTTCTTTCTCTGGTGAAATCGCCATTTAGCAGGGGGGGAAAAACTGAAAGAGCTTATAGTATTATGAAGTGGGAACAAGCTTTTGTGTATTTGCGATGTGATTTGGGATTTGCCAGGAAGTGACTGACTGCTGCGTTTACATATATATACAGAGAGGGGATGGGTCTGGGGTTTATGGGATGACATACATGCTGAGCTCTTTGCGACGTAGCATGTGAGCTAATAACCTCAGAAAGTCCAATATTTCAAGTGGATGAATTGTACGGGAAGTGCGTGTAGTCATTATTATATTAAGGAAACAAACAATTGTCAATATTAATAGGTATTAGTAGCAGTAGGTGCATCAATTTATTTTTTCTAAAAAAATCATAAATCCCTGATATTTGAGATAACAAATTTAATGATATATTTTTTTGTTCGAAACAAAAAATGAAATTCATAGTGATGGCTAAAATTGTTAATTTTTTTTTCCAAGTTAGAATTTAATTTTCATGACCCTGACAACTTTTGGGGGATCAGACTTCCTACCCATGTTGGTTGTGGTGGCAAACGTTCTTTGTTATTTCACTACTTCTGGAATGTCTCGTCTTTCTAGTTCCATTCAGTAGTGAATTTCCCATTGGCAAAAATAGACCCCCAACTCATCGGGCGGTTGACGGAGCTTGAACTCCTTAGTATAAAAGGATTGATCTCTTTTATCAACTCTTCATCTCTAATGTAAGACTTTCCTTCCCTAGGAGTGAGCCCAATCACATCGGTTGAGCCGGAACTGATCAGCTTGCAGTGCAATTCAACCTCTTGTTACTTCAACTTGTCTTCAAGCTCTATTATCTGCTAAAAGTTGTAAATTGGAAAACGGGTTTGATGTTATGTGCTGATATAATTTTCAATCTATTAATGGAGGTGACTATTATGACCTGACCTTATAGCCAAGTAAAGCAGCCTCTGAATTTCTCTCTTACTCTTGAAGTTGTTTCTCGAGCTCCTAATCTCTAAAGAAACAGTAAACAATTAAAACAAGAAGAAAATCATGTACAGAGTTATTCTCAACTTCCATTGCATATTGAAGCATTAGCCATGGCTATCTAGGTCTAGCCAACAACCTTATGTTGAAGCATAAGAGAATGAGAAGCGGAATTTTGCACTTGCTCTCCTTCAGCTTGTTCTCCATTTCCCTAACCTGCTTCAAGATGAAGAGTAGTTAACCTGCAGTCATATGACATTGTTGTGATTGTGTAAGCGTTAGAAGATCATTCTTATGTCAGAATCTCACAGAGGAAGCCTGTATACACTGGCATCAATGTCCCCATTTAATTGCAGTATATATATATATATGTATGTCAACTTTTGCATGGCTAGGGCCCCCATTGATTTATACAGATACCATGTTATAAACTTATATTATAATGATTTGTACTTCTCTTTTTCTCAATCTCTAAAAATGAGGGGTTGGGAGGTGTTCATTCACATAAACCCTCTCAACTCCTCCCAACCCCTCTTAACCTCGGTCCTATACCAAACAAGGATTCATTTTTATAAACCCCTCCCAACCCTCATGCCAAGCATAGCCTAAGCTTATATACCAGGAAAAATTCTTATAATCAACTAGGCTTTTGACCCTTGTATGTAGCTTTCCTTAACCTCAAAGGTTCTGATAAACTTTTATACTGTTCTTATACATTGCATGAGGAGGAATATCTTCTCTCTAGCTTTAATACGTTATTCGTTCGTATGGTCTTATTGTGTATAGGATATCAAAGATGTTGGCTATGGAGTCGAGTGGAAGCGCTACGCGAATTAAGAATCTGGGATGACTTTATGGATGATGCAGACCCCGAAGTCCGCGTTTTTGTATTGTGATTTCAGTCTCGAATGCCCCAACGGACCAAAAGAAGCCTCTCACTGAACTTGGTAATACGTTGTTTTGCTCCAATATTGAAGAGGTAGCTCCCATCTTTGATTATAAATTTTCTTGTTATTTTCTATGTTTTGTTTTCATCCATCCTTTTGAAACAAAACTGTCACATGATTATTGTTGGATCCTCAGATACTACCTTCACATTTATGTTATCATAATGTATATATGATGCTTATTACAACAATACTCCGAGTCCCACCCTTTGTAGAATCTTGGAAGCTTTACCAGCTCTCAACCCCAAATGAAAGAAATAAAACGAAGTAAAAACTACTGACTTTTTAGTCTCTGTCATTTAATGTTTTCCTTTCATTCAATAATAAGAGAAGGGCTAATATTGTTATCTGCAGTAGGACCGAGCGGTGAAGATTTCTTTGAGCCCAGAAGATCGTTAGATGCTACTGTCATTTTACAAGAGGTGATGGCGATCATTCCTCGAGAAATTTAAGCTTGATGGCTTCTGCTATGTGTGTGTGTGTGTGTGTGTGTGATCTGGTTTAATTTTCACATTCACAGTCAATGAATGTCTTCAAGTTGTGCATACAAGCTTATGTCTAGTTTCTATCCATAATCAGCTTATTTTTCACTTTCTACACAGAATTAGCTCAAGCAGGTTCTACATAAACCCTTTAGACTATTTTTTTTCTTCTTCATGAATAGATACACATGATCATATAAGATGGGAATTTATAGTTTATTTTGCTGAGATTTAACTGATGCCGTTTTCCTCGGGATGTTTTTCTGGCAAACTATGGTAATTCATGGTAAACCAGCCAATCTGGCACAGCTATTGTGTTAAACAGCTTGGCTACGCAATTGTCATCAGCCCATTTGACCAAGCAAAGCCAGTTCTTAATTCTTTTGCTCACTTTGGTCCTATAAAAGACTATAATCTATGAAGTTGGCTGATATCATTCAAAGTCAGCCGAGTTTTTCATGGAAGGCTTGAAATCATTAGTTACAAAGAGGAGAACAAAACATTAGCTAACAAATTCAAATGTAAAAATGGGAATAGAATAATTCATTCTCTCACTATTCTCTCTTTTTTCTTTTCCTGGACATATATAGTTTCATAAATGAAAATATTAACAAGGTGAAAAACAGAGGCCCAAGCCTTGAAAGTTAAAAAAAGTGTACCCAGAAGAATAAGAAAATGAAATATAAACTCAACAAGCATACGCTTGTAATGATTGATCCTAAGGTCACCACCATGATATGCTACATAATAGTCATAAGTCATGCACCAACTCACCACCATGATATGCTACATAATAGTTATAAGTCATGCACCAAAAACTCACTCCAAACTCCTGTATAATACTTAAAATTTATACACAATATAAGCTTTAACTCCAAAAAAAAATCATCTAAAACACAGTAGTGATCTGGTTAGAGATTCTCTCCTCAGGGCCCAGCAGATTTTTTGTTGTATTCAAGGGATGGTGGAGTTGGTTCTGACATCTTGCAAGCTATTTTATTTCTTCAGGTGCCAAAAATGGGATCTCTACATCTTCTCCAACGTGGGACCCAAAAACTGTGGCTGAGTATGTGTGTACACAAAAGGCCTATCTGCTTCTTAGCATATACAGCAGAAAATTTTAGTACTTACAGAATCATTGATAAACTGCAAACTTATGCCTTAACAATATGCTCCATCTCTCGGTTCCTGCTTCAGTTGGATCCCTCCTGGAGAACCAAACATCATTGACTGGAGATGCACCTGAAAAACACTCCAGGTTTAAACACATTCTTAGTATCACCAATGGAGGCAAGACAATTCATGGAGTCTGCAGATAACCCGCAATGGAGGTGGGATCAGAAAAGGGCAAGTTGTATGCAGCCTTGTATCCCTGCATAGCGAAGAGTGTTTCCACTAATTGATCCCACAACCTCTAGGTTTTGATGGAGCAATCTTACCACTAGGCCAAGGTTTTACCCATGTAAAAAATCATCATGAAAAGCTTCAAATTCTGAAACTACATGTTGAAATTTTTTTTTTTAAAAAAAGAGAAAAACGTAAGATTAATGGATGAAAATATCTAGATGGGCAGCTATGCCACTATAATAATCTGAAACAGTCAAATATAACCGTAAAGCAACCTAAGTTCAAGCTGTCATCAAGAGGTGAAATTTGAGGCAGCCAAATGACCGACAAAAATAACAAATCAAAGTGCGTACTAGCTTACCTGCAACTGCGATTTATTAAGCAATAAACTGTTTGCAAGATCTTCATTGATTGACACGGGCAATGGTGGCATATGGCTCATTATGCCAGGCATTTCTCTCATGCTGCAAATAAAAAATAAAATAACTTAGTATTCTCAAAGAGCAAACACCTTGCTAGAGAAAAATAAAGTTAAAACCCATGATGGCAATCACTAATATTGGAAAACATTCAACATATTTAAAAGAATAAAAAACATACTCGTTCAAAATGGCTGCGATATTGTTCCTTGCATGACAGAAGAGGTCGATGCTTTCCTGTAACTACTCAAAAAGAAAGAAATAATAAATAAACCTCAACGAAAATGCACAGATCTTGAATAAATAATTCTCAGAAGAAATCAATGGTGACTTCAAACAGATACACTGAGACTTTACATTATTCATACCAGCACATAATGCAATAAGTAAAAACCACACAATCATGTGCAAAACTTCCCCACAAAACCTCTTAAGGTTACACATAGAAGTAGTGGAGTCTTGTTAAAGACTAAAGTGTCATTCAACGGAAAGAACTAAAATAAAATGCATCATAGTAAAAAAATCCTTCTCCAACAGCATGGTAAACTATTACTGATGGTTTTGCTAGTTATGCTTTTTCATGGTTTTGCTAGTTATGTTTTTTTGGAAAAGCTGAAGAATGTGAAATCTCACTTGAAGCAGTGGAGAAAGGTTTCTCTTGATGGTTTTTGAAAAATTGAGAGGTTGGATGGTGAGGAGGAGAGGGGGTGTTCTTTGTGATTCAGGGAGAGAGGATCTTAGTTTATTGTGTCAGGAGGTGGAGACTCTGATGGAGAAAGAGGAGGTTGGGTGGAGATAGAGGTCTAGGGAGTTGTGGTTGAAAGAAGGGGATCGAAAAACAGCTTTTTTTCATAAATCAGTTTCGGCACATTGCTTTTTTTCATAAATCAGTTTCGGCACATCGCAATTATAAGCGTATATCAAAGCTGGAAATTGATAGTGAAGCTGTTGAGGATCACCAGGAGATAGAAAATGGTATTTCCTACTTTTATGAATCTTTGTTTGTGGAAAGGTGGGATTGGAGGCCTGGGGTGGAAGGTCTTCGATTTAGAGTCATTGGGGAGGAGGCAGTTGATGCTTTGGAGGGGAGGGGAGGGGAGGGGATGAGTAGATTAAAGAGGCAGTTTGGAGTTGTGATGGGGATAAGGCTCTGGGTCCCGATGGTTTTTGTTTGGCTTTTTATAAGGAGTGTTGGGATACAATTAAGGATGATCTATTTCAGGTTTTCTCAGAATTTTATGAGAGAGGGGATTATGAGAGAGGGGAGTTTGTGGGGGCCATTAATGCTTCATTTATTACTCTGATTCCGAAAAAACATGGTTCAGTGGATCTTAGTTCTAAGAGATTTTAGGCCCATTAGCTTAATCGGGAGTGTGTGCGATTGAGAGGAGTTGTAGATAGGATTCTTGGTGAGTCTAAAAATGCTTTTCTGAAAGGAAGACAAATTTTAGATGGTGCTTTAATTGCTAATGAGGCGGTGGAGGAGTTTGTTAGGGAAAAGAAGAGTGAGGTAGTGTGCAAACTAGATATGGAAAAGGCCTACGATCATGTTAGTTGGAAGGGGATTCTTCACATTATGGAGCGAATGGGGGTTGTGGGGTGAAGTGGAGACGATGGATTGAGAAATGTATATCTTCTCCTTCTCTTTCGGTTTGGTGAATGGTAAGGCCACAAAAATTTTTAAACCATCTAGGGTATTAGACAAGGTGATCCGTTGTCTCCTCTATTATTCATTATGGTAATGGAGGTTTTTAGTGCAATGTTCAAACGAGGGGAAGAGATTGGTTTGATTGAGGGGGTAAAGTGTGGTAGAGCCGGAGAGGTGGCAGTGTCACACTAATTGTTTGCGGATGACAACTTAGTTTTTGGAAGGGCAAATAAGCAGAATATGCTTGGGCTGAGAAGCATCCTTCTTTGTTTTGAAGCGGTGACGGGTTTGAGAGTTAATTTTTCTAAGAGTGAAATGATGGCATTGGGAGTGGGGGTTGATATTGATGTTCTTGCTAGGATTGTGGGGCGCAAAGTTATGAGTTTTCCTAACAAGTATCTGGGGTTGCCTCTTGGTGACAAGTCTAGAGGAAAGGAGATGTTGTAGACGGTGGTAAGGAAGGTAGAGGGAAGATTGGAGGGGTGGAAGTCTAAATGGCTCTCTAAAGGGGGAAGATTGACCCTTACAAAGTGCACTTTGTCCAATATTCCGGTGTATCAAATGTCTCTTTTTCGTATGCCCTTGGGAGTTGCTAATTGGATTGAAGGTCTCCAAAAAAGGTTTTTATTGGGAAATTATGGTGGTCATCATAAGTATCATTTGGTTAGTTAGGATGTGGTAAAATGAAAAATTTCCCATGGAGGGCTTGGGATAAAATCTCTAGTGTTATTTAATAAAAGTGTTAGGAATATGATATGAACACAGCAGGCTAGCAAAGGTCTGATGATATATTATTACACCAGAAATCAGCCCAGATCATGACCAGAAGATTCTTAAACAACAGCTAGCAGTTCGAGGAGCTAGAACACCTCCAGAATCCAAGTACAACCAAAAACATGAATGACCCATTACCCCAACCACCCGCACTACAAAAGCAAAAGACAACACAACATCACAAAAATATTAGTAAACAACTCCCATCCAATAACTAGTCTCCAGCTGTCCTTTGTTGACTTGTATTGACTCTCTTCCTTTGGTACCACTTAGAAATGGGCCTAACAACACTTCCCCCTAAAGCATGAACCTTGTCCTCAAGGTTGAATCCAGGAAATTGCTCCTTAATGGTGTCCTCAGATTCCCAGGAATTATCACAAGCAGGAGCTCCATCCCATTTAACCAACATTTCACGCGTTCCATTACACAGAAAGCGGACCTGCACAACCTCTTCCGGATTTAACTTCAATTGCAAATCAGCCTGCAATGTTGAGGGCAGGGGTTGACTGCAGCAATCATCTAATACACACTTCCTCAACTGCGAAACATGGAATGTAGGATGGATGGAAGTTCCACTAGGCAAATCAAGTCTATACGCCACTGCCCCGACCTTCTCCACAATCTCATAGGGGCCATAATAACGCGCACTTAGCTTGTGATAAGGCCGCTTCGCTAGAGATTTGAAACGGTATGGTTGTAAGCGAAGAAAAACTCGCTCTCCAACTTCGAAACTTATGTCACGCCTCTTCTTGTCTGCTTGTTGTTTCATTCTCACCCTAGCAACAGATAAATTGCTCTTAAGTTGATCTAAAATAGCATTTCTATCACACATCAAAGAAGTCACTTCCTCAATAGGTGACCCATCAGCTACATGTCGAAACAACACTGGTGGCAGTCTGCCATATACGGCTTGAAAAGGTGTCATGCCAATAGAAGTGTGAAAACACGTGTTGTACCAATACTCTGCCCAAGGAACCCAACGAGGCCACTGTCGCGGTTGCTCACACACAAAACAACGCAAATACTCTTCCATGCAACGATTAACGACCTCTGTTTGGCCATCAGTCTCCGGATGATAAGCCGTACTAGGCTTTAATGTAGTGCCAGAAAGACGAAACAATTCCTTCCAGAAGGCACTAACAAACACCGGATCTCTGTCAGAAACAATGGATTCCGGAAATCCATGGAGTCGCACAATTTCTGCAATAAAAGTCTCTGCCACTTCTCTAGCAGTATAAGGATGTCCCAACACAAGGAAATGAGCATATTTGGAAAGACGGTCCACAACAACCATAATGGTGTCCTTCCCATGCACCTTAGGTAAGCCCCCAACAAAATCCATCGAAAGATCAGCCCACACAGCAGCTGGTATCGGAAGAGGTTGCAACAACCCTTGGGGACTCAAGGTAGAATATTTGTTTCTTTGACAGACCTCGCACTGGGCCACATACTTCTTAACTGTGGTTTGCATTCCCTGCCAATAGACAACATAACTGAGACGTTTTAAGGTGCGAAAATAACCTGAATGGCCGCCTTGAGGAGAAGCATGAAACTCCTGCAATAATTGAGGGATCCGAGTAGAAGACTTAGACAAAACCAGCCGCCCTTTATGATATAATGTGCCTCCTGATAAAGAAAAAGGAGGCCTACTATGAGCATCAAGCAATAGAGAATGAATAATTGCTTGCAAGGAGGCATCTCCTAAAACTTCCGCATGTAAATCCTGCAATAATGGACAATTAACGACACTTAAGGCTGACAACTGTATAGAAGTTAAATCCACCCCAAATAGTAAAGTAGAATCCAACTCTTTGCGAGAAAGAGCATCAGCCGCTTTGTTCTCTAACCCCGGTTTATATTCAATATCAAAGTCAAAACCCATAAGTTTGGTAATCCATTTTTGCTGCCCCTCCAACATCAAACGCTGATCCATCAAAAATTTCAAACTTCGTTGATCAGTCCGGACTACAAACTTACGCCCCAACAAATAATGTCGCCATTTAGAAGTAGCAAGGACGATGGCCATTAATTCTCTCTCATAAACTGACTTAGATTGAGCTCTAGGAGATAATGGTTGACTGAGAAAGGAAATAGGATGATCAGCTTGCATCAAAACAGCGCCTAAACCAAATCCTGACGCATCAGTTTCAATAATAAAAGTGCAACTAAAATCAGGGAGAGCCAATACTGGTGTAGAAACCATAGCTTGCTTCAAACAATCAAAAGCAACTTGAGCTTCTGGACCCCAAAGAAAATTATTGCGCTTCAATAAAGCTGTGAGAGGAGCTGCAATTCTGCCATAGTTTCGCACAAATCGCCTATAATACCCCGTAAGACCCAAAAAACTGCGTAAAGACTTCACAGTTTTAGGAATAGGCCAGTCCTGCATATGCTGAATTTTAGAAGGGTCAGCAGCCACCCCATTAGCAGAAATAACATGACCCAAATATTCAATGGGGATTGAGCAAAAGCACACTTTTTGCGGTTGACAAACAAATGCTGAGCTTGTAAAATGCCAAGAGTACTGCTGAGGTGTTCTTGGTGAGCTGCTAGGCTCTGGCTAAACACGAGAATATCATCAAAAAATACCAGAATAAATTTCCGCAAAAATGGCCGAAAAATATCATTCATTAATGCCTGAAAAGTCGACGGTGCATTCGTGAGTCCAAAGGGCATCACTAAAAATTCATAGTGACCCTCGTGGGTTCGAAAGGCTGTTTTGTCAGTATCCTCTGCCTTTACTCGAATTTGATGATATCCCGACTTAAGATCCAATTTCGAAAAAATAGTTGCCCCTTTTAATTCATCCAACAATTCGTCGATCACCGGAATAGGGAATTTATCCGGAATTGTCAATTTGTTCAAAGCACGATAATCAACACACATACGCCATCCCCCGTCTTTCTTCTTAACTAGAATAACCGGACTGGAGAAAGGACTCGTACTAGGTTTGATAATTCCAGCAACCAACATCTCCTTGACAATCGTCTCAATTTCATTTTTTTGATAATAAGGATAACGATAGGGCCTGATGTTAGGAGGAGAAACACCTGGGAGCAATCTGATTGCATGATCCTGAGGTCTGGAAATAGGCAAGCCTTCAGGAGATAGAAAAACAGATTCAAACTGCAGCAATACATTCTGAATTTCGGGAGACAGAGTAGGAGGATCGGCCATAGAAAAAGAACACAACTCCATAGCAAAAACAAAACCAACATCATCCACACAAAATTGTTTAACCAGAGACTTCATAGAAACAATAGTTCGAGATAAAGAAGGATTCCCCTGCCATTCCACCCGAGTACCCTGAACTGAAAAGGCCATAGTCAAATGATTGAAGTTCGTTGAAATGTTCCCCAAGGTCTGCAACCAAGAGATACCCAATATCACATCAGCACTGCCTAACTCCAGCACGTAGAAAACCTCCTGCACTAGAACCCCTTGTATAGCAACTTCTTCACAGCAAACTCCCAAACCAGGAACATGACGGCCACTACCCACTTGAACCGAAAACTGTTTCGGATGAGTAGACAACCCCAACTGGCGCACCAATTCAGAAGAAATAAAACTATGTGATGCACCAGTATCTACCATAACCACCACCTCGCGGCCTTTCACATACCCACATAGCTTGAAGGTACTAGGACCAACATCAATACCCACTAAAGAATGAGCTGATAAATCCAAAACAGTACCAGTGGAGGGAGAAAACTCAATGGGAGAGTCAATAACATCAGCAGGATGAGTTTCTGGAGCATCAACAAATAACTCCCCGTCTCCAGGTGAGTCATCCGCACCCATAATAAGAAGATGAAGACTGCGCTGGGCGCAACGATGACCCGGATGATACTTTTCGTCACAGCGAAAACAGAGGCCAAGCGCACGGCGGCGAGACTCTTCGGGTTCAGTGAGACGTTTAAAAGAGTCCTTCTTTTGAGGGTTTGCGATGGTGCCAGTGGACTGAGAAAAAGAATTGACTTTGATGGAGTCAGGTGGCCGCCCAGATTGATTAAAATTACTCACTGGTTTCACAGAAGGAACAACAGGAACAGTGGAAGGAAGCAAGGAACGAGGCTTACTCCACCCCTCAATCGACCCCATCTGAGCTTCCACAGTCTGAGCCACTTCCATGAGATCTTCAAAACGACGAGGGCGGTGAACGACAACAGCTTGCCGCAAATGGGGCTTTAAAGCATTAAGAAAAAGTCCGAACAGCATATCATCACTCACATCGGCCAGAGTAGCAGCTTTCGCTTCAAAGCGGTCACGCAGATCGCCCACAGTAGTAGTTTGACGCAAAGCGGCTAACTCATGATGACCCGAACACACACTAGCATCCCGAAAACGCTGAAGTAATTCAGTGCGAAAGTCAACCCAAGAGGACAGAGGAGTACGATTGGGACGATTTTCTGTCCACCGAAACCAGCCAAGGGCCCGGCCCTCCAAACAGATAATAGCGACTGATAATTTCTCAGCCTCAGCAACACGATTCACAGTAAAATATCTCTCAGCACGAAAAACCCAGCCAAGAGGATCATCCCCAGAAAATAGCGGAAGCTCCAAGCGGCGGCGATTGAAATCGGAATCCACATCAAATCTGCGAGAGAAAGAAGAGTCACGAGGAGCCAAAGGAGGATGCTCCAGAGAGCCACTAGAACCGGAGGCGAGGGCAGAAGAACTAGCATCGACACCCATGGGCCCCTTAGACTTAATCTGATCCTTCAGGACAGCGCGTTGTCAAAGCTCGGTAATATAACTCTGAACTTCAGAGAGACCCGAACGGAAGGAACTGAAATCAGCAGTTAAATGAGTAACAGCAGAAGATAACCCTGCTAATTCACTCTGGACCATACCCATGTCAGACTCAAGTTGTTCAGCGCGAGCACCAAGCGATGGAGGTTTCGTCATTTGCTTCGATACCTTGATATGAACACAGCAGGCTAGCAAAGGTCTGATGATATATTATTACACCAGAAATCAGCCCAGATCATGACCAGAAGATTCTTAAACAACAGCTAGCAGTTCGAGGAGCTAGAACACCTCCAGAATCCAAGTACAACCAAAAACATGAATGACCCATTACCCCAACCACCCGCACTACAAAAGCAAAAGACAACACAACATCACAAAAATATTAGTAAACAACTCCCATCCAATAACTAGTCTCCAGCTGTCCTTTGTTGACTTGTATTGACTCTCTTCCTTTGGTACCACTTAGAAATGGGCCTAACAGAATATAAGAGTATTTTGGTAATGATATATGTCAAGTATACTTTGATATTAATAAAGATATACTCTCACAGAAGAGAGTAATAGAGAAGTTACAGAAATAGAAATTTAACATGGTATCGGGAGGGGGAAAACCCTAGGCTCTGCTGTGCTGCTCCTCTCGCCGCTGCTCTCGCCGCTGTGCTGCTCCTCTCTTTCTCCCGCTTCTTCTCTTCTCTTCTCTTTCTCTGCTTCTTCCTCCATGCCTGGTTCTCAGTTCTTCCCGCGCGCTTGTCGCGCCGGAGGATCGTCTCGGGACTTTGGTTCCGGCTGCTCTGTTCTGGTGGTTCTGGTTTCGGTTCAGGCTGCTCTCTCCATTTATGGGTTCTGTTTCTTGATTTGTGCCTGGATCCACTTATCCTTTGCTTCATGACTTCCAATTTCTGGTTCTCAGCTGCTGTTTGTGCTATAAGGGTATTTTCTGGGTAATGTTGGAATTTTCTGGGTAATTTTTGCTGCTGTTTCGTGCTTCTGGAATCTGCCCGGGTACTTTGGTTTGCTTCTTTGGTTGCTGATTTGCTCCTTTGGTTGCTGTGTCATCTGGTTGTTGGTTTTTGGAATTTTCTGGGTACTGTTTGTGTTGTTTAGTGCTTCTGGAATCTGCCCGGGTACCTTAATTTGATTCCATTTGGTTGCTGCTTTGCTTATTGGGTTGTTGTGTCCTCTGGGTTGCTCTTGGCTACCTCGTTTTGGCAGATTTTTTTTTGGTGCCTTGCTGGTTGGTTCCCTTGTTGGGTTCTGTCTTTCTTCCTGTATTGTGCTTATGGCATCTGAACCTAAAACCGTGGTTTCTGAGATTGTTTCTTCCTCCACCAAATTGGTGAACAAAAGCTTAGATGGTACCAATTTTCTGCAATGGCGTAAATTGGTGCAGCTCTCTATTCGCGGATTGGACAAGGAAGATCACTTAACTGACAATCCTCCCGAGTCTACTGTTGATTCAACCATTAAGAAATGTTAGTTACATGACGATGCCTGGTTGTATACCCAAATGGTGAATTTCATGGAGAGTTCGGTTGCGGATATGGTTTCTCATTGTGATACTGTTAAGCAACTCTGGGAATATTTACCCCTCTTATATTCCGGCAAGGATGATATCCACCGCATTTATGATGTGACTCAAGCTTTCTTTCGTCCCGCACAAAAAGACCAAAGCATAGCCAAATATTTCGCGCAATACAAGCGTGTGTTTGCTGAAATGAACTCTCTTTTACCTATTAGTGCTGATGTGGTCCAGATGACGAAACAACGCGAACAATTGGCTATTTTTGCTTTCTTAAGTGGTATGCGTCCAGAGTTTGAAACTGTTCATGCTCAGATTCTGTCTAGTAAAGAGTCATCCTTGACTGAAGCCTATGCTCGAGCTCATCACTCTATTGGTCCTCATGCTATTACTAGTTCCACTCCTGAGCATTCTGCTTTGGTTGTCTCTGGGGACCGTGGTCGTGGTGGTGGTGGTGGTCGTAATCGTGGTCGTGGTGGTCGAAGTAGTCGTACCCCTGAGGGTTGTCCTATTTGCTTTCATTGTAATGGTGTTGGCCACACTCAAAATCGGTGCTGGAAATTACATGGTAAACCCCCTCTGAGTGGTTTGGCACATACTGTCACTACTGTGGACTCCACTTCTAGTCCGGTCGGCTGATGAGTATTCTCGCTTGCTTGCTAATCAAGTGCTGCCCACTCATACCACAACTACTTCAGAACATTCTGCTTATTTGAGTACTGCTACACGACAATCTTGGATTGTTGACTCTGGTGCAACCAACCATATGACTGGGGATACGGGTATGCTTCGTAATTACTCCTCTCTTCAAAACTATCCTCCCGTGAAGGTAGCTAATGGTACTCCTATTCCGGTGTGTGGTCAAGGAACGGCTTCTCCTACATCCTCACTTGATTTATCTTCTGTGCTCTATTTACCTGGTTTCCCATGCAATTTATTATCTATTAGTGGTATAACGAAACAACTGTGCTGCCAAGTGACCTTCACTGCTACTTGTGTTTTTCAGGATCTTTTGACGAAGAAGAAGACGATTGGTAAGGAACGGTGCACTCCAGAAGGACTTTATGTACTGGATGCTGATTGTTCTATGTCGTATGCGTTATTGTCAACTTCACCTTTAGATCTTCACTGTCGTTATGGTCATCCCCATTTGTCTAGTCTCAAACGCTTATATCCGTCCATTGAGTCTGTTTTAGATTTATTTTGTGAGTCCTGTCAGTTTGCAAAACACCATCGTGTGTCGTATTTTCCACGTGTTAATAAAAGAGCAACTGCTCCGTTTGATATTATACATTCTGATATTTGGGGGCCCTGTCCCATTGTTTCTAAAACTGGTTTTCATTATTTTGTTACATTTGTCGATGATTTAAGCCGTGTTACTTGGCTTTTCCTTATGCATGATCGTTCTCAAGTTTACGATATCTTTTGTGCCTTTTATGCTAAGATTAAGACTCAATACTCTGCTTCCCTTCGTATCTTGCGCAGTGACAATGGTCGGGAATATTTCTATTCTCAATTTCAGTCATTCTTTACAGCTCATGGAATTATACATCAGTCTTCCTGTCCAGATACGCCGCAACAAAATGGAATTGCTGAACGCAAGAATCGTCATTTAATGGAGGTGGCGAGAGCACTCATGTTTCATATGAAAGTGTCTAAGCCATTCTGGAGTGATGCTGTTCTTACTGCTACCTATTTGATCAATCGCTGCATATTTTTAGGCTATTCCCGCACCCAACGGGGATATCGCTGTTATTCACCTGATTTGCGGCGGTATCTGGTTTCGGCTGATGTATCATTCCATGAGTTCTCCGCCTTCTCTTTCAGTCTGTCTAGTGATCATTAGCCTACTCTTGATTCTATATTTCAATATGATCTCATCTGTGTCACTACTACAACTCCTTCGCCGACTCCACCTCCTCTCCAGGTATTCTCTCGTGGTCCGTATTCTGTATATAAATTTCCTGCTGCAGCACCCCACCCTACTACATCTGACACTTCGCCAATTGATCCGGTCGTTGATCTCCCTATTGCCTTGTGCAAGGGTCGCCGAACATGTGGTAAATATCCTCTCTCTGCCCATATTGCCTACACAACTGTCTCTACTCCTTTGCAGGCATTTATCTCTACTTTGGATTCTATATCTGTTCCAAAGTCTGTCCCAGAGGCTCTCTCTTCTCCTGCCTGGCTACATGCTATGCATGACGAGATGGCGGCTCTTGAGCTGAATCATACTTGGGATCTTGTTCCCTTACCTCCAGGAAAGAAAGCTATTGGCTGCAAATGGGTATATGTGGTCAAGATGAATCCTGATGGCTCGGTTGCCCGCCTGAAGGCTCGCTTGGTGGCTAAAGGCTATGCTCAGATTTATGGTGTTGACTATACGGATACTTTTTCCCCCGTTCTTAAATTCAGTTTCGTTCGTGTTATCATCTCTCTTGCTGCTTCTCATGGCTGGCAGTTGCATCAACTTGATGTCAAGAATGCATTCTTGCATGGCGATTTACAGGAAAAAGTCTATGTGGAGCAACCACCTGGGTTTGTTGCTCAGGGGGAGTGTGGTAAAGTTTGTTGCCTACGCAAGTCATTATATGGTTTGAAACAGTCTCCACGAGCGTGGTTTGGACGATTCAGTTCTGTTGTGGTTCAGTTTGAACTCCAGCGATCTGAGAAAGATCATTTTGTATTCTACAGAAATTCCAAGGCTGGAAACATATTTCTTGTAGTATATGTTGATGATATTGTGATTATTGGTAGTGACGCTGATGGTATCACGTCTCTTAAAAGCTTTCTTCAAGGACAGTTTCACACTAAAGATCTTGGATGTCTTCGGTATTTCTTGGGAATCAAGGTGACAAGAATTAAGCGAGGAATTTTTCTATCTCAACGTAAGTATGTACTTGATTTACTTTGAGATACTGGGATGACTGATGCAAAACCAAGTGATACTCCGATGCTACCGGGGCTAAAGTTGACTCGAGAAGAAGGTGAGACTTATTCTGATCCCGAAAGATACAGACGGTTAGTCGGGAAGCTAAATTATTTGGTTGTTACACGACCAGATATTGCCTTTTCAGTAAGTGTGGTGAGCCAATTTTTATCTGAGCCACACATACCTCATTGGAATGCTGTAACTCATATTCTGCGATATCTCAAGACTCATCCTAGGAAAGGCTTGCTATATAAAAATCATGGGCATAATCGGATTGAGGGATTCTCTGATGCAGATTGGGCTAGTTGTCCTATTGATAGAAGATCTACTACCGGGTTTTGTGTATTTGTTGGAGGAAATCTCGTGTCTTGGAAGAGTAAGAAACAGAGTATAGTAGCTCGTTCGAGTGCGGAATATGAATATCGGGCACTTGCTAGTGTTACGAGTGAAGTGACTTATTTACGACATCTTCTTGAAGAGTTAAAATGTTCAATTTCGAAATCCTCTCAATTATGGTGTGACAATCGGTCAACGATTCATATTGCAACTAATCCCGTATTTCATGAACGCACTAAGCACATTGAAGTGGATTGCCATTTCATTCGACAAAAGATACCGAGTGCAGAAATTGTTTTAAATCATGTGAAGACTGGCGAACAATTGAGAGATATTCTTACCAAGCCATTGTATGGGAGTCGGGTTATATATCTTTGTAACAAGCTGGGCATGATTGATATCTATGCTCCAGCTTGAGGGGGAGTGTTAGGAATATAAGGGTATTTTGGTAATGATATATGTCAAGTATACTTTGATATTAATAAAGATATACTCTCATAGAAGAGAGTAATAGAGAAGTTACAGAAATAGAAACTAAACAAAAAGCTTACCTGGGAAATGGATGTGGATGTTTGTTATCGAAGATGGCAGACTTTGGCGCAAGATTATTGTGGCTAACTATGGGATCCAAGATGGGTGGTCTACAAAAATGGTGAGGAGCTGTACTGGAGGTTTGTGGAAAGAGATTAGGAAGGAGTGGGATGATTGGATTCAATTCAGTGGGTTTCAGGTTAATGATGGGAGAAAATTGAGGTTTTGGGAAGATCGATGGCATGGAGAAATGAAGTTGAAAGGCTATTTTCCTTCTATGTTCCTGAGAGCTAGTAATCCAAATGCCAAGATTAATGAGGTAAGAAGGATGGTTGGCGGTCTAGTGTTTTGGGATATTGAATTTACTAGAGATGTTCATGATTGGGAACTTGAGGAAGTCAACAATTTTTATAATCTGTTGTATACCATTCCAGATAATGGAAGAGGTAATAGAGAGGATGATGTAGTTTGGAACATGGATGTGAGTGGGAGTTTTACTGTTTGCTATTTTTGTTTGGGAGGCAACCTCTCAAAAAAATTTGACTTTGGATTACCTCCAAAGAAGGGGTCACATAATGGCGAACCGTTGCTCTCTATGCAAGAGAAGCCAAGAGAGTGTTGATCATCCTTGCTTCATTGTGAGTGGACGTGTCAATTGTGGTTCATGATTAGGCGGGTGTTGGGCATTCATTGGGTTTCTACGGGCAACCTGGAGCAAGAATTGGTCGCTTTTAGCCTTTTTGGGTCATCTAACCATAACAAGATGTTCCCTTTAATTCCTATTGTTACGTGTTGGATTGTCTGGTTAGAGCGTAATAGGAGGGTGTTTGAGGGGAGGGAGTGGTCTTTTGATGCCACTGAGCGCAGCTGGTTTAGGACTCTTTATCTTTGGGTTATGGGGGGTTCTGCAGAAAATGATTGTAATGCCAAAAACTTCATTTTGGAGAGATGTAAACATTTGTAACAGTCTTTGGTGTTGTTCTAATAAATCTGTTAGTCTTTTAAAAAAAAAAAAAAAACAGCATGGTAAACAGAACAAGATCTTGTTGCTTAGCAACCCACATTCATAAAATGCAGCTAACCACCATAAGCCTTAACGCAAGTTTATCAATATTATATATTACTTATAAACTAAAGAAGGAAAAAAAAATGCCCTGAAGGGATGAGCTTACTAAGTTGGATATACAAGCATAACCATTTTGAAAGTGAATGAACATTAGATACTTTAAATGTTGGCTAGAAATCTAAGTTAACTAGGATTCGCAGTGAATAAATCCATAAAAGGAAGATACATTATTGGAATAGGAAAAAAAATTAAGAAAATGAAAAGGCAAAGAATATTAGAGTGCTAGAGAGAAGGAAGAGTGAATAGACTAGTCAAGATTGAATGAACAGGGACAATACTGAAATGGTTTGATATAATTTTTGAAACTGAATATGATAAAATTCTAAAAGAACACTACAGCACGCCACAAGCACATAATACTTAGTAAGAATGCAACTATACTGACTTGCCTCAACAAAACTTTCAGTTAAAACAATACAAAGAACTATGAAAGAGAGTATTGACCTTGAATGTAGAAAGGTTGGCTGTAATTTGACTTAAAGCTTGAGCATTCTTTTCCAAAAGATTCCTGGCTGTGTCACTTATTCCTGCAACTACCCAGCAAGATAAGTTAATACAAATCATGAACTTAATATACCATAACACTTAGCAACACAAAGAAACATCCATAAGAGCAGTCAATATACTATCTCTTGCTTGCAAGTGGATATGCAAATTACTGCCAATAAATCTGCAACGAAATTTGAATAGAAAGGAAATGCTACTTAGAGAAACATAAGTAAATTGTAATTAATTACTATTGTGTCCATTTTTTATATATTAATAAGAAAACCCATCCAAGATCCAGCCAGGTAAAAATTAAGGAATGGACTAAAATCTGAGCCAGCCATCCATGTTCTAGTATAGATTTCAGAGATTGTACATGCAAGTGTGAAACAACTTGCCTTGCTTTAGGGAGGAACACTTGCATGTGGTTATATTCTACATTCAACTATGCAAGATGCCAACACAACCTATGTACTCACCACCTGGAAAGTCAATTTAAATCCATGAAAGACGTTCAATAATTATTGCATAGTGAACTGTCAATTTTATTCATTATTAACATATTTAAGGAAAAGGGAGTATTCCGCCTTGATCTTCAAATGCTTAAAATATGGAATTTTGTCCTCAAAATAAACATTTGTACAGCTTTCCCACCATTGTTATCAAATGTTCCTTGAAATAAGCTTTGATGATTTTAAATTTAATTGTCACACTAAATTATTGTTAATCGAGAGCAGGGGAAGATGCACACGAAAAATGTAGGTGTCAAGTGTTGCTTAGACCAAGAATTCATTTTCCTCAAATCTTGCACATGACTATTTCAGCAGATTGGAATGTTAAAAGTCACACAAAAAAAAAAAAAACCTTATGAATGAAGAAACTGAAAGGAGATGCAAGAATTCAGGAAGAGAGTTAATAATCCAAGGGTTAATAACAATTGGGCAATAGAAAAATGTATTCCAAATGAAAGAAACATGAATCGCTAACCTTCAAAAAACATATGCTCACTCTGGCCACCATGGTGCATCATGGTAGAAAATGCAGCCACATTTTGTGGAAGGACCAAAGGTATGTTCATCTTAGAGGATGATTCCCCTAGCTTATCCTGAAGAAGCAAGATCTTTAGAATACTGGTTCTTTAATCAACATTACATCCTAAAGAGAATAATTGATTCAATAAACTAAAACAGGAATCTTGCTTATTGCATTAAATGTAAAGTATGGCGTAGCAGATAGCCAGATATTCAATACCAGTGATTCATTTGATAGGAAAAACTTCCTGACAATGATAATGAGGAAGGGAAGGAGGAGAAAATTGCCGCAAAATTCACTGGATGAAACTACGAACAAGTTGACACCAACAAGAAACAGATCAGAAGGCAAATGAATTATTTTGTTCAATAAGAAACAGGAAAGGAACCCGAAATAGTATTTCATGACGTCATTCACTCTTTTCTCTAGGCATCAAGAAACTAAGCAAGAGGTGAAAGAGATGCAGTCTCAAGAAAAGGGGCATGCATCAATAGAATGAAGACACTATTCATTCTTAACTTTATCCTTTAGTGATAGAGCAGCATTGATAATAATTAAGGTGGGGTCGTATTGCTTTATTCCTGTTTCTATCTAGTGATTGCACCGTCTCATAGCAAAGGAAATAATACTATCAACGTAAACATAAACGTTGAACCATTTTCTTAGTATCAGTTTCAAAAACTTTAACCACCCCACACCACCACCCCCCCCCCACCCACCCCCCGCCCCCCGCCCCACCCCAAAGCATTTACTCGTACACAAAGTTTCACTTTATAACAGACATTGAGAACTCCGTGTCTTTGGCTTTTTTCTTTATACCCTTGTAATTGTTGCTTTGTGGTTGCACAAGGCTTTGCTTATTAGGGGGAAAAATCACTTGATAACATAAGTAAATACAGAGAAACCGAATAATAGGAGGTTATACGTGAGTAAAGATATTTCTCAGAAAGAAACATGGGAATCAAAGGTTCCCTGAAGGATACCTGTTTCACATGGGAGACTACTTGGAAGAGGAGTCTAACCATTGACATTCTCTGAAGAAAGAGACAATATCCTAGTCAAGAGATGCTTTCTTTAAAAAGTGGAGGGATTGGTAAACTACATATTTCTCCACTGTGAGGGGATGAGAGGACTATCGAAGTTCATTCTAAAACTTTTTAGTTTTGGATATTGCTTGACTGCCGGCCAGTGTCCACCAGTTTCAAGTTTCAACCGATTAGCTTATTGGGTGAAGTTAAGATGTAGGGAAAACGTGAAATAAGGCTAAACGCCTAAACAACGTTTAAGCCAAAGAAAACTGGAATCTAGGTAGCACCGACTCGGATATGGAGACATGGGATATGCGTGCAGGGATAAAGTGATTTGCAAATCCTTAAAGAATCCAAGATACGGATGCGGGGGAACTCCGGAAATAAAAAAAAAAAATTATATATTAATTGAGTTTCATTCATAAAATATTGGGTCGTAGTGGCATTGTAGTAGCAATTGTAGTGGCAGCCCAAAATAAGCCTGAATTTGTCTTCTTTTGAATCAATGGTGGCAAGCCATAAATAAATACAATTTTGTTGTCTTCTTAATGTGTAGTAAAACGAAACTTAAACCCAACAAAGATAGAAAAATTGTGTTCTTAGGTCGCATATGAGTCAGCGCCGCACCCCATACGTATTTTACGTTTGTCACCGCCGCCTCGTGTGTGGGTGCACGGCCTTATATGACATGACCATGCTGCCTAGACTGGAATCCACCAGGAAAAGAGAAATTCTCTAATTTCTATCAAATCAATTTATCAATTTATATGCCTCTAATGGAGGCTCCCCTATTTGCAAAGGAAAAAAAAATTATTCACAATATAAAATTCCTATTCTAAAAAAAGAAACTAAATCCTATTAGAAATAGAAAGAAAATTAAAAAAATATTATTAAACACTCTAATTTGACTATAATTCCTAATACCGACCAAAGATAAAACTCATATTAATTGAGCATGAATAACTCGTAATAATTATAAAAAATATTAAATCTCATCCTACGTCAAGTTAGCACCTGATTATCAACCCAAAAACAATATCATCTACATATGATACAAGATCAACCCACACCACACACGACCATGTGACATTCTCTGGCTCCATTGTAAGTGATTTTTGCAAAGGGGGCAAATTGAACCAAAGGCAACTTTGTCAAGAGAGAACGACATGATCCCCTGATCCGCATTGCAATCTCAATACCTCTATCATGGATGCAATAATAAAGGTAAGCGGAATCGGCTTCCATCCAAAGGATTAGCTTATGGGTGATATTAGCCATTGTTATCAAGCCAACAACCACTTGTGGATGCCTGATGTGGAATCAATACACATCATATCACAACATTGTGACAGAAGGAGTCATAAGGTTGAGTGTCTAATAGTTACCTAATAAATAGGGAAGGGGTTACATTCCTAAGTCCTAACTCCCTTCATCTGGTGGATAATTTGGAAACAAAGCAAACAGAAAGCCTATGGAGTGGGGGTATGAATGTAGAAGTGCCGGATGTTGACAACTTGTTGTTTTTTGGACTAATAGTAAGCTGATGAAATTGAACAAATTCTTTTTAGTATCATGAATCCATTTTCTTTCTTCAATAGATTTCTTTCATTGTTCAAAGAAGAAACTAATAAACTTGTCAGTCACCAATTTGGGAGTGAGGAAAAACAACTGACATACCTTTCTATTGTTCAACTTCTTCACTGAATTATGATCTTCTGCTTTCCTGTGCTTTCTCTGCGAATGCTTCTTGTCAGTTCTTTTAACCAAATCAAATATACCTAAGGTAAACTTGTCAGTACAAATAACCAGCAACAGCAGATGAGGCATGTAAGTATTCTACAGTACCAACATATGAGTTTCTATAAGTGAATAATTATAAATAATTAATTACCCGCCATACCATAGGTTTATTAAACTTCAAAGATATAGTTTTATAGCGTAGTTTAGGCTTCATTTCCACTAGGATTGAGAATATTTTACAAGGCTCTGAATTCGTGTGTTCTATCATGGGAGTTTCCTTTCCATTTTTGTTTGTTAAAGACTGCCTTATGAGTTATGACACCTTGGTGAGGATCAGATTCCAAGGAAAGCAGAAGAAAGAAAAGTAGGAGATGCCTTTTCCAATTGCAGTGGAATTTATTTAAGGCTGCTGCAGAAATTCTACAGTGGACCCTGCTGTAGTTTTAATTAGAGACATTACAAACTTCTTCTTTTTTTAAAAAAATATGCATGTATTTTGATCGAATTTACAATTCTAACGGTATTTTTTTTGTCCCAAACAAAAATCAAATTGGACGTGAAAAAACTTAGTATGTTTTGGGTCCATTGAATATAAACCCAAAACATTCTAAAGCCTTTTTCACATCCAATTTGATTTTTGTTTGATATGGAAAAATACACCGTTGTACTCGTAAATCCAATCAAAACACATATATCATTTTTTGAAAAACAATAAAAATTTAAAACCACCAAATAAAACTTCAGCGAGATCAGCTGGATTTTTATACAGCATACCCCACTCATCCTTTGTTTAATTGGTAGGCGTAAGGCTTGCATGCACTACAGGGCCCTGTGCAAGGGAGTTGTTTACCTTTAGGAGGGGGAGGGGGAGTGTGTCCGCTGATACTTGATTCCTAGACTCATAATTCTTTAGGAATGGGATCCAAGTACCTATAAATTAAATTGATTTCACAATTTTTTACCACTAAAATAGATGATGCTGTCAAGACTGTAACAGTATTATTTTTCAACATTCAAAATGTGCCTTTTCTATAATCAAATTCCCAATGAAGGAGAGCAAGGAGAGGTTAACCATGTCACTGTACCTCACCCTCCTCTCCCTTACCTCTCCTTCCCTCCAAACTTCGAAACAAGCCCATGATCTTATCAGTAGTATGTGCAAGGCCCAAGTTATTTGCTCTTGTACCTTAGACAAAGGCTATTGCAGTGATTTTGACAGCCGTTTCACAAAAAGGAATCCTAATTCGCAGATGTCAAGATTCTAATTCAGAGGTCACATATGGATTTATAGTAAAGGTACTAAATTCACAACGAGAAGTCAGTCAATTAGTTAAACAAGGCCAGATAATGCATGCGAAGTCAATTCAGCTTGATGAAATGGCATAGAGTGCTCGACTACACAGGGCGCAGATGGATACAGTCAGTATGTAGATTAAGAAAGAAACAAAAAACACACACAAAGAAGTAAACCTAAGAGCAAGTATGAGAAATGAAAAATGGACCTATAGTCTCAACCAGCACACACACACACACAAAAATCAATAAAATGGCAGACAATATGCAGTTTCAGCACTTGGGTTTGCCTACATGCTACTCAGTTATCCCTAAGATCACTGGAAAAAGAGAAAATCAACGCGACTATAGTTGAAAAGAAAATCAACATGATTATAATTTCCTAGACCTGTGCAAACTACAGATCAGCGAGGATCACTAAATATCTCATAGCATTCATCACACATATTTCAAACAAGATGAATGAAACCCAAAAGACAAGACAGAAGGAAAGTGAGAGCCTACCTTCAACCACCTACCCCTCAATGCGACATCCCTAACAGTTTTATTGGGCAAGGTGGCTGCGATCTTTACGTGCCTCATGATACATGGTTCATCGGCATATCTACAGAACACAAAGATAAGAGAATAGCTGATTAAGGACCTCCCAGACACGAAGGTAACAAAATTAAGCAGCATGAGAGAAACAAAATTACCACATGAATTCTAAAGCAAACAACTTTCAGATATTCCCAGTGAGAAGGGATTACCAAACAAGCATCTAGCAAGTTAAACAGCAGTAACATAAGACTAACAAAATCAATGTTATCATTATAAAACCATTAGCCATATTATACCACCACAACATATAGAATTAAAACAAAACAGTAGTAAATAGATGTTTGAACCAAGCAAGACCCCTCGACCCCTACCCACCCACTAGATGCATTTGCAGGCAGTCAAAAACTTGGTAGAGGTTGAAGTAAATACTGGAAAAAATGGAAAATTTTTATGAAGAACAAATAAACAATAGAGAACAAACTACTTACTTCAAAAGGCCTTCATCCAATTTACACTGTTCCTGTACAGACCACTCAACTGCCGAGCCTGAGCCTGGCCCTGGCACAGAATCAGGAAAAATAGAAGATGAAGCAGAAGAGTTTCCCGCTTGAATCATCCCATGACTGTTATTGATTATGCTCGAATTACCAGGCAACATCATGCCCGTCGTCGTCCCAAAGTAACTACCCATCGGTATCATCTCTGACGTGCTGTTTAGAGCCACGGATTGGAATGATATCCTGTGACGATTCAACGCGGAACGCAGCGTTTCGTCGCGGTGAAAACCGGTGTTCAACTCCGCCGCCATTTCCACAGTCCTTTCTTTTCCAACAAACAACCTAATCTGACCACAACCCGCTAACGCAACCCAATAATTACTCTAAAACCCTAAAAACCGCCGCAATTAACATCGCGCAAAATCGCCATCCGACATATCTTGGACACAAAGTGTCAAAATTCCAGCACACAAAAAAAAAAAAAAAAAAAACCCGCTACTAATTAAAAAATCCCAAAATGCTTAAAATCCATGCCTGAAACACGAATCAGAGCTCAGAATCAAATAAATGCCGAAATCCACCAAATTGAACCCTAGATTCTACGAACGAAACCGAACGATCCAAGATTAAAACGAAAAAATTAAAAACGAAAAAAATAAGATGAAACGAGATTTGACTGGTTTAGCTTTAGGTCATGACAAGTGAGAATCAGAGTTGAAAGCAAGATTCAAATGGCAGGTAATGCAAGGCTAACTGTACAAAACCGGAATTGTGGCAGTGCGAGAAAAAGAGAGAGCAAGATAAAAGTTTGAGAGAGAGAGAGCTTTTGCCTTTTGTGGGCTAACTTTCCGACGAAGCCTTGATTGGCCAATTGTCACTGCCTTTTCCTCCTTTTGCCTCTCTCAAACCAAGCTCCACTTGCTCTCCAACCGCCTCCTTCCGCGACTACAACACTACTCACCACTTCACTCTATTTTTTGTGACAGAGTGTTGGAAATTGTTTTCTTTTCACTTTCTAAAAATGATTTTGAGTTTATGTTTTCAAAATAATTTTAAGAATTAAAAATAATTTTGATTTGTATGATTCGAAAACTATTTTTCAAAATTAAAAATAAAAATTTATTTGTCATATGTTATTTTTCAATCACAGAAAATTCGTTTGGATACATCAATTGTTTAGCCATCAAATTGCATTATTTGGATAATCATATTATATAAACATAAAATTAAGCATTAACATAAACACATATTACATTATAATCATGATCATCTAATCATTTGGAGTATTATAATGATGCACTCATATCATTTCAGCCAAATAGTCACCATATTGAGATATCGCAACTGCTCCTAGATCATTCAAATCAATATTATAAGTAGTATTGCTTAAATTTGCTCTGGTTGTCGACGTTGAAGATGAATGTCGCATATCAACATGATCAATGCTAGAAGTGATGTGGCAAAATTGGTTCATCCAATAATATTGTGACATGTGTATATGTCCACCTCGGACGGGCGGCGTTGCGCCTTGCTGGACCGACCAACATAAAGTATTATAGTGGTTCGGTCGGTCGGACCACTTTACCTCTACTTGGCCCCTTTTAGGCCTGTGGTTGGTTCAGTCGGTCATCCTCCTCGTATCGGTTCGGCCTTCAACTATCTGGTGCTGATGCTACTATTTGGGCACTTAGGTCAATCGGTCATCCTGAGTTAACAGGGTGGTCGGTCGGCCATTGCCGGATCCGAACTATATACATCCCTTCTTTAAGGAGTCCTAATCCTATAAGGAGTAGAGACCCAAAAGGATTATGACTCTGACAAATGCGTTCAGATAAGGAAGAGGGGAGTTTCATTCCTAAAGGAATAAGAACTCTATAAATCTCTATAAAAGGAGCCCCACGCATCAGGTAAATTTTTACGTCACAACTGGCATTATTGTTGCTTAAGTTGAGAGAGCTCTCAGAGACCAAGCCCTCCCAACTAAGAATTACCTAACTGACTTGAGCGTCAGAGCGAGCCCCCCAGGCTAACATGGGGTCCCTCTTAGCTTACGTTTACTTACTGTGTAGAACATCCAGCTCAGGAATTTGGGGTCTGACCGAACTGATTGGTGTCTAGCTAGGACGGACGATTTTTGGCATCATCAATTTGGCGCCGTCTGTGGGAAGAGATAGAATATCTTCTCAAAAGTAACTCACAATGGTCAGATCGAGGAAAAATATTGGAGTTGATCCTGAGACATCTACGGTTGGAGGTCTTGGTGTAAGGACTGACCTTCCACCTCTGCAGGAAGACCCTCCTATTCAGGAGGTTAACAATCAACAGCGGGAAGAACCTATAGACCGACTGAATGTTGGTCAGCCCAACCCTCCTATTTCTGCGGAGAGGTTTGACCAGCTCTGCAGAAAAGTAGAGATGCTGACTGAAATGGTTTTAGCCAATCAACCTCCCAAGGAGAATCCGCCGGTCGTAGAAAATCAAGAGGATAGGCATTCTAATTCAGGTGACTCTAGGATGACCCGAAAACGGGATAACAATGCCAGGAATTCTGTGGCGAGTACCAGAAGAGACACTCGTGTAACTAATCTTCCAGAAGGTGTTGAGAAACATCTGGAAGAAGTTGATCAAAAGATTGCCGCCCTACAAGGTTTTGGTGGTCTGACTACATGTGGGATAGCTCACTCAATCCCTTGTCATGGGACATCCTAGATACTGCGACACCCTGAGATTTTAAGCATCCAGATTTGAAGGAGTACGATGGAACCCAAGATCCTAGGGATCATGTTATGGGGTTCAAGGCCAAGACAGAATTCCGAGGAGCTACTGATGCGATAATGTGCAAAGCTTTCCCTGCCACCTTGGTTGGAGTGGCCAGGACCTGGTTCCTTGGTCTTCCACAACACAACATTCATAGCTTTCAAGAGCTGACGAGGAAGTTTGCTCTCCACTTTGCCAGTTTGAGGAAGCCAAAGACCACCAACAATGACCTCATGGTAATTGAACATGAGGAGGGGGAGTCACTACCGACTTTTATGACCCGGTTCAATCGGATGTGTATGGGAATTCCAGATGTCCAGATAGCAGTTGCCAATGCTGCTTTGATCAGGACTATTCGACATGAACAGTTTGTGAACTCATTATGTATGGAGCAGTCGCAGACTATGGAGGAACTATTAACCAGGGCTGAGAAGTACATAAAGGCGATGGATGCTCTAAAAACATCTTGTTTCTCTATCCGAACTGCCTCATCATCTGGCAGAACTTCGGGAGGGAAGAATCAGACATTTGACAGAACCGATGGTAACAAGTCCACGGGCAAAGGGAGGACAAATGATAGATCATCCAAGAAGACTGAACCAGCTAAGAGGTATAATAACTACACACCTCTAAAAACCTCCCTGAAAACACCTCACTGAAAAATGTGCTTCTTGAAATCAGAGACCAAAATTTGGTTAAGTGGCCGAAGAAGATGAGATCACCACCAGAGAAGAGGTCATCCGATCAGTATTGCAGGTTCCACAAAGATCATGGTCATGACACCAATGATTGTAGGCACCTGAAGGATGAAATTGAAAGCCTCATTAGAAGGGGATATCTGAACCAGTACACTGCTGGTAGAGGAGGTAAGAGATCAAGGGATGACGGAAGAAGAGATGACAGACGGGGAAATGAGAGAAAAAGATCAAGAGGTAGATCAAGATCCCCCCAAAAAGGAGATAGGTCTCCTAGACATGAAGATAAGACAGCTGGAACCATTGGAGTCATTATTGGTGGACCGGCGACCGGGGGGTACAGTTCATCAGCAGAAAGAACCTATGTCCGGTTAAATGAGCAAATGCCCCCACCAAAGAAGAACCGAAGGGATGAAGAAAGCATCACCTTCTCAGAGAAGGATGAGGGAAAGATTCATTATTCGCATGATGATCCTCTGGTGGTAGAAGCAATCATAGCAAATTTTACGGTAAAGAAGATGTTGGTGGACAATGGAAGTACAGCCGACATCCTATTCTACCATGCTTTCAAGCAGATGAAGATCTCTGAAGACTGGTTGAAACCAACCGATGTGCCATTTTATGGTTTTACAGGAGAACCTATCATCCCGAAGGGAATCATATCCCTACCCGTGGCACTGGGTACTCACCCTCGAACTACGATGAATATTGTTGACCTGTTAGTTGTAGATGTGAAAGCGACCTACAATGGAATCATCGACAGACTCCTCCAACGTATGATTATGGCAGTAGTGTCAACATACCATCTCAAAATGAAATTCCCAACTGCCAGAGGAATTGGTGAAGTTGGAGGAGATCAGAAGATGGCTCGTGGCATCTATTATACTGAATTGAAGGATAAGAAGAAGTCCTCTATATCGGTGGAGAGTTTGGATGTTCGGGAGGAAGACAACACTTTCCATCCAACCCCGACAAAAGAACTGGTCCCACTCATGGTGGGAGGAGGGTCCAAAAAGTTGTTCCTTGGCTCTCAACTTGATGATAAGTTGAAGAGCAATTTGTCAGATTTCCTCATTGACAACTTAAAAACTTTCGCCTGGAGTGCGAATGATATTCCTGGAATTAGTACTTATGTGATAACCCATCATTTATGCATTAAGACTAGGATAAAGCCAGTTAAACAAAAAAGAAGGAATTTTGCGATTGATAGGCAAAATGCTATCAAAGAAGAGGTGAAGAAGCTTCTTGATGTAGATTTCATCCGTGAAGTATTGTATCCGAGCTGGCTAGCTAATGTCGTAATGGTGAGAAAGGCCAACGACAAATGGAGAATGTGTGTGGATTTTATAGATCTTAACAAGGCATGTCCTAAGGACAGTTATCCCCTTCCCAAGATTGACCAATTGGTTGACGCTACCTCAGGACACGAGGTATTGAGTTTCTTGGATGCATACTTTGGATATCATCAGATAAAGATGAATCCTGATGACGAGGAGAGCACTTCATTCATCACCCCAGAAGGGACCTACTGCTATAAGGTGATGCCCTTCGGATTGAAAAATACTGGAGCAACTTACCAGCGCTTGGTCAATCACATATTCGCTGATCTGATTGGAAAAAACATTGAAGCCTATGTGGATGACATGGTGGTGAAAAGTAAAAGGGCGGAAGACCATCCAGCAGACCTGTGTAAGGTTTTCTCAATGCTGGACAAGTATCAGATGAAGCTGAACCCAGATAAGTGTGCTTTTGGGGTAAGTTCGGGTAAATTTCTTGGTTTTCTGGTTACAATGAGAGGTATCGAATTCAACCCTGACAAGGTTGAGGCGATTCTAAAAATGGAATCGCCCCGAAATACAAAAGAAGTGCAAAGACTGACAGGCCGGGCGGCCTCACTAGGACGTTTCCTTGCAAGATCAAGAGATAGATGCAGACCATTCTTTCAGTCCCTGAAGAAGGCAAGAGAGTTCGGTTGGACAGAAGAATGTCAAAAATCTTTTGAGGATTTGAAGAGATATTTGAGTCAACCACCATTATTGACCTGCCCCAGGGAAGGGGAAGTTCTTTATCTTTATCTGGCAAAATTTGAACATGCAGTCAGTGTGGTATTGATAAGAGAAGTAGAAAAGGAGCAGAGGTCGGTGTATTACACTAGTAAGGTCATGCTCGACGCGGAAACCAAATATAGTAGGGCTGAGAAAATGGCTCTATCTTTAGTAACAGCAGCTTGAAAATTGAGACATTACTTCCAGGCCCATCCCATAGTAGTACTAACTGACCAACCACTGAAGAATGTCATGCAAAAGCCTGATACATTGGGTAGGTTGGTCAAGTGGGCGATTGAGCTAAGTGAATTTGACATCCAGTTCCAACCTAGACAGGCCATCAAAGCTCAAGCACTGGCTGACTTCATTGTTGAGTGTCATAGATCGACCAAGGATCAAGAAGCCAACCAGAAGCAGTGGCAGCTCTTTGTTGATGGTTCTTCCAATCAAGATGGATGTGGGGCTGGCATATTGCTCCTCGGCCCGGGGGGCATAGTAGTAGAGCATGCTTTACATTTTCAGTTCAAAGCATCTAATAATGAAGCAGAGTATGAAACTGTGCTAGCTGGTCTAAGATTGGCTATAGAATTGGAAGTGAAAAATCTTACAATCAGTAGTGACTCTCAACTTGTGGTTGGGCAGATCAAGGGAGAATATGAAGCAAAAGGGCCTAGTATGATCAAGTACTTGGCAAAGGTGAAAGAGGTGTTGGCGCAGATTCCAACAGTAGAATTGAAGAATATCCCAAGGGCTGAAAATGCAAAAGCGGATGTGTTAGCTAGATTGGCATTTGCCTGCTCAGCCAGGGTACCTACCTCTGTCAAAATTAAAATCCTCCCTCAACAGAGCATATTGGATGAAAATCATGTTGGGGAGATAGAAGTGGAACCTAGCTGGATGGATCTCATAAGGTCATTCTTAGTGGAAGGAAGGTTACCTGAGGATAAGAATGAGGCAAAGAGTCTGCGAAGGAGAGCTGCACGATATACTATTATCTAGGGGGCGTTGTACATGAGATCCTTCACTCTCCCATACCTGAAAATGCTTAGCCCCTCGAGAGGCAGATTATGCTCTAAGAGAAGTACACAAAAGAATATGTGGCAGTCATATTGGTGCAAAGGTGCTCAGCCACAAGGTACTTCGATGTGGTTATTATTGGCCAACCATGATGAAAGATGTCAAGCTTTTGGTACAGAAGTGCGATAAATGTCAAAAGCATTCCAGTGTACCTCATCTGCCACCAGCAGAGATCATTCCCATACAAAATTCGTGTCCTTTTGCTCAATAGGGCATGAATTTATTGGGTCCGTTTGTCCATATAGCAGGACAAAGGAGGAATCTGGTTGTATCAGTAGACTATTTCACCAAGTGGATAGAAGTGGAGCCACTTGCCATGATCTCTGAAAATAAGGTCATGGATTTCATTTGGAGAACGTTGGTCTGTAGGTATGGACTGCCAAGAGCCCTGGTTGTAGATAATGGGAGGCAGTTCGTCAGTCACAAAATGCATAAGACCTAAGAATTACTTCGGTAGCCCATCCACAGGCAAATGGTCAGGCAGAAGTGACCAACCAAACTATCCTTCAGAGATTAAAGACCAGGCTGGATGATGCGAAGGGCAAATGGATAGAGGAGTTGCGCTCAGTACTCTGGTCCTACTGGACTACACCTCACACATCAACAGGTGAAAGTTCGTTTATGTTGTCATTCGGTACAGAGGCTGTTATCCCAATAGAGATTGGAGTCCGATCCTTGAGGACTGCCAATTTCAATGAGCAAGAAAATGATGAACAACTCTTTAACAACCTTGATTTGTTGGAGGAAACAAGAGAAGCAACCAGGATCAGGACTGTAGTCTACAAGCAGAGAACCGCACGATACTACAACAAGAGAGTACGTGTGAGGAAATTCTTTATAGGGGATTTGGTCCTAAGAAGGGTAAAGGTAACAGGAAAATACCCTAGAAAACTGGGCGAAACCTGGGAAGGGCCCTACCGTGTTATTGAAGTTCTCAAAGAGGGGACTTACAGGATTGAAGACCCAGGTAAGCCTTGGAAGATGAGGCCATGGAATGCTGATAACCTTCGACGGTACTATGTCTAGTTCTTTTCTTTCTGCTTATCCAGTTTTGATTTTTCAATAAGTGTAGATCAGTAGATAGAATCTACCATAGTTTTGTAATAAGGTAAGCCTTGAAGCTACCATTTAGTTTGGTTATCTTGACGAATAAAGAGACTAGCTTTACCTCAAAAGATATTGCCAGTCAGCAAAAAGACACCAACAAAGGAAATGCCACAAAAGGTCCTAACTTAGAGGAATAATTCCCGAGTTAAAAGGACGGACCGAGGCGAATTTAACTTATCTACACAACACCCGGCCCGTCAGACCAAAAGGATTAAAAATCCTAAGTCATAAAGGATGACCGAGGTAGTCAAATTATGGGAACACCCGGTCCGTCAGACAAAAAGGATATAATATCCTAAGTCATTAAGGACGACCGAGGTAGTAAAGTTATTATCGAAAAAACCCGATCCGCCAGACCAAAAAGGATTAAAAATCCTAAGTCATTAAGGACGACCAAGGCAGTCAAATAATTGGAACACCCCAGTTCGTCAGACCAAAAGGACAAAAAATCCTAAGTCATTTAAGACGACCGAGGTGGTACAAGAATGTGGTACGGTACGGGCACACTACACTTGAAAGAAAAAAAGTACTTTTTATTAAAGGCTCAAAAAGCTACATAAAAAAATAAACAAATACAATGGCTAATTTTTTATATCTACATGAGACCCTTCGACCACCTCTTCAACAATTACTTCGGCCGGATCAGCACGTGGACTGGTTGGTTCGTCAGGCAGCTGGGTGGAAGGATTCTCTTGTGGTTGAACTTTAGAAGGCATGGTTGGATCGAGCAAGGTCAGATCGATCAAAGGCTCAACTTCGCCATCCTCTCGTTCATCATCGTCCTCTTTATCGGATGACTCGACCGCCTTCTTCCTTGCCTCTTCTGCCCTTTTGTACTCCTCGTTGATATCCTCCTTCGGCTCAACCAAGTCATCCTTACCCACTAATGGGGGGCAGAACTAGTCCATAAGAGAAGGATCTAGACCTGCGTCAATAAGGGCTCTTCGGGCCGTTTTGAAAGCACCACGGACACCGAAGTAACCCTCATGACGAAGCATCAATCCAAGCTCCTCGGATTGCTTGAACTCATCGACCCCCAACTGCTGACCATCCCGGAAGCCTTGGCAACAGCCAGCTTGATGTGGGAATCAGCAACAGCCTTTGTAGACTCCAGCTCAGACTGTAAGTTCTCCAGTTCTGCTCAGAGACGCCGCCCCTCGTCCCTGGCTGCCTTCTTTGCTTTAGTTAGCTCGGCTTTCACACGCTCGAGGTCATTCATTGCCTTAGCCCTCTACTCAACTGTGGATTCAGCTCGCTCCAATGCAGCAGTTTCATTAGCCGTTAGATCGGCTATGCCGCTTAGAAGAGTGGCGAGGCAGGAAACAAGCTACAAAAGGAGTTCAAGTGTTAAAGACTGACCAGACAAAAAAGAAAAATGAATGATGATAGAATTTTGAAATTATTTTACCCTCATGGCAGAGACGTTCATCTCGGACACCTTGTCCGCAAGTGAGTGGACCCGAAACCTCTCATAATCAGCAGGTGTCGGGATCTTTGACACCATCTGACCAGCCACGTAAGGATTGTTGGTCGAATCGCTTATCAGGACGATCCAAGGTAAATGCCCTTGAGTGGTCCTCTAAGTCGAACACCAAAGGGATGGACGGATTGGGTGGAAGAAAGGATGTAAGGGTAGCTAACCAACCCTTCTCATCATCCCTCAGCTCAGGGAAGGGAATTAAAGTAGTTCATCCGAGGTACACCATAGGAATTTCTAAAAGGCAAACTACTATGTTCTGGAAGTGGGACGGTCACGATAAAGTAGCCCTGCTTCCACCTCTTAAAGGTTATCTAAACTGAAAGTAGTAAAGGCCTTTGGATGGTGATTCAGCTTAAGAATATGCTAGATGACATGAGAAGAGAAAGGAATCTCATACTTAGAACAGAGAGTTAGGATGGTACAAAGGAAGAACCAAGAATTAGGGGTCAGATAGGATGGACAGATATTTGATCTCCTTAAGAAGCTGGTCACAGCTGGAGGATATGGGACCCTAGCACCTAGCTTCATAGAGTGATAAGAAATTGCAAATTCATTATCTGAGGGATGAAAAGGATTTTCTTCGGGACGGATTAGCCTCATAGGCCATGGAATCCCAATCTCCTCCCTAATTATTCTTAGGGAAGACTCGTCTAGATAAGAACTACTAATTTCGGTCGGCTCGACATCTTTGTGTGAATGGTTCTCCCCTCTCCTATCACTTGGAACTGGAAGACCGAAAGGAGCAACCTCTGGCCGAGGATCAAAAGTGATCCGAACCGAGCTTCCTAAACTAGGGGATGGATCTTCTACTTCTATCCTAGAATTTAAATCACTAAGGGTCCTAGCATCAGAGGAGTCCGAACTACTGGGAGAAGAAGAACTAAAATCTAAAGACATACTTATAAGAGAGCTGGAACTAACCTGAGAATGTTTTATAGCTCGGACTAGAAAGAAGAAAGCAAAGGACTGTCGGATAGCGCGGTCTGTCCTTGAATCTCGGATTGCACCAGTTCGGCTTGAACTTTTCAAGATTCTTTCTAGTAAGTAAAGTTGAAAATGACATGTCAGGTATTTATAGTGGATGCAATGGACGAATTAACGGCATGGATCATAGCGACTCTTGGGCTAGCCACCATCTAGACTGTTGATTCAAATCGCCGCCTCAACATTAATGGCATAGCTGGCCATCATTACTCCTTCATTGGAAATCGTAGAAACGATTCAAAAAAGGAGTAGGGGGCATCTGATGTGGCAAAATTGGTCCATCCAATAAGATTGTGACACGTGTATATGTCCACCTCGGACGGGTGGCGTTGCGCCTTGCTGGACCGACCAACCTAAAGTATTATAGTGGTTCGGTCGGTCGGACCACTTTACCTCTACTTGGCTCCTTTAGGCCTGTGGTTTGTTCGGTCAGTCATCCTCCTTGTATTGGTTCGGTCTTCAACTATCAAGTGATGATGCTACTATTTGGGCACTTAGGTCGGTCGGTCACTCTGAGTTAATAGGGTGGTCGGTCGGCCATTGCCGGATCCGAACTAGATCCATCCCTTCTTTAAGGAGTCCTAATCCTATAAGGAGTAGAGACCCAAAAGGACTATGACTCCGAAAAATGCGTTCAGATAAGGATGAGAGAAGTTTCATTCCTAAAAGAATAAGAACTCTGTAAATTTCTATAAAAGGAGCCCCACGCATCAGATAAATTTTTACGTCACAACTGACATTACTGTTGCTTAAGTTGAAAGAGCTCTCAGAGACCGAGCCCTCCCAACTAAGAATTACCTAACTGACTTGAGCGTCGGAGCGGCCCCCCCGGGCTAACTCGAGATCCCTCTTAGCTTACGTTTGCTTACTGTGTAGAACATCCAGCTCAGCAATTTGGGGTCTGACCGAACTGATTGGTGTCAGCTAGGACGGACAGTTTTTGGCATCATTAAGAAGGATCTAAATTCTTTTTTGTATGGAAAAGAGCATCATGTTATGCTTGCTGGCGTAAAAAATTATGAATCGTACAACATGCAATGATGATAAGTCTCTGCCGAGTTGTTTTTTATGGAGGCATCAATTTTAAAATAAAAAATCTAACATTAAGAACTTCAAAACATCTTTCAATATCATTCACATTGATGAGTGTCTATAATTGAACAATTTCGTGCGGGTACAAGGTCCTTAACCTCGACCTCAATAGTCTTGAATGTAATATTGACCTCCATAATACGACGGTAAAAAGCCTAGAACGCATGGGTATCCGACATCAACAAGATAATATTGATTTACAAATTTGAATAATTTGTCATTAGTCTATGTATAAACTAAAAAAAATAAAAAGAAATTATGTTCATACTTGCAACAGGACGTGGAAAAGTATTTTGTGGTCTTGGTATCGCATCAAGGAATACCCTGAAATCATTAGCAGTGCCCTCTCATTCTGTGTAAACGAACGTAAACATCATATTGAAATCGCAAACTCACATTACATTATGAGTCACAATAGCTTTTCTTCCTCTGCAAGTAGTTAATTTCTCTGTAGGAGCTCATGCACTAACTTGTGTCCCATAGATCGCACCAATGCAGTCCTGGTATAAAAGTCATACATATCAATATTAATGGACAACTGCTAGAAAAAGATTAAATTTATAACAAACAGTTCAATCAGTATCTCAAACCGAGGATAATATTTTGGATTTTCACTGTAATGGTTAGGGAGTTTCGTCGAACCTTGTATAATTAGTACCTTCCCAAGTTGACAAATGACTTTCAAAGTCTTGCGAAAGTGTCGTGATATAATCTTCGTAGTGTGTTGAAATCGATCTGCTATAACTCTGTGGCGAATATTATGCCCAATAATAAACAAGAATATAAAACTTTTTCTTCTACATGCACATTTTGAGAGTCATCTAGAAGGTTCCGTTGTTGTAACACATTACAAAGGTTAAAAGTATTTTTTTCGTACTAAAAAGTTCGTAGCATACTCTCAGGTGGCCATTAAGAAATTATATTACGTAAGCACGACCAGTTAATGTCGATGTCCGCATTGGAACACTACTTAAACGATGCATCTCTTCAAACTCAAATACTTCAATTATTGTAAATAATTCAAGCAAATCTTCTTCGTCTGAGTCACTTAAAGACATTCTTGGGGTCTATATATCTTTCAAAGACATTAAACAAATACCTCACATAAAAGGACAAATCATAAGCAATTAACAATGCAAGTAAAGAATGAGTAAGCATAACAAGTTTGCACTTGAGTTTTTTTTAGCTGAATATTTAATTAAAATACATTTAACATTATCCAAATATTGTCAATAATCATCTCATCCTTGTCTATGAATGACCAAAATAGAATACATATAATATAATCTCAAAATGTCATTGCTGTAATCTCAAAATGATAGCAATGGCAGCATAGACAAATAGCAGGAATTAATGATAACAATTTGTGTCTACCAAAAAAGTAGCGCATATGTAGAGAAGACATACAACAACAAAAGTATCCATCTATATACTTGTTAGAGTCGACATTATGAAAAAAGGATGATATCAAATTGAAATACAATGTCAGTTATCTCTAATTTAAAATTTTATAGATTCATGCAATAACTTTCATGTAACCAAAATCTAGACTCATGTATATGTAAAGACATCAAAACAAACCCACATAATGAGCTTACCTGGTTCTGCTGCCATTCAATGTGACCAAATTTGGTGATACATGATGAGAGAAGGTAGTTTCACTCATCAAGCTACATGTATAGCTTTATAGAAAAATACAACTCACTAGTCCATCACACAATGCCTATGGAGTCAATGACACTGTAATAGTCAAGCTAAGTGAGAGTGGCTTTATGGTACAATAACATTGTAAAAACATCACTGTATATAAAGGAATCTCTGAACATACAAGGGAATCTCTATTAATGACATCCTTCACTTTCTGAACATACAAGGGAATCTCTATTAATGACATCCTTCACTTAGCTGGAGATTTCCATAGGTATTTTTACTCTAACAAAGTTTAGCCACATTAACTAAACATACTCCATTTACATTCACATAGTTCAAATACATAAATATGATAAGTCTACAAATAAAGATTTGAATGCATCCAGAAATATGCATACATATAAGATCAAATAGTAATCTCTCAAATTAATGCAAACATATCACAATTTATTATTTTAAGAAACCATAATCCAGTAGGGAGATTTAAAACACAGCACCTCAAACTCACCAAGAGACGAACATCCTAGAGGCTAAGGAGCCAACATGCCCTCATCTCGTTCGTTATCACCAGAAACATCTTTCTATAGTCCGCATTAGTGAACATTGGGACTGCCCAGACACGCACAACCACCAAGAAAGGCATTTTGTTGAGTATTTTCATAGCTTGCGTCAAGGAGTCATTACTGGCAGCACTTGTAGCCTCACAATTGATGGATGTCTTCAACCTCTCAGCTTTTGCATTCTGAATTTTGACAAATGCATGTATATCATCGCTTACATCACTCTGTCTTGACTCCTTCTTGAAAACCTTTTTCACCAATGCTGCCAATCTTTTGCCACTACGCGTCTTCAGGTTCATCATGTCAGCATCAAAAGAGTCCTTTTCCAAATCATCTCCAGTATCAACATGGACACCAACAGTCCTATATTGAACATCCAGCTCATTCTCTTTATCAGTGTTTGGAGGACTCACTGTGGAGGCATGATGAAGCACTCTTGTAGCTATGCCGGTGTTGAAAAGAATACCAAGATTGCGATAGTTCTCACAACCTTTCTTCTTGAATTGATGGGCAACTGGATGTGCCTGCAATGGGAGGAGATGAAGTTCAAGAACAAGTGAGTGAGATGAAAATCCAACAATTAAACGGAGGCATGTATTGCTATGTAAATTAAGTACGAAAAATGGTTTTGAAAATACCATGCAATATGTTGCCCATACTTCTTCATTTGCGGTCACTGTATTAGTCACCGAGTCCCATTAGAATCTAGTAGTGTTGAGCAGATCGGAAAAGGCACGGTGCTTGATTCTAAGCCGATTTAATTTCTACTTGACTTGTTTGATGGTGTACATTCTTTCAGACTTTGTATTCAACTCTTGCAGTATTGTGGCCTAAACCCGGTTATGGAAGACACCATTATTCATATTACCCCTTGTAGCTTGGTCGACTATTATGTCAACAAATAATTTCTCCATTACCGAGCTCCATAATAAATTTTCTTTTGTTGTTCCCATTTTGGAAGTGTATACCTTAGATGAATCAATGAACATATATAGAAATCAATTATGGAGACTTATCAAGATGATGCTAGTTAGTAGCTTAGGAACTAACAAGTAATAGTGTTAATATCCAACTTTAATAATAATATTATTATTATTATTAATCACATCCAGTGCAAGAACTTTCTAGAGTATAGATATATGGATCACTTTTAGAGCTCAATCAAAGCAAGAACTTTCGAGAACCTCCAATAATTCCAAAGAATAAAGCCATACACATCGTAGTAAGCCGTTTTCTTTTGGTCTGATAAAACTTTCTCATCAATAGAGTACACTAAAAAAAGTCATAAGCCAATCTAAAAAAAGCCATAAGCCAATCGATGGAGTTGAAACCAAGCTGATAAAAAATTCACTTGTGGTAATCTCAAACTTATAATTTTGAAATTTCAAGGAAACTCGATTACCTGCATACAACTCTTGAATTTGCTAACAACAAAAATTGTTAACAAAATGATCAAGCAAGAAGAAGTGCAACATGAATTCAATTCATAATCATTGGCAAGTATTTAATTATGGCCTTGCTAAACGTGCAAGTTACAAACCCATCTAATGTCTCTTTATTTTTTTTCCTGAACGCTAAAAGAACATGGACAATAGCCCTAGCACTTTCATAAAAAAAAAATTCACAAATTAATTAATAGAAAATAAACCAAAAGGATATGGTATATATAGAAATAAATGAGATGATATTGGGTGCGTTTGTTTCACATTTCGTACAGCTTAAAGATGTGGGGTCTACATAAAATGTTGTGCCAACCAAATGCGATATTTTTTTGACAGCTTAAAGTTATGGGCTCTACAACTTCAAGCTGTGCAAAATGCAATGCTGTCATCCCATAGCTTTTCAGAGCTTAAAGCTGTGTGACTCACAATATTTTATAACCACATTACTTAATTGCCCTTCTATATCTTAAAAGTTTTCAATTACTTTTTATTGTAATACATTTTTTTGTAATTTTATCTACAAAATTAATCTAACAGAAAAATGAACTAAACATTCTACAGCATTTTATACAGCTTAAAGCTGCGGGCTCCACAACTTTTTATACAACATTTTTCATAACTTTAAGCACCAGATTTTTGACAACTTAATTTTTTTTGTAATTTTATCTACAAAATTAATCTAACAGAAAAATGAACCAAACACTCTACAGCATTTTATACAGCTTAAAGTTGTGGGATCCACGACTTTTTATACAACATTTTTCATAGCTATAAGCACCACATTTTTGACAGCTTAAAGTTATGAAATGCAATTGTGAAACAAACGGACCCATTATAGCCGTAGACAGTGGTTTGGAGAAAATGAATTTTCTTTAAAGATCTAATACCCCTTATTTATTTCCTTTCAATTCCTTCTCTCACTGTTTTCTTAGGTATTAAATTACATCCATTTAGATTATAGTCCTTATCAATTACATGGACCATGAATTGGAGAGCCATGGCTTCATAATCGGCCAAATCTTAAAGGAAAAATAAAAAAGAACTTGAATTGGTAATCTGATCGAGGCTTGCATTCTTCTGTCTATGTTAACTTAATTCAGCAAAACTAGAGCAGCTATTTGTTTATCTTTCCCAAGTGTTTGTCTAACTTTTTTTACTTTATCAAGATTGAACGATAGATGTATATAGCTATTACTTGAGACAGGAACTAGAGAGGCGTAGAGCAAAACCAGCAAAGTAGACATACCAATTGATCGAAATAGAGAAGCGTAGAGCAAAACCCAGACCAAAAATTGCTACAACTAACCCAAATAAGCAAAGCAAACAACCAAGAGCAAACGGAAGTGAAAATAGATGCAAACCAAAGTGGGTAAATGGAACCAGTGATGCGCACAGTGAAGCCTAGAAAAATCTAGCAAACTGCGAAATCCAATAGATGCATAATCGAGTCATAAATCTTAGAGTGAAAAGCCTTCAATACCTTGTAAGATTGCATAAGAGAAGCAAACAATTACAACTATATGAGAGAAGGATGCTGGTTACCTTTGATGGAAGAAGGATCTGCAGATTTACTCTGATAAGGCAAGATCAAAGCTACAAAAGTGTATTTGCACATGGAGAAGGGCGTCGCACAATGTCTAGGATTTTTTTAGATCAATATGAAAGTTTGGCTTATTACAAATTTGTAATTAATGAAAATTGTTCTTCGTTTTTTCTCAAAAAGTATAGTTGTAACATCCATCAACTGTTCTCAGTTTTTAGTTTTTAAAAACAGAAAATGATTTTTCAATTTTGCAAAAGAATTTTGAAAATTTTCTCCCAAATGAATTTTTTGTAATCATTTCAAGTTTCAAAAATGAAAATTGTTCTGAGTTATGGATTCTAAACACACTAATTTGTATTTTTACTTAGAGCACATACAATGGTGCCTAATGCAGATATTAGATATTGTTGGAAAATGTATTTTTACTGATGTGGCTATATTGAAAGATTTATTTTGATAAGATCAATCATGGTTTTTGTATAGTTTGTTGAGAAATGGATGTAGGAAAAGAAAATGATTTGGTTTGAATAATGTGAAAAAAAATAATTGTATTGGGCTGTGTGTTTTGCTGATATGACTATATTGAGATATGTATATGGCCGTATTGGGAGATGTGTGTGGTTTGAATTTTTTATGTAATAGAAGTAGGATCCACAAATAACTTTAATCGGAACATTAAAATGTGACCATTGCATGTGCTCTAACCGAGCATCTAAGTTGCTCTAGACAAAGCTTTTGAAAATCGGACCGGGTGATCAAACCAAAAAAATCTTTGATTTATATTTCAATGGTTTAATAGAAATTTGAATTGGATTCAAAACGGGTTCAACATAAAAAAAAAATATATTTAATTATTTAATATATAACTCATAATAATATAAAAATTCAATAATAATATGTCTACATTGAAAAAATTGCAATAATTTATAAGTTGATAATATATATGTTTACATTATATATATTATAATAATATGTGTTTACACTTTTATAAAGCATTATATATTCAATAAATGTACAACTTCAATTAGAAAAAGCTTATAGCTTAGTGGTTGGAGTCTTGTCTTAGCACCTAGAGGTCACTAATTTGAAACCTACCAAAAATACATTTCAAAAAATATTTTTATAATTTATATAAATGAACTGAAATGATTCAAATCGACTGGTTTTGACCGATTCAACAGGCGAACCACTGGTCTAGTGAAAATGAACCGGTTGGAACATCCACTGGTTCATAGGTTTCGGATCGAACCGAAGAGAAAAGCGAAACAGATATGATAGTGACCCAACAACTCAGTTTTTGGGTCCCACTTCTATTACACAAAAAGTGGTCTCATTTACTTATCCACATTAGCAAAATACATCAATACAACCACATCAACAAAACATATCTTTCAATACAATCTCTTTAGTCAAGCCATCAACATTCATTTCCTCTATATTTTTCTCACTAAAACTAATTATAAGTTCCACCACTTTTACCAAAAAATCAAGCCACAAACTCATCCACATCAGCAAAACACATATCCCAAAACAGACACATCAGCAAAAATACACATTCTAATAACAACTAATGTCCCCATTAGCAATTTACCATTGCAAGTGATGAGTATTTTTCGTCTAATAGTGCTGACATAATCGTTCATTATTGACGTGTCAAAAAGTAAAAATTTAAAAACAAAATAAAAGTTTTCTCGCCCTGATATGCACCCAACCATGAATCGCTTCACCTAAGACAGCGGTAAGCCATCCAACGACCACTTGCTGTCCCATAATATAACCGTGCAGGTTTTCTAACCCAAAATTAAACGAACCATTTGCTAACTCGTCACCTAACTTGTCATCATAATTCAAACCCCAAATCGCATTCCACTTTCTTCTTTCCGAAGCTCCCTTCTCCTTCTGACAATCCAACCCGACCTATTTTTAGGAAATCCGCCCGAGTGATCGAGGTAGGAGTCACCAACACGTGTCAAATTTTAATTAACTAAATACGCTTGTTTTCCAAATATTTTTTTTTAAAAAAAAATTTGATGTCATTTATTAATGGCCATGTCAACAAATTTGGAGGAAAATGCACGTAAAGAGAAACGTGATCAATTATTTAAAGTAATAGAGTTTAGATGAACCAAAAGTAAAAGTACAGGTAATATTTGTTATTATTTTTAAATTTTTATTTACCTATGTAATAAAGAAATGGGGATGTATTTTTTTCCTTTCTCTCTCTGTTTTTATCTCTGGCCAACCTAGACATGGCTTCAAGGAGCACCAATAAGGAAGCAAAGAGATTGTGAAATCTAAAATAATTAAAAAATAATTCACAAATATTAGCAGTAGTGCGAATCCCCATGAGAGCATTTGATGCCAATTACTGTGGACTCTCCTCTCCACCTTTCTTTTTGCTCCTCACTTTGCCTTCATTTTCTATTTTTTATTTTGGCTTTTTCCTCTTATAACTAGGGCGGCTTCTTATGTGAAAAAAGAAAGAGGGAAGATGTTAAAATCTATCTATATATAAATATAAAATATAAAATATAAAATACTAGTTGCATCCAAGATTTTCCTAGAATCCAATCAGCTTAATTATACAAAAAAAAAAGAGGAGAAGAACTTATTAAAAGTATCTTATCGTAGCTTTACTTCATTTACTCTTCTTTTTTTGGTGTTTTTCATGTAAGTCTTTATTTTTTGACAAAGTTGAGACTTAGAATAATATCATATAATAGTCAACAAATTTGTATAACCTTTTGAATAGTTGAGTTCATCGTTTTTAATATCATATCATGTAGACTGAATATTCAAGATTTTTAAGATTTAAATGATATGATAAAGGTTGAATAGCTGGTTTATAATATATAATAAATTAATAGATATTTAACTATATAGTATATAACTATATACGTTGTCGATGTTGTATTAGCACCGAATGTAATTTTGTGCTTAATGATGTAAAGTTGCTCAAGGATGAATTGCTTAAGGAAAGAAAATTGCTTAAGGAACGAACACAAGAATGTACGTGGTTTGACAACTTGCCTACATCCACGGATATATGATATATTATTAAGTACTCAAGAATCATCCATCTTACAAATGCGGATTTACTAGGTTTTTATAGGATTGGGAGATTAACCGTTTCTTGTAACTCCGGTTGTAACTTTCTTTTAGCAGTTGTTACTTCTTCCAGATAACCCCTCTAGATAAGACCTATTACCTGCATGTCTTCTGGATATGCAGATTGAAGCTTTCCATCAAATATGGAGTGTAGTTCTTATCTGGATACTGAAGGTAGCTTCCTTAGCTGTATGATTTATTTGACAAATACCCCCAGCCTTTGTATTTACCCTAAAGTAATTTAGAGTAGAAAAAAGTTTTTTCAAGTTTTTTGGAAACAATTTGTTTCCTAATAGGATTAAAAATCCTCAAACCCTTTATATATAGCTTCACTTTGTAGTTAATTTTTTTTGCCACTCATATGCTTCAGAAATGTTCTCTCTTATGCTCTTCAAGAGGTAATTCTTTTTTCTTTTTTTTAACTTATTGAAAAAATCGATTGGTCCCTAGGGCGTCTGGCAATCTCTCTGCCAGACCCCACCCTAAGGGGTTCGACTCTTGCTGAGCCAGACTAGTTTGGCCGAACCGCCAAGGGAGTTCGACAATCTTTTTGTCGGACCCCCTTGGGGTCCTACGATTGATGCGCCAGGCCCCCTTGGTGGTTCGGCAGTCTTCCTGCGGGACCCCAAGGGGTCCGGCATTGCCCAGCACCAGGTCCCTCGAGGGTACTTGGCTTGGCTGGACCCATGGGGGTCCGACTGTTCCCAGGGCCAAGACCTATGAAATTTTTTTTTTATTATATATATATTTTAAAAAAACTGATTGAATAATTTTTGGACCTTTTTAATCTTTTAGGGTTCAGCATGGGTAAGCTCAAAGATTTGATTTCTTCATCGAAAAAGATAGCTGCTTTCAAATCTGTACACTTTATCGAGCCACCCTATGATATTTCTACTCCAACAAATGATGACAAAGATTATGGACGCAATTGCATCAAGGTTCCAATATTCATACTGTCTGAGTGCAAAATTCGCCTTTCATTTCCATCACTTCTTCAGGAATTCATGTTCACAGACCTTATCCTTCAGAACTAGCTCCGAATGCATGTCTTATTCTTGGGGGTGTGGTGCAGATGAATACTTTCTTGAAGAAAGCTCTCACCGCGACTGATGTTCTTTGCCGCTACTCCATTGTGAAAATTAAGGCTCAGATGGAAAATATTATCTCTCACCAAAGTTTGACTTTGCATTGATTCACTGTCTCCCGACTTCGAATAAGGATGTGGATTATATGATTGTTTTTGGGTACTGGAGCGCCTACACTTGCCAAAAAGGGGAACCCTTAGGTATGCCACTTTTCTTTCTACTTCTTTTTTGGTGTGCTTAGTGACTGATATTTGCCGTTATCTTCAGGTCGTCTCCCAACTCTTCCGGAGGATCTTAGTGATGCTGTGCATGAGGTTCTTGATGATATGTATGCTTCCTCGAGACCTGGTGGAAAGTTTTGGAGATCTGCTCCAGCGCTTTTTGGCTGCAAGCCATCTTACCGTGGCTTTGCTCCTCTCCCTCCCAGCACAACTATTGATGAAGCGTGCAGGCATTTTAATGTACCTACAGCCAAGCCTAGACAGACGCGTAAGCGGAAGCGTGATTATTCATTAACTAATGCTCCTTCTACCACAACTTCCCCTCTTGCAATAGTTGAGATAGAGTCAGAGGGAGAAACTGAAGAGGATGTGGATGGCAATTTTGAGGATACTTCCAACGATGTTTGTCTTCTACTGTTTAATGTATGTTCATGTTGACACACCTTACAAAGTTGTTATGTTTATTTATTTGTTATGTTTGCAGAGGTGTTTCCTATGGTTAAGTCCGTTGTATCCTTGGGGAACTTATCCATTCCTGATCTTCCTAAAGCAAAATTTGACTTTAGAAGAGCTTTTGGATCCTCCCAAACTTTTGGTGGCTCCTCAGCTTCATTAGCTCATCCCACTTCAACCAAAGAGACCTTGTCTTGTTCTTTGCCGAGGACCCATCCCGATCCTCCTGACTCCAATAATGTTGGCATCTTATCCGTTCCTTCTACCTCTGGTGGTGGCAACACTCATCCTCCTTCCTCGAATGTTGTTGAAGAGTATGAATTGATTCCTTCGCGGTGTGGCTTCAATAGCATGTTTAAGGGTTACTTCAATGAGCCCTCTTTAGGCCTATATATTGAGCATGTGCCATCCTCCACTGGGGAGTTGTGTTCTTCTATTTTAGAAGAGGATAAAGTATTCTTCGATCACTTCCTGAGGGCCATACCTTTGGTCTGCAGATGCTCCTTGCGGTATGCTTCTGACTCTGTTGCAATCAATGTTTTAATATTGACATACCTACGCACTTATTTATACTTATCTTTTATTTGTAAGGGTCACAAATGCTTTCCCACTACATGGGAGACTTGAAGCTTCAATTGAGTGAATCTCAACAGAAGCTTGCCGAATCAAAAGATGAGTTGGATAGAACAAAGAAGAAGCTGGCAGAGTCAAAGACCAACTGTGGCAAACTGCTAGAGGAAAATTCTATTGTTGAACATAAGCTTGCAGAAGAGATTAAGAATGTTAAGAGCTGAGATAGAGAAAAAAAGACAGTTAAGGCCAGCATAACTCAATGCTGCAAGAAGTACATAGAAACGCTTGCGATCGAGTCTAACCAGAACTTTGGTCTCAGTCGTGCTTTCACCCTGATGGCACTAGATATTCCTGTTGATCATGATGCTTGGAGAGATGACTTCTTTCAATGGCCTACTCCTAATCATCCTCATTCGAAGCTTAGTGACATTAGTGAGGAGTGCGGCGAGTCAAATTCCAAGACTTCTGGAGACACATCCGCCATAGATCCTCGTGGACAGTAGGAATTTTTTTTATTCTATCTCATTAGCATGTAGTAATAGTTTTTCTTTACTAGTTAAAAGAATAAGACCCTTCTTTGGCCAAGAACGTCAGTCAGTTTTGTTTTTATAAAGCCTTATTGGTTGTATGTTTTCTTGGAATAAAGCCTATTTGGCTAAGATGGTAAATAAGACATATATTTCTTAAATACTTCATTAATATTGCATTAGGAACATCTTACAGAAGGAAAATATGGCATAAGGTAAAAAGCTGACCAGTTACATTTTAGATGACCCACAAAGCTAAAGCTTCCCTTACCTTAGACGACCCATATGGCTAAAGCTTCCCTTACCTTATCCATAACTGACTTAGCTCGAGAAGAGATTTCCATGAGGGAAATCCGGAGCCTTTGTGGATCCTGAGCCATTGCAGCCACCTATGCTGTATCACAAATTTGAGTAACCGAGTGCTCCAGAGTTTGTAGAGTGCTTAAATGCCCCACCAATCGGTTTTGAACACTTTGGAATTCCCTCCCCATAAACTCAAGTTCTTCCTTCATATCCTCAACTTGCTTCTCTGCGCTTCCTGTTAGAAAGTTTTCAACAACCCTCATTTATTCTTCATCTTCTTCTACATCGATCACTTCTTTAGCCGTATTATCTATTGGCCCCTCAAGGATCATTAAGTCCTTATCTTCATAATCAATCTTGTGCCTTCTTCTTCTTCTGTGAGGCTCCAGCAAGATATGGATGAATAACTTGAATGTCATCATTTTTCTCAGTCTGAGCCTTTCTTTTTGGAGGGAGATTCACCGAAGTTGAAGAAGAACTCATTTTGAACACCCATCATTCTTCTACTGAAGACTTATTTATAGGACGAGAACAGATAGTTAAACCACTCATGGGTAACTGTTCATAAGTGGGTATAGTAACTGTAGAGGCAGTTGTATGACATTTAAAATATAACGTGTCGATTAAAGAGAAGTGGGCACTCCCTTCTTAACTACTTTGGCGCGAAAACTGTTCTCTTAACAATTTTGATCCACACCACACTCCAGGACTGACTTAGTCTCTTTTTCCTACAGCTGAGATTCCTATCACAAGTTTAGTAAATCCTGGTGAAGTTAGACCTTGGCTTGAGTGATTGATTAATTCATTAAGTACGAAGCATTGAATTAAATTGAAAATGGAAAACCAACAAAAGAAAAAGTTAAATGAAGAAAAACTTATTCTTTTATTGAAGGTGATAAGATTTTGAAGGCCTAATATGGCCATATTCGGTATTACACATAAAACTTCCGTAGGTTGGAAACATTCCATGCTCTATGGACACTTCTACCATCTTGCCCAATTAACTTGTAGGCTCATTGTTTGACCTTTGCTGTAACTTAGAATGGTCTTTCCTAGTTTGGACCTAGTTTCCCGTCTGTTGGATCCTTGGTTTGGGATAAAACCTTCCTTAAGATGAAATCTCCAACTTCAAAGCTCCTCGCCTTGACATTCTTATTGTAAGATCGGGAAATAACTTGTTGGTAGGCTGCCAGTCGTACCATAGCTTGATCTTTTTTTTTTCTTTTTTCTGCAATAGGTCCAAATTCCTCTCTAATGCAAGGTTATTATTACCTTCTTCAAACATGTGCGTTCTGAGGGTTAGAATACCTATTTCCAAAGGAATGACAGCCTCAGCTCTATAGGCCAAAGACAATGGAGACTCCTCTGTGGACCGGCGTGGCGTGGTTCGATATGCCCATAAAACGGATGGGAGCTCATCCACCCATCTACCCTTGGATGAATCCAACCTCTTTTTGATTCCATCCAAGATGACCTTGTTGGATGCCTCTGCCTGTCCATTACATTGTGAGTAGGCTGCAGTAGAGTAAAGATTTTTTTATCCCATAGCCGCCACAAAATTCTTTGAATTTGGCACTGAAGAATTGAGTTCCATTATCACTTATTAAGGCATACGGGATTCCAAAACTAGTTATAATGTTTTCCCAGATGAACTTTCTCATTTCAACATCACATATTGCTGCCAAAGGCTTGGCTTCAATCCATTTTGTGAAGTAATTCGTAGCAGTAATTATGAATCTTCTGTTGCCTATAGCTCGAGGTAATGGCCCAACAATGTCCAATCCCCATTGGGCAAACGACCATGGACTTGTGAGAAGACAAAGGTCTCCTACTGGTTGGTGAGAAATTGGTGTGAACCTCTGGCATTTCTCACTTCTTTTGACACACTGCAAAGTGTCCTTCTGCATGTCTAGCCACCAAAAGCCTTGGGTGATCGCTTTGAATACAAGTGATTGACCTGTGGCATGCGCACCATAAGAACCTTCATGAATCTCATACAGCAAGTCCTCCACCCGATTTAGATGAACACATAACATATAAGGACCTGAGAAAGATTTCTTATAGAGTTTACGGTCAAGAGATAACCAAAAACGTTCTGCTTTCAATGTCAATTTTTTGGCTTCCTTCTTGTCTTCATGAAGAATACCATCTTTTAAATAAACGATGATTGGATCTATCCAACTTAGTGTCTGTTCTTCTCCGCACCGTATCACTTCTGATGGTTACTATATGCTTGGTCGCTCCAGGACTTGTACCTGGATAACCCTCTTCACCCCTAATTGGTCAGCCGAGGCAAGAGTAGCTAAAGCATTTGCATGTTTGTTATGCTCTCACGGAATCTGAATTATCTTATAATCTTGAAGTCAACCGAGCAATTCCTTAATGTTCTCTATGTATGCTACCATGGTTGCCATTTTTGCGGCATAAAGTCCAGTTAGTTCATTCACTACTAGCTGAGAATTTGAATAAATCACCAACTCTTTTGCCCTAAGCAGTAGAGCATTCTGAACTCCTTGAAACAAAGCTTCATACTTTGTTTCATTATTAGTTGCCGGGAACCCTAATCTTATAGTCATTTCCAGTACTTCGCCTTCTGGTGCCGTAAGCACAATTCCTGCACCAGACCCTCGCTGCAATTCCCAAGGATGCGTAGGAGTTATTTGTACCTTCTATGCTTGGTTATAGTGCTCAGGTTGCTGCTCCGTGCTGAATTGTGCAACAAAGTCTGCTAGCACTTGAGCTTTAATAGTGGTCCTCGGGACGAAATGTAGATCATACTGTGCCAACTCAACAGACCACTTGGCAACTCTTCCGGATATGTCTGCTTTACCCAATAATGTCTTCAATGGATATTCGATCACTACTTCGACTGGAAATGCTTGGAAATAGTGGTTCAATTTTCTTGAAGCTATTACTAATGCGAAAAAAGCTTTTCTAGTGGTGAGTATCTTGTCTCTACATCCAACATTGTCTTGCTAATGTAATAAATTGGATATTGAATCTTCTGCTCCTCTCTTAGGATCACGACACTTTTAGCATGATCTGATATCGCTAAGTACAACTGAAGCATGTCCCCATTCTTGGGTATGAACAACAGTTGTGGCTTATGCAGGTATTTCTTAAAATCAAGAAATGCTGCCTCGCAATCCTCATCCCATTGGAATGCTCTGCCAGACTTTAGCAGCTTGAAAAAAAATACCCGAATCGATCTGAGGATCTAATGAACCTATTTAACGCCGCAGCCATCCTAGTTAACTTCTGTATCTCCTTGGCCTTCATCTGCCGCTCTAAGCACTGGATTGCCTTAATTTGTGCTGGGTTAGCTTCAATTCCTCGCTGAGTGACAAGATGGCTCAGGAATTTTCCCGTACTTACTCCAAAAGCACACTTGCTAGCATTCAACTTAAGATTATTCTTTTGTAAAACATCGAATACCTCCTGAAGATGCATTAGGTGATCCTCCTGAAGTATGCTCTTTACTACCATATCATCTATGTAAACCTCCATTGTTTTTCCAATGAGATGCCCAAAGAGTTTTGTCACCTCCTCTGGAATGTGGCTCCCGCATTCTTTAAGCCAAACAACATTACCTAGTAGCAGAATATACCTTTAAGTGTAATAAAGGAAGTCTTTTCCTTATATAACAGGTGTATTAGGATTTGTTGATGTCCGTGATATGCATCCAAAAAGCGTGTTCATGCCATCTCGGATTTCGAATCGACCAATTGATTAATTTTTTGAAGTGGAAACAAATCCTTCGGACATGCTTGGTTTAAATATGTGAAGTCGACGCAGACTCTCCACTTGCCATATTTCTTTCGAACTACTATCGTATTAAAGAGCTATTCAGGATACTAAACCTCCTTTATGGCGTTTGCCTCCAGCAAATTCTCCACCTCTTTTACCACAGCTTTAGTGTATTGGATAGCTGACTTCCTTCCCTTTTGAATTATCAGCTTGTAACCTTCTTTAACATTCAATCTATGGACTGCCAGCTCTAGATCTACTCCTGAAATCTCATAGGGAGTCCATGCAAACACCCCCAAATTTCTTCTCAACATCCCAATTAAGGACTCTTTCTCTGGTTCAGTCAAGCTAGTTCCTATCATAAAGTATCTGTCTAGCTCTTCTAGTGCGATTAACACCTTTTCTACATCCTCCACCGATTTGGTGGCCGACTCTTTCCCAACTTCTTTGAGGACTGGAGCTTCCTCCTCCATCATCATTATTCTTCCTGTCGGTTTCACTTTCGCCATGAAACATTCCTTTGAAGTAGCCCGATCTTCTCTTATTTCAACCACTTTCTCCCCGTAAGGGAATTTAAGCATTTCATGGTACGAGGAGGTAGATCGATAACCAAGAAATCCACTTCAACAGTCTTAGGATCTACCGTTACCGGTATTTTTATCCTTCATAGGGGCCAAACGGGGGTTGCATTGAGCCCTACCAGATGTGTTGGGATAAGAATTAGATCTGTATGAGTCTTCCCTAACTTCTGGAAGAGTGAATAGTACATGATCTTTGCAGAGCTTCCTTGGTCTACCATCATTTGCTTTACTGTCGCCACTCCTATTTGCAGAGTGATAATCAGAGCATCATTATGTGGAAAAATTACGCCATTACATCTTCATTAGTAAAAGCTATCGTGGTTGCCTCCCTTGGCCTCTTAGTTCCCAAATTAGGATTAAAGTCCATTTGCATTACCTCTTGCTGGTGTCGAGACCTCCTATACTCTGCCAACCTCATTTCATCATTGAGTTGAGCATTTGGCACCAATGCGTTGATGAGATTGACTATATAGTGAGAAGGTTCTCCTTGTTCTTTTGTTCGGGGTTCGGCCTTCCAGATGTCGTTTGAATTCCCTGCAGTTTTCCGTCCTGTGACCTTTGTCCCTGTGATAGGAACACCACTTAGATTGGTTTCGTATAGACGGATCTCGTGAAATTTTATTTGGACGCCGAAAGAACGGTTTGTCTGCAATTTGGGGCAAAATACGGAAGATTGGGTCCTTGAATATTATTTTCACCGCTCCATATGAACTAGGCTTTGGACTCATCTTTGAATCCTTCTCTCTCCCACTCTTCTTTTCAAACTTCTTATGTTCTTTCTTCTAGGTCTTCTCTTGGGGGCAAGCTGTCGATCCCCTTGCTTGTCTTATTCCAACTTGACATATTGTTTAATCCTATCCTAGAGGGCAGCCATACTCTTTGGAGAGGCCATCTTCAGACTCTTGCAACTTATGCTCCCGAGGGAGTCCAATCCAAAAAGTAGCCACTGTAGTTTTTTCATCACAGTCTCGATATCTGCGTAGGTATCCAAATACCTAGCCGCATACTCTCGAAGTGATTCTGAATTTCTTAGGTGTAAAGCAAACAGCATAACCAAGGTTGCTGGATCTCGACTATTGGCTATGAATCTTTCAACGAAAATTCATGCAAGATTCTTCCAAGATGAAATTGAATTCTCCGGGAGCTGATGGAACCACTTCATGGCTATCGTCCCTAAGCTTGATGGAAACATCTTACACATAAGTCCATCATATCTTGCCCACAACGCCATCTTGTGGGTGTAAGCTTAAATGTGCGCTACATAATCAGTCTTTCCATCATAGATTATGAATGTCGGGGGTGAGAACTTGTTTGGTGGGTCTTCCACTTGCAAGGCCCGCACTAAAGGTGTGGAAGTCAATTTCCTAAGGCTTTGTTCTGCTTTCTTCTTAGCGCCCCATAAGATCTCCCTAGTCTCTTTATTTGTTCTAACCCTTAGGGAAGAGCTCCAACACCTAGTACTTCTTCCTGGGAGTACTTCTTCCTCTCCTCCCTTGGGGATGGTGTATGCCTCCTCTTCTCATTGGCTAGTCCTCTTTCCCGATGTGACCTCCAAGTGCTTTCACTTTCATGCTCTCGTACATGCTTCGGGTTTGTATCCTTTGCATTCAGTACTACGCTCTGGATTTCACTTGCCAGACGCTTGCCTTTCCTCCTTATGACCTGAAGCCTCTCCCTTAGGGTTTGGGTATGTTCTTGTCTTTCTTGTAAGTCTTCCTCCACTTTGAGGAGGGCTTCTTCCAATTCCGTTTCATTGGAAATTTGTTCTTGAACCCTATATTCTTCTGAGTGTATAAAAGCTTCTCGCCTTACCTTTTTCAGAATTTGTAACATGACTAGATATTGAAACGCTTCGTTTTCCACAGACGGCGCCAATTGTCAATGCTGTATTTGCACCGAATGTAATTTTATGCTTAATGATGTAAAGTTGCTCAAGGATGAATTGCTTAAGGAAAGAAAATTGTTTAAGGAATGAACACAAGAATGTACGTGGTTTGGCAACTTGCCTACGTCCACGGATATCTGATATATTATTAAGTACTCAAGAATCATCCATCTTACAAATACGGATTTACTAGGCTTTATAGGATTGAGAGGTTAACCTTTTCTTGTAACTCCCGTAATAACTGCTCTTGGCGGTTGTAACTTTCTTTTAGTAGTTGTTACTTCTTCCAGATAACCCCTCTGGATAAGACCTATTAACTGCATGTCTTTTGGATATGCAAATTGAAGCTTTCCATCAGATACGGAGTATAGTTCTTGTCTGGATACTGGAGGTAGCTGTATGATTTATTCCACATACGTATATAATATACTATCAATATATGTAACTCAAAAAAATAAAGTAATGATACCTCCATTGTCTATATAAGTCATGGTTGGTAGCATATATGCTACCACACACACACACAGTTATATATATGTATGTATGTATGTTGATAGGATAGGATATATGCTGGTTCAAATAATATAACTGTTTGGTTGATTTTTTTTACTGATGACAATTTATGTGTTAGGATATTTTTATTTCATTTGATTAAATTAATTATAATTCATGATTAATGCATAAATTTAACACTAAAGATCAATATGAAAACACTAATAACTATTTTTAATTAAAATTAAAATATTTACATATTCATATTACATTTGTATTTTTATATACAAACTGCCCTTTGTTTTAGACCGAAAAATGAAAAGGAAAGAAAAGAATAATAGTGGAAACACGTTTTCTGGGTAGCATCACCACTACATAGCATATGGTATGTGTCAAGTGATAATAATTAATAGCCAATAAATATTTTTCTATTAATAACCGATTAACAAAAGCAATAAACAAAAATCATAAGAGGTCACTGAATATATATACATAAACAAAATTTTAGGCTGGCTATTTGGTATTTTTGTATGTTAAAAGGCTGCTCCTTTTCGGAAAATTTCAAAATGGTCTACGAAATTGTTTGACTAGGTTTGAAATTATAGCTAAAATTGTTGTTTGGTGAATGAGTAGCATGTCAGAGGTCTGCACTAACTCTAAAAATTCTCTTGCCTTTTTCGAACGAAAAGACAAGGGAACTAACTATTGCATGCAAAGGTCATTGAAATATGTCCATGTGAGAGTCTTCCTCCCACCTAGAGAATCCCACTAGCCATATGCCACACCTTCCAAGAAATAGGGGACTCTCAACACTCGCCTACCATCAAGTATATTAAATGTATCCAACTCGAGGGACATTTGTCACAGCCACTCATGTGCTCGTATTGCATCTTTATCACCCTTAAAACTAGGAGTTCTGGTCTTTCGCAATTGATCAGCTCAACCAACTCCCTTTTAGTCTGCCTCGTAGTTGTATCATTCCCATGGGTCTCTGATGTTTGGCCCTCACTACGAATCTCTTGTGTGTGAGTAGCCCGTGCATGTACTAACTATGTGACAACCTTCACCATCTCTATCACATCCCTCACCATCTATGGCTACACCTCTGAAATTGGTGCAATTGGTGCTATCAGACGAATAGAAGGACATACCTATGGAGCAATAGGTATAGTCTCTGCCTCTCAGTGCCTATCCTTATTTGCACTAGGATCACCACCCCGTTGATATCCGACATGCCCTCTAGTCTCTGTTCTCTAACTAAACCTTTTCTCATGTCAACTACCCTAATCAAAACTCTCATAGTGTTCATCTCAGGTTACATATCGATAGATCCTCGAAATCTCTTCCACTCTAAGATTAGATGTATCTCCTACTATTGGATTATGTATTAGTTTTGATCCCTGCTATCTCTCGAATAATTATGCATCCCCTAACCCTCATACTCCATTGCATCCCTACCACAAGATCGATTTGTACAAGGTCCCTACGTGTGTACATTTATGTCACACACATAACAAGCACAAACTTAGCGACATAAGCTATGAGAGGATTTACGAAATAAAAACACATACTAGATTAGCTAGGGCTCATGATGTGGCCAGAAGGCACAATATCCATAATCCTAAGTACATAACACATACTAACCTAGCTCTGATAACAAATTGTCATGCGCCCAATCTGAGGAGCATGAGAAAAATAGGCAAAATTAACCATTTAGGGTATAACTTTCTCATCAAACAAAAATTGGACAACATCTCCCTGTAAATTAAAGGGTGCCACCCTGCACGCATAATAATAGTCCAACATCCAATTAAAATCCTAGAATCAGCTCTAATCTACACATACATAGATCAAAGACCCTCAGGGTCCCACAAACACATAAATAACATCCGACACAGGAGTCCCGATCACACAGAATCCCCTCCCCACCCATCCCAAATAACCATATAACATAAATTCCAATATTAATCATCAAGTCGATAACACACTAAAAAATAATATGAAATAAAGAACAAGTAATAAATCACAAAATACTAAAATCTCTTAAGCCAGGTCACTCCAGTCACGGCTCCTCCTACTGATCTACAAGACCAACATTGGTAGTCGAATTGCATAAAAGAATAAAAAATAGAGAATGAGCCAAATGCCCAAAAGGGATAAATAAGAAGATATAGAGTATGATAATAATAATAATGGCAAAAGTTCGAAGAAAAGTAATGCAACAACATGTAATGAAAATATACATTTGATCAATTCAAGAAAACCTCCAAACTCACCTCCAATGATCGGCTGCCAGGCCGTGAACTCATTATGCAACAAAAAGTCAATAAGTCACGCCTATAAATCAATCTTTAGAATTTATCAAAGCCAAAATCCCAAAACCAACTGGTAAAAACAACAGAAAGATCAATACACATCACTAGAGGCAATAATCAAAACCACTAGCGACCATTCATACATCCAAAACTATAACAATCACCTATCCACGAACTCCTAGCGTGGATCCACTATACCACTAACCATGCAAATTTACACAAAATATATTACTCACCCATGTCACATTTTCATGTAGATTATTTACATGTCAATCAAGCTTGACACATTCAAGGGACAAATGCATATAAACATATACACTCAATTGAAAGAATGACCATGCAAAAATTATAATCGGAATTTCGACTCTCTTTGGAAACAATCAAAGAGTAGCCCAATAAACTTAATAAATTGAATAACAATGGAAGTTTCAAGATTCATGGTTATCAAGGCAATTTATGGAAAATTGAGAGTTTGAGAAAGAACGAGAAAAATTCCTACCTTGAAGCGAAGTCACAATTCCTATCTCGAACACGACGTACACTTCAGGTGAATTCACTAACCTATTTAATAAGATAAATCCCATTTAGTTTCTATGAATACACACATGAATCCGCTAATTCGCTAACATCTCAAAACTTCATATTCTACTTTCTACCATTTTCTCAAAAAATTCACATTCCACAATACTAATCAACATTAAATATCATACTCCCATCGTTTAGTATTTTTCTATGCCAACCTAATCTCAATTTGAACAATTATAGGCTACAAAAATCTTCATCACTTGTGTTTGACAAAATCATACTAAAAATCAACTCTACACTTGATTGAGTTCAAAACCCACCCTCAAACTTAACAATATAACTCAATTTAATCCTAATTTAAGTTAGTGAACTAGAAATTATTCATTGAAATCAAAATCCCCTAAAGTCATTCAACCCACAAACCCTATAATCAAAATTTTACTTCAATCCTTTCTTCTTTTTGTAGCAAATGAAGATACCCATCTAAAAACATTTCTTGCCAATTAGAAATATGGCCCAAATGTCACTGAAAAAACCAAGTTATGTGTGCAGGTGTGTGTATGTTTGAGAGAGATGCGAGGAACACAACAAAGTGAAAGAAAGATTGTGAAGGCGTGAGTAAAAGTGTTTCTTTAATTTATTCTTATGTTTTTTTTAAAGACCTCATTGACTTTTGAACATATATATATATATATGTAGCTTATATATATATATACACAATCTATTTGAAATTTAATTTCTTAATTTTCTTTTTCTTTTCATCATCATATCATTTTTTATTTCATTCGAGACATGATATTACCCAACCACACCATTTTTGTGTGTGTGAGGCGGGGGTAGGGGCAGGGGGAGAACAATTCTGTGGTTGTTAGAGATAGGGAGAAACAAACTGAGGGAAAGGAAAGATCTCTTAGGGTTTCGGGAGAGAAAATTGACATTTGTTCTTATCATAGAACGCTGAGCAAAGATTTGCTTGTTTGAAGGTTCAATGTTAGCCTCACTCTTCTTCTCCACTTTTCTCCTTAATGCATTGTCATATTACTAGAGAAATTGTTTTAAAGATATCTTTAAGTTAACATAACCTTTGAAAAATGTATTCGTACTCTCACTTCGACTCATCTTAGACATCTTGACCCATAGATGATTTTTCACAAATATGGAAACCCAATATACCACTGCGAATGTTGTTGAGATATTCATGCATCACTTTAGAGATCATATATGTAAATGAGAAAGCTCCATAGTTATGCCCAATAGAAATTAAGCACACATCAATAATGGGTTACAATTATATCGAAATGAAGCACAATTATATTAAATAACAAGTAATTACATTATCAAACAACCTAATTACATTGTTCAATCTAACAAAACAATTTTGATATATATATATATATTTCTAGGTCAAAATTCACATAAAATCTATCTCCTAAAATTTCTCTAAAACCTTCTTCATAAAAGAATGAGCATTATGAACTTTGATGAATGAGCATTCAATATAGTGAATGAATCTCTTTCATTTCCTCAAGGGAGGATTCAAATGTATTCCATACGAGAACCTACATATTTGACTATGTCGACAAATGTATTGAAAATGTTGGACCAAAAAAGTGGTGCAAATTGTGACAGATAACGCTTCTAATAACATGCAACTACAAGTTTGATGGGAATCAAAAGACCCAATGTGTTTTGGACCTTTTGTGCCACACATATGGTGAATCTTATGCTTGAGGCAATTTGTAAACTTCCAAGGTTCAAGAATGCAATTGATAAGGCAATGGCATTAACCATATTCATATATGCTCATCATTCAACCCTAAGCATCATGAGAAAAATGACAAAGAAGCATGACATAGTACGGCCGGGTGTGACACACTTTGCTACTAATTATCTTTGTTTGCAAAGCTTGGTGGAGAAAAATGAACAACTACAACTTATGTTTACTTCTGAAGAATAGGCCCAGAATTCACATTCTAAGAGTGCAAAGTGAAAAGTGGCATATGTGATAGTTATTAGCATCTCTTTTTGGAAGTTATGAACTCATGTTTACTTCTTTTACGTCCATTGGTGAAACACTTCGGCTTGTACATAGTGATAGACCATCTATGCCATGGTTGTATACAGAACTTGAAGCTGTGATAAGAGAGATCAAGGAAGAAGTATGTAGTGGGGTTGAAAGAAATTATAAACTGATACTTGACATAATTGAGAGTAGATCCAAAGGAATACATGATTACTTTTTGCACTTGGCGAGTTACATGCTTAATCTGTACTATTTTGCAAAGAATATGGTGGATATACGAGAAAATGCAACTATTATAGAAGCATTTATCGATTGTAAAGAGAAGTTCTTTCCCGATGATTTGACCACTCAAGCGATAGTGTCTGATAATGAATTGATCAAGTATAAGAAATTCGATGGAATATTTGGAAAAAAACTTGCCACTAATGCTTATGAAAGTAAGGGTGTCAATGTGTTCAATCCCAGTAAGTCCTAACTCCTAAACTCCTAGATCATTTCTTCTTCATAGTTCATAAATGAGAATTGATTAACGTTTTTTTTATCATAATGAATGTTAGCTGGGTGGTGGAGTAATTATGGTGGTAGTATACCAAACTTGAAGAAGATGGCAATTAGGATTCTCTCATTGATCACAAGTTCATCGGGTTATGAGAAGAATTGGAGTACGTTAGAAGGGTTAAGCAATTTTTATATGATTTTTTTTTTGTTTTTTTTCATCTAATTGTCAACCTCATTATCTTGTATGTGCGTAGTAAAAAGAGAAATAGACTTGACTCGAAAAGATTGAACAACTTGGTGTATGTTCAATTCAATGCAAAACTTATCTACAAGAAGAAAAGAGTCAGTAATGATAAAGATTCATTCAAGTAGATGATTGTACTAAAGCTCAACATTGGTTGGTTGATGGTCTTGATGACGAGAGTGATGTTGATCCTATGATTGGAGCAACATGAGAGGTACTTGATCAAACAGTGGAAGCGGATGAAATGCTTCAACCTAGGAGAAGCACTAAGAATATAAGAGAGATTGATGTGGAAGAGTTTGTGTCGGAGGAGTTATCCGAAGAAGTGATGGACTTGACTTTGAGATTGATGAAGAAGAAGATGTGCCTCTAGTGGATGAGGACAATGATATTGTTGAGAATAATGTTTGAAGCCTTAAACTTGAATTTGGATGATATATTGATATGTTATGCACTAATGCTCCTTTTGTTTGTAATTTATGTGTGTACTATTAGATTTGAATGGATTTAGGATTATGATGACATGATTTTATTTGAGCTTGGATGATGTATTTTAACTTTAACATTTGTTTTATGATTTTTTTGAACTTGATTGATTGGATATATTATCATTTATATTGTGTTTTTACACATATAACTATATTGGAATACATACATACATATAGAGATGGCAAATGAGTCCGTATCCGTGGATTTCCGATCCGATCCGATCCGGTCAAACAGTAGAAAAATCCGTTGACTGGATAATGGATATGGATATGGATAAAATCCGAATTTTTTGAATGGATATGGATTTAGGCATATCCAATCCGAAATCCGTATCCGATCCGACCCGAACGTGCGGATATCCGATCCGATCCGATTATATCCGATCCGATTCTACCCGACACACACAGATATATATATATATATATATAGTTCATATGCAATTATGTAATTGACAATTAATATCATTAATATATTTATATACATTATAATTGTCAACATATGTTTTTTTTTGTAATATGAATTAATTGTAATTTTTAATAACACTATGTAATGTGATATGTTCTCATACTACTAATTCAAATATTCAATTTACTAATATTTGTAAAACTCTAATTAGTAAAGTTAGTAATTAATACTAAAAAGTAAAAACACAATAATGTAAACCTCAAGTCCCAACATTGTAATTTGTAAACTCCAAGTCCCGACATTGTAATTTGTAAACTCTAAATCTAACAATAACATTAAAAACTACAGATCTAGTCCTAATTGTAATTTGTAAACCCTAACGTAACATGCTAACATTGCAAACACTAATCCCTCAACACCACTACTTGGAGGAAGATATTTTGCCTGATAATTCTCAGTTTGATATTTTACTATGGTGAAAGTTGAATGGGGTAAGGTATCCTATCTTGCAAAATATTGCAAGAGATATATTAGCGATTCCTGTATCTACTGTTGCTTCAGAGTCTGCATTCAGTTCCAGTGGGAGATTAGTGAGCCCTCATCGTAATCGACTTCATCCAAAGATGATAGAGGCATTGATGTGTGCTCAAAGTTGGTTATGGAGTGAAGAGAAAAAATGTGATGGTAAATTTATTATATTGATTATTTATTTCTCATTTATTAAGAATTTATAATATTCGAAAAATGTTAATCTTAGTTTGCTTTTTATATATTTTTTCTAGGTGGAGATGACTTGCTTGTTTCATATGGTTATGCACCAATTTATGAAGAGGATATTCATGTGTTTGATGAAGGTATTAATTTTTATAACTAATAAATTTTAATTCATATTGCAATTTAAGTATTCAAATATTAAGTTGTTGACTTGATGTTTTTGATAATTGTAGGATCCGAGATTACATGTGACAAATGATTGAAGATGATATTCATTTTGAATTTATCAGCTGATGCAAATATTTTGATTTGTAATATTTTATATAATTAAGAGTTTAGACTTTGATTCTAGAGAATTTTCTATGTTGCTGGATGATTTTTGATAGTATTTGTACTTTAAACTTTAATTTATGTTCCTAGATTCATGAATCATGAAATTTTAATTGTTGTCATAGATTAGCAAAATACGTGTCGAATGGATAAATCCGAAATCTGTGGAGAAAATCCGAAATCCGATGGATAGGATATGGATTTAGATTTTTTTTATCCGCAGTATATGGATATGGATATGGATACATAATTTTTATTTAGGATCGGATATGGATTTTGAGAAATCCGATCCAAATCCGATCCGATGCCATCCCTACATACATATATATATAAATATATATTAATTAAAAAAAAAACTCAAAACGATTAATCCGATTAATCCCTAACTAGTCCCCAATTAATCTAATTACTCTAGTCCCTGCTAATTGCTTAGCGGCCTACTAGCGATTTTTGCAAGAATAATTTATACTATATGTATTATTTGTGCATGGATTTATTGTTGACATCATCATTTATCATCTTAGCTTATCATTGCTTGGCTCCTTTTGTTAACATATGCATTTATAGAGTTTATCATACTCTTTATGCATTTATTATACATCTTCAAATATGTTAAGTCTTTGTCGATTGTCATTTAATCTCTTGTATCAGTAGACTTGACTCTATGAAATTTATTTCTCTCATTATTTGTTTTTTTTCGTGACTCGAGTATCTGTCTCATACATATCTAAACTTCTAATCGGTATTTCACCTCTGTTGGAGTTTATAGCTCACCTAATTTTCTTTATTTTTTCTACTTTCAGGTGAGTTTGTAGTTGAGGGTCAACATCTTGTGGCATGAATGAGACTACCATAGATACTGATGTCTAGGGTTATGGCTAGTGCTTGTTAGGTTTTATAATCATTTGAGCTTCCAAATTTTTTTCATGGTTAGACTTATCTTAGTTTGATTTTTCAAGCTATCAAATTTATTGATTTGGGATAAGTGTCAATTTGGCCCCTGTACGTATCAAAATGGGTCGATCAGGCCCTTACTACTTTTAAACGGATCAATCGGGTCTTTAACTATCAACTTTTGTATAAAAAAGCTCTTCTGTTAGGTTTCCATTACAACGTTGATGAGTAGGCTATTAGTTTAATGACATGGATTTTTCATTCTTTGAATAATTTTTGACATAGAAAAAGTTAGCACTAACTAATAATATGATGACAAGTGTCATTGATTTTATCTACTTTTGTTGCTTCTCCAGCCATTGTGTCTGATGCTGCATGGTACGCTGATAGCATATGAGTGATCTCAATCAATTCAGCAAAGTATCTGAGTTTCATGGTAAAAATGCTCTTATCATTGGTAATAGAGACAAATTAAAAATTCTACATACTAGAATTACTTCTTTGCGTACTTGTTCAACTCATTTACCTTTACAACTTAAGCATATGCTACATGTGCCTGACATTGTAAAAAAGCTTCTTAGTATCTCTCAACTTACACTTCATAATCCTATTTCTATTGAATTTGACTCTAATGGTTGTTTTGTGAAGGACAAGCAGACCGAAATGATCCTACTTCAAGGGAGACCAGGGATGTCTTGTACTAGCTTGTTCTACCTACTTCTGTTCAGCGTTCTTGACCACATTCTTTATTGTCAGCATGTGCACCACCATTATCTACATTCCAATGTAGTGTTGAGTCATCTCCTTCCTTATGGGAGATTTGACATAGATGTCTAGGTCATCCCTCTAGTAGAGTTTTATCTCAAGTTCGGTCTAATTCCAATGCAAACATTAAGCATTCTCCTAATGTATTTTGTGACGCTTGCTAGTATGGAAAGTCAAATTTGCTTCCTCCTTCATTATCTAATTCATATGCTACAAATATTCTTGACCTTATTCATACTAATTAGTAGTGTCCGACACCAATTCCTTCTACTTCAGGATACAACTATTACATGTTTGTTGCATTGGGATTTTCAGAACACCAAGAGTGATCCATCACCGTTCTTCTTTGTGAAAGGAACTAAAATTCATTTATTGCTCATCTATGTAGATGATTTTATTGTGACAGGTAATAATCAAATCCTTTAAAAGGATTTGTCAAATGACTCAACAATATATTCACTCTAAAGGATTTGGGTCTCTTCACTATTTCCTTGGGATTAAGGTTCAACAAGATGATACTGGCATGGTCCTCACTCAAACACGACATATTGAAATTTTTTTGCACAATATTGGGTTGTTTCATCTTAAGCCTTGTCCAACACCAGCCACGATTGGGAGATAATTTGTCGTTGGCAGTGAGGATATCATGAAAAATCTAGCATTGTATAGAAGAGTCTTGGGAGCCCTCTAGTATTTAACCAATACGAGACTGAATATAGCCTACATTGTCAATAGTCTCAGCCAATTCTTGCAGCAGCCTAGAAATATTCATTGGTAGGGAGTTAAACTCATCCTTCGATATCTTAAGGGTACAAATGGCATGGGTCTACATATAAAATACTGTGAGAATCTCTTTTTGAGTGGTTTTTGTGATGCTAGGCTAGGCTACTAATCTGGAACATCGAAAGTCATAGAAGGTTATTCTGTGTTTCTTGGTGACACAGTACTTGTCTCATGGACACAGTACTTGTCTCATGGTCATCCAAGAAATAACAAGTTGTGTCAAGATCTAGCACAAATCTTAATATAGAACTCTAGTAGATACTTTCTTGTGAACTGACTATGATCCAAGAGCAACTTAAGGAATTGTCTTTTCCTCTTCAAGCTATTTCAACTTTGTGATTTGATAATTTAGGAGCTAGTGCACTAGCTAGAAATCTAGTTTGCACTGCCAGAACAAAGCCTTTGAACTCGATGTTCATCTTGTGAGAAATAGAGTTTTAGACAAACTACTTGATGTTTGCTATGTGTCCTCTCATGATTAAATTGCGCGTTGTCTCACCAAAGCTTTATAATCTTCTCGCTTTATCTATTTGAGAGACAAACTATGAGTGATTTGTATATGCTTTCCTCACTTCAGTTTGAGGGGGGCTATAAAGACTATAATATAATTGTATATATGCTATGTGGGTCTCTTAGGGTTTACCTAGTATATATTGTTGTATCTAGTGTGTGCTGCCTCTGTAACCATTTTTCTTCAATATTCATAATAATACAAACACCTTTCATCTCCATTATTTCCCTTTTCTTATCTATAACCACCCATCAAATTCAAGGTTTCAGTTTTTTTCAAATTAAAGAAAGGTTGTTATCACCCATGTAGAGATCTCTCCTCCTTCACTCTTTTTGATTGCACTACTATCATGGGTAGTTGAATATAGGGATTTTGAAGAGAGGTTTTTTTTTCAAGGGATTGATCATCAATTGTAAAACTAGAGTCATTGTCATGGTTGTGGTTGGAATGTGCAAAAAAAATTATCTGGAAGGAAAAACTCAAACATGGATGGTAGCATAACGTAATGAAAATGATAATCCATACGATGGAGGAAAGGAGGAAGGGAAGAGGATAGGGTTTTTTAATTTTTGAATGAGGATTTTTCACATGTTATTTTCATTTCTCGCCCAAATTATTCCATCTCACAAAGTCTCGTCGTTTGTGTATTTTAAGCGTCTAAATAACAGAAACGCTAAGTAAAAGGGCTTAATGACCCATTTTAAAGTAGAAGGGCTTGATCAACTTGTTTTGATAAGTTGAGAGGCCAAATTGACACTTATCAGTAGTTAAATTATAAATTCAGATATTTCCAGATTTTGCGTGATAAATACAATCGAGAGTAATTTAGTATTTCGCAAATCCCGCTCAAGACGGGTCGTTACACTACTTTTTGAAGAAGCAAATAATGATTTATACTCCTTTATAGCAAGTTTTCGATACCTATTGTTCAAATGATTTCGATGTAGGATTTTGAGATTCTCTTCATTCACAAAATCGATCATGTATCTTTCCTTTTCTTGATGTGGGACCAAAGAAAAAGACAAAATCTCTTCTCTCTAGTCCTTTAATTATTAGGCACATAATATCCAATAACAATACATCATCACGCACTAAAACACCGTCAAATAACCCCATAATAATTACTCAGTACCAAACCCGTGGTAAACCACTTATTCATAGGGTCATAGATCCTAATCACCAAATACGATACTTAAATAATTTATTCAACCAACTATTCCTCGAACAAGCCACGTCTACATGAGTATCTTACTGAGGATCCGCGCCATCACCATCCACACCAGAATCCACATATTCATCATCACCTGCGTCACGGAACATAATCAGCCAAGGCCCAGCAAGTAACATTTTTATGCATGGATGCACATGAGCTTCTTTATTATGAAACCATAGTCAATTTAAACATTTATTCAGTACTAGAGCCCTTAACTCTAGTAAACTGCTACAGAGCAACCGGTCTAGATTTCCTTTCAATATCCTTCCTTAGAACATTTTCCTGTACTTGGACTTTATTCTTTTCTTTTCTTTCCAATTCCGTAAGCCTTATGAATAACCTTAACAATACACCCCCTGTAGCAGTTATACTAGGTTTATAAAAATATTTTCTCCATTACATAAACCTTGCAGTATGAAATACCGTGTCATACATAATTTTCGCAAATCAATAATCAACAGTAAATTTCAGCACAGATACTTTTCAATATATTTACATCAATCAACAAATCATCAATCACAATCATCAAATACACACATAACATTAAAAAAAACAACTCAATTAATACTCCAGTTTCGTGACACAGTTGAAATGTTACTTACCTTGGCACCCTTTCGTAATTTCACTAATTCAATTATAACAAAATAGTTCCTGCAATTTATAACACAAAAAAATCCTCATTATTAATTATTAAAACTAATAATGACACGGTTCTTTCTGCCGTATCTCAATGGCCCCTCCTCCATTTCGTATGAAAATGACACTGTTCAGTTCCTCTCGTCATCCTCTTCACCCTGACACCAAGATCGTTGGAAACGGTTGACCCCTCCTTCGACTTCAACTTTCATCGCCATCCGTCTCTCGCACTCTCTCTCGTGTTAACGTTTCTAAGGTTTTTCCTCGATATCCGTGCGTTTATGTTATTTTATTACTCTCAGGTTTGACCCTTTTACCCTTATCTCTTTTACCCTTTTCTTTATATACACTGTGTTGTTTGTAATCGTTTCCTCCACTAATGTTTCATTTAATTTTCATAAATTCTAAACCATTTATTTCAACTCTAATTTTGTCGATTTCTATACTCGTAATTTTCAACAACTCTCATTTTACGCAATTCATATTAAATTATCACCTAATCTTACCTTACTCTAATATATGAGCTATTTATGAATCCAGGGTATTACAAAACGTGCAGAACCTTGTCACTTAAAACACATATTATCTCTTGTTTAATATAGATTTGACATGCTCACATATCACTAAAAGACAATGGAATAATAAAAATACTCGAAGCTCTTAAACACACAAACTCTCAAACAACACCACCTCTCTCAAAGCTTCGGTACCACCAGCTCTATGTAAAGTCTTCTTATATATGCATCCAGTCCTCTACAGATTGAGATAGATGTTGATCATGTTTATCTTCTTTAGATAATGGAAAACCTTGATTAAGATAAGTTGCACAAACTTTTATCTCAACAAAAAGAGTTAAGATAATATTAATCACAATTAAAAAATTTAACTCTTATCCAAAAATTATTCCATAGAGAGTCCATTCTAATCTCAACTACCCAAGTGGATGAAAAAGCCAAAAAGAATGACATTGCAAAACTAGGCCTAGAATCTCTACTGCACATGGAGAATATCCCCCTAAACCGCCAGTTGGTTGTGCAGCTAATAGGAAATTTTGATAGCAGTCGATGTGTTTTAAAAGCCCATGGAACATAAGTTCCAATTTTTGAGAGGGGTGTAGTTGTTGTGATGCTTCTAAAGAATAGCAATAGGTCTCTTGAAGAACTCCCTAGGTCTTCTAAAAATATCTCCATTGTTGACTTGAGATTAAAATATGGTTTGCCCATGTCGGGTCGGGTGAAGGTGAAATACTTGGAGCAAAGTCTTCAAAATATGGATGTAAGGCTTGCCTACTATGCCTAGTTTTTGTTGTTCAAAATTCTAATTTTCATGCCATTGAAAACATGTGTCAACGTCAATTCAGGTATGTGGAAGTTTTTGCCATATTTGGACCAATTGAAGGATTTCAGTTGGGCCAAATATGTCTTGAAGGAAGTGATTGATTCTGTATTAAGCAATCAAGACAATCAATGTGCTTATATCAATGGTTGAGGACTGTTCTTGCAAGTATCAAGTTCTTTCACACCAAAAAATATTTAAGCAATTTCACATATAAGTATATTGTTCTATTTCTTATCCATTGAAGACCTACCTTATATTGGTTTAGTTATTCTACCTCGAGAGCATCGCCATGGAACACCCACAAGTGCATATGAGGTAGAAACCCCAACCCCGTATCCAACATTTGGAACCGAAGATTGTGATGAAAATTATTTAGTTCTTGGAGGAGAATGGTGGGATCTCCTCGACTGACATACAAGTCATTGGCCAACTTGAAGATCACTCCATGCCTTCTTGGGCCATTTTTGAAAACCACTCCACTCATTCTTGGGGAGTTCCTGTGGACCATTCCAAGCATGCTCAAAACATTCCTAAACATAAATCTCTGCCTTCCTGGGTTGTTACTGAAGATATTGTAATTGCTCTTTCTTTTATATTTAATTCTATAAAAAATTCATCATAATATTTATCATATATTTCTTTTGAGTTGTTTATCTCTAAATGCTATTTTATTTTGAAATTTATTTTGTAGGCGTTGAAGTTGTTCTAGAGGAAAGGTGTGATGGTCTGTCCTAGCAGATCCAATATCATAACTCCAAGTTCAATAGAAGGGTTGACCATGTTGCACATGAAACCTCGCCCTAAGGACCGCCATGTAGAAGGAATGCTCTTTGCATATGAGGAAATGAAAAGAGGTATACCTACTTCATAATTAGTATTACCAATTCCTGTTATCCATGCTTTTGGCCGCACATTCCCATACATGTAATTCTTAATTTGGCCATTACAAGCGGGCGATATGCCCACTGGTGTGTATAAGAAGTTTGAGACTACAGTCACATTCTGTTGTTGAAGGCACCTAGGGAATAAAAAATTGATGTAGAAGTGGAGGGTGCGGCCAATGGAAGGTCTGACCATATTGCTGATGAAACTTCTCCCTCTGAGACTATGATAAGATTGTGAGGAAACACAAATTGTTATGCGTACTTCATAAATAGTCTATAAAATTTATGTTGTATAGTCTAAATCAGTAGAGTAAAGCATCTCTGGTATAACTGATAGCATCTCAGCATCTCTGCCTACGCTCGGCTCTGCTTGTGACCTAATTCATGACGAAGCGAAGGTTGTTCAAGCTGCGTCAATTCCTTTCCCTTGTCTTCATCTTGCAGACTTGGGTTATTGGCTTATATTTACTTATTGGGCTTCATTTTATCATGAGTCATGGTTGTTAGTTATGGGCTATGGTCATATAGGCCTAGTTCTATTTTGGTTAGTCAAGTTGGACAAACGGCTTGATTCAAATTCTTAATAGTTTATTATTATTAGTCTAGTGGGTCTTATATTTTTATATATTATAAGGCTTTCTAGCCGTTTGAGATATTCTTATATATTGTAAGGCTTTCTAGCCGTTTGTTGCACATTGAATGAATATTCAATTCTAATGCTTCGACTTGTATAACTTCTATACTCTGAATCTTCTCTTCTTCTTCTTCTTCAAAGCACAGTGAATCTGTGAAACTAACATGGTATCAGAGCAGGTCTCTGATCCAGTGGTACCATCAACAGGTACCAGTTCAAATCCAAATCCAGCTGCTTCCATTGAAGAAGTTGCTGAGATTTTAAGGGCTGCACAAGCTCATGTTTCTTCAATCAATCAAACCGCTGCAACATACTCTGTCAACACGCAGGAGAATTCTTCTGAAGCACCACCTGCAAGTATCCAACAATTGGTCACACTTCTTTCCCAACATATCAAGGCACAGTCATCATCAACACCACAAAATGTTCAAACTTCTTTAGCTCAAGGCAACCCAAACCACAACCATTTTCAAAATCCATACAATTTTTTACCACATGATTTTGCTATTATCAAGTTGGTGCCTATTGAGCTAAATGGAGAAAATTACAATATTTGGAGCACAGCTTTTTTAAATGCTCTGGAGTCCAGAAATAAAGTGGGTTTTGTGGATGGGAGTTTGCCAATTCCAGCAGAGGATGATCCTAATTTCCAGCTTTGGAAACAATCTAATGGTCTCATCAAGACATGGCTCACAAATTCTCTTTCACCAGAAATTCTACCAAGCGTCTCTAATTGGAAGGTTGCAGGAGAATTGTGGGCTGACTTGAAGGTTAGATATTCGGTGGTGAATGAAACTAAAATATATGAAGTTTCAAGGGAGATCTGTAACTTGAAGCAGGGAACAATGACAGTTACTGAGTACTTCTCTAAGCTTAAGAGTCTTTATGGTGATCTACAATATTATTATGCACTCAAGCCTTGTCCATGTGGACGACATGATGCCATAAAAACAGTTCAGACTCAAAGAGAACGTGAGAAGGTCATGCAATTCCTCATGGGTTTAAATGTTTGCTACAACTCTATCAGCAGTCAAGTTCCTCAAGGAACCCTTTCCAGATCTCAACAAGGCTTTTCATATCATTATGCAAGAAGAAAGGAAACAAAAGATGTCTGAACAAGCTGGAATTATTTCTCAGGAGGCAGTAGCAATGGCATTCAACAAGAACAACAGTTTGGGAAATGCTACTGGTCCAAAATCATTTTACAAGAATTCACAAAACAACAAGAATTCAAATTTCTCAAAAGCACAAGGAGGCAACAAAGAGGGTATTTTCTGTACCTATTGCAAGCTCACTAATCATACAGTTGATAAGTGTTATAGAATTCATGGATTTCCTCCAAATCAACCCAAGAGGCAGAAAGCAACCAACAAATACAATGCAAATGTGAACCAGGTTGCTGTCAATGATCAGAACACTGGAGGGACTCTTTCTAGTGAGCAGTATCAACAAATTGTCAATTTTTTGCAAAGCAAGACATCAGCTTCAGTTGCAGGTACTAAATCTACTAATCATTCAATTTCTAGAAAATGGTTAATTGATAGTGGAGCTAGTGACCATGTCATATGTCATCCATCCTTATATCATACATATCATAAAGTGCATCAATCTTATGTGTATTTGCCTAATGGAGACAAACATAGCATAACACATATAGGTACTGTTCAACTTTCACCAGAATTGATTTTACAAAATGTTCTTTGTGTGCCTACCTTCATTTTTAACCTGATATCAGTGAGTAAATTAACATATCAGGGTCAATATGCTTTACTCTTCACTAAGGATAGATGTGAACTGCAGGATTTAGGAACCCTGAAGAGAATGGGCATGGGGAAAATGCTTAAAGATCTCTATTATTTTCAGAAGGACAATCACAATCAATCTGACTTAGGACTCAAAGCTTTTGTTAATTCTACAACTTCTTCAGAGACATGGCATAGACGACTTGGACATCCTTCTAGCAAAATTTTTCATTCGGTTCCTATTGTAACTAATGATATTTCTGATGATTGTAAGGAATGTATTTTGGCTAAAATGAATAGAAAGTCTTTTCCCTTAAGCAATTCTAGTACTACAGATTGTTTTCAATTAGTGCACATGGACATCTGGGGTCCTAATGCTATCTCTTCTTTAGATGGTTTTAAGTATTTTCTAACTATAGTTGATGATTTTTCTCACATGACATGGATTTATTTGATGACTTCTAAGGCTCAGACTAGAACTTATATCAAGGCTTTCATCAACTATGCTAATACACAGTTTCAAAAGAAGGTTCAAATTATAAGAAGTGATAATGGTCTTGAATTTGATATGGGAGAATATTATTTGACAGAAGGTATTCAGCACCAGAAATCATGCAATTATACTCCTCAACAAAATGGTACTGTTGAGAGAAAGCATCAATATTTGTTAAATACAGCTAGGACTATTAAGCTACATAGTGGAATCTCAGAAAATTTTTGGTCCTACTGTGTGCACACAGCAGTTTTTTTGATAAATAGATTACCAAATAAATCATTAGACTATAAATCTCCATATGAGGTCTTATATAATAAGCCTTTTGATTATTCAATACTTAAAGTTTTTGGGTGCTATTGCATTGCCAAAAACAATAGGCCAGTTTCTTCAAAGTTTGAAGCTAAGGCTACCCCATGTGTTTTCTTAGGCTATCCTACAGGAATTAAGGGATACAGACTATTAGATTTGACCACACAAGAAGTGTTTGTGTCTAGAGATGTAACTTTCTTTGAAAATGAGTTTCCTTTCAAAACAAATTCTGCAACTCATAACACATCATCTGCCACTAACACAAATACTTTAGATCAGAATTCTACCATTTCTATTTTACCAATTCAATCATGCAATGAGGCACAGAGATCAACTCGACTAAGAAAGATGCCTACTTATTTAAATGATTATGAATGTGACATTGCCTCCTTTCATGCATCTCATGACATACATACTACATCTCATGAGCATTTTATTGCAAACATCATGGTTATTACAGAACCTAGAACTTATAAGCAAGCTTTGCAAGATCCTAAGTGGTGTCAGGCTATGGATTTAGAGTTGCAAGCACTGAGAGATAATGCTACTTGGGAATTAACTACTCTACCAGAGGGGAGAAAAGCCATAGGTTGTAAATGGGTTTATAAGATTAAGTTTAATTCTGATGGAACAATAGAAAGGTACAAAGCTCGGTTAGTAGCTCAAGGCTTCAACCAAAGTGAAGGTTTTGATTATAAAGAAACTTTTGCTCCCGTGGTGAAAATCACAACTGTTAGAGTGTTTTTAGCATTGGTAAGCATGTACAATTGGCATGCACATCATTTAGATGTGCATAATGCTTTTCTCAATGGAGATTTACAAGAGGAGGTTTATATGAAAATTCCTCCAGGTTTTAAAACTGATAAGTCAAATCTAGTTTGTAGGTTAAGAAAATCAATTTATGATTTAAAACAGGCCTCACGACAGTGGAATGAAAAATGTAGGACAGCTTTATTAAATTTTGGTTTCCAGCAGAGTAGGGCTGATTATTTTTTGTTTTTCTATAAAGAACATTATAATATAGTCATCTTATTACTCTATGTTGATGATATGGCCTTGGGGGGAAATAATATTGATTTGATTAATAAGGTCAAACAATACCTAGCAACATGTTTTAAGATAAAGGACTTAGGAAAGTTAAGGTATTTTCTAGGTCTTGAAATAAACTACACAGATAATGGATTAATTTTAGGTCAAAAGAAGTATATTTTAGACCTGTTAAAAGATACAGGTTTTACCCAAACTAAGACCAGCATTTCTCCAACCGATTCAAATGTCAAATTATCAGCTACCTCAGGCAAAATACTAGATGACCCTCTACAGTATAGGAGATTAATTGGCAGGCTGATGTATTTAACCTTAACACGGCCAGACATTACTTTTGCTGTTAATAATTTAAGTCAATATATGCAGACTCCTACAGATATGCATTTACATGCTGCTTACAAGATTCTCAAGTATATCAAAGGGTCCATAAATCAAGGACTCTTCTATCCTCGTACTAACAAATTGCAGGTTGAAGCATACTGCAATGCTGATTGGGCCTCTTGCATTGATACAAGACGGTCTGTCACAGGCTTTTGCGTCAAGCTTGGACATTCTTTGATTTCATGGAAATCAAAGAAACAAAGTACCGTTTCCAGATCCTCAGCAGAAGCCGAGTATCGCGCAATGGCAACTACAACTAGTGAATTATGCTGGTTATCTAGTTTATTCTCTGAATTGAAGATTGACATTATCAAGCCAATAGTTTTACATTGTGACAGCCAGGCAGCTATTCACATAGCAAATAACCCGGTATTTCATGAGAGAACCAAGCATATAGAGCTTGATCTCCATTTCACTCGGGATAAAGTTCAAGAAGGTCTCATACAACTCACTCACCTCAAATCGGAAGAACAACTAGGAGACATTCTGACTAAGCCTGTTCCAGCTCATCGCCTTCAATATCTCACTGCCAAGTTGACCATGTTTGCCAACGCACATGCTCCACTTGAAGGGGGGTGATAGCATCTCAGCATCTCTGCCTACGCTCGGCTCTGCTTGTGACCTAATTCATGACGAAGCGAAGGTTGTTCAAGCTGCGTCAATTCCTTTCCCTTGTCTTCATCTTGCAGACTTGGGTTATTGGCTTATATTTACTTATTGGGCTTTATTTTATCATGAGTCATGGTTGTTAGTTATGGACTTTGGTCATATAGGCCTAGTTCTATTTTGGTTAGTCAAGTTGGACAAACGGCTTGATTCAAATTCTTAATAGTTTATTATTATTAGTCCAGTGAGTCTTATATTTTTATATATTATAAGGCTTTCTAGCCGTTTGAGATATTCTTATATATTGTAAGGCTTTCTAGCCGTTTGTTGCACATTGAATGAATATTCAATTCTAATGCTTCGACTTGTTTAACTTCTATACTCTGAATCTTCTCTTCTTCTTCTTCAAAGCACAGTGAATCTGTGAAACTAACAATAACACTCAAGAGAAGAAGGATTAAAAAAGAAATAAACGTTCCAAGAAAACACCGCCTTATCTTTCATTCAATATTCATTCAACTGCCTTGACCAACATACTGACTAAGGCTTTTAGGGAACAAACAACAGCTGAGAAAATACCAAAATACCCCAACTAAACATATAAAATGTCCACCTACAGAACAGAGCAAAACATAACATAAAAAATTACAACTAATATTGTCACACAACATGTCACCCGTGTCATTATTTAATGTTTTATATTTTTTCTAAAATTTTTAATATAAATTAACAATTATTTAATGATACTGTTTTCACTAATTTTGTGATTTTAGAGAAAATTACTTAACATTATAATGTTACTATTTTTGAAACAGTAATGTTAACATTGTAAAACAATAACGTTATAACATTATACTTTTTGAAATAGTAACCTTTTAAAAGAGTAACATTAGACATTGATATTATTGCAAACAATGAATACTTCATATCTGTAGTTATAAATATTAAATAAAAATTAGAGAAATATTGTAAAAAATAATAATATTTAAAAGGAACAAATTAATATCAATTTAATAGATCTAAAAAAATTAAAAAAAAATAAAGTACAAAAATTTAATTTCAAACGAGATATCAAGGAGTATATTTTTTAAAAATTAATTGAATCACTTCTAAAAAAATTGAATTAGGAATTTTAAAATGTGATAGTTTCTTCAATTTAAATTAAGGTTTTAATATGTTTTTAAAAAATTAATTAAATGAAGAAATTTCAAACAGTGGGGCCACGTGTAAAATGACCCCATTTTGTTGGAATTCAAACCAAATTTTGTTTACAATTTGTTAAGTCCATATTGGTAATTTTTATCACCGCATACACACATAACAAGACTTACTAATAGGTTCAAGTAACAAAATAACTATCCTAACCTCACTTAACACGTGTCAACAAGTTAGATATGGTGGAATGGTGTCGTCTTTAATTGGGGTGGGACGCAAAAATTTTCCTCTCATTATTAGTACATTTTCTCGTCATAAAATTGCTCATCATTATAGCATGTACAATGAATTTCTTGAAAATGTTATTTTATAATGTATGAGAATGTGTATTTTTGTTAATGTTGTGTGTTTTCATAATGTGGATGAGTATGTGACTTGACTTTTTGTAAAGATATGAGACCCACTATTAATTTTGTATGTTTCATGATATTTAGAGATTTTGTTAATGGAGAAAGAGAAAAATGTATAAAAACTTATGTTTTACTGATTTGATTGTATTAAAAGGTGTGTTTTGATAATGTGGATGAATATGTATTTGATTTTTTGTGTAACAGATGTGTGATCCAATTAAAGAAATGAAAATTTTGGAGTGTCTTATATCACTAAAGTTACTCATAGTATAATTTTTAAATGAGATATGATAGGCTAGGAGGGGGTGGAATAGAGAGGTATTGTTAAATGCAGTCAAGTATCTGCTAAGTATAGTCATACTATATCCCATCACAGAGCACTATGATTTCTACAAAAAGAATGATGGGAAGTTAACAAAGAATAACAAGTACGATTCACTCTCTTGTGAATGACTTACGTCAGAACTTAAATAAAGTGTTAGGGCCCACAACAAAGTGGCAGAATGCTACTGTTATACAATAAGAGTTTGCCCACATAAATAAATTTGAATATATATTGTTAGTTTTTTGTTTTGAAAAAAGACCCTTAGGTCTTGTTCTTACATGACAAAATATCAGTAATATCAAGTTATCACTGTAAGATAACCCAAATGGAGAGGAGGGTTCCTTCTCTTTCTCTATAAAAGTAAGTGAAGTTTTCCTTTATTGATCACAAAAACTAGATCATTTTTCAATTCTCTATTATCTCTTTTAAGTTTTTTCTCACATAACCATTATTTTTATTCTCATAATTATTATTTTATAATTATGGATGAATATTTTAAGTTTTGGGGTAAGATTTATGTTTATCAAGCTATTCAATAGAGGTAAAAATTGTATTTTGAGAAGCACTTGTGATTATAAGTTTTTTTTCAATATAAGTACTGTAAACTAATTTAGTTATGGGGCGGTTAAATACACCACTATTTTTGTTTAATACAACACCATAATTTTTTCTTTTGTATATATTGAACAATAATATCTTCTTACAAAATGATTAAAATGTAGATTATTTTAAAAGGATAGTGTTGGCCCAAAATGGTGTTTGTTTGCAGGTGTGCCAGAGATTATAGTGTCTCAAGCTATCAAAATAATAAAACTTGCACCAATTACTATCTAACTAAATCAAACGAATGTACGAATTACCTTGGGACCTAGTAATCCTAGGTTCCCCAACTCCACTGGAAGTGCGCTTTGTTGAGATTAGAAGAAATAAATATCAAATGACACCAAACACATATTGTCACAGCGATAGTTGGCATTGATACTTGACAGTAATTGTTCAAAACAAAGGTAGTATCATAATGGTTGACATACTGAAATTACAGAATTGCAAGGAAATCGCTTGGACAATAATAGACTTGATTCTAATGTAAGCTCTTGGCTTGAGTTGATTGCTCTTGGCTGGTTTTTGGTTTGATTCGCTGATGTCTTCTTCTTCTGTCTACCACCTTACTTAAAACTTTTCTTCCACCAATCTCTGGCCAATCTCTGGCCATGTCTCAAGTTCTCCTTCCAGTAAGCCCTACTTTTCTGGACAAAACTCAAACTTCCAATCATGCAGCTTAAACAAATCATGACAGTTGGTTTTTACACAACTCTTATCACCTATCCATATTTTAGCTACTGGTTCCTCATTTTTAGGCCAAACTATTATACACTCCTTGGTGGACTTGAACTCTTCAGGCTAGACCAAATTAATTCTTCACGGGCTGTTTATTTGGGCCAACCTCCTTGTTCTATGCCCGGATTAACCTTGAATAACCAACATGGGCCTAATCTTGAAGTTGGGCTTGAACCTAGAGAGATATGGTATCAACAATTTCCCCCCTCAGCTCAAATTCAACTATCCGTTTGAGTTAGATTCTGAACTGATTTTTCGTGCCTTTTCATATTTTGTTTAGTTACCTTTATTAATTTGAAAAATCTAGCTGCTATTCCTGTCTCCCAACTCATAAAGACTCTTGTTCCAAATATTTTTCCCATAATTCTTCATACCTTCTTGAGCACTATCGCCTGTTTCTTTACTCTCTATGACGTCTTTCCTTCCTCTCGATTTTTCTACTGACTCGCATCTTCCCACAAATAAATTCCAACCTCTTGCGTGTTTAAATCACAGCCAATTACTCGCCAATCAAGTAGACATTCTTTCTGCCTTAGAACGCCATCCTTCTTGGCCAAAACCTCCTGCCGATTGGTCCGCCTAGGTTTCATGCCTTCGTTCTGAGTTTGGTGTGCAATGGGTCAATCAAGGTTTAGATCACCTGATTGAGATGGCTCTGGAAGCGATTCCTTTCGATGCTCCTCTCCTTTCTACTGCTTGCTGCTTCTGGTCTTTGTCCACCAACTGTTTCATATTCCCTGGGGGTCACATGAACATTACTCTCAGAGATGTGTATGCTCTTTCTGGTCTTCCCATCACTGGTCAAGATGCTCCAAATCTATTTTCCTCTATTTTTCTTGGAGAGGTTGGGATTGAGGATAAAAAGAACCCCATACAAAGGGCTGAGTTCCACCGAACGTTTTGGTACCCCTAGCTATCGAGAGCATGTCCTCTTCCTTTGGTGCCTGATTAGCAAGTATATTGTTGGGACTTTCGCTAATCAACCTGCCAAAGACTATTTACCTCTTGCATGTGCCCTAGCTGAAGGTCAAAATGTGGCTCTAGGCAGCATCTGGTTAGGTCGCATCTACCATTGTTTATCTCTTCTTACTTTGAATTCCCATACTTCCATCGTATTTCTGGTGGTCTTTGGCTCGTTTAGCTCTGGCTATTTCATTACTTTCCTTTTCTGCGTGCTCTCAATTGCCAATTCCCTCTTCGCTTTTACTCTTATGGAAAAGTTGTCTTGTCTTGCACTAGTGAAAAATCATTTGTCGAGATGTTCAATTTATTTCTGAGACTATCACCTACTCGTTCAGATGTAGATTATTTGCTATTTTCTCTCTGAGATTTCTGGGCTTGTGTTACTACACCTAGATATCTTCATGAGGGTGCCAATGTGGACAACCTGATGAATCTTGCTTGTGGTTTTGAGGCATACAATCCACATTTCTATGCCAGACAACTTGGTTACACCTAAAGCATCCCTTTGGATCGTCTCCATCATTATAATTCTCTTGGTGAAGAGAGAACAGTAATACAGAGCCAAGTTACTGCCAATACCAATTCCTTGAAGAAATTCATGTTTCAATTGCTACCTTCCTTCAAGCCAAGCTGCATTCCTTCTTATCTATTTTGGAGAGATGACTATTATGCCAACCTACTTCCTGCTCTGGAATTTCCCTTTTCAGGTTCCACTCGTACATTTGCCAGTAAGTATTTCTTAACCTCTACCAACTTGTATATTTGATGCTTTGTCCTAACCGATTGGTATGTAACAGTTCCTATTGTACCTATTTCATCCAAGAGGTTAAAGACAGTGAAGACTGAACCTGCTTCTTCTAAGAAAAAGATTATGACTCCTACTCTGTGGAGGTCTCAACGATCGACTACTCGTCTAAGAAAAACTAAGTCCAGTTTTGTACCAATCGAAGTTTCTGAAGAGATGGTAATGACTATGACGACGTCTCCAAGGAAGGTGACAACGAGCAAGTTTCGATTACCTATGTTGCAAACACCACTGAGATGAATCCCAAGACCTCAATTCAATAGGTTGTTGATTCAAGTACTCCTCATTCCTTCCAGGTATATCTATTACTCAAATATGATTATGAATTATAATATAATCTTCAATAAACACCAAATACATGACCGCAGGTAAAGCCGTATAAGTTACTGACCTTAGTAATTCCCACTACCATGGTGGATCCTTTGGCTGGTTTAGACTTTCCCTTTTTTGTCTCCATTTCCTGCCATTAGTAAAGCACCTACTGAAGAAGAGCTGCAACATGCTACCAATGAAATGGTACGCATCTTAGGAAAAGATCTTCTTGACATTCAGGAAGAAGATAGCCAGAATGCTATGAAGTACTTAAATTTCTCTAGGCAGACTCCACAATTACTCCAGATGCTTTGAGTAGGCTCATCCACCTTGAACGCGAATTGCGCCACCTTCCTTTCGTTTTTCAGTAGCATGTGACTCAGGAACAATCTCTAACTCATAATCTAGAAAAGCTCAACATATACCGGATTTCCTATAAAGGCTTGTTACTAAATTCAGAAAAGCTGGCTACCAAAGATGTCGAAATACAAACCGCAAGTCTTGCCTCTCAAGATGAGATTGAAACCCTGGAGCTTAAATCCAAACTTTGAAAGATCAGGTCGAATGCCAATTTGATACATGAAGTCAGCTGCAAGATAAATTCCAAGCCTCTCAAACAGAACTCCAAACTCTTGGATCTACCATCAAGCAACAATTATTTGAGGCCCAAATTTGGTCTGTCGACTTGCAGCTAACTCAATCTTGTCTTCATGCTCACAAAACCACTTGGTCTACACTGAAGCATATGTTAGATTGATATTACTGCCTGAACAATTTCTTTTGCTGCTTTCCTTGAACATTTGCTCTTCTTAACCAATGTTTGGCCTTTTTTGTTACTAAATTATTGTATTTTTATTTTGTTGGCCATTATATGGCCTTTCTTTTGAAAAATTTGAATATTATGTTGCCATCTATGACTATTTGCTTTATTTTTTGGCCTGAGGCCATCTAATATTTTATTTATCTTTGTGGCCGCAGATGGCCCGCTTATATATTACTAAAACAGCGTGTTTTTTACATAATCATATTTACAGAGATAGATTCCCAAATACTGGGAACATACGACTTTAAATATTTGTCGTTTATAAATCTTCTATGTGGCTGACCATCCAAGTCTGCCAACCAGTACGTATTCCATTGTAAACTTTTGTATATTTTGAATGGCCCCTTCTAATTGGGAGACCATTTACCCAGCTCTCGATATTTAGTTCCTGGTGGTAGAATCACTTTCCACACCATTTGACCTTCATAGAAGACCTTCTTTTTCACTTTCTTGTTATATGCATTGGATACTTTCTTCTTCTAGACAATCATCTTGTTAAGAGCCTCTATCCTGACATCATCCAATTGCTCCAATTCTATCACCAAGGCTTCTAAATATTCATCAGCAAATAGATGATGTTGTCTCATGGCCCTTAAGGAATAAACTACTAGTTCCATAGATAGCACTGCGTCATGCCCATAAGTAAGAGCATAGGGACTAGAAGTTGTGCTCGTTCTCTTTGATATACGATAAGCCCATAACGCCTCTAGTAGTATCTTGTGTTAGGCTCTAGGATTATCTTCGATGGTATTCTGCAAAATAGCAATGGGTACCTTATTTGAAGCCTCTGCTTGCCCATTAGCTTAAGATTAATATGGAGTAGATGTGAGAAGTTTGACTCCATAATCTTCCAACAAAGCTTTTACATCACCTCCAGTAAACATTGTTCCTTGATCGATAGTGATGGTCTCTGGAATCCCAAACTTGAAAATAAGTTCTTTGATAAAATTAACCACCTCACTTTGTTCTACCTTCTTCAAAGGTATGGCTTCCACCAACTTTTTGAAGTAGTCGGTAGAAACCAGAATAAAGTAGTGTCCTTTTGAAGAAGCTGGAATGATTTTCCCAATGATATCCAATGCCATCCACGAAACGGCCATGGCTTCACAATAGATTTCATGTCAGCTACTGGAACTCTCTGAAGACTACCACACTTCTGGCATAGTTGGAAGCCTTTGGTATATTGACTACAATCCTTCAAGATGGTCAGCCAGTGGTACCCATGTTGTCTTAACAACCATCACATCTTTGGGCCAGCTTGATGGGCTCTACAAATACCTTCGTGCACTTGTTGCATCATTTTAACGCCATCTAGAAAGTCAGAACAACGTAGTAATACTCCATCAACTCCTTTTCTGAACAACTCATCTTCGATCAGCACATAACTGTGAGCCAGTACCCTAACCATTCTTGAAGCCTAATCATTTGGATATTTTAGATGGTTAATGATCTCCTTTCTCCAGTCTTCCATTTGAGCTTGAACAGCTAAACAGTTTACCACCATGCCTTTGTCTTTGATGGATGGGTGAGACCGTCTTTCCACCGTAATAATCTGTTGCACCAAGTCTTCTGGTAGGGTCAAGCAAGAGGCTAATTGAGCTAGCCCATTGGCTTCATAATTCTAACTTTGTGGAATGTACTTCAACTTCATCAAAGTCATCTAGGATTTGTAAGGCAATACTGTAATAAGGTGCCAAAGAAAAACTAGCATACTTGTATTCCTCAGTTAACTGTTTCAAGACTAGTTTAGAGTCTCCAACCACCAAAATATTTATGGCTCTTAATTCATGTAAAATCTACAAGTCAATAATTAAAGCTTCATATTCTGCCTGGTTGTTAGTACATTCAAAATCCAAATTAAAGGCTAAGACAGTTTTTGTACCTTTTGGAGATTCAATTACTATCCCAGCACCAGTAGATGTTTCTGTGCTCGATCCCTCAAACCTGAGTAACCATTCTCCAAGCTTCAGAAACTTTAAGGCAAGGATGTTCAACAAGGAAATTAGCCAACGTTTGTCCTTTTATGGCATGCTGTGGCTTCCATTTAAGATTGAACTTCGTTAAATCCCAAGACCATCGGCCAATTCATCCTGTCAATAATGGTTTTGTTAACATATGCTTGATCAGATCCAGTTTTGAGATGACATACACCTTTGCCTGAAGCAGGTAATACCTTAATTTGGTACATGCATAGTACAAGGTCAAACACATTTTCTTTACCACCGAATAACGCTTCTCTACATCTACTAGTAATTTGCTGAGGTAGTAGACTGCCCTTTCTCTACCAGCTTCATCATCTTGTGCAAGCAGACATCTAATTGAATCATCAGTTGCTGAGAGATACAATTTTAAGGGTCTGACCCTGTTGGGTGGCATGAGAACTGGTGGTTTGCTGAGATAGATTTTGATGGCTTGAAAGGCTTCCTCGTGTTTGGACTGTCATCTGAAGACATCTTCTTTCTTCAACTTCAACAGCTCTGAAAAGACTTTGGTTTTACCTGCGAGATTAGATATGAATCTCCTAAGGTAATTTACCTGGCCGATGAAACTTTGACGTTACTGCTTGTTCCTTAGTGGTTGCGCTTGACAAATTGCTTTAGTCTTATTTTGGACAACCTCCATACCCCTCTGATGGACCAAAAAGCCTAGAAAGTTTGCAGTTTTGGCGCCAAATGCACATTTCAAAGGATTGAGTTTCAAATGATATTGGCACATTCTCTCGAATGTCATTTTGAGATCAACTAGATGGTCATGAGATTTCATAGATTTCACAATGATATCATCAGTATATACCTCTAGTTTTTTGTTAATTAGATCGTGAAAAATCACGTTCATGGCCCGCTGCTTAGTAGCACCAGCGTTCTTTAGCCCAAACGACATCTCTATCTATTCTTAAGTACCTAATGCACCTAGACACCTGAATGCTATCTTAGAATTATCCTCTTCTGAAATATAATATGATTGTATCTAGAGAAACCATCCATCATAGACAGTAATTTCATGTCGAGATACACCATCTATAAGTATATCAGAAATAGTCATAACATAAACATCTTTTGGTGTAGCACTATTTAAATCTCGAAAATCAACACATAATCTTATTTTTCCATTTTTCTTGACTATCGGTACAATATTGGCTAACCATTCGGCATACCTGGTAGGCCGTATGAATCCGGCCTTGATAAGATTTTGTATTTCCTCTTTTAGAAGTAGTTCCACCTCAGAAGACATCCTTCTTGGTGGTTGCTGATATGGCTTGTACCTTGGTTTTATAGGTAGTCGATGTTCTACTACCTTTCTGCTCAATCCTGGCATTTCATGATAATCCCACGCAAAACAATCAACAAATTCATGAAGTAAATGTATAAATGGTACCTTAATAACAGGGTCTAAGGTAGCACCTATGAATGTTACCCTAAGCTCTTCCCCCCCCCCCCCCCCCAAAAGTTTACCTCCTCAAGAGGATCTTGAGTTTTGGCCTGTAAATCATCCAAATAGGCCGCTGCTGCCTTCAAGTCACCCCAACATAATTCTACTATCATCTATTTTTCATCGATTTCTTCTATCATGATTTTATTTATGGCAGCCTGCATAGTTAATTTATTGATTGTGGCCGTCATTACCTCTTTTTCTTCTTAGATCGTGTTATCACGGGATTTCTTCAATGATTGGCTCCAACCTCCTCGGCCTGAATGGAATAATTGCTGATGGTTGTAACAAGTGTTTCGTTGCTTTTTGCACCTCTTCCTCTTTCAATACACATCTGATTGGTCCATATTCAGCATGATAGTAATGAGCCTCCACCTGGTCTAAGGTAGTCATGAAAGGATGATTATCTGCCCATATGATCTCCATATCATTTTGTATCTAGCATACAAGAGTTGATGTATAGAAGATGGAATGCACCAATTTGAATGAATCCAGACTCGACCCAGCAAGGCCTAGTAGTTAGCCTGATTATTGATAACAAAGAAGGCCGTCATGGAAGATTTTTATCGTACTGCCAAGTCTACTGGTAGTATCCCAATGGCTTTAGTGATTTCCCCAGTAAAACCTGTGATTGTCACGTTAGTTGGAATCAAATCATGTTCAGTTTTACCTAACAATTTGTGTATTGATCGTGGAATAGTGTTGACTACTGAGTCATTGCCCGCCAACACCCTATCCATAGGACGTCTATTCATCCTTGCCTTGACATACAAAGGTTTGATGTGTTGTGACATTTGGATTGAAGGTTTCTCCAGAACCACTCTTTTTTGCAACTTCCTCATCTACAGCCTAAACTGTCACCAAGCTACAAGGTTGCCTACCATTTTCCACTTTTCTGAAAATCCCCTCACGCCAGCTTCATTAGTTCGATTTCTAGCCTGCCACATAAATGGTAAAACTAGAGTAGCAGTAGCACAATCATATGGTACCTGGATTATTCCAATGGTGAAATATTTTACAGGTGGTTGTTCCTTCACTGTTTGACCATGTGCTTGCTCTTTCTGAACCCAAGTCCAACTCCTTCGTTTGACTAATGGTCGTTCTGTTCCCTGCAACCACCACATGTGGGCAGCATACTGCCTTTGCTTCCTCCTTAATTGAGTTCTGGTTAGAGGCGCTGGGAACTTCTTATGTCTCACCACCTGCCATTTACCTAGAAGAGTATTGGCTGGTGGTTTTATGAAAACTTTTCTTGTCTGGTTCTCATTCCCTTTATTGCATTGAGGAACATACGCCTTTGACTCCCATGTTTGACCCCTTTTTTCCAATTTCCATTTGAGTTCCAGATAGTCTCGTAAATCCACATCAATGGCGTGCATGGCTGTTGCTACCGGAGGAAATAGGTCTTTATCAACAAACATAGTCTTTGTCAGGAAAACGCAAGATTTCTTTGTTGATCTTCTCTTGGATCATATTCTTCAACGTGCAGCAATTGTTGGTGGTATGGGACCACACATCATAGTACTTGTAGTAGTCTTTTCCTTTTATTTCTTCAGGAGATGGTAGCTTATGTCCTGCTGGAAATGTGACAAACTTTTCCTGCCACATAAAGTCAAAAATTTCTTCTGTTTTGGAGATATCAAACGTATCATTGACATTGCTACCAATGGGTTGTTTCTTTGCTGCCTCAGTTGATTTGGGTTTGGACAATGCTGGGCAAACCCAGACCTTTTTCTATGTTGTAACCTCAGCAGCATCTACCTCCACTTCTTGGTAGTAGGTACCCATAGAAGATTTCTTTCTCCTTATTTCTTCTTTCAGCAGCTCCTCACATTCAGCTACCACACTGCCATTTTATAAAAATCATAAAATTCCATACCTTGAAATTTATTTCTGAGTTTGATATTCAATCCTTGCTGTGCCATTTTGACGAACTCTGATTCAGGCATATAAATCATGTACCTATTTCACAGCTTCTTGAAATGAGCAATATAGGCATCAGTGTTTTTGCCAGGTTTCTACACCAGCCATGATAGCTCAGCCATAGAGACCTCTGGCTCAGCTTGGAAAAAAATTGAGTTTGAAATTATCTCTCTATCTCCCACCATGTGTTGATGGAATTTCTTGGCAGTGTGGATTACCAAGTAAAAGCAGCTCCTATCAGTAAATTAGAAAACAACCTGAGCCTCAGATTGTCAAAGTTATCATAATTGGCGAGTTCTCCACATTGTACCATAAAGCCACCAATGTGTTCCACAGTAGGTAGTCCTTCTTCTCCAGCAAACAGAGTAAAGTCCAGTACTCTAAATCCTCGTGGATAAGGATTTTCTCAGTCTACTGCAGCTGGGTATGACTTATGATATTTTGGCCGGCCCATCTCATTCCTCCATTTCCTCTAGGGACTCCCCCCACAGCGCCATTGCATACACTATGTTCTGTGACCTCAGGTGGCAAGTAGATGCTTGGATTATTTGTTGGGTTAGTATTGCCATTGATGTTTGGCCGAAAAGTCTGGCCATTAGCTGTTGACTTCAGTGGTGGTGGTGTGTAGCGAGGAGAAGGTGTTAATTCAGCAAGATTACTCTTCTGCCTTGTAAGAGCTCACTACGGTGAACTCTTCCAATTTCTGCTCAAATTTGCGCTCCACCTGTTTTACCACGCTTTCAATAGTTTTGTTAGAATGTACCTCCATATTTTTCAATGTTTTGGCAAGATGGCCTTAAAGGATTACTACCCTCTTCAAATAAGCCTGATGACCTGTCGATTTTTTCATTGTCACCATCAATGGCGACATTCACATCATCTTGTATTGGAACATTCTCACGTGATGGATCATCATCGTGTTCATTCACTGGCTCTTTTCCACCACCGCAAGTTCGTGGTGCCATTTGTTTTCTTTTTCTTCAAGTTCCACCAGGTGTGTCAAAAAGATTGTTGGCCCAAAATGGTATTTGTTTGCAGGCATGCCAAAGATTATAATGTCTCAAACTGTCAAAATAATAAAACTTGCACCGATTACTATATAACTAAATTAAAAAAAATGTGCGAATTACCTTGGGACCTTAGTAATCCTAGGTTCCCTAACTCCACTAGAAGTGCGCTTTGTTAAAATTAGAAGAAATAAATATCAAATGACACCAAACACAAATTGACATAACGATAGTTGGCATTGATACTTGACAGTAATTGTTCAAAACAAAGGTAGTATCCTAATGGATGACATACTGAAATTACAGAATTGCAAGGAAATCGCTTGGATAATAATAGAATTGATTCTGATGTAAGCACTTGGCTGGTTTTTGGTTTGATTCGCTGATGCCTTCTACTTCTGTCTACCACCTTACTTAAAACTTTTCTTCCACCAATCTCTGGCCAAGTCTCACTATCTCCTTCCAGTAAGCCCTACTTTTCTGGACAAAACTCAAACTTCCAGTCATGCAGCTTAAACAAATCATGGCAGTTGGTTTTTACACAACTCTTGTCACCTGTCCATATTTTAGCTACTGGTTCCTCATTTTTAGATCAAACTATTATATACTCCTTGCTGGACTTGAACTCTTTATGTTGTACCAAATTAATTCTTCATGGGTTGCTTATTTGGGTCAACCTCATTATTCTCTGCCTGGATTAACCTTGAATAACCATCATGGGCCTAATCTTGAAGCTGGGCCTGACCCTACAGAAAGATGGTATCAACAGATACATCCTGATGCCATAATACACATCTCCTTGATCATTCTCGTCTTCAATATCAAATTTATCTCAACTAACCAGTGACCACAATATTGCTCCCTTTTGTTCTTCATATATTTATCCCAATAAAGTTGATGTGAAGACACACCATCAAAGAACTAAATCACTAGCACTTGATTCTGACTTCAAAGAGTCGTATATATATATATATATGCATAGATATGTTTACATCTTCATGATAAGGTTGCTTGCAACAGCTTCAATGTAGAAATAAAAGTAGGCAATCACAATTATATCATTAAATTTTACTAGGTATAAGAAATTTTCTAATAAATCATCATAGAAGTATTCATTTCTATGAAATATATTAAGGGTATAATAATAAATTAAGAGTAGTGTGTTTATAAAAATACAAACATTTTAAATTGATATTGTGGTGTATTTAACACATGGTGTTGTATTTAACTAAAATAATGGTGTATTTAACTATCATCTTTAGTTATTTAATGTGCAACAGGATGATCAACATAACACAATGAAAGCTGAATCAAACAATAATCAAGAAGAAATAGATTATAATAACAATTTACAACTGATATGATATAATAATTACAAATACATATTTTATTTTGTAATCTTTTAAATTTGAAATATTTTTAATATATTTTTATTAGATATTTTATTGCCATAAGGATTTAATAAATGGGCACGAGATATAGGACGTGTGTTGAGATTTATTGTAATTATTTTCAGTTCAACTGAAGATCTACAGAAGCCTAAATTAACACTGCAATGTGAGTGAAGTGGACAATATCAGTCATTAAAAAGTTCATTCAAATCGATCGGTACAACAACATCAAAAAGCGAGTGTCCATTTTATTTAACAAGTATAAAGTTAAAAAAAGGGATATGATTGGAGTCTAACGGTTATGTGTGAGATCCATAATCATCCCGTTGCAAGTTACATGGAATGTCATTCATATGCAGGTAGATCATTACATGATAAAACTACTATAATGATTGATTGTCATAGAACTTAGTGAAGGCACGTGATATATTATCTACATTGAAGCATAGAGATTCAGAGAATGTGACGACAATAAAGACGATTTATGATTGTCAAATGCAACAAGTAATTTATCTGCTAAGTCAGTACGATTACGTATCATGGTATAGGAGTGACTGTGAATCAAATTAGATCCAAGACGTATCGTGTTGAGATTGAATTGTTCATTGAAAAATTTAAAAAATAGTTGAGACCTGCTAAATTTTGATTGTTACAGAAATTACGTAAAATTATCAACCCCTCATCCACTTAACTTGTAGAGCCAAAGGTAAAGAAGTTCATTCGTGTGAGTCATAATTCAAAGAAAAAAGTTGAATCAAATGCTGGACAAAATCTTTTTGGATTTAAATATGACGAGGCTAATGATTCTTCAATATTGCAAAGCCGACATAGTTGTTCATCAACTTATGTTCAAAAAATTTCATCAACACAGAGGTTTTTACATAGTAGTTCAGTTGATGAGAGAATGCACAGTAGTTTAGTTTACAATAACCAGTTTTTAACTCACATACATTCATATATTATATCTGTGACTGATATCACTGCTAATGGAAATTGTGATTTTTGTGAAGTTCTTGACAAGGCTAACTAATGATGCAAGGTTAAACGAAGAGGAAGGCAGTCAAAGGTTTGGGAAAATTTTAGTTAAGTTTTCATGAGTCATTCACATGAGAGATAGTCTCATTTAATGGTTCTTTTCATTTTCTTTGTTAATATCCCATCATTGTTTTTGTATAAATCAATATGCTATATGATGGGATGTCGTAGGACTATACTTGAACTATACTTGGCATAAACTTGACTGTATGCGTTTAGATGCGTTTGAAATAGGGAGGGCGCATAAGATACTCCCTTAATGAAATCCAAGGGTGCTGTTTGGCAAGCAATTCTAGGTAGTATATATGCTACACCAAAAAAGTTGCAGTTGTCAAACGGACATTTGCATTAACATTACATTCAGGTCAAAATCAACGTAATGTGACAAATTTATGAAATTGTTTGAGAGGAGCATTTTAGTAGCATTTAGGATGAGTAAGGAATGAAAGGTCAATAATACCCTTGTTATTAAATATATTATTAAAAATAAATAAATGATTCATTAGATATATATAATTAAATTAAAATGAATATATTATTAATATAAATAAATTGTATATTATTAGAAAATGCTAATTTTATTATAAAAAAATTGAAAATTATATACATGTCAGTGTTTATGAAATTATACTAATACCCCTATATGTAATTAGCCACAATATTTGAAACAACATTTATGTAATATTACTAAAAATATTTGTATATAAAAGGCCCCCGAAATATGTTAATATTTCTAATATTTATATAAAAGGTCATTAACTAATTATAAATTAATGTTATATTTATATAAAAAATTTAGAGATACGTATAACCCGAACACATTCAAACGTATAAGCCACACACAAACATAAATGATTGAAAAATAACTTTCAAAATTATCTTATCAATTTATAGGTAATTATGGTATGATGATCTATGCAATTACGTTATTACTAAATTAACGTATTATAAATATTTCTGAATGGATCTCAAATTAATTTAAGAATGAGGGGTGGGTCGCCAGATTGATTCAGAGCTCAATCTTGCGGATCTTCCATAGTATATATCAATTTTAAACTTGGGTTTAGAGTGTGGGCTCATTACACTAAAAATCTAAAGAAATCAGAAAACTAAAACTATAAAAACGATTAGGGAATGAGGAGATCAACTAATGTTTCAAGACTTCAAAGAAAAAAATACACACACTAGGTGTGTGTGTATATAGGATCCGCCACTCCTAGGGTTTACTCCCTAGGTGTGTTAGCCCTTCTCTTCTAAATCCCATATGTTTCAAACTCCAATTTGATTTTCCTATTGCTTCTAGTATTGGGCTTTCGTGGACTAGGTGAGTACCAACAAAGAAAAATAAAATATGTGCTTCCTATGAATTTAATTATGTACCCAAACTCATGAGCATAATTAAAATTCATAAATTATAATATATTCCACTAAATTATGAGAATTGCATTATCCATTTTATCTCAAATTAAATTTGAGTCTTTCATTAGAATTGTTCATTAAAATTCTCACATTAAGTTATAGATACTCGTCAATTAAATATGATACTGACATATAATATTTAGTTTACATCTTGAAATATTTCTTGAGCATACCACTTAACTTATTTTGAATGTGTCGGATTAATTAAAATCCACTTGCAGGGTTTTGATACAATCTCAAATCTTATAAGTATTCTCAAGAGGATATCATCAATTCATGATTGAATGTGAATTTTGTTAATAAATTATTTTTCATCATACATTTAGTGTGGTAATCCAATATATTCATTTGGTGTATATTGGTCTGTCCCAAAAAACCTCAGTCTTTAGTAAATCAAAGTGTCATACATTAAATACACATATACCAATAATATTTAATAAATTAAAATTTTGAATAATTTCATAACGTCAGTGTTAGTGTACAATCTTCCATATAGCTTGATTGAGAAAATTGACTCACACGTAGTCCTGATCAATACACTCCAAGTGTACTAGTATAGTAAGTTCAAGTTTTACCGCTTTCCATAACCAAGATAGACATACCGAAATACTATACCACAAGCAAGCCGACGATTCGTCCAATTTCTTCTTAGCTATGATCATTTACTACTATTCGATAGGAACTTATGAATTGATCTTCCGTGTGTAAGCTAAACTCTACACACCAATGCATATATCATATAGAATAAAAGACAATTATGCCAATATATAATTTTTCATATTAAATATTTAACTTATTTTATTCAAATAAATAAACTGAGTTTGAATATTAAATAAAATAATAGCCTTAAACATATTATTTCTATCAAGGATCTGATGTAACCTAGCATCAATCATTGCATGTTAATTAATTTGTTTAGCGAGTATTCAATTTCAATTTAGTGATTCTTATTTTCAATCTCTATTCTTACACGTTTATTGTATATTTGAGTGCTTGATCACTATTTATATTTGCATATAAATTAATCTAGCTAATGTTAAAGAACACATCATATTCACATGTCTTAAGTGGCTGAGATTGAAGATATTAATTGTGGAATGCCTAGATCAATGTTTAGCGAATTAATTAGTTGTTATACTTATTTTAATCTTAATGGGTCACTAATTCTTAGTTAAAAACTATGATTAAATATGATTAATTTAGTTGTTTAGTGATACGTGTTGATTCTGCGATTGAAGAAATGAACATAACTGATAAAGAATCAACCATTGATTAAATCACTACCCTAGTCTCTCATTTTGTTGTCTAAAAAACCTCAATAAATTGCTAAATTTGATCTTTTGTTTTATTTTTCTTTCTACGTACAACTGCTTTGTTAGATTCGGTTTAGTTTATTATGTCAAGTAACATGATTTAATTATACTTATTTATTGAAATCTCTCATCCTATTCATACATGACCCAGTAGCATATGCAAATATCGATATATTATTTCTTTTAATGAAGTCATTATTGATATACAAGATTTGGACGAGAGACTTAGGGCCTGTTTAGGAGAAGTGTTGGGAAGGGTTGGGAGGAGTCCGTGAACAATTGTACCCCTCTGAACCCTTACTTGGCACGAACCGCTCAAGACGTTAGAATGGATGCACAAACCTCTAAAAATGAAGACGTTAGAATGGATTGACGAACCCCTAAAAATGATAGATTGGGAGGTGTTCATTCACATAAACCCTTTAATCCTCTCCCAACTCTTTCTTATACCAAATAAAAATTTACTTTTAGAAACTCCCCCCTCTCAACCCCTCATACAGAGCATAGCGTTATTAATAATGATACATAACAATATTGATACATTTGCTTCACATATATATTGTATATTCACTTATTTGCTTTTAAAAATATGGATATATTCACTTGGGAATGATGACTCATGATTAGGGGTGTCCAAATCTGATCCGCAACCGAAGAATCGGTCCGAACCGTGGTTATTCGATTTCGGTTTTTTGGTTAACGGTTTCGGATTCGGTTATGAATTTTGAGATTTTTCGGATATTTTTTCGGTTTCGGATTTTTCGGATTCGGTTTCGGATTTAACCGAAAAAACCAAATAAAATTTTATTATGTTTTATATATTTATTTATTTAAATAATTAAGGTTAAAAAATTAGATCCAAATATAATATCTAATTTATCAATTAGGGCTTAAAATAACAACTCCTCAACTCCTCCCACAATATTTCATTCTCTGCAGACTCATTCTCTACATGTGTTTTCCGTGAGTGAAGAAATTACGCTATTTATTTTGTTACCAACATCTTAGCTAGGGGACTACAAGAATGAAACTAGAATTCAAGAAAATATTTGTTGCCCTGACTTTTGGATTTATGGTCATTTCAAATAACATTATTTATGTATTTATGAAATTTTCTTCAATCTAGTATGATTAAAAAAAGGTTCAAGAAATGATTTTTAATTGTCAAAACCGAAATCCGATCCGAACCGAATCGAAAAATTTCGGTTTTTTCGGTTCGGTTATCCGATATATATTTTTCGGTTTCGATTTTTAAAATATCATAACCGAATCAATTCGGATATTTCGATTTCGGTTAAAAACCAAACCGAAAATCGAACGGACACCCCTACTCATGATAACGAGGGTGCGTGAGGCGCAACGAATCATGCTAGATTTCCATAAATAAAATCAACGCTAGTGGACTCCATATATCAATGTATTGTACCACGTGAAAACCATCAGGCCAGTAAATGGGGAAAAGTGATACTGCTGTCCCACGTTTTTCAAAAGACAAACGCTTTTATTAATAAAAAGACAAAAATCATCTTAACTTTATTTTAATTTTGTAATGATTTATTTTATGTTATAGATATGATATATGTATTTTATTATAATTTTTAATTAGAAAAATATTGTTTATCTTTTTTATAAATATGAAAATGATATTTGTTTTTTCGTGAAATGAGAGGCTGCTATATGTAATTTATCGTAATAAATAATTGCATACTGATGGGTTTTATATATCTTTCAATGGCCTCGACTTTGATTCCATTGAAACCCCTTTTATACATGCTTGGTACGAGACATTAGATGTTATTGGAATGTATGTTTTTATTGATATAGTTGTATTAAAAGATATGTTTTGGTGAGATCAATTTTGATTTTTATGTAGTTTTGTTGTGAAAAAGATGTATAAAAGGAAAATAGTTAGTTTGAATAATCAAGAAAAGAATGATTGTATTGAGAGATTTGTTTTGTTCATATGACTGTATTAAAATATGTATTTTATTGATATGACTGTATTCGAAGATATGTGTGATTTAAATTTTTATGTGATAAAAATGAGGTCATAAATAATTTTAACGGGACAACAACATTAAACCATTGCAAGTGCTGAATTTATTGAAAGTGTAAAGATAGTGACTCAGTCTCTTTGTTTATGTTCGTGATCCATCAGAGTCGATCATTTTGTGTGAGAAATTAATCTGGTTTAATTGGAACATTCTCACGTGATGGATCGTCATCGTGTTCATTCACTGGCTCTATTCCACTACCGTGAGTTTGTGGTGCCATTCGTTTTCTTTTTCTTCAAGTCCCACCAGATGTGTCAAAAAGATTGTTGGCCCAAAATGGTGTTTGTTTGCAAGTGTGATAGAGATTATAGTGTCTCAAACTGTCAAAATAATAAAACTTGCACCGATTTCTATCTAACTAAATCAAACGAATGTACGAATTATCTTGGGATCTTAGTAATCCTATGTTCCCCAACTCCACTAGAAGTGCGCTTTGTTAATATTAGAAGAAATAAGTATCAAATGACACCAAGCACAAATTGACACAACGATAGTTGGCATTGATACTTGACAGTAATTGTTCAAAACAGAGGTAATATCCTAATGGATGGCATACTTAAATTACAGAATTGCAAGGAAATTGCTTGGATAATAATAGACTTGATTCTGATGTAAGCTCTTGCCTGGTTTTTGGTTTGATTTGCTTATGCCTTCTTCTTCTGTCTACCACCTTACTTAAAACTTTTCTTCCACCAATCTCTAGCCATGTCTCACGTTCTCCTTCCAGTAAGCCCTACTTTTCTGGACAAAACTCAAACTTCCAATCGTGCAGCTTAAACAAATCATGGCAGTTGGTTTTAACACAACTCTTGTCACCTGTCCATATTTAAGCTACTGGTTCTTCATTTTTAGGTCAAACTATTATACACTTCTTGCTGGACTTGAACTCTTTATGCTTGACCAAATTAATTCTTCATGGGCTGCTTATTTGGGTCAACCACCTTGTTCTCTGCTTGGATTAATCTTGAATAACCATCATGGCTAATCTTGAAGCTGGGCCTGGCCCTACAGAAAGATGGTATCAATAGATACATCTTGATGCCATAATACACATCTCCTTGATCATTCTCGTCTTCATTATCAAATTTATCTCAAGTAACCAGTGACCACAATATTGCTCCCTTTTATTCTTCATATATTTATCCCCTCCTTTAATAAAGTTGATGTGAAGACACACCATCAAAGAACTAAATCACTAGCACTTGATTCTGACTTCAAAGAGTCGTATATATATATATATATGCATACATATGTATACATCTTCATGATAAGGTTGCTTGCAGCAGCTTCAATGTAGAAATAAAAGTAGGCAATCACAATTATATCATTAAATTTTTCTAGGTATAAGAAATTTTCTAATAAATCATCGTAGAAGTATTCATTTCTATGAAATATATTAAGGGTATGATAATAAATTTAAAGTTGTGTATTTATAAAAATACAAACATTTTAAAATGATATTGTGGTGTATTTAACACATGGTGTTGTATTTAACTAAAATAACGGCGTATTTAACTATCATCTTTAGTTATTTAATGTACAACAGGATGATCAACATAGCACGATGAAAGCTGAATCAAACAATAATCAAGAAGAAACAAATTATAATAACAATTTACAACTGATATGGTATAATAATTACAAATACATATTTTATTTTGTAATCTTTTAAATTTGAAATATTTTTAATATATTATATTAGATATTTTATTGCCATGAGGATTTAATTAAATGGACACGAGATATAGGACGTGTGTTGAGATTTATTGTAATTATTTCCAGTTCAACTGAAGATCTACAGAAGCCTAAATTAACACTGCAATGTGAGTGAAGTGGACAATATCAGTCATTAAAAAGTTCATTCAAATCGATCGGTACAAAAAAAAAAGCGAGTGTCCATTTTATTTAACAGGTACGAAGTTAAAAAAGGGATATGATTGGAGTCTAAGAGTTATGTGTGGGATCCATAATCATCCCGCTGCAAGTTACATGGAATGTCATTCATATGCAGGTAGATCATCACATGATAAAACTAATATAATGATTGATTGTCACAGAACTTGGTGAAGGCACGTGATATATTATCTACATTGAAGCATAGAGATTCACAGAATGTGACGACAATAAAGACGATTTATGATTGTCAAATGCAACAAGTAATTTATCTGCTAAGTCAGTACGATTACGTATCGTGGTATAGGAGTGACAGTGAATCAAATTAGATCCAAGACATATCGTGTTGAGATTGAATTGTTCATTGAAAAAATTTAAAAATAGTTAAGACTTGCTAAATTTTGTTTGTTACAGAAATTACGTAAAATTATCAACCCCTCATCCACTTAACTTGCAGAGCCAGAGGTAAAGAATCGAATTCGTGTGCGTCATAATTCAAAGAAAAAAGTTGAATCAAATGCTGGACAAAATCCTTTTGGATTTAAATATGACGAGGCTAATGATTCTCCAGTATTGGAAAGCCAACATAGTTGTTCATCGACTTATGTTCAAAAAATTTCATCAACACGGAGGTCTTTACATAGTAGTTCAGTTGATGAGAGAATGCACAGTAGTTTAGTTTACAATAATCAGTTTTTAACTCACATACATTCGTATATTATATCTGTGACTGATGTCACTGCTGACGGAAATTGTGATTTTTGTGAAGTTCTTGACAAGACTAACTAATGATGTAAGGTTAAAAGAAGAGGAAGGCAGTCAAAGGTTTGGGAATACTTTAGTTTTCATGTGAGTCATTCACATGAGAGATAGTCTGATTTAATGGTTCTTTTCATTTTCTCTGTTAATATACCATCGTTGTTTTTTAATAATCAATATGCTATATGATGGGATGGGATGTCGTAGGACTATACTTAGCATAAACTTGACTGCATGCGTTTAGATGCATTTGAAATAGAGAGAGTGCATAAAATACTCCCTTAATAAAATCAGAGGGTGCCGTTTGGCAAGCAATTCTAGATAGCATATATGCTACACCAAAAAAGTTGCAGTTGTCAAACGGAGATTTGCATTAATATTACATTCAGGTCAAAATCGGCGTATAGTGACCAATTTATGAAATTGTTTGAGAGGAGCATTTTAGTAGCATTTACGATGAGTAAGGAATGAAAGGTCAATAATACCCTTATTATTAAATATAAATAAATATATATAAATATATTATTAAAAATAAATAAATAATTATTAAAATGAATATATTATTAATATAAATAAATTGTATATTATTAAAAAATGTTAATTTTATTATAAAAAATTTGAAAATTATATACATGTCAGTGTTTATGAAATTATACTAATACCCCTATATGTAATTAACCACAATATTTGAAACAACATTTATGTAATATTACAAAAAATATTTGTATATAAAAAAGCCCCCGAAATATGTTAATATTTGTAATATTTATATAAAAGGTCCCGAAATATGTTAATATTATTATAAATTAATGTTATATTTATATAAAAAATTTAGAGATATGTTAATATTATTAAAAAATGTGAAATATTTTTTTAAAAATGTATAAATATATATTAATATTATTAAAATGTTAAAATAGTTGTATAAAAAATATAAATTGATTTATAAATATATAAATTTCATTTGTATATAAATTTTTATTAATACCCTTTTATGTAATTAGTCACAATATTTAAAACAATATATATTTTTCTTAAAAAATAAATCAATTACCCACAACATTTAAACCAATATAAATAAATCAAACTATATGCTAGATCTAAAATCATTTTCCAAGAACTATTATAAGATATTGACAACTTTTGGAGACACATGTGAGACACTAATTTATACATTGACTGAATCTTATTCTTATCCACATTGTTTGTACAATAATCACACTGAGGAGCGACACGTTGCTGAAGAAGGAGACATGTATATCTAAAGATATTATATTATTATTATTACTAATAAATCAATTAAATCAATTTAAAAAATGAGCTATTTCTTGACCTTTCAGACCGACTGGCTAAATCATTAAAAAAAATCGTGGCGAATCGATGGGGACGTCGGTTCTCATGAGACTGTAACAGCTGCTGTTTTTTAGTGAAGAGAAAAAGACAAACCTAGAAGAATAGAAGAGGTCGATAGCATGACCCACAATATAGCAGCCACACGTGAAGAAGAGGAGAAAAGACAATGGCTTATGATAAAGAAACGTATAACCCGAACACATTCAAACGTATAAGCCACACACAAACATAAATGATTGAAAAATAACTTTCAAAATTATCTTATCAATTTATAGGTAATTATGGTATGATGATCTATGCAATTACGTTATTACTAAATTAACGTATTATAAATATTTCTGAATGGATCTCAAATTAATTTAAGAATGAGGGGTGGGTCGCCAGATTGATTCAGAGCTCAATCTTGCGGATCTTCCATAGTATATATCAATTTTAAACTTGGGTTTAGAGTGTGGGCTCATTACACTAAAAATCTAAAGAAATCAGAAAACTAAAACTATAAAAACAATTAACAAATTTAAGAAAATAAAAAAATTGAAAAATGAAAATTACGAAAAAATATAAATACAAAAAACACTTTTTTTTGTTTTCATAATAAAAAAAAAGTGGAGTTGCACTTGATTACCAAAAAAAAAAAAAACTATACGTTGCACCACATACAAGCACAGAGCGGACAAGACATGACAACATACACTACAAGAAGTAAGGGTGTCTTACAACGGTCATAAACCGTTGCCAAATATTTATAAACCGTTGTAAAATTAATTTGCAACGGTTATTGGAACCATTGTAAATGAAAGCGTTGCAGATTCCTTTTGCAACGGTTAAATGACTTTTTTGCAATGTTTGTATAAATAGTTGCAAATAGCTCTTATTATGCAACGGATTTCACGTTCATGCGTAACGATTATATTTTGTTGCCAATAATATATTTGACAACGATTACCACACCGTTGCAGATATTGAGTATTGAGTGACGGTTAATAACTGTTGCCTCAAAGTTTCATGCGACAGTTGATAACCGTTGCAGAAAATAGGCAATGGTTAATATCCGTTCTTGATAATTCTTTAAGATAACGGATAATTAATGGTCGCGAAAAGAATAAGCAACAGGTTGAGAAACCGTTGCGAAAATAATGAATGTGCAACGGTTTGGTACAGTAATTTGCAACGACTACAATTTGTATATTCAAGTCAATTGCAATGGTTTTAGTACCCGCTGAAAATATAATACATTGACAACGGTCAAATAAATTATTGTAACGGTTTATAGATGTTACCAAAAATTGTCATGGAGCATTAGCAATAGTTTCTATTTTTTTTGCAATAGTTGCAAAACTATTATAATGAATTTTTTATTTTTTTAAAAAAATATTCGAAATTTTTTTACCTGTATACATTATATTAGAATCATCAAGCTACAATAATAAATAGAAATGAAATTACTATTATCCAAACTAACATTGATCCAAAATGGAGATCAACTTCATCATTGTTCTTACAGAAAATGCTCTTCACTTAACATACATCTATCCAACAATATTTAGAACATAAATATCTAGCACCATTTAAACCAACATGCTTACAAAAGAAACTCAAGCCACAATATTCTACGAACATATTATTTGAATAGTTCTACAAACATGTCAATTTTTCAAATTTCTTACTGTCCAACTTCATCATCATCCTGCTCATGACCATCCTCATCTTCATTGAACTACAAACAAAATATAATAATATGTTAATAGTTAATACTTAGCTTTATAATTTTCTTATTTGTTGAAAACCTAAACAATTATCAAAAGATTGACTAATTACCCGATCAATGTTATTTGTTGCTGTAGATGAACGCTGACCATTGACACGAGGTGCACTTGATTCATCTCGAGGTGAGCCCCCATTAGCTAGAGGTGGCGAAAGCAAACCGGAAGGTAGTTGTGCATTGGGATAAGCTGCTGCCAAATTCGATATAAAAGTCTGTAATCCAGTAATCATAGTTTCATACTTCTCTTGTGCCTCTACACCCATTTTCTCCCTTATAGCCAAGTTTTGAAGTGATTGTGCCGATACAGCGCTTGCTGTTTTTTTTTTCAAATCAGAAGGTGCAACTCCCAATATGGTAACTCAAAGAATATGCTTTTTTTCTTCCATGGACCACTGTCTTTATCTCTTTTCTTTGAACGGGTCTTCCCAAAATTATTTTCCATGTCCCCCACTTGCTCTAAAATGTCTGACCCAGATAACAAAGCCGGTGCAGCATCTAATTCCTTTCCCCCATAAAATGACTTTGTATCATGGCGCCATTTGTGGTTTGACTCTAGAAATCTGCGATTTCCAGAATAGCAAAATTTTTTGCTATTACGTAGATAGATAGATTTAGTATCATAACAACAAACAGGACATGCAATCTCCCTTTCGTGCTCCATCCTGATAACATGGCGTATGCAGGGAAGTCATTGATTGTCCACAATAATGCTGCACGCATCGTAAAATTTTCACGCCTCGATGCATCATACGTATTGATGCCAACATTCCAAAGATCCTTTAACTCATCTATTAGTGGTTGCAAGTAGACATCAATATCATTTCCTGGAGACTCTTTCCCAGGAATAAGAAGTGCCATCATAAAATTAGGAGGTTTCATACACAGCCATGGAGGCAAATTGTATGGCATCAACACAACAGGCCACATGCTATATTGAATGCTCATTGCCCTAAATGGATTAAAACCGTCACTAGATAAACCAAGCCGTACATTGCGAGAGTCGCATGCAAAACTAGGATCAACAGAGTCTAAAGCCTTCCAAGCTTCTGAATCTGCAGGATGCCTTAACTTATCATCCTTATTACGACCCTCGTCATGCCACCTCATAGATGCAGCAGTTTTTGAATACATAAAGAGACGCTGAAGTCTTGTTGTAACAGGAAAATGACGTAATATTTTTTTTGCAATTATTTTTCCAATAGGTAATGAAACATTGGTAGGTGATGTAGGATTCTCATCAATAGTTTTTGAGTTTTTTTCCTCATTCGTGACCCACCTACAAGCACCACAATGATGGCAGAAATCTGCAGTTGCATATTCTTTCCAAAACAACATACAATCATTCCTGCAAGCATCAATTTTATTGCAGCCAAGTCCCAACCCTCGCATAAGGCTTCGAGTCTCATTATAATTTTTTGGAATTGACTTCAATTGTGGAAATGTAAATTTCAAAACCTCTAGAATTGCAGTGAAACCAACATTGGTAATTCCATGAAGACACTTTGTAAGAAACATTCGGACAATGAAACTAAGTTTACTAATTGGGGCTCCAGGATAGAGATCTTGTTTACAATCTTCCAACAATTGATACAATTTCTCTAAATTAGTTTCAATCCCTTCTTTGTACTGGTCACTATGTGTATCCTCTTCCTCCTCAAGATGTTCAAAAATATGAGGATGTGCATCATATAATAACCCTTCAATATCATCACGCAAATGTGGCATGCCTTCGCTCTTATCATGAAACTCAACATTAGAATGTGTGAAACTCTCCCCATGAAGGTTCCAATTGGAGTACGATGGGTCAATGCCTTTGATTATCATATGATTATATACCTCTTCTCGATTTTTCCACACACAAATATTACAATTTACACAAGGGCACAAAATCTTTCCTCCTTGTGATGCATTATCGAATGCAAAGTTAAGAAATTCTATGACTCCTTCTTTATATAAACTCCCAGTTCTATCACAATGGATCCAACTTTTGTCCGTATGTGATGTATTTACAAAGCTGGACAAAAAAGAAAATAATCTTACAAATTAGTTAAAATTTCCATCTAAGCAAATAAAAGCTAGAAAGATAGCTTGATTGAGAACCAACATTTTTATTTCCAGGGGGCTGAAAGCTTTTGGTTGGGGATTCACAAATATCTTCATGGAAAGGTTTTACTCTGCCCTAGGAGCTAAATATTAAGTCACTAGTAATGCAAATCCATCTATTAGAGCCAAATAGTTTAAATTTCATTTTAGGATCTGTAAAAATCCAACAAATTCCTGCATAATAAAGAATCCAGAATAAAGAATCCAACAAATTTAAAGGTAATCCAAGCGACCCAATTCATCTCAGGAAGGGCTCGATTATTGCATTGTTTCTCAAAATACTAACATAAGAGATGCAGAATATTTGCTCTATAAAACTGTACTTACATGTATCGAGCTTCAATGAAGGAATCACTGTCCGCCAGAACGATGAAGTCTGCTGCTGCGCGAAGGAGAGGTGGAGCAAGTTCGCCCAAATGAGATGCAAAGGAGGAAGTCTGGCCGAACAAGACGTGAAAGAAGAAGCTGGCCAAACTCTTGAATTAGAAAGAAGTAGCCCTGAAACAAGGCGTGAAGGATTGCGTTTAGGACTTAGGAGCGCCAAGATTTAGGGTTTTCAATAGCAGAAGCGCGAATGGGAAAATTTGTCAAAAAAGCCGGGAGAAATAAAGAAACGGAGTCGTTTCTTTATTACTGAATATATGGAAAAAATACAATTAAAAATAATATAAATGTTACGGTTTAGAGTTTGGCAAACGCGAATTTTTCAAATCAAACCAAACTGATTCGGGTCATAAACTTTAACAACTATTTATTACGACATTTTGTGTATTTACAAAACTAATCAGTATTTACAAGATTCTGAGTACAAAAATTAATTTCACATTCAAAAATTTATAGGGCTAGAGACAGAAACCTACCTTGAATCTACATAAGTGGCAGGGTTAGTCAAATTTTGCAGAAGTTCTAAATCTTCTTCACGTGCCACATATGACGAAATAGATAAACTCATAGGGAGAGGTAACAACGAATATTATAGATTTAGGGTTTGCTCTTTCTAGCTAGGACAAAATAGAGCGATCGAATTAAAGTGAAAATTTAAAGAAAAGAGGGAAAGAATTTGTTACATGAGAGATCACAAGTAACATTAATTACTTGGAAACTATGAGTCACATAGACAATTCACCACCTACAAAATAATAAGTTTAAATTCCCATGCGTTAAACTTGTCAACGATTACATAAACAATGTTGCAAGATCCATATATGGCAACGGTTACTTATTCATTCGGCAATGGTTATCACAACCAATGTCATTTAACAAAAAAAGCGTTGCGCAACTGTTGCTAATGGGGAGCGTTTTCGTAAGGCTTTATGTAGTAGTTGCAAAATATTGATATATTTGCAACACTTACTTAAAATCCTTGCATATGAGTTGCAAATCCCGCTCACTTTGACAACATTTGCATAAAAGCGTTGCTTAACCGTTGTACAAAAGAAAACGTTTTAGCGATTGTTTATGAACCGTTGTAAAATCTTTATTCGACAACAGTTAATATCTAACCGTTGCAAATAGAATTAATTTGGGAACAGTTATTTTCACCGTTACTACAAGGTGGGGGGTTTGGGTAGAGGTATAGGAAATGGGGTTTGTTTAAGAGCAAGTGCAATGGAACACTTGATAATGATGCTGGAAATTTTGGAGTATGTAGAGAGAGTGATTTGAAAAAATTGTATTGGAAAATATGTAAAATGATAGAAAAAAGTGAAATATGATAGAAAAATATGAGAGAAATGATGTTGATGCTTGATATTTAGAGTGTTTGTGAATGGAGATTGAAAAAATTATATTGAAATATATATTTTGTTGATTGATTGTATTCAGAGTCGTGTTCTGCTGTAATATAAGTGAAACCGTGCTGAAAATTTTGAAGAGACTACTATTAGAGATGCTCTAACATTACCCTATTTAAAGAAAGCTCAGAGCCAATACAAAAGAGGTTATCTGACATCTTTAGACAGCCTTTTACTGAAAGAATCATTGTGGAGTTGAATAAGCGTGGACGTGAAGGACGTGCATTGAGAGTTGGTCCACTATTTTATCTTTAAGAGCATTTGAGGTTACTGGAATCACAATAACTTGTCCCTATATAATCTCTTGTCGGAGTTTTCGGGTTTCATTGGCAAAGGGCATTTTTCAACAATAAAAAGGTTTACATTGAGTCATACCTCGAGCGAATTAGCTTTGCATGTGATATATTTTGATTCCTCATGGTCTAACACATGTTGAATATTAATTAGTTTAAATTTAACCCAACCCTTGTTCACTGGTCTATCCTTATAAATACCAAGCAATAGTTCAGTTTACGAACCCTTCCCAACCACTCCTAACCCAAACCCTCCAAACCCTCATGCCAAGCATAACCTAAATTGAATCACTGCAATCCCATAACTATAAATTATCACACATGGAATGGATTCCAAGTTAATTAATTTAAGATGCTTATCTTCCTATTGTCAAAAGCTTCAATTGACAGCATCATCATTAATGTTTAGGTAGATTGTGTCCAGGATGCAGACAACAACTCGTTGAACTAGAGCCTCGTTAGTCGCCTCTCATGGTTCTATGTTGTGTCCAGCATTTATAAATTCACTTTCCCACTATTGCTTTTTTGATATATAATTTAACTACAGGATATTATTATTTAGGCACTAATTTTTTTTTTAACCTGACATAATTCTGGATATGATTAGGCTTTCTCTTTGTTGTCATATATCTTATGTTGGGAAAAAATTTAATCCCTCCCAATGGTAAAAAAATGGGTGATGAAAATCTCTTGAAAGAAAGTGGAAGGATTATAAATGTGAATTGAGGAATGAGTTTCTAGAAAAGTTTCGAATTGTGGATGACCTGATCCAAATATGGACAACCAATAAATCAAAGGTATAATTTAAACATTAAGAGAGTTTGTATTTTTGTCTTTCTTTTGGTCTATATTTCTTGTATTGTGTCATAAACGCAGCGCTATAAATTAAATATATAGTGCAAAACAATCTATGATTCACACAGCAGGATCAAAGAGTTTTGCGTGTTTGATGGCAGAAAAGATATTTCTACTCGAATAATTGTGAATAACATAGTATGTTATGTACAAAATTCTGCAAATACTTCAGTTTTGAATTAATCTTACTAGCCTAAATATGGGGTAGAGCCATCACGAGCCCAAGAATTTATTGAAACTCATAAGGATCTTGAAGATGGGAGACCCCAAGACAAAGAGTCAGCCAAAAGAGTTGTAAGTATCTAAATAATCATGGTAATTTGATTTAATATTTTATTCATAATTTATTGAACCTAAGAAAAAAATACTTTACTTCAAAATGTGTTCAGGAAATGTTGGTGCAAAAGCTTATTCAAACTCTAAACTCACCACCAGGGAATGATGCATGGGAAGGTAATGTGTACTCCCAAGTAATGTGCCCTGAAAGGAATGGTCGAATGCGTGGGGTGGGACTTGTTCCAACTGTAACAAGTTTATGATGTCCATCATCATCTGTACATGGAGAAACAACTAATGAGACTGTCCAAAAATTAAAGGATGATATGAAGATGATGGAATAAAGACATGTCGATGAAGGTGATCTGTTAACTATAAATACTATCGTAGCCACTACTTTAGACCAAAATTGTTTCAGCAAACCAGCCTGTGTTCTCATTGCTCTAGCCCTCTCCAACAAAGTCCTATTAATCCTCTCTGCGATGCCAATTTGGAAACTCGATGCATCCTCCCCATACCATTTGGGCTACTATTTATAGTAGAACCCAAGAAAAACGGATCCCTAAAAGGTAGGGATACATAAATAAATCCAGTATTAAATCGAATTAATACCGTAACTGACATTTTAAATTTTGAATAAGTCTTATGTCCACATTTAATGAACCTGGGTAGTAGGCTAGTGCAAAATATTAAGTCCAAATGGGCTACGAAAGCTCAAGCCCGAGCGCGGCTTTTACGGCAAGACGGGGCGGCGCGCACGTGTTGTAATGAGCTCAAGCCCATGATGTAGACTCTCTCTCTCACACAAAAGCTCGGGTGCCCTTGGGCCCAAGTCTTACATCCAACACTTGAGTTTATAAACCCAAATCACACAACGCAATTCTTCAATGTGGGATTCCCACATTTCTATTATTTTACACTCAATATATCATGTCTAACATGACTACTTTTGGAGTCAATTTCCATTCAACCAAAAAATGGTTTTGGACAACTTTCAACTCCAATCTCTAGTCTTCATATTGAAAATTAGAACCCAGTAAATTACATTCAACTAATATTCAATGAGTTGTAATTAATTATTTGTCAAATAGTGGTTGACCACCATTTTTTCCAGCAATCCTCCATATTGAATGGAAATAGACGTCAATTCAGACACGAGAATTTGTCAGAGATTGAAAAATTGTCTGAGAGTGCAGTAGGACCAATACTGCATCAAGATAGGTAGCTTTTGGCTTTGAACGTTCCTTGTGAAAGTCTATCAAACTAACTTAACTAGTCAGTGGACTGACGCCTTAAACTGTCAGTTGTTTATGTAAGCCCAGAAAATAAACCTCACATAGCAATGATCCAATTCATAATGAGTTCTCGGTTGTGTTCATTGTTTCGACTATGAACATCTTGGGTTCAGTGAGTGCTTTAGAAAAAATCACCTTTTAAATATTTTCATTGAGTCGGCCTTACTCTTCACTCATATAGGTGATGTCCTATCAAGAGTATTATCTCATACTATACTTGTATATTTATAAGATATAGGAATCATTGAAAGCATTCTTTAACCTTAACACGCTTCTTAGCAGTTCTTGGGGCATCCAAGGAATGGAATAGAGTGAAACTCCATACTGCTTATACTTAAATTATTCTCAACTTATGTTTTCCTATTGAACCTAGTCCATGGGATCTTCAATTGCTAGGTTAGGTTTCCATCGAGATAACTTATTTATTTAAGGCTTTTAAGCCCATTCCCCTCGATGCATTGTCTTTCACCTCTCTACTTAAACTTTTTGTAAACGGATCCGCTAGGTTTTCTTTAGACTTTACAAAATCTAAAGAATTATTCCAGTAGGGAGTAACTTTCTTATGAGATTATTTCTACGATGAATGTGTCTAAACTTACCGATATACATCAAATTTTATGCTTTAGCAATTGCAGCTTGATTATCACAATGAAAGCAAATTGCAGACATAGGCTTTGGCTATATTGAAATGTCCTCCAAAAAGTGACGAAGCCACTCTGCTTCTTCACCAGATTTATCCAAAGCTATGAATTCTGATTTCATCATAGACTGTGTTATGCACGTTTGCTTTGAGAACTTCCATAAACAGCAGCCTCTCCTATAAGGAATACATAGCCACTTGTGGATTTTGATTCCTTCGAATCTACAATCCAATTAGCATCATTGTATCATTCTAAAATAGTCGGGTACCTACCATAGTTTAAAACATTGGTTTTTATTTAGTTCAGGTATCCCAATACTTTTAATAGAGCTTTCCAATGCTCATGTCCAGGATTATTTGTGTATCTGCTTAGTTTACTAACAGAGTATGCAATATTCGACCTCATGTAGTTCATGATATACATTACACTGCCAATAATTTGGGAGTATTCCAATTGTTGAATACTATCTCTAGTATTCTTATGTAAAACCGGATGAGGGAGAAACGGATTGTTGGCATCCTTAATGCCATGTCCTTTAAACCTTTCAATCACTTTCTCTATATAGTGTGATTGAGATAATGCTAGCCCTTCCGATGTTTTGGAAATTTTAATGCCTAGTATCACATTCACTTGACCCATGTCTTTCATGTCAAAGTTATTTGATAGCATTTTCTTGGTTTTGTTGATGACCTCAACATTTCCACCAAGAATTAGCATATCATAGAAATATAGACAAATGATTACACAATCATTGTTAACCAATTTTGTGTAGACACATTTATCACACTCGTTGATTTGAAATCTATCTCGAATCAATACATGGTCAAATTTTTCATGCCATTGTTTTGGAGCTTGCTTTAGCCCATACAATGATTTGACAAGTTTACATACCTTATGTTCTTGTCCTTTGACCTTGAACCCTTTGGGTTGTTCCGTATATATCTCCTCATCAAGTTCACCGTCTAAAAATGTTGTTTATACATCCATTTGATGAATCATCAAGTCATATAGTGAGGCTGTAGAAATTAACATCCGTACAGATGTAATTCGTGTGACTGATGAATAAGTATCAAAGTAATCTAGACATTCATTTTGTCTAAACCTTTTGGCTACAAACCTCGCTTTGTACTTATCTATGGATCTGTTAGTGTTAAGCTTTTTCCTGAAGATCCATTTACATCCTATTAGTTATTCTCGGGTGGAAGATATACCAATTCCCAAGTATGGTTACTTAGGATGGATTCTATTTCGTTGTTTACAGCTTGTATCTATAATGGAGCATCTGGTGTTGACATTGCTTCCTTGAATGTTTGAGGCTCCGTTTCTAACATATATATAAGAAATTCAAGACCAAAGGACTTTGAGACTTTTGGTCTCTTGCTCCTTCTAGGTTCATCAACCTCTTGTTCTCTATTTTGTTCTTTCCCAGAATTGGAATCTCTATTCATTTTCTGAGAGTTTTTGCTTCGTTTGCAAGGAAATATTTCCTCAAAGAATTCCGCATTTCTCGTTTCCATGATTGTATTTACATGGATATCATCTATCTCAGATTTGTGTACCAAAAATCTGAATGCACTGCTATTTTGAGCATACCCTAAAAATATGCAATCCACAGTTTTAGGTCCGTGTTTGACTTGCTTTTGTGGAGGTACTGCCACCTTAGCTAGGCACCCCCACAGTTTAAAGTATTTGAAAGAGGGTGGTCTTTTATTCCACATCTCATATGAAATACTACGTGTTTTCTTGTGGGGCATTCTGTTAAGAATATAATTAGCAGTTAGCACTGCTTCCCCCCCCCCCCCCCCCAAACAAGTTTTACGATAGCTCAGAACTTATTAACATGGAATTAACCATTTCTTTTAAAGTTCTGTTCTTTCTTTCAGCAATTCCATTTTGCTGAGGTGTATATGGTGCTGTTGTTTGGTAGATGATTCCAAACTCAGTACACAACTCATCAAACAGAGCAGAATGATATTCTCCTCCCCTATCGGACCTTAGTGCCTTAATTTTTTTCACACAATTTTTTTCAACCATAAATGTAAAACGTGTGTTGAAGCAAAGTTGTGTACTGAGTTTTTTCTCATAAGATGTGAATAGGTCCTTGTCGATGCAGATGTGTTTAGTTGCACCAGTGTCCACCCACCAATCTTTGATGTTAATCACCAAATTTACTTGGGTGACTATAGCAGCCAACATCTCTTCATTGTCACTCTGCTCAACCAGGTGAGCTTGCTTGGTAGCTTCCCTTGCCTTTAGCCTTGGCCTTGTCCTTTTTCTTGTTAGGATGTTTTCTACAATTCTTGCCACGTTGTCCAGGTTTGTGATAGATAAAGCAAGTACTCTGAAACTTCTGGGGTTGTTCCTTCTGCTTTCCTTTAGCTTGGTACTCTCTCTTTCGTTTCCCATCAATCTTGGGTTTGGAAGTTTCCACCAGGTTGGCCTTTGGTGCTTTTTGAGGTGTCATCTTCTTTCGATTGTCTTCCTCAATTTGGAAACGGACTATTAAATCCTCCAATTTGATTTCCTTGCGCTTGTGCTTCATGTAAGTTATTGAAGTCCAACCAACTAAGGGGCAACTTCTCGATGAATGCTGCCACCTGAAAAGACTCACTTAGAGTCATCCCTTCTGCGAGTACATCATGCAAAATCAGTTGGTAGTCTTCAGCCTATGTGACAACAGACTTGCCATCCACCATCTTGAAGTCCAAAAATTTGGCCACCAAAAATTTCTTGGTTCCAACATTTTCAGTCTTGTACTTATTTTCCAAAGAGCTCCATAGCTCCTTGGCTAAAGGTATGCCACAATATACATTATACAGGTCATCAACAAGTCCACCAAGGACTAAATTCCTGCATATGTACTCTCCATCTTTTTAGGCATGCATTGCTGGCATAGTCGTTGGATCCGACTCACCCTCCTTAAGGATAGGACATTTTTTCGTTAGGAATCTGGCATGATTCAAAGCGGTGAAATAAAGCACATCTTTTGTTACCACCTTTTGAAATCAATGCCCATTAACTTTTTTGGCTATTCTGTGGGAATTACAGGAATCACCCTATTTGTCATAGCAACATTGTTCCCGATTCCAACGATTGCAGCAGCAACAGGCCCGGCTCCAACAGGAGTAGCCATCGGCATACCTCCATTGTAGGCTTGTTGAATTTTTTCCTTTTTTTCCACTATAATAACAAATATTGAAGTGAGTAAACAATTTCAAATATGAAAAAATATGGAGACTAAAAGTAAATAAAGTGCGACACACAATCTTTACAAGGAAAACCCAATCTTGGGAAAAACCTCAGGTGTCTATGGCCACCAACTTTTGAAGCAATCCACTATCACAAACAAGTTACAAGAATGTTCCTAAAGCTAGGATCCACATCACCTACACTAGTTTCTTGCTTGAATCACTAAACACACCTAACCACAAGTAGATCCTTCACAACGATGCTCTACAGTCGCACTGAAGTCTTCAATCCATGAGAACACACAATAATGCCCTCAAAGTGCAATGCACTGCATGAATTATGTCAAAATAAAATCTCGCTCAAAAACTCAATTTTCAGTTCAGCTCAAACGAGTAAAAGACTTAGGATTGTTTGCTTACCAAAGACAATATATATGACATGTGTAGGAACCAAGAAAACTGTAGATAATGACCTAAAAGATATGCATAATATTGACCCACAAAATTAGTAATTGATTAAATCATAATATTGTGGTCAAAACCATAAAATAATAAGTAAAGACTTCTTTAAAAGAAGGAATTGATTATCTCCAAAACAAGGAAGAAAATCATTGTTTAAAAGAAGAGATAATCATTTCTAAAATAAATTTTATTTTATTCTAATCAATCAATTCAAGCAAATTAATTAATTAAATAAAAGGATTATTTGGTGATAAGTCCTTTATATGGACTTTATATTCCATTTAGTCTTTTTGAAAAGTTTGTAGCCCAATACATCCCCAATTATTTGAAACTTAGCTCAATAAGGATAAATTTAAATTTTAACCTCAATTAATGACAATTTTACCCTCTCTCATTTAAACCTATCCTTATTTTTATTAGTACATGATTGCTCTTTTTTTAGGAAATAATTATTATAATAAAATAAATATAAATACAATCTCAGAAAGTTGGATGAAAATCATGTATTTTATCTATATATTTTTAAAGATAAACTAATATTTTCACTTTTGATGAATCAAAGTGAAGAGTCGATCAACCAAAAAAAAAATTTCTTTCATGAAAATTAAGCGCATGCACTCACATGCGTAAAATTTAGTTGACTCAATAATCTATGCATTTACATTAAAATCTGTGAATCATTATATTATCAAAATCAACAATGAAACGCTTATCCATCAACAAAAAGTTATCCAATACAAATGTCAATATTTTTATTACATTCTTCACTAACAACCAAAACTAATAACTTATGAGAATAATATCATAATAAAATTCAATTCATATTTTAAACAAAACCAAATACCATAACAATTTTTAACCATTTTGGCGACTTTTGCGAAAATTCTCTGAATTCTGAATAAGAAATCCTCTGATTTTTATTTTTTTTTGCATAATTTCAAAAACTCTTCTGAATTGTTTTGGTGAGTTTTGTAAAATTATCTGAATTCTTGATAAGTTTGAGAAATCCTCTAATCATCTAAATTTTTAGTTGTTTTTTTGTTTCATTTTGATAAAGTTTAGGGTTTTGAAGTTTAAGATATTAGAGTTTAGAGTTTATGGTATAAGGTTTTAGGGTTTAGGAGAACATAATTCATTATTTAGGATTTTGGGGTTTAGGACTTAAGGTTTAGGAATATATGTTAGTAGAATTTTAAGATTTTCTTCTTATTTTTGTAAATTCTTCTTAATTATTTATAAGATTTTTTTGTTCAAAATTAAAACTAGAATTGTTTACATTCAGAGGATTTATGGAAAATTCAGAGGATTTTTGGTTATAAAGTTTAAAGTTTAAGAGTCTGTATTTAAAATATTAGAGTTTAGTGTTTATACTTTATGATTTTGGGATTTAAGGTATTAGAATTTAGTATTTAAGATTTTGGGATTTTAGGTTTAGGATTTAGAGTTTCGAGTTATTTTTTGTTTTATTTTCAAAAATTCTTATAATTTTTATTATATATTTTATGCAATCCTCTATTTTTTTTTTGCTTAATTTCAAAAATTCCTTCGATTTATTCTGGTAAATTTTGTGAAATTCTCTAAATTTGTGACAAGTTTGTGAAATCCTCTGAAATTTTTTGTTGTTTTTTGTTTGATTTTCAAAAAATCTATATTTTTTTGATATATTTTTATGAAATCATCTGAATTTATTTGCTTAATTTTGAAAACTCTTTTGATTGGTTTTGATGAGTTTTGAGAAATCCTTTAAATTCTGGATAAGTTTGAGAAATCCTCTGAATTCATTCAGAGGATTTGACGAATGAACATTTAAACATATCAATGATGGATCTCATTGGAAAGAGTTTTTCGTGTTGATTATGAATATATTTTTAAAAAAAAAAACCGACTTGTATTTTGAGAGATAAAACTGTTTTAAAGTTTTTAAAAGAAAAAAATAAAAAGAATCTAGTGATGTCAACATATGTCATACACATAAGGATTTATTAGAATAAGGGTAGTTTTGTCCAGAATTATTTAAAAGATATTTTGGAATATTAAAAAATTGAAGGGAGTGAATGAAATACATATTTTTATTAAAGGATTTATTGGTGAATCCCCCTTTATAAAATCAATTACGAAATCAGTTTAAAAAGGATCTCAAATTAAAGCCCTAAAAGTAAGTTTCCAAAAACCTTATGTTTATGTAGGCTACGTGCAGCTTACCTGGAATCAATGTTGTTGTGTGTCCATGTAGGATACATGCAGGTTACATGGCAGCATTGTTTGATCTTCAACTTTTAACTTGCATATAATCTAAGCTAATGTGAATCCCAGTTATTCTAGATTAGAATATTACATTGATCAAGAATAGTGTCACATAATAAAACCTTACAAAACATAATCAACATAATAACAATAAAAGCTTTTAAACACATTAAGGTACATACATTGTCAAATAAAATTTGTGACTTAGGTAATCCATTTCCTAGACAGAATTTTCCAAGATATCACGATTCTAAATCACAAATAAAATGTGACAAGTTATGTACGAACATACAAATAAGATATATATTAACTATTATCAATTACCAAATAAATATCTTTAAGAAATAGTAATTAATTCAATGACTTAATAAAGCAAATTTGTATGGCCCATAGTCTATAGACATGCACGTGTGAATTATTCTAACATGCAAAGTTAAAAGAAATAACAAATCAATGCATACAAATGGTTATAACATGCATTAACTTAATATAATACACAATTTTAAATTGGCATTCAAGCATATATTTTGTAACAGTTAACAATTAAATCTCAATATTTTATGCACATGTAAGAACACAAACGACAACGTTAAAAATTAATCAACTTTATATTACCAGTGTATGAACAATTCATGAAACAATAAATTAACGTGCAATACCAGAAAACCTAATCAGATAATATCATAGCAGTCATATATATTGGTTGTTTCTGGGTAAAGGAAAAGTTAATATCATGCACGTACATGCTCATATGAACAAAGACAACAGTGAACTGCAAATATCAAAGAAAACGTGCATATATTAAAAGAATTTGCAATTGATTCTATTTATATATATCTAATGTCCTATTGACTGATTAAACTATATATTCACGCGCAAGTTTACAGTGGCATGCAAATATAAGGCAACAATGACATATAAACACAAAAAAACAACCGTGGCTTGCAAATACGAAAATCAGTGATTCAATCTTAAGATTGATGGAAATTATAGATAGCATATAAGAACCCTAGATTAACAACAAAGAATGATATATATTATTGAACTAATTGATACCATATGAAACCAGTGAGCATAAAATTACTAATCCAAGAGAACACTCGATGTTACCGAATAACCCGGATCGGTATGAAAATGAGAGAAGTGAGGTACACAACAGCGAATCTCCTTAAGGTTAAATTGTCCAGTCACTGGTGTCTCTACCTCCGAGCAATGAACCTCCCAGGATATAACACTTTTGAATTGTAGATGAGTGACACACCCCACCAATAGATTCGGTCGAACAACAATATGAACAACACTCTCAGATTTGTGGAAAGGAAAGAAATATAGAAGGAAAGGTTTAGGAGAGTGAAGCTTTGGAAATTCGATGTATCCTCCCTATACCATTTGGGCTACTATTTATAGCAGAACCCAAGAAAAAGGGATCCCTAAAAAGTAGTGATACAAAAATAATTCAGTATTATACTGTAACGGACAGTTTGAATTTTGAATAAGTCTCATGTCCACATTCAATGAACCTGGATAGTGGGCTAGTGCAAAATATTAAGTTCAAATGGGCTACGCAAGCCCAAGCCCGAGAGCGGCTCCAACGGTGGGACGGGGCGGCGCGCGTGTATGTGTTTTAGTGAGCCCAAGTCCATGATGTAAAGTCTCTCTCCCTCACAAAATCTTGGATGCCCTTGAGACTAACGTATTGTTTGGGAATGAGGAGGGGAGGGGAAGAAATTTTTGAGAGGAATGGAAAATGGAGGGGAGGGGAGGGTATGGAAAATTAATTTTATTTTATCTTGTTTGGATAGTCAAAAACTATGGGAAGGAAAAATGAAAAAGTATATTTTTATGATTTGTAAGATTGGTATAAATTTACCATGTTATCCTTGATGTAAATTTTGATATATATACATATATTATATATATATTTATTTATTTATATATATTATTATTATATATATTTATACTTTATATATAAATTATATTATATTTTTGTATAATATATATATATAATATAATATGCAGTGGGACCCGCCTACCATAAAAACAAGTACATTCACTAGAAGGCAGAAATGTGATTACCACGCGGGACCCACCATTTCTGCAACTTTCACCTTGTTTTCTCCCCAAATTTGAAGGGAAAAAAAAACATATGGGATCCACCACTATTTTACACACAAATTTTACTTCGAAATTTTCTCTCCCTCTTCCAAACACCATCTCTTTTCATTTTCCATCACTTTTACCTCTAAATTCTTCCTCCCCTCATTTTCCCTCATCTCCCAAACATAGTGTAAGTCTTACATCCAACACTTGAATTTGTAAACCCAAATCACACAACACAATTCTTCAATGTGGGATTCTCACATTTCTATTATTTTACACTCAAGTCTAACATGACTACTTTTGGAGTCAATTTTCATTCAACCAAAAAATGGTTTTGGACAACTTTCAACTCTAATCTTTAGTCTTCATATTGAAAATTAGAACCCACTAAATTATATTCAATTAATACTCAATTAGTTATAATTAATTATTGGTCAAATAGTGATTAACCACCTTTTTTTTTCCAACAAACTTTCCCTTAGCTTGCAATTTGCAATACCAGCTTTCAAGTCTTATAGACATTGACATGCATACATTAATTCCCCCAAAACTGCTTGATATGAATTCCCAATCCAATGGAGATCTGAATACATAAGATTTAGGTAGAGAGAGGACATTTCAGCAGGAAAAAAAGTGCCAATTATAGCAGCTGGAAAGGGTGAGCAGGCAGGCATGATTTTGATGGGAATTAAAGAGGATATGAGTGTCCCCCTCAATTGATTGCGAGGGTGCAGTATATGAGTATCATGGTGCCCATACTTGACCTGTATCCACCAAAATCAAAATATCCTAATTATTATTCTTCAAAATAATACCAAAAAAAGAGAGTTGGTGATTGACAAGTATTTTTCCCAACATTAAACATACGTACGCAGTCGCAAAGATGTAGAGAATCTTTCGTGGGTTGATGGTCATTAATCGGCTAAACCTCTTGCTCCGGCCATCGGCATTGTCTGCAGGATTGACGGGGACATTGCTAGGAGTGGTTGTAGATCGAGCAAGAGCTTTGTTGATCTGCTTCAATGTCTCAAACTGAGAATTCACTGATCCAGAACAAAAGACATATAGTAGGCTAATCAATTTTACATGTATGTATATATATATCATAATCTGAATTATGCCTGTATATAGTCAGAGTATGTTATAATACATACGACAACTCTTAAATGCAAACGTGTGCATCCAACGATTGAAACAAAGCAAATCTCACAGTGGGGTCTTGTCCACACGTGAGAGACTCAATCAATCATAAATTAATAATATTAATATTAATTATTGCTTTCTAAAGATCAGATAGATAGATACCTCTGATTAGAGATCTCTTTCCTAATTCATCGATGTCTTCTTCCTCGGTGCATGGACTCCATTTCTCTGACCGATACGACCATTTTCGAGACAGTGCTCTCTACATGAACAATAATTATAAATTAATAATGGGCATAAATTTGAAAAATGGGAAGATTTTACTATATTTTGGCTATTATTACAGTCATTTTAGGGCTCCCTGAACATCTGTCTGAGGCAGTTTGAGCTAACAAGCTCTCAATATCCAACACAACAGTAGTCCCAGTTTTATCTGAATCAGCCTGCAGATATTCATTTAATCATCACCGTTGGTTAAATAAAGCTGTTGACTTGAGACGAGATATTAACAAACCTTCAATCCAAAATAAAATAAAATAGTCAATTCTTTTTCTTTTTAATTTCTTTTTTTATATATGTAGCATGCAAGTAGTGCTTAGCTGGCACATGGATTTGGTTTGCCATTAAAAATAATATTTAAGGTGGGAGTTAAACACCAGGCCCTCGTGCTTGAGAAAGGACCAACAAACAGAACAACTTGGCAATGGTATTAATGATTTTACACAAAAACTAATTAATTAATCAGAATATATACATATCACTAATCCAGCAGTAAATATATTATGTAGGAGTATTTAAATACTTAAAACTTTAATAATATTTGCGCTTATATTTTATAGCAAATTAATTACCTACTGCACAGTAGCAATAATTGTATTTTTATTTATTTAAAAATTAGGTTTTATTACTGAATTTTATCAATGTGAATAAACAATACTTCATCCGTTCTTATTTAATAGACTCACTTTAGTTTGTACCATTTAATAGCTCACTAACTTACTGAGAATAAATAAAAAATCACTAATTTATTAATCTACTCTTATTTTTGTACATCTATATTAACAAATAACATTAATCTGTAATAATAATAATAATAATAATAAAGTGTGAGTGAAGAGGACGGGACGGAGGGAGTGTTTGTGAAGCGCAAAGCAGAGAGACCAGATAGGTATGAAATGTCAAAAATTCCTCCATTTTGTGCAGAGATCTCAAAAAAGACGTACATTCTCAAAAAAGAAAAAAAGAACGTACACAGTGAAGAACAATGGCAGTTTATGGGTCTTGTAGTATTGATTAGTGTGATGGCCCCCCACCTCAAGATTCTGGTGATTGTGTCATAAGAACCAGATTGATGTTTTTTCTTCTTCTTTCTATTTCTATGTTTTTGTTTCCTTCAGTACTTCACTCTTTAATTTACACGATAAACATAATTATGCACAGCTGATCAATTAATCAACGTCTAGCTAGCTAGTACTGGCTATATGGGTTTTGAAAAACTGTCGAGAATTATGTATTTAAATTGAACAATATCAACAATGCTACTCACCTGGACTCGAATGCTCTCCATTCTCTTATATATATGTATGTTGGTAGAGAGAAACTATGCCTGGACTTTAAGCACCTCAAAGCATCACAATTCTGCCTTGATTTCTCCCTCTCCCCCTCTCTCTCTCTCCCCCTGAAGCTGGAGTGAGAGAAAGAACTCCACCGTTCTTCTTCAAAGAATTTGTGCATATATACGTGAGAGCCCAGCAGAGGAGCAGCTTAATTTGGGTCTGGTGGGTGGTGCCTCTGCCCAGAGGCGGATCTACGTTTGGGCTTAGGTGGGCTTCAGCCCGTATTAAAAAAAAAAAAAAACAAATATACTTATACATCTCTCTGTCACTGTGTCGTATACTCGTATACTCATATGAAATCTAGGTCAGCAGTTCCGCCCTTTCCCATCGCCACCAGCGTGCTTTTCGTGTGACTGTGTGAGTCCCTCGTTCGGTCGTTCCGCTCCGAGTCCACTCTTCTTTCCAGCCTCCACTAATCAACTTTGTCTCCACTCTCCAGCCTCTATGGCCAGCCCGGACCCTACCAGGTGAGTTAATGCTCTTTGATTTTCAACCATGTATTTCACTTTTTTGTCTAATTAATTTTCAGATATATCATCAATCAATGGACAGTGATTATGTATTAGGGTGAATGCATTGAACATTTGAGTTTTGAACTACGTTATTTAAGCCATCCAATCCAAGTATCCAACAACTACTTTACTTCTTTACCGTCACATTGATTAATTTGATAAGCTGATTTTGACATGCTATGCTTGGTTAATTGGAATTTGGAAGCTGATTTTGACATGCTACCTTGGTTAATTGGAATTTGGAAGCTGATTTTGACATGCTACCTTGGTTAATTGGAATTTGGAAGCTGATTTTGACATGCTATGCATAGCCGGTTGCAATTTTTTTTTTATCTTAGGTGAGCATGAGGTTTATTTTGTGCAAAATTTGGTATACTCATGTATGTCAAATTAGTTCAGGGATTTTGTTTCTAAATGCTCTTTACTTCTCATTTGTACAATACTTGTTATTCTTTCTATTTTACTAGGATGGAAAATCAAGGACGAAAAAAAGCAAAAACTATTAACTCGTTCTTCAACAAGAAACGTGGAGAAGAAACATCAACAGTTGGTTCATCTTCGAGATTAAAGTCTACTATCGATCCTCCGATTCAAAGGATTGCATTTGATGAGAATGATCTTGAACGAGATCCTGCATTACGTATTCTAATATGGAATCATCCGGTTTATAATAGAGATGAAGTTAGACGTGCTTATATCAAGTGGGGACCATTTCAACCTGTCTTGACTGAGTATCCGAGAACTAAAATTGGAGGTCAGAATCGACGATTTCAACAAAGTTGGTTCAAAATGTGGCTGTCAGGGTAATTATTAGGCTTTTACTGAAATTTCTTAAAATTTAAATTATTACGTTTTGTCACTCTGTCTATGGATGAGGTATCATTATTCTTCTTTCTCGCTAATTTTGTCTAAAGTGAATGAATTGTTGATAATTAGAACCATTTGAATTACTTATTGACAGGGTCTAAAGTTGTTGTGAGACTTACATAAGTGATTTATATATATCCTGCTATTTGTGGCACTGCATATGTATTTTATACATTAAAATCATCCTTTATCCCCCAAAAAAAATCGAGGCGTTGCCCCGAACCCCTAATTTTTTTCGGGGCGCTGCCTCGAACCCCATCACTCTTAAGATCAGCCCGGGGTAAATAGAAATTCTGGATCCACCACTGCCTCTGCCCCTATTGTATTTTATTGCTGTCTCCAATAAAGTGTTTAATTATTTTTTTTTCTAAAATGGGTTGGTACTTGGTAAGAGCAAGTGCAATGGGACACTTGAAAATGACGCTGGAAATTTTAGAGTGTGTAGAGAGAGTGATTTGAAAAAATTATATTAAAAAATATATAAAATGGTAGAAAAAAGTGAAATATGGTAGTGCGATTATATTTAATATATGTTTCTTTTAGGTTGGGGCGGGACCTAAGGACCCGTCCACTGACCCGTGCCCTCGGAATGCCAGTGGAATGTAAGTCGCAGGTTATGCGACACAACGACAGGGACAGCTGAGTGGGCAGGTTAAATCACCAAGTGAGCGTGCACATTGGCCGACTCGAACCCGGGACTCCGCCTTACCCCAAACTTGAGACCACAGCTGGTGCCGCTGAGCCATATGCCCTGGGGGCAATATATGTTTCTTTTGACATGTGTGTAAGGGCGCATACTTAGAAATTGTACAATTAATGAGAGTGAAAGAATAAACTCATATACAATTTTTAACTATATAAAAAATTATGTAGAAAACAAAATACTTCCCTATTATTATTTGTGTATTAATGCACAGGTCTTTAACCTGTTCTTCATATCAACCGTCAGATCATTTAAAGTAGATCTAATGGTTGTAATTAATACATATTTTATATTACTCAATAAATTTCTTTCTAATCCAATTCAAAAATCATAGAGTCCCAGCAACCTATGTAGGAGATGACATGTCATCTTTGGGGCTCACTTTTTTTTTTTGTTGGTGATTCTCTCTCCCTATGCACAATTAACTCCTTGCCTTTCTAGATCTTAAGAGACCAACGGAAGCAACCTTTGTCTATTTGAACCGAATTTCCAATCATCACCATCTTTCAATTCTTGCTGGTTAGTTGTCTCCTACGGCGAATATTGGGGATCAATCGGAGTTCCAGCATGAAGAATATGAAACTAGTGTAGGTGAGTGGATCCTAGCTCTAGAGATATTCTTTTAATCCGTAGTTATAGTAGATTGTTTCAAGGTTGATGGCTCAAGACACCCAATATTTTTTCCTTGATTTTGTTCAAGTTTTCCTCGTAAATATCATTGTGTCGCACTTGTTTATTTATTATTAAAATTTTCAATTGGTATCAGAGAAGGTCACTCTAATTTTTTAGTGAGATCCGTCTTAGTAATGGATACCAATCGTGATAGTAACAAGACTCCATTTTTCAATGGTGAGCATTATGCTTACTAGAAAATCAGAATGTGAATTTACATGAAGTCCATTGATGAGCATATTTGACTTTCTATGGTACATAGATGACAGCCTCCTGTTGCGGAGAATGAAGAAAAATAAATACTATTATTAAACGGATAGAATCATGGTCAACACCTGAGCGTGAGAGTGCTGGCTAGAATAAACATGCACTCAATGCAATTTTCACAAGTGTGTGTATTGAAGAATTCAAAAAAATTACAAATTCTGAGATTGCAAAGAAATCTTGGGAAATTCTAGAGGTTACGCATGAAGGAACTCCATACGTAAAGATTTATAAATTTCAGAAGCTAACCACATCTTTTGAGATGTTGCGCATGGAGCAAGATTAGACTTTCGATCATTTTTATGTCAAGTTGAATGAAAATGGATAAACTAGTAAACCGAAAGAAACCTGTAAAAAATTTCAAACCATTTGTTTAAGGTAAAAATCTTGAAGATAAAGAAACGGTCACTCTTCTAAAGCAGGTAAACAAAGGTAAAACTCTCATTATCCTGCCATCTCATCCTAGACATGACAATGTATTTTAGCATGTTTTCCAGAATTCTCAAGTGGCTTACATGCAGCCTATATCCACCAATTCACGTAAGGTACCTATAGGTCACATCAAACATGCATCACATAATAGAGTTAGATTTATACCAATATGTCATTTTTGTGGTGTCGAAGAACTTGTTAGACCTTATCATCCTAAGTTAAAATCTTGTATAAGTGAACATGCCAAGACAGTTTCAAATACACATCATGCACATTCTACAGCATTGTTTGAACAGTTTATGAGTTTTCTTCAATCTTGCAATAAGGCAACCACTCATGCTCATGTCTCAAGGTCCCCTAGAAAGGTTTGGGTGAGAAAAGGAAAAGTGTCGTGTAAAGTTGCTATTGTGGCGTATAATGCTAGATGTCAAAATAAGTGGTATTTGGATAGTGGATGTTCTAGGCACATGAGTGGGGATAAATCATTATTGCCAAATATTAATGCTCTGAATGGAGGTACCGTTACCTTGGGGATGGAAGCAAAGAAAAAAATCAAAGGTAAAGGTACAGTAAGCAGTCTAGGAATGAAAAATTTGAAGAATGTGTTGTATGTTGAACGATTAAAAGTCAATCTTGAGAGCATAAGTCAATTGTGTGATTCTGATTGCACTGTTATTTTTTCAAAGCATAAATGTGATGTATTGGACTTCTAAGATTTGCTTGTGTTGACAGTAGGAAGAACTAATGAAAATTGTTATGGAATTACACGCACTGACATATTTACTTGTCATTTGCTGATAACTTTGACTTATGGCACCAGCACTTGGGACACATAAATCAACATGATTTGCTTCAATTGGTGAAAACTAGAAGTGCGGCAAGATTCCAAAGATTACCATGGGTTCAAAGAGGATATGTAGTACTTGTCAACAAGGTAAGCAAACGAGGTCACCACACAATAAGGTAAATACTCTTACTATGAGTATAACACTTCAGATTGTTCATATGGATCTTCTGGGTCCAACTAAAGTTAAGAGTATTGGAGGTAAAAGTCATATTCAAGCTGTGGTTGATGATTTCTCTAGACTTTATGAGTGTGTTTTTTACGTGAGAAATCTGAAACTTTTGAATCTTTCAAAGCCTCATAACTTAGTATTTCAAAAGAACAGGACATGGAATGATAGAGAGTGCTTGTGTAAGTTTGATTCACCTAATGATGAGGGTATCTTTTTGGGCTATTCATCAAATAATTGTGCTTATAGAGTGTTTAATAAGAATACCTCTACTATGATAGAGTTTGCTAATGTGAATATTAATGATCATGAAGTGGCTTGCAAATGTGTGTAGAAATTAGATATGGTAAACAATTCTGATGCAACCATGATGGAGGCTACATCAATTGAGAATAGTTTTCCAGACTCAAGTGAATATACACATACAAACCTCAAGTAGCCTACATCAGATTTTAGGCAGCCTACATCAAAATCTAGATACGCTATGTCAGAGTTCATGCAACCTACATTAGAGTCTGCAAAAACAGAAAGTGCACATGAACTCGTAATAGGAGATATTCATGCTCCAATGAAAACTAATCGAAAGCATCACAATGGGGCAACATTTATGTGCTATGTATCTCAAATTGAACCTAAGAAGGTTGATGATGCTTTACATGATAATTGTTGGATATCTACCATGCATGAAGAATTGAATCAGTTTGTTCATAATGATGTGTGGGAATTAGTTCTTTATCCATCTGATGTGAATGTCATTAATACTAAATGGATATTTAATGACAAAAACTGATAAGGATGACTTAATTACTCAAAATAAAACACGTTTGCTAGCATAGAGATAAACTCAAGTAGAATACATAGATTTTGATGAAACTTTTTTGCTCCTATTGCTAGGTTAGAATCCATTCGAATTCTTCTTGTTATTGCATGTTTTCTCAAAATTAAGCTTTATCATATGGATGTGAAGAGTGCTTTTCTGAATGGTTTTTTACAGGAAGAGGCTTATGTTGCTCAACCCAAAGGGTTTGTTGATCCTATGCATCCTGATTATATGTATAAATTGAAAAAGCCACTCTTTGAATTGAAACAAGTACCATATGCTTTGTATGAGAGTTGGACTTCATTCCTTGTTAAATCTGGTATTAAAAGATGACATGTTGATTCTACTTTGTTTGTCAAGTTTGATTGTGAGAATGTGCTTATTGTTCAGATTTATCTGGATAATATTAGGTGAGTTTGTTTCGCATTTTTCATAGCTTAAAGCCATAGGGCCCGCATTAAATTTTATGTCAATCAAACGTCATATTTTGTTGACAGCTTAAAACTGTGAGCCCTACAGCTTTGAGTTGTGTAATATAAAATGTTGTCATCCCATAGCTTTTCGAATCTTAAAATTTTGGAACCCATAGTATTTTACCCCTCTGTATCTTAAAAATTTTCAATTAATTTTTATTGTAATACCTTTATTGTAATTTTATCTACAAAATTAATCTAACAGAAAAAATGAACCAAACACTGCATAGTAGTTTATACAGTTTAAAGTTGTGGGTCTCACAACTTTTTACACAACACTTTTCATATCTTTAAGCACAACATTTTTGACAGTTTAAAGCTATGAAATACAATTGTAAAACAAACGTACCCATTGTGTTTGGTTCTACTTTTGATGTGATGACAAGTCAAATTGGTGTTTTAATGACGAGTGAATTTGAAATGAGTATAATGGAAGAACTTAAATTTGTTCTTGGCTTACAAGTGAAGCAATTCGATGATGAAATATTTATTTCTCAATCAAAAATATGTTAAGGATCTTGTAAAGAAATTTGGTTTTGCTAACTCTAAACACACATTGACTCCCATGAGTACTTCCACCAAACTTAGCAAGAACATGTTAGGTAAAGTTGTGAATAAGAGTCTTTATAGAAGCAAGATAGACAACTTACTTCACTTGACTGCAACTAGGCCTAATATAACTTTTAGTGTTGGTGTTTGTCCAAGATATCAATCTTGTCCTAAAGAATCACATCTTCTTGCTTTGAAATGTATGGTGAAGTATGTGAGTGGTACTAGTGACTATGACATTCATTTTTATGTTGACACCGACTTAAGTATACTTGGATATTTTGATACTGATTGGGTTGGGGTGTTATTTTTGTGGGTAAATCCATTTGTCCTGCCACTACTATTTTTAGATGCATTGTCCAAGAAAATTTTGAAAAATCCACCCCGAATGGTTTGTCATTGGTGTCTTGATCACCAATTTATTGGCTTCTTGCATGTTTCAGCCTACTGGTAATCATTCTCCTGCTAATCCAACAATATGTCCCAAGAATGTGTTTAGGAGCCTTTGCAAAAGCCTATTTTGAAGCCTTATTCACGTATCCAAGAAGAGTCAACTATTGGAGGAGAGCATACCCCTGTTGGAACTTCACCTTACATGCCTTCTACTACACCATCTATTGTCCCAACCTCAGTTAATCTCTCACCTGTCTTGGAGGCTATTACTGCACTTGACACAAAGCTGACTAGCACTTTATCAATATTGGCTACTAAAATTGAGACTCTTTCTGATCATGTGACGACCGTGCCCTGCATCGACAGCCCTCAGGCCCCACGCATCTCACATTCAGGCTCCATAGGCCCCACCCCCAACCCCTCTAGCGCTCGCAGGCTTAGTTTGTGACATAGGTTTCCATGGGCACTATGTTAAAGGCTAGGTGGAGGGTTCGAAGCCTAGCAACAACCCGAGTGGCTTGCGAGCGCTAGAGGGGTTGGGGGTGGGGCCCATGGAGCCTGAATGTGAGATGCGTGGCACCTAGCGGGCCTGAGGGCTGTTGATGCAGGGCACGGTCGTCACAGAAAAATTACCTTTTTATAAGCTTCCCCACCTAGACACGGGCCCGTGGGTACTCGCTCAGGGCTATGGCCCAGGCAGCCCAACCCATCACTCCTCGCAGGCGAGTAGGTTGTTGGAGACAGGAATCGACCTCCTGACCTCTCTTCAACATAGGGGCCATGCCCAACTATGCCACCAACTAAGCCATGTGTAGCTCCCCAAACCGGAAGCGCTACCGATGACGTCACTAGTCTCCTAAAGACTTCCTCTCACGTCAACCTAACACGGATTCTACTAAAAATCCGGCAGCATCTCCCTGTAAATCAGAGAATGCCAACCTGAGCAACAATCAACACTAATATATATCATAAATGAATCTCAATCCGCAACCTAGCAGGGCCCCAGGCCAGCTAACCACATTCATACTCTAAGCAGAGCCTCAGGCCACCTAATCACATGCAAGATACGTAAAAGAAGTCATCCATCACATAACCAGTATATAGTTCAACATCCGGAACATAGTTCCATAATCCCGGTACGAGAGTCCCGGTTTAACAGCGCAGCTCTTGACCGTCCATCATCCTCCTCATAAGGTAAAAGAAAGATAAATATTTAATCCATTAAACAAATCTAAGTACTAAATGTACTAGATAAACAAGAGTTTTCACATTATCAAGAACCTAAGCTCCAAGGTGGCGTTCCCATGTCACGTCTCCACCTACTGATCTGTCGGCTGGACATTCGTACCAGACTCACCTGAAGATCATAGAAGAGAACTAGGGTGAGCAGAAGGCTCAATAGGGAAATAAAGATTTAACGAGATAATCCGGCTGAATTGGAAAACATGGCATAATGCAGCAACATGGCATCTATTATGAGCATATTAATAATAAACAACTTCATCACCATATGGTCCCTCTTGGAATTTTTCAACGGATGTCCGGTATATCATCGGAAACCTTGACACTGCCCCCAGACCACATAGCTGTCACCTCATGAGACATCCGACACGGTTATATGACCAAACTCATAATTAGCTCTTCAGGCATAGGACGTTGGTCTCGTCCCGCCCTCGGACTCCCACATCCACACGTAACTCTTATAGGAACTACGAGCTCGTGCCCGCAACTCCTAATGCATCTAATGAGCATGTCCAATATGCAAGAATAAACATATATAAAAATCCTATATACATACGTAATTACGTGATGCATGTTTGAGAATAAATTATGCTTGATAGATGATCAAACATGTATTCGGTTATGCAATAAATTCAATAATAACATTCATGGCTCGTTCTTCCTAGGAAGCAATCTAGGCAAGAACTCAAATCAAAGACCAATGAAGGATTACCAACTGCTCTTTAGAATGAAGTGAGAAATCTCTAAGGAATGATATAAAAGGGTAAGAATCCCTACCTCGTTATCCAAGAAATAATAGAAAATGCTACTACCAATTTCCGATTTAGGGTTCCGACTTTCCCAAACCTAATAAAGAAGCAAAGTCGAACCCCATATAATTTCAAAACATAACCAACCTCTATATATATATATATATATATATATATATATATATGAAATAAATCAATAAACATTGAAATCAAACATTTCTCTCAACTAGGCCATATTAGCCTAAAATGTGCAATCGCACTCCCTTATACATACCCATTCCAAATTAACAATTTCAAGTCTCCTAATATATCTTATTAAACCCCCATATGAAATTCCAAGCTCAAATTCTTACTCGAACCCCGTAAACCCCAAGTTTCACTCTTAGGTTTACACTAACACCCTATCGATTCCTTAACGGAATCGTCTCAAATTTGGAGGGTAGGTTACCCACTCCTAAATCACCAACATAGCCAAAATTAAGCCTCAAACTCGAACCCAATCAATGGGATCGAAGAAATTCGTCCCTTAGGCACCCATTTTCCAAAAATGCATATAATCTCTTTAACTTCCATTTTTAAACCACAAGTTTACTCATTCACATACTCTTATCACATTTCTATCATGAATGACACAAGAATTGAACACAATCATGAAAATTTCGAAATATAACCTTACCTCTTTCAAGAGCCAAATAAGCCCAAAATCTTCCTTGATCTTGATTAACACTTCTAGGCCCTTCAATCTTACTTAAATCTCCAAGCAAAACTAAGTTTCTACCTCTCCTTCCTCCTTCCTCCCTCCTTCTCCTTCTCCCACTCTTTCTTCTTCTCTCGGCACATTTTCTATTCTTTAGAAACAAATATGTTGCTGCACGGTTTCGTGCAGCAACTCATGTCTTTTTTTTATATATATATATATGTATATGTATTACAATACAAAACTCCACTTCGGTGGAGTCAATTAGTGGGGTCAATATATATATATATACTATATATTTATATCCATATAATATATATATATAATTATTTAACACTTTTATTTTATTCAATGTTTCACTCATATTAATTATATTTAACTTATGACTCACTCATTTTTAATCAACCTTAGTCCAATTCTTGATATATATTTTCCGAACCCGAATTTACACTTAAATTTTATTTCTATCTTTTTGGGTCAGGGTATTACAGATCATGTGTGTGCTTTAGAGAAGGATAGGCTCCTAGTTGAGCAGTTTCTAGAATACATTGAAACTCATGTTGATTAAAGTGCTATATCTTGTGGCTAGAATATGACCGAATTGTACAGTCATTATACATTGCTTAAAATTGAGATTATGGACATTTCTCAGTTCCTCAAGCATGTTGCAAATAGACTCAGCTGCCATTATTGGCTTGTCACTTGCTTTCCAAAAAGGGGATGATTAACATATGCTTTTGACATTATCATTTAATTGATGGGTTTTATGATTTATTGCATGTTGAGTTTTAATGATGGTCTGAACTATCAACTATCTGCACGATGTGAATATGCACATTGAATGATTTTATTAAATGGATTATGATTATTTTTGACATTGTGAATTGATGTTACATTGTGTTTCCCATGATTATGATCTGCTAATATGGTCTTCAGCTTAACTGATGTCACATGTATTCATTGGAGTATTAGTATGGTTTAGTTGGGTTTGAGTGATTGATTTTATTTTGGGTTTTGTCAAACAAGTGTCAAGGGAGAGTTTGTAAGATTTTATTATGTGACACTATGTTTTACCAATGTAATCATTCATATAGATTAGTTGGGATCCACATTATATAGAATTGTAGGATAGGATCAGCTGGTTTGAAGTTACAATGTGCAGTGCTGTCATGTAACTTGCATAAACCCTACATGGATTTCAGGTAAGCTTCACGTAGCATGCATGTGCATAACTTTTTGGTAACTTGGTTTTTCGAGTTTTACGTGAGTTGTTTTTAAGTGGATTTTGTAAGTGATTTTAACTAATTAATTGATTGCATTCAATTGATTGATTAGAATAAAATCAAGTTATTTTAGGAATGACTATCTTTTATTTTCAAGATTTATCTCATTTCCTATATAGAGATAATCATCTCCTTAAATTACGAAAATCTTTCCTTATCTTTCTTGACCTTGATTACACAATTAGGACACAATTTTTAGCTAATTTTGTGGGTCAATATTGATCATATAATTTAGGTCATTATCTAGGGTTTTCTTGCTATACACATGCATCGTATATATAGCTAATGGTAATCAAATAACCCTAGTTCTTTTAACTCGCTAATTCTAATCTTGACATGATCCTTGAGCGACGTTTTTGTTTACAATAATTTTCAATCATTCATGCATATTACTTTGAGGGTATTAGTGTTTGTTCTTGAAGATTGAATTTTTCAGTGCGACTTTGGAGCATTTCGTAAAAGCTTCCACTTGTGGAAGGGTGTACTGTATGGCTCGAGTAAGAAACTAGTGTTGGTGTGTGAATGCTATCTCTAGGGATATTCTTGTAAGTTGTTGTTATAGTGGATTGCTTCATGATTAGTGGCTCTAGACACCCGAAGTTTTTCCCTTGATTTTGTTTAGTTTTTCTTGCAAATATTGTTATGTCGCAATTGTTTATTTAGTATTCAAATTTTCACCACCACCGCTTGGGATATTTGGAAAATTCTTTATAAATATTTTTATATGATTAATTACATATATTTTCTTGAATCAAAGGATTTTCTCTGTCATACAGTATGGCTAGACCCTCTCTGTGCATGCATTATGAAGAATTAGTCAAAAAATTTAGTGAATTGGACCATCATGATAAGGTGATCATAGAGAGCGAGAACAATGTTGCATCTTATCAAAAAAGAGTTAGGGGAAAAGGATTGTATTTTTTTCCCTTATTGAATTAGATTGTGAATTTTAACAAATAGATCGTGAAATTTTGAGAAAGAATTATATTCTTTAATTAGAAATATATTATGCACTTGTCCATCATGAATTTTTTTGACATGCAAGAATGGATGGAGAACCTGAAAATTTTGAAGCTTCGGCCATGGTGATTGGAAACAGATCCAATCATAACTAATTTTCTCAAAAGCAACAAGATCGAACAAGGTCCAACCATTCTAAGACTGTTATTAGTGCTAACAAATCTACTTATAAATGGTCATGCCAAAAATTGCTATGTTAATGTGAAAGAGAAGAGTGAATAGTCGTATTGAATTAATAAACATTAGGATTTTATAACTAATATAAATACTAAAACGTAAGGGCCAAACATCATAGGCTTAGATATGTGCCTAATTAATTCTCTAACACCTCCTCAAACTCAAGGTGGGTCTAGTATAGAGAGTTTGTCAAGCAAAAGTTGATACCAAGGGACAGTGTGAGACTTCGCGAAGAAGTTTGCATGCTTCTCTGAATAGCACTCCGATAACAAGACATCTAAGATGAACAAACTTCTTAATCGTAGTATTCATAGTCTTGTACTACTCAATGCTGGCAATTCTCCCCCCATTACCACTCGTTGCTAGTGAATCATCTCTCCTCTCAGCCTAGTTACATGTGACTAACTCTTTTTCCTTTCACATTTCTCTTCATCGACACCTGCTTTTTTTTTACCCTTCTCTATTGTAGACCCTCTCTGCTCTTCTTAGCGACACTCACCCCACTCCCTCTCTCCCCTATTTTAACTCTGGCATACCAGCACCTATCAATCTAGTTTGTTGTGGGTGTTGTGCCTTGTTATGGGTGTGGTTTACCATGCTACAATGGGTGTAGTGCGTAGTGAATTATATTTGGGTTCGTCAATTTATTTTATAATCAGTTGTGTTATTTTTGCACTATTTGATTCAGTGGTGCAATGATCGTTTTGGATTTGGTTTCCTTTGCTACAATTATGTCACAGTTTGCAAAGCTTTGATTTGTCATCTCACAATATCATCATTTTCTTTCGAGATTTTGCCGTTCTCTCGAGATATAGAATATCTCATGAGTTCTAACAAGATTTTGAATTTTCAAAATATTTTGGATCTTCACTAGATATTTGGTGGATGTTTTAAATCATGACTCTACTTGGTTATCTATTTTTGGAGTGATTTATTTTCACATCCTGCTTCGCCTACACATAGAGGTATATTTTTCTGAGATTTCATTGTTGCTTTGATATATTTGTTCACTATGGCATTGTTGCTTGTCTCTTGAGACCTTGAGTGACCCTCTTTATTAGGCGCTGAGTCCTCTCCAGCCATCGTCTCCAATTCCTCTCCGGACACGGTCTTTGAGTCCTCTTTGCTCTAACTCTGATAATGATTTCCTGTTCTCTTTGTTGTTTGAGTCTATTTTGAATTTTGATGAAAACTCAAAATTTGTTTGGTTGTGTGTTTTCAAAATTGCGTTTTTAAAAATAGTCTAAAATATATAACATAAAATTAAATACAGATTTTTGATGTTTTGAATGCAGAAACATGTTTTTATAAACTTTTGTGATGTTTTGAAAGAGAAAGGGTTGTTGAAAGACGAAAAGAAAGTGAAAGTTGAGCAGGGTGTTTCAATGTGTTTTGATGATTGTAAGGCTCACAACTACGTATCGTATGATTGGTGATCGTTTCAACATTCAAATCACACAGTTTCAAAATGGTTCAAGAGAGTAGTGCGAGCTATTTATGCGTTGGGTACTAAATTAATCAAGCTAACAAATCAGGATGTGGTGCATTAGCATCTACTCAGCAAATATCCTTATTTTGAGGTTAGTTCATTCATTCTTATCTTTTTTACACATTGTATGATTGTATTGTAGCGATAGATGGTGGACATATTGCCGCGTGGGCACCTGCTTCAAAACAAACATCTTTTCATAGAAGGAAAACTAATTAACATAAAATGTAATGGTGGCTTACAATTTTGATATGAAATTCACATTCGTCTTCTCTAGATGGGAAGGCACCACAAATGATTTGCGACTCTTCATTGATGCGGTTCCAAGGGTAGGAAATAACTTTTTAGTGCCACGAGGAGGTATACTCTAAGCCTTAAATAATTCGTTAACTTTTTTGTTTTGTTATTACAGTATAAATTAAACTTTTCTTGCAGATCAATTTTACCTTGTTGATGCTGTCTATCCAAACATGTTTGGATTTCTTACTCCTAATTGAGTCGCAAATACCATTTGCGTGACTATCGTGGACGTGGAAGACCATGTGGGAAGGAAGAACTATTCAATTATAGACATTCCTCTTGTCCAAACATTATTGAACGTTGCATTGGAGTTTCAAATGCAAGATTTCTCATTTTGAAGTAAGTGCCTAATTATCCTCTTTATAGGCAAAGACAAATTCCTACTGCATGTTACACTGTACACAATTTTATTAGGCAGGAGCACGCTCTGGATACACTCTTTGCGAAGTATTCAATGGAGAATATGGAATTTGAAGTTGTTACAGAGTTAAGTCAAAATGAAGAAGTCATACAATTTGATAGTAGTCAAACTGCTTAGATGGGACAAATTAGAGATCAAATAGGTACACAAATGTGGAATGACTACTCAACGACTCATTCATGATTTTAATTTATAAAATATTTTATTGCATAGTGAGAAATGTATAAAAATTTTTGAGCATTTGAGCATTTTATATCTTACCAGAAAATGTCTTTAAAAACTCAAAATTGAAACACAAACCAAAAGCTACCTAAGATTTCACAGAAATTTCCTTCTCGCTTCCAAAAGCTTTATGCTTTCCTCAGCTAGTTAGTGTCCTACTTGGACTGTGAGTATGCAAAATGTTCTATATGGTCGAAAATTGCTCTCTTTATCTCACGGATGGTCCACCTGCTAAGGGTTTTGTATCAGCTACTTATTTGTCGATCTGGCACATCTATGATGCTTGGATAGCCTTCTATCTAGTTGAGTCTATTGACCCTACCTTGCATCCTGATTTGGCAGCTCAATCTGCATATGTTGTTTGAGCTTTTCACACCTCCAGATTTGTTGAGAGGAGAGGGGCTTGTGAGCATTCTCTACTTACCAAGGCTACGGCCCGTAAGAATGATCAATTCATCTAGCATTTTCACTTTTGCATGCATGATTATTGGTGTGAGCTAGCAAGTTTCTCCTCTGTGAGCATGTTAATATGAGAGAGAAGAGTGAATAGTTGTTGTATTGAATCAATAAACACTATAATTTTACAACTAAATATTAAAACACAATAGCCAAACAACATGGACCTAACAGGGACCTAAGAATATGGGTCCAACTGATTCTCTAACACTTAAACTTGTCAAGTATCTATAATTGTGAGATCATAAGCACCTGCAATGAGATTAATTTAGGAAGGCATGGATAGTGAAAAGGTGAATTTGGATGGACCAACAAATTAAATCATGCTACAACAATGTCATTTTACTTTCTTATTTTTGTTTGGGCATAGCTGTGGGCATGACATTTGTCATGTACATATGTTTGCTCTTTGGTGGACCCAACAACATGCAAACATATTTTACTTCTAAATTAATGTAGAATCTCACCTCTATTACATAAAAAATCAAGCCAACAAATTTATACCATTGTATGAACATTTTTTGTTGGCCAAGCCACATCATCAATATACACAAATACATCAGCAAAACACATAACTCAATACATTTTATTGGCCTCAATTCCATGAAAGAGGAAATTCCAAGAATACCTCCACTGTTGTTGTTGTTGTTGAAACAAAAACAGATGATAATGTTGATAGCAAAACCTCGACATTGGAACCAGCTATGGGTAATAGTGATAATATTTCAAATATGTCTACTGAAGTTTGATAGTCCCTCCGTCTCCGGTTGTTAGGCTAGATTTCTATTTTTATTTGTCCCTAATTATATTCCACTCTTTGTATTGGAAAACACTTTTCATAAGTAGTTTACTAATATATCCTCAGAACATCTTTATTACTATAAAAAAAATATTCATTATAAATGTCATAAATACATATTTAAATACACTCATAGATATCCAAACATCACCTGAACTGTCATTTTCATTCAAAAGTGATGCATCCATAATTTTTGATATCCATAACATCCATATATGAGTGGGGAATGTGATTTTGAATTTTCAAAGTTAATTTGCAGCCAAAATGAATGACTATGGTGATTGCCATATAAGATTATGCATGTTATGAATACCAACTTTTATAGATATCTGACAATACCGATTTTCATCAGAGAATTCTTTAAGATGCATGTGAGCATCTTCTCCAGGATGGCCTAAGAACGTAGGCAACAAATGAATCATTCCTGACTTTAGTTCAAAATTGTCTAGAGTAGTCTGGGGGTAGACAATGCATGAAGCTTGATCTGCTGCTTGAGGCACAGAGAAATCCTTAAGTGGCTTGTTCATGTTATCTGGTTCTTCTTCCATTTGAACTGGGGCTTTGGGACTTGTAGTTGGTGATGACAAAGGTGATCTCTCTGGAGTGCGATGGTCTCTTTTTCGTTGTTGACAAAATAAACGGATATCCGCTAATTTTGTGTTTAAGGAAATGTCGTCACTCGATAAGTTCCCAAGATCTGAGTTGGACATTCATGTATCTGCAAAATAGGAAACATAACAATATAAATGAACTACTTAGGTGGCGAGGCCAACCATGAACATAAATTAATATCAAGAAAATTTGGTGGATGGCAGTGCCAATCACAACCAGAGGATTAAAGGAGTTGGTTGATAATATATAAAAAGTTAGTATACAGAAGAAATAAAATGGGGCAGAAAAGGCCAACCATAAAAAAATGATGTTAGTAAATATTAAAGCATATTAATAGGCGGTAGAACCAGCCATTAATATTAATAGATATATACATATATTAACAACAGTAGGTAGTTGAACCAGCCATTAATAGAAAACAAAATGAGGCGTTTAAGCCAACCATGTTAAATAATGACATATAATGTAAAACCTTCCATGTAGGAGGTGCTAACAACAAAAATAAATAAATAAATTATATACAAGAGTTAGATGACACTATATTAGGTAATCACATCCCCGGTAACGGCGCCAAAAATTGTTATGTCGTTAGTAACAATTTAAAATAAACTTACAAATGTACAACTAATATATAGTGAACAAGTAAGAGTCGATCCCACAAGGAGTGATGCTAATAGATATACAATCTAACACTTGAATATAATTGATACAATTATAAAAGGGGGAAAAGGAGGTTAAATCTTGTAATAGACAAAAATTAAGACAAAGAAATTGACGTTAAAAACAAGAATGAGAATTGATATTAATGAAAACAATAGCTAAGACTCACTATCCACCAAAACATTCAAACAATTTATAAGAAATAATAGACTAACAATTTTAACAAGCATATGATGACAACATTCGCAACAATGTCATGGTCAAACTCAAGTTGTATAATTCTCTCTTAATTGCATGTAAAGTGTATGGCGTCTACCTCATTATGTGTATTCTTAATCGAAATCTAGCATGACGTCTGCATCAATCAACAATCAAGAATCCAATAAGAGCATAGAGAATATGAATGTCACAAAAATCCTAATACATGGTATTTGTACTTAGGTATTCAAGAATTGATTTTTCATAATTCATTTTCAACTGAATTATATGTTGCAAGAAAGAACATATTCAACAAGGCAATTGACCATGTTCTACAACAATTAATTCCAGTACATGTTTCAAAGTTAGCTACTCAAAGAAACACAATACTAGAACTCACATAACATGGAAAAATCAAAATCATCATGCTTGTAGAAATTGAAATTCACACAACTTATAAAATTGAAAGCAAGCTTAGGGCTTCAAGACAAGCCCTAACTAACAAGAGTTTAGTTATACATAACCAAATAAAACATGAAACAAAAAAAACATAATTACAAACACAAGTACAAACACAAGCATTGTTTTCTTCTTCTTCTACTCCTTCTCCTCCTAGCCCCTTCTCCTAGCTCCTTCTCCTATTTATAAAGAAAATGAGCACATAGTAGAGGAGTTAGTGTCATCTTTTGGTGGTGAATTTTCCATCAAATTCATGTTGTGGATTGTCCACTCTTTGAATGGAAATGGTATCATCAATGACATCAACTTTCAATTACACACTAATCTTCCAACTGCATTCTGGGCCTAAACGAAGCCTATTATGAACTCAAACACTTCATCAATATTGTAGATAAAAATGTGTAGATAACTATGGGCTTTTGAATCACTCAATTTGGACATCAGACGCTCAAGTTATGGGCTTCTAAATGTCTGGTTTGCAAACAGAAATTCTGCTTCGGATATAACTTCCAAACTTGACTTCGAGGCAACCTTTAGAGGCCCAAACGAACTCCGATTTTTGTGAACCAGCACTTCCTGCAAAGCTTGAAGTGTCCTCTAAAAATTTTCTGAAGATCAAATCTCATTCGGACAGCTCTTACTACCTCTTAACCTGCAAAACATCCAAAAAGATCTTAAGTATAATAATCTTAAAAATTCAGCTTTTAAGCACAATTTCTTAGCATTACTTTGATAATATTTTATCACTTTAAAAATGTATATTATGACACTTATCAACAATTTGGCTCTACCTCCCGTAAGAAATCTATCTACATGACTTACCATGTTAAAAAAGCTTTAATATAATAAAACAAAAAGTCACTTGGACTGTTTTGTAATTCAAAAGAAAGCTGTTGTATGGTTTACTCCTTCAAGGCATTATATAAATAGCATAAATATGCCACATATTGAGCTTTATTCTTTGTTGGTGGATTTGTATGGCCCCGAGAAAGATTGAGCACACACACACTTTCACACATTCCACCTCACTTTTGTGGGTAGAGAAGATGCAATAGAGCTCCAAGCCTCCAATGCCTTTGGCTAAAACATTTCGATATTTTGTTCTCTTTCTAAAATAAAAAATTTGACCAAAAAGTTATTAGTGTGCACCACTCGTTTATCTTCTCGGCCTAACCCAAGCAAAACATATTTCATTTTTCCAGTTTCGTGCATCTCCTATTTCATAAAACAACAAAAAAGGAACAACGGGTAAGGAACTTTTACCATCTAGTTTTGATCTAAGACAAGTGGCATTTATGAAATAAGCTGATTATTTTTACCTTTTACCCAGAACAATCTAAAATGCAGGAAATAATGATTGGTTGTATTTGACAAGTTCAAGATTGATTACTTATTTACTTATATAATCAACATTTTCAGCTAGCCAAGTGGTTAGCAATTATATTGACAAAAAACACAAAGTTCATCTATTTTATTTGGTTTATCTTTGAGTGAAGGACATATTCAAGCTCTACAAGTTAGTCCTTTTCATAGTTGTCAAGGCACAAAGGCGCACTCAAGGGGCGAAGGGTCTTCTATAGCTTAGGTGCAAGGCGCACTTAAAGCGCACACCCGAGCAAAGCAAGGCGCAAAATTAACAAAAATAGAAAAATAATTCTAATAAATAGAAAAAATCATAAGTAATAGCATCAACCTCAACACCACATTATAGAGTCTAAAAATAAACTAAAGTCATAATCATAATTCAAGTCATAACATCATATCATCTTGGGTTCTTAAGAAAATTAAATCTTGCTGTGGTCGACTAATGTTAAGGTGCGAGCCTGCGACATATGTTGAAGAAGATATGGCTTCTGCTAGGATTTTTTTTAAGTTTCTTTGACTTATTTTCGTTTTCACAAGTAAAAAAAGCTTCTGATGTTGTCTAGGCCTGAGCCCAATAAGAAAACATCAAAATAGGGGGCTATGGCCCAAAAATATGCTGCCTGTGTGACTAGGCGCAACACCTGGTTGCCTTGCACCTGGACCAGGCACATGCCTAGGCGTCGCCTAACACAGGAGGGTGCCTTGGGTTAGGTCTGGGCGCATAGGCTGCGCCTTTAACAACCATAGTCCTTTTCAATTAATGTGTTGGAAAGTCGAACTGTAGAAGATAGACTAGAATAACGGAAGGGTAAATAATACTTACCTCAAGCCTTTTCTGATATATCTCATGAACCATGTCTTCTTCTATGCCATTGGAGGCATTAACCTTTGAAGATGAAACTCCCTCATGATGGCGCTGTCCCTCGGGAATGACCCCTTCACCAGTGTTTAAAACATCTGTGCCAGAATTGAGGAAGGATCACAAGATATGACAAGCAAAAGGCCTAACAATCTATTGAGATAGATATATTCATGACATCTAAGTAAGATTAAGAAGATAATATTAATATATGATGCCAGATGAAATGAAGAAATACCAAATACCCTCTATAAATCAAAGGTATAAGAAAGGGATCTATCTTTTCAAAGCATCCTCACATACACAATACTTGCCTAAATTAACCATACTATAAAGCAGCAACTCAAAATCATTTTATCAAGCATTGCTTCATGATATAATAGATGAAAATTGACATCCAGTATGACACATATTTCACTCTAGAACTGTGACATATTTCACTCTTCAAATTCTGGATTAATAAATACCTAGATACTAAGCAGAGCATCAAAAATCCCGTAAGATCATATATAGGGCTTCCTTAAATATATATATATCTACAAATCTAGAAGGATGATTAATCTACCATAAAATCTTTCCTACTCCAATTTGCAACAATAAAAAAAGTAAATAACACCTGTGCACACAAAACTATGGCAGTAGGGGAATGGTCAAGGACATGAAAGATATACAAAGACCTTACCCCCGAGACTGTTTTCAATAGTTAAACTTGTGACCTCTAGGTTACACCCTTGCCACTCTGCACTTACTCAAATTTGCAAAAATATATGACATTTTAAAGATATCTACAAGATGATGCTGCACTTACTCAAATTTGCAAAAATATATGACATTTTAAAGATATCTACAAGATGAAGCATCAGTAGGATCATTAACTAGTGCATTTTCCCTCCTAATAATAAGCAGACCAATGATATAACTGTGCAACATTTGAACAGTGCTTTTACAAAAGAGACAAAAGGGGGAGAAAAGTAGCTAGTAGACCTTGTTCATTGTTTGGACCATGTTCAGCAGGTGGTTCATCTAACTTTGTTGGATCACCACCGTTGGTGACTCTTTCTCTTAACTCTCCTATACATGTCTACAGAGAAAATTGTAATCTATTAATCATTAGAACCATTTTTTTTTTAAAGATTCTAAGCAGTAATATAGCAACTAGGTAAAGAACTTGTGTACATTATAATATGAATGTCTTTCGCCTCATATGTTCTGTCACTTATAATTTATCCCATCTGAGAGTACAGAAAAGAGAATGTAAATGTATATTTTCAATATGATTAAGTTTATAGCTTAACCTCAATTACGGCCAGATGAACAAAGTTCACAGGGATAGTGTCTAGCCAATCTGATCAGTGAGCACTCTATCCCAATCTTTGAACAACTAATACTAATACTTTACTCATACTAACTACAATGCCATGTAGGAATTTTGGGGATTTTTTTTTTAACTGTAACTTCAACAGCTTTTCTCATATGATGTAATCAGAACTATAAATTCTTTTTTCTAGCAGGAAAAATGGACATAAACAGAGGTGACCAGGGGGATGTCAACCCAATACAAATGATTGTCTTCAGGAAGTTTATTTTAGGACACAAAAATTAAGGATTTCCATCTAGAACAGTGCTATAATGAAACCAGGTACAGCGATTTATTTAACCCCAGGGTCTAAACACTTCCTATCTTGATCTGGTGATAGGCCCATTACCAAAGTATATGCTAAGAGGAGGCCTGCATAGGAGGAGGCGCAGGTCACTGGACAGGAGGTGGCGCAGACTGTTGAGACAAGTGGCTGATTTGCATTGGACCAGTTGTTGCTTTGTTATTAGTCCTTTTTGTTATTTTGATATTTTGTGTCGTAGTATTGGTATTTAGCTATGGAGGCTTTTAGAGAGAGCAGTCAGTTTTTGGTCTAAGAAAATATTGGGAGGTCCTAGCCCCTCGAAGGCTAGGTTTGTTTGGATTTCTCTTGTAATCGTCTCTTCAGTTTTTATATATTCAATCAAATATCAGAAGCGAGTTGCTTTTCTAGTTTATATCTCTACTTGTTATTGTTATCTTGAGGTTATCTCTGCTGTGACCTTATCAATTGGTATCAGAGGGCTACGATTTTTCCGATGACTCGCTCATGAATGGAAGAACGTCAGGAGGCGGTTGAGCAAGATGTGACGGAACTGAAGACTGGTATGACCCGTATTTCTGCTGATATGGCTGATCTCAAAGCTTGTGTTCTCTCTATGCGTGACCTGCTCCAAGCTAAAGAGCCCCCTGACAAGGGAAAAGGCCCCATGGGGGAAGAATCTTCTCATATTGCTGAGGAAGAGGGCGGTGCCCGTCCTTTTGAGGATTGGGATTCCGGTCGACGCCGGCTGGAACTTTCCCTTTTTTCTGGTGATGATCCGTGTGGTTGGTTATTTCGTGCGGAGCGGTATTTTCAGATCAATCATATTCCACCTACTGAACGATTGGAGGCAGCCATTGTTTGCCTAGAAGGCAAAGCTTTGAGTTGGTATCAATGGGTTGAGATTCGCGACCCTCTCGCTACTTGGAATGCTTTCCGTACGGCTCTTATCCGCCGTTTCCGCAACTCCCAACTCGGTGGTGACCATCAGAGTTTGTTGGCTTTGAAGCGGATCACGACCGTGGCTGATTTTCGTGATAAATTTGAGAAATTATCTGCCCCGTTTTCCGATGTTAGGGACGACCTGTTTTGTGGAGCATTCATTAATGGGCTGAAGCAAGAAATTCGGGTTGAACTCAGACTTAATCAGCCCCGGTCCTTGACTGCCCTCACGGAGATGGCCCATTGTGTTGAAGAGAGAAATTTGGCCCTAGAGCAGGCCCGCCAGGCCAAAGTCCCATGCGTCTCCTCTTTTGGCCCCTTGCGCAGTCACGCCAATAGCTTCACCAAACCCCCTAAATCCTATTGATCTTTTTCATCTGTGAAGTCCGACAAATCCCCTGACTCTGCTCCTTCGACTGCGACGGCACCATAAAAATCCCAGTTTCGTCGTCTCTCATATTCGGAGGCCCAGCAGTGGTGTGACAAGGGTTTTTGCTTCCATTGTGATGAAAAATACAAACCTGGGCACCAATGCCCCAAGCATCTTCTCCAAGTATTGATTGTTGCTGACGACGAAGGCAAAAAGGTTGACCAACCACTCACGCTTCACTCAGCGGCACCATTATGTCTCGAAGACAAAGTCATTTCAGACGAGGCTCCTTTGGAGCTTTCAATGAACTATATTTTGGGGTTCTCTGTTACCAACAGTACCATGAAAGTCCGCGGCCAGTTAAGTGGTAAGAATGTTATCATCTTAATTGATAGCGGTGCGTCATATAATTTCATCTCTGCTGATGTCGTATCCCTCTTGCAAATTTCGGTGGATGCCCGTAAGCACTTTGAGGTCCAAGTTGGTAATGGCGTTTGTGTCACAGGGGCGGGGTCTGTCACTCGGTTCACTTGGAGGTGCAAGGGACTACACTATTGGAGACTTTTCATGTTATTGATTTGGGTAGTGCTGATTTGGCGTTGGGCATAGCTTGGTTGCAGAAGTTGGGAGAGATTGCTTCCAATTATTAGTTGTTGACGATGAAGTTTGTATTGGACGGGCGTCGGATTTGTTGGACCGAAGATCCAGCGTTGTCCAAAACAGTAGTCTCCCTCAAGTCTATGATGAACTTGCTGCAACATAAAGATATGGGATTTAAGATTAAGTTTGGGAATTATCAATTATGCCATACTGACTTGGCCGCACAGCTGCCCCCAACTAAAAATTGTGGCACCGAATTACCTCCTGACATGTCTTCTCTCCTTCATACTGTTCTGGCCGAATTTGTAAGTGTTTTTACCCCATCAAGTGGACTCCCTGCAACACGGCCTCAGGACCATGCCATCCGATTGTATAAAGGAGCTAATCCACCAAACATATGCCCTATCGTTACCCTTATTATCAGAAATCTGAGATCGAGAAATTAGTCAAAGAATTGTTGGTTGTAGGCATCATCAAACCAAGCATTAGCCCTTTTTCAAGCCCAATGTTGTTGGTTAAAAAAAAAGACGGTGGATGACGAATGTGCGTTGATTATCGGGCACTCAACAAACTCAAATTCCCAATAAATTCCCCATTCCAGCCATCGATGAGCTCCTCGATGAATTACATGGTGCAAAAAAAAATTCTAAATTGGATTTGAAATCCGGATATCATCAAATTCAAGTTCGCAGGGAAGATACGGAGAAGACAGCCTTCCGCACTCACGAAGGTCACTATGAGTTCCTTGTGATGCCATTTGGGTTAATGAACGCGCCCTCCACCTTTCAATCCTTGATGAATGAGATTTTTAAACCTTATCTCTGCAAGTTTATTCTTGTTTTCTTTGATGATATACTGATTTTCAGCACTGATTTTACCTCTCATCTTGATCACTTGAAGTTGGCTTTGGGGGTGTTAGCAGCGCATGAATTGGTGGTCAATCAAAACAAATGTGCATTTGCCCAACTTAGCATCGAGTACTTGGGCCACATTATCTCCTCCAGGGGAGTAGCCGTTGACCCCTCTAAAGTTCAAAGCATGCTCAATTGGCAGCCTCCTACCACTTTAAAATCCATCAAGGGATTTCTTGGCCTCACCGTTTACTACCGGCGATTTGTCAAAAATTATGGGAAATTGGCAGCCCCCTCTTACACAATTATTAAAGAAAAATTACTTTCTCTGGACTCCCACAACCCGGGCAGCATTTGACAATCTGAAGCATGCCATGGTAAGTGTCCCAGTACTGGTTTTACCTAATTTTACTAAGCTTTTTGTGGTGGAGACAGATGCTTCTGGCACAGGACTTGGTGCAGTATTAATGCAAGAAGGCCACCTTATTGCTTATGTCAGTCAAACTCTCTCCATTCGCGCTCAAGCTAAGTCTGTCTATGAGCGCGAACTCATGGCTATCGTATTTGCTACCTCCAAGTGGCGGCATTATCTCCTGGGGCGGCGATTTATTGTTCGCACGGATCAGAGTAGTGTTAAATATCTTTTGGATCAGCATTTGGTCCACGAGGGGCAACAAAAATGGATCACCAAGCTTATAGGTTTTGATTTTGAGATCCAATATAGACCAGGCTTAGAGAACAAAGCTGCGGACGCCTTATCCCTCAAAGAAGAATTGAGCGCCGTCTGCCACCTTGCCACGTCTCAGCTCCTCGCTTTGTCTGTTATACGCTGCCCTCCATTGACTGATCTCAATGAAGAAGTATTGCAAGATCCATACCTTCGGGAGATGGTTCAAATCTTATTGGTGGCACCTGATAGTAAACCACCTTTCTCTTTGCGTGGGGGTTGTCTCCTTCATCAAAAATGGTTGGTGATTCCCAAAAACTCACCTTGAATTCTTGGTTTTCTCTTGGAATTTCATTCATCTCCTCAAGGTGGTCACTCGGGCTATTTTCGCACCTTCAAGAGGATTGCTCATGTGTTATTTTGGCAAGGGATGCGTACTAATATCAAAAAATTTATGGCTCACTGTGACATTTTTCAGCGGCACAAATATTCTACACAAAGCCTTCAAGGGCTCTTTCAGCCCCTCCCCATTCCCATGGCTTCTTGGGATGATATTACAATGGATTTTATTGGGGGCCTTCCTAGAGTGAAACGGGTTGATACAGTGCTGGTAGTGGTGGACCGCCTGACCAAATATGCCCATTTCCTTCTCTTCGGCCATCCTTACTCTGCCAAGGAAGATGCTGCTGAGTTTACCTCCGCTGTTGTGCGTTTACATGGATTTCCAAAGTCCATTGTTTCAGATCGCGATCGGATTTTTGTCAGCCACTTTTGGTCTGAATTGTTCAAACTTGCTGGTACAAAATTGAAGATGTCAACTCCTTACCACCCCCAAACGGATGGCCAATCAGAAGTGGTCAACCGCTGTTTGGAGAAGTACCTGCGAAGATTTGCGAGTGACCAGCCACGCACATGGCCCACCTGGGTGCCATGGGCCGAGTATTGGTATAACACCTCCTACCATAGCTCTGCTGGAATGACGCCCTTTCAGGCACTCTATGGGCGTGCACCACCAACCTTGTTCAAGCATACTGGAGATGCCTCCTTGGTGGACGAAGTTCACACCCTTATGTGTGATCAAAATGCTATACTGGAACAACTCAAAGCCAATCTTACTGCTGCCCAATGTTGCATGAAACAATATGCTGATGGTAAACGCCGAGAAGTTATTTTTCAGCAAGAAGATGAGGTTTTTCTTAAACTCCAGCCTTACAAATTTCGATCACTTGCGAAGCGTCCTTATCAAAAATTAAGTCCACGATTTTACGGCCCATTTGTGATCACTGAGCGCATTGGCGAAGTGGCCTATCACCTTGCGCTGCCACCCAAGTCTAAAATCCATAATGTGTTCCATGTTTCCCAGTTGAAGAAATCTCTGAATCCAGGAAGCCACAGTCAGCCCTTACACACACCCTTGAATGCCAATTTGGAGTTGCTCTATCAACCTGAAAAAGTGCTGCAGTCCGGAAGTTACTCAATGGTTAGTCTGAAGTTCTGATACAGTGGCACGATTTAGATGAATGTGATAGTACCTGGGAGCTCGCTCCTAGTATCTTAGCTCAATTCCCTTCCTTTAACCTTGAGGACAAGGTTAAGGCTTTAGGAGGTATTGATAGGCCCATTACAAAAGAATATGCTAAGAGGAGGCCTGCACAGGAGGAGGCCCAGGTCACTGGCCAGGAGGTGGCGCAGACTGTTGAGACAAGTGGTTGATTTGCATTGGACAAGTTGTTGCTTTGTTATTAGACCTTTTTGTTATTTTGATATTTTGTGTCGTAGTATTGGTATTTAGCTATGGAGGGTTTTAGAGAGAGCAGTCAGTTTTTGGTCTAAGAAAATATTGGGAGGTCCTAGCCCCTCGAAGGCTAGGTTTGTTTGGATTTCTCTTGTAATCGTCTCTTCAGTTTTTATATATTCAATCAAATATCAGAAGCGAGTAGCTTTTTTAGTTTATATCTCTACTTTTTATTGTTATCTTGAGGTTATCTCTGCTGTGACCTTATCAATTGGTATCAGAGGGCTACGATTTTTCCGATGACTCGCTCACGAATGGAAGCACGTCAGGAGGCGGTTGAGGAACTGAAGACTGGTATGACCAGTATTTCTGCTGATATGGCTGATCTCAAAGCTTGTGTTCTCTCTATGCGCGACCTGCTCCAAGCTAAAGGGCCCCCTAACAAGGGAAAAGGCCCCATGGGGGAAGAATCTTCTCATATTGCTGAGGAAGAGGGCGGTGCCCGTCCTTTTGAGGATTGGGATCTCGGTCGACGCCGGCTGGAACTTTCCCTCTTTTCTGGTGATGATCTGTGTCGTTGGTTATTTCGTGCGGAGCGGTATTCTCAGATCAATCATATTCCACCTACTGAACGATTGGAGGCAGCCATTGTTTGCCTAGAAGGCAAAGCTTTGAGTTGGTATCAATGGGTTGAGATTCGCGACCCTCTCGCTACTTGGAATGCTTTCCGTACGACTCTTATCCGCCGTTTCCGCAACTCCCAACTCGATGGTGACCATCAGAGTTTGTTGGCTTTGAAGCGGATCACGACCGTGGCTTATTTTCGTGATAAATTTGAGAAATTATCTGCGCCGCTTTCCGATGTTAGGGACAACCTACTTTGTGGAGCATTCATTAATGGGCTGAAGCAAGAAATTCGGGCTGAACTCAGACTTAATCAGCCCCGGTCCTTGACTGCCCTCATGGAGATGGCCCATTGTGTTGAAGAGAGAAATTTGGCCCTAGAGCAGGCCCGCCAGGTCAAAGTCCCACGCGTCTCCTCTTTTGGCCCCTTGCGCAGTCACGCCAATAGCTTCATCAAACCTCCTGAATCCTATCGATCTTTTTCATCTGTGAAGTCCAACAAATCCCCTGACTCTACTACTTCGACTGTGGCGGCACCATAAAAATCCCAGTTTCGTCGTCTCTCATATTCGGAGGCCCAGCAGCGGTGTGACAAGGGTTTTTGCTTCCATTGTGATGAAAAATACAAACCTATGCACCAATGCCCCAAGCATCTTCTCCAAGTATTGATTGTTGCTGACGACGAAGGCAAGGAGGTTGACCAACCACTCACGCTTCACCCAGCGGCACCATTATGTCTCGAAGACAAAGTCATTCCACAGGAGGCTCCTTTGGAGCTTTCAATGAACTATATTTTGGGGTTCTCTGCTGCCAACAGTACCATGAAAGTCCGCGGCCAGTTAAGTGGTAAGGATGTTATCATCTTAATTGATAGCTATGCGTCATATAATTTCATCTCTGCTGATGTCATATCCCTCTTGCGAATTCCGGTGGATGCCCGTAAGCACTTTGAGGTCCAAGTTGGTAATGGCGTTTGTGTCACAGGGGGCGGGGTCTGTCACTCGGTTCACTTGGAGGTGCATGGGACTACACTATTGGAGACTTTTCATGTTATTGATTTGGGTAGTGCTGATTTAGCGTTGGGCATAGCTTGGTTGCAGAAGTTGGGAGAGATTGCTTCCAATTATCAGTTGTTGACGATGAAGTTTGTATTGGATGGCGTCGGATTTGCTGAACCGAAGATCCAGCGTTGTCCAAAACATTAGTCTCCCTCAAGTCTATGATGAAGTTGCTGCAACATGAAGATATGGGCTTTAAGATTAAGTTTGGGAATTATCAATTATGCCATACTGACTTGGCCGCACAGCTGCCCCCAACTAAAAATTGTGGCACCGAATTACCTCCTGACATGTCTTCTCTCCTTCAAACTGTTCTGGCCGAATTTGTAAGTGTTTTTACCCCATCAAGTGGACTCCCTGCAACACGGCCTCAGAACCATGCCATCCGATTGTATGAAGGAGCTAATCCACCAAACATCTGGCCCTATCGTTACCCTTATTATCAGAAATCTGAGATCGAGAAATTAGTCAAAGAATTGTTGGTTGTAGGCATCATCAAACCAAGCATTAGCCCTTTTTCAAGCCCAGTGTTGCTGGTTAAAAAAAAAAAGACGGTGGATGGCGAATGTTCGTTGATTATCGGGCACTCAACAAACTCAAATTCCCGATAAATTCCCCATTCCAGCCATCGATGAGCTCCTCGATGAATTACATGGTGCAACAATTTTTTCTAAATTGGATTTGAAATCCAGATATCATCAAATTCAAGTTCACAGGGAAGATACGGGGAAGACAGCCTTCCGCACTCACGAAGGTCACTATGAGTTCCTTGTGATGCCATTTGGGTTAATGAACGCGCCCTCCATCTTTCAATCCTTGATGAATGAGATTTTTAAACCTTATCTCCGCAAGTTTATTCTTGTTTTCTTTGATGATATACTGATTTTCAGCACTGATTTTACCTCTCATCTTGATCACTTGGAGTTGGCTTTGGGGGTGTTAGCAGCGCATGAATTGGTGGTCAATCAAAACAAATGTGCATTCGCCCAACTTAGCATCGAGTACTTGGGCCACATTATCTCCTCCAGGGGAGTAGCCGCTGACCCCTATAAAGTTCAAAGCATGCTCAATTGGCAGCCTCCTACCACTTTAAAATCCATCAGGGGATTTCTTGACCTCACCGTCTACTACCGGCGATTTGTCAAAAATTATGGGAAATTGGCAGCCCAGGCAGCATTTAACAATCTGAAGCATGCCATGGTAAGTGTCCCAGTACTGGTTTTACCTGATTTTACTAAGTTTTTTGTGGTGGAGACAAATGCTTCTGGCACAGGACTTGGTGCAGTATTAATGCAAGAAGGCCACCTTATTGCTTATGTCAGTCAAACTCTCTCCATTCGCACTCAATCTAAGTCTGTCTATGAGCGCGAACTCATGGCTATCGTATTTGCTACCTCCAAGTGGCGGCATTATCTCCTGGGGAGGCGATTTATTGTTCGCACGGATCAGAGTAGTGTTAAATATCTTTTGGATCAGCATTTGGTCCACGAGGGGCAACAAAAATGAATCACCAAGCTTATAGGTTTTGATTTTGAGATCCAATATAGACCAGGCTTAGAGAACAAAGCTGCGGACGCCTTATCCCTCAAAGAAGAATTGAGCGCCGTCTGCCACCTTGCCACGTCTCAGCTCCTCGCAATGTCTGTTATACGCTGCCCTCCATTGACTGATCTCAATGAAGAAGTATTGCAAGATCCATACCTTCGAGAGATTGTTCAAATCTTATTGACTGATCTCAATGAAGAAGTATTGCTTTTCTGGTTTATATCTCTGCTTGTTATAGTTATCTTGAGGTTATCTCTGTTGTGACCTTATCATCTGGCTACAACCCAATCTTTGCCAATTAGTGTCAATACAGGACTACAGGGTTTGTATGGTTTATGTTTCAGCTTCTTTTTTGCATAGGAAACAATCTAGCCTCCAGTTCTTCATAAGTTCTACATATTATTTGAGCTATATTTGTTGATAGGATTCTCAAATCTTGAGGATGAAATATCAATGGAATTGTATTTGTAAAAAAGGCAAACAACACACGTGCACAAAACTCTCGCAATTGGCGTGATTGGAGAAATCAAGATGTGTGCAAACTTTATCCCCACATAATATGGAAAGACTGTTTTCAAGAATTGAACTTTTGACCTCTAGGTTGAACACTTGCACCCCTGCAACTCTGTGACTGGGTCGCATATTCACCAGTATTTGTATGAAAAAAAAATGAACGAATACTCCTAATTAGTCTATGATGTGTCAAAGAAGAAAAACCAACAAAAATACAGATACTCGTAAAATATAACATGTCCAGAATGTTACAGGAACACAAAGTGATCCAGACTTGGAGATCCGAAACAATGAAACCTAAAATAAACGAAAACAACATTGGAACTTGAACCCCTATACCTATTCCCACTGGGTTCCTCACATTTTCAAGGCACATGGTTCATCTATGCATTTTTCTATCCTCTCACCCTCAGCTAATTCATTTTATATTGAAATCTAAACCAATCAATTATGCTGTCAACCATGATTACATCTTGATTGAACTTTTAAATTGTCCGCAAATAATGTCATTGCAGACTTTATCAACTTTGAGGATCCCAATATATATAGACTCCATCCAAGAACTAATGAAAAATCTAACCCTCACCAAGAAATAGCTTTGAGATTACTCGGTCATCTAAAATATCTTGAATTTACAAAGGAATGGAGACTCAATTTTTACATTCACATTTTTACTAAGAGCACGAAACCATGAAGGACGCAAAACATATCAGTGACAAAAAAAAGCGAGAAGGCAATATCTTACCTTGACACGCTTTGTGGCAGCAACTTGTTCTGTCTTATGTACAAACTGATCAAATGAATAATAAGGAATCAAATGGGAGTGCCATTCACGGTACATTCGAATCAAATTCTCCAAATCACTAACCTGTGAATTGCGAAAGTGTATACACCAAACAGACTGATTTAAACGGAACGTAAGAGATTAAAAGAATAAAGAAATTGTGTTCTTAGGTTAAAGATACGAGAAAACTTCAGAAATTGAGGAAGAGAGAATGTCAGAGAGTGTGGATACCTCATGTCCGCGACCTCGGTATCTGACCGCACGAGGGAAGTGGTGAAGTACGTAGCCAAGACCATCTTCAGAGAGAAGAAGCTCTGGTGTTAGCTTAGGTCGGCTTCTGGGGACCTTCTTTGGCTTTGCCGCTACCACAGGTTTCGAAGAAGAAGAAGAAGAAGAAGATCTAAAGGAGGAATTGTTATTGTTGAAATTCGAAGGTTTAGGGTTAGGGTTTGAATCAGGGGCAGAAGAAGAAGGGCAGTCACGAGACCAGTGGCCTGGGAGACCGCACTTGTAACACCCAGTTGGGGCTGCTGCCTTTTCCCTTTCCATTTCTCTCCTTCCCTTGATTCTCTCTGGCTCTCCTCCGCCTCTGTAATTTAATTCAAGCAAATTTATTATTATTTAAGTAAATACCTTCTTCTTTTCTTTGGCGGGAAATTGAGGAGGGAATTGGTAGTGGGCTTGCGCCTAATCCCGGTCCATGATCCACTTTTAAATTTTGTTCTAGTTTTTCTTTTACGTTTCCTAGGGCCCCATTAATGAGGTATCAAAGGGGCCCGATATGCCTTCCTCATCCTCAAACCCCATCTCCGATTTATGGGATTTGGGGACTAATCCAACGGAGACGGATAACACTCATTCCCGAACTCCAAAAATATTATAATATATGTATGTTACTGATATATATATATATATAATATGTTATTGACATGAATATATATATATATATATGTGTGTGTTATATATATAATATATATTAGATCTATGTAATATATATATATAGTATATATTTTTTAAAAATAAAATATTACAAAAAGTTCGGGTCAGGTTTGAAGCCAAGTATGGTATTATCATACCCTACCCGTCCCAAGGCAGTGGAGTTCGGGTGGCACCCAAACCCGATTTTTTAGGTCCCTAACCTGAAATTTCATGTTGGATACTCGCGGGTAATTTTGTCATCCCTATTAATGTAACATCATATGAAAGCCAAAATTGACTCCTTTTGACTTTTTTCAGTCTTAAAAGTTAATTAAAAAGACATATATGCTCCCACTAGATTTGCAACCTTGTCCCATTAGATTTTCAAAATTATAACTAAAGGTAAAAAATTTACCCATCTCTCATGTGATTGGTCCCTTCTATTTCATACTCATTTTTATATTGTATGGGAGCCACTAAAAAGAAAAATAATGTTTATTATGTTCTTTAGTTTTCAATATTAATATTTTAAAAAAATTCAAAAGTAATAAATGATAAGTACTTGAAATATTAAAAACTGTCGTTTAGCCTAGACCTAGGGCAATATGATTAATCTATTTTCTTGGTCCTAATTTCTTTATTTCATAATAGACTATGTATTTTATTGGAGTCTTGGATTCTTTAGATGGGAATTGTTATTCTTTGTAATATTGTATTTTGATAATATGAAAACTCATAGAGAACAATTGTGCGATTGCATATATATATTGATATCACTCCCGTGGGATCCAACCTCACTTGATCACTATACTCTATATTGTTTTTATATTTGTAAACTTTATTTTGATTGTTATTAATGACAAACACATTCAGCAAATGGCAAGGAATATGGAGTTTAATAGTCGGTGGACATCGGAGCATCCCATGACTTTATCCCATCAAAGATGGTAGGTTTATTGTAGATTCCTTTTGAAAATTACCAAAAATTATTTATCCAAGTTGGTAATGGAGTTTGGATTCAATGGCAAGGAATATGTCGTGAAGTTCAGCTGGAGGTTCAAGGACTTCAATTAAAGAAGACCTTTCACATTTTAGACTTGGGCAACGCTGATTTGGTGTTAGGAGTTACTTGGCGGAGAAAGTTGGGTGGTATTTCTTCAAATTACAAGAAGTTAAATATGCAATTCAATATTAATGGGCAGAGGGTAATATGGCAAAGTGACCCGATGTTGTCCAACACTATAGTGTCTCTAAAAACGATATTGAAGCTTCTGCAAAAAGAGGATGTCGAGTTTATGATTTAGTTTGAAGTCTTGCAATTAGATGAGCTTACTTATACTACTAATGAGAATACCGTGGCAGCTAACTAAGAATTACAAATAGTGTTGGGAGAGTTTGCATCAATTTTTAACCAACTAGGGGTTGTTAGTATCACTAACTCATGATCATGTTATTCGGTTGTTGAAAGGGCCTCCTCCCCCTAACATAAGGTCCTATCATTACCCACACTGCAAGAAATTTGAGATTGAAAAAATTATCAAAGAGATGTTGGCAACTGGTATCATTAAGCCCAATACCAACCCAAATTCAAGTCCAGTTCTGTTAGTCAAAAAGAAAGATAAAGGGTGACATATGTGCATGTATTATAGGGCGCTAAAAAAATTGACTGTTTTGGACAAGTTTCCAATTTGAATAATTGAAAACTCTTGGATGAGTCATAGGGGAATATCATTTTCACCAAATTGGATATAAAGTTAGGGTATGGTATCATCAAATACGCATGTGTGAGGAAGACATGGAGAAGACAACGTTTTGCCCACATGAAGGTCATTATGAATTTATTGTAATGCCCTTCAGATTGACCAATGCACCTTCTACATTTTCAATCGCTTGTGAACGAACGTTCTGCACACATGAAGGCCATTACAAATTTCTCGTAATGCCCTTTAGATTGACCAATGTACCTACATTTTCAATCGCTTATGAACGAGATTTTCAAGCCATTTCTTTAGAAATTTCATCTTGGTATTTTTTTGACAATATATTGATATTTAGTAAAGACTTCCGATCACATTTCCAGCAACTCAAGCCTATTGTTGACGTCCTAAGGCAGTATGTTCTTATAGTGAATCGCAAAAAATGTGTCTTCGCTCAACCTCAATTGAATATTTGGAAACATGTGGCTGCGGACTCCTCAAAAGTGCAAAGCATGGTGAGTCATCCTACTCTTACGAACATAGTCTTTGAGAGGCTTTTGGGCCTCACATGATACTACCATAGGTTTGTGAGAAATTATGGTCTTCTTACAGCTTCTCTAACTAATATGTTGAAGAAGAATTCCTTCCTTTGGAGTGATACGGCTTAGGCTATAGGTAGCCTTTGATACTTTAAAAAATGCTATGACTATCGTACCAGTTCTCTCTCTTCCAAATTTTTCTAAACCATTCATTATGGAAATGGACGCATCAGGCAGTGGTTTGGATAAAGTGTTGATGCAGAAAGATCATCTCATCGCTCATTGTCCCTATAATCATAAACCAAGTCTATTTATAAGAAGGAACTTATAGCAATCGTGTTTTCTATTCATAAATGATGACAATACCTCTTAGGGAGAAAAATTTTATTATGAACTAACCAATGCATCTTGAAGTTTTTGTTAAATAAAACCTTGGTGCACAAGGGTAAGCAAAAATGGATCATTAAATTGATGGGTTTTGATTTTAAAATCCAATATTGCCCTAGATTGCAAAATAAGGAGCGGATGCCTTGTCTAGAAGGGAACTAGTTCCCCCAGCCTACACGAATTCTCTTTTGGTTGAGCATTGCTAATTATTTACTTTGTCTGTCACCTCTTTTCCCGCTTTAGTTGGGTTAAATGATGAAGTGTTATTGGGTTCACGTTTGAAGAGTATAGTTTAGTCCCTTTTAGTAGATCCAACCAACCAACATCCTTACATGTTGCGTGGAGGGTGGGGAGAGGGGGTGTTTATTTGACCTTGACAAGCTAGTGATCCCACACAATTCTTATAGTATCCAAGATTATTTACAAGAGTTTCACTCCACTCCTCAAGGAGGGCATTCATGATATTTCTACACATTTAAAAGAGTTTAGCAATCCCTATTCCCATTACATCATATGGGGATGTGACATGGACTTTTTAAGAAGATTGCCTTGGGTGTAAGGGAGAGATACTATATTGGTGGTGGTGGATCGTTTGACAAAATATGGTCATTTTCTGATTTTGGGACACCCCCATACAACAAAGGAAGTGGTTGTTGTATTTATTTTTGAAATAGTAAAATTACATGGATTTCTCAAATCCATTATTTTAAATTGTCATCGAATATTTGTTAGTCAATTTTGGGATGAATTGTTCAAATTAGCTAGCCCCACCTTGAAAATGAGTACAACATATCATCCTCAAACATATGGCTAATCGAAAGTGGCCAATTGTTATTTAAAGGATTACTTGAGATGTTTTGTCATTCACCATCCTAACCAATGGTTTAAATGGGTTAATTGAGTTGAATATTGGTATCATACAACCTTCCACAACTTCTTTGGTATGACGCCATTCCAAGCCCTCTATGAGTGAGCTAGGCCACCTCTTTTAAATTATTGAGTGTGATAAGACACCAAAGAGTGAGAATCACAATTGACACTTGGACATTCATTCAAAACAGAAATTTCATGGTTATAATTGCCCATTTTATGGATAGTGAATGAAATTTGCATAAAACAACAATCAACTTCACAAAGATCACTAGCCACAGGGGTGAGACATAAGGATGTATTTTGAAAATTCTTTAGCATTACGATTGATAATGCTTCTGCTAATCATGGGGTGATTGAGTACATGAAAAAAAAGACTTGGTGAGATGAATACTCTTCTGCTCAAATGGGAGTACTTGCATATGAGGTGTACTTGACACGTTCTTAATTTGATTGTTAAGGATGGCTTGCAATAGCTTTGTAGCTTAATTGGAGGCATAAGGAATTGTGTAAGAATAGCAAAAGAAAATGCTCGTGTTGTGAGTTATTTCAATGACAAAGATAAAGATGGATTTATGTGGGTAGGGCCACCATATGAGGGGGATTGGGAGAAAGCTAAGATCTTTGAGCACTTTTTAAGTAAGTTTTATCATGCTACATTGTCACTTAGTGCATCTAAGTCAAGCACATCTCACCTAATGTTTGTGATAGTGTCGAACTTGATGATTGATATTGATATGAAAATTGATGATAGGGATCCGGTGTTGCAAAGTGTGGGAAAGTCCATGGAACTGAAATTGAACAAATATTGGGAAATTTCGACATTGTAAACAAGATTGTATATGTAACCCATGCACTAAACCCTAGATATAAACTTGAATTGATGCAAATTTCATTTGAAGACATTGCAAAGGATGCTAAAACAAATAAAAAAATTGTTGCTGAAATCAAGAAATGTTTGGTGACTCTATATGAGGCAAATAAAGGAGATAGCGATCAATTTTTCATCACTATAAAAGCACCTCTAGTCAAGTGAATAAAAGTTTGAGTTCCCAATCTAGTATAATTTCTCATGTTGAGTTGGAACTCGAGATAAAAAGAGAGCAATTGGAACTTATAGAGTTTTCAAATGAAGTGTATAAGTACATTTCAAATCTTTGTGAAAAGATTGACAATGATTCTCTTGATCTCTTGCCGTGGCAAAAGATGAATCCATCATGGTTTCCTATTCTTTGAAAGCTTTCCAAAGATATATTCTTTATCCCAAGTTTGACCGTGGCTAGCGAAAATGCCTTTTGCTTGGGTAGAAGGATTGTGAATCCTTTTAGAACTTTATTGACTCTGAGGATGGTAGGGGAATTAGTGTCTACTAATGATTGGCTTAGAGCAAATGACTTTGATTTCTATACGGAGCCAACATATGAGCAACTAAGATTGTATAAAGATCTTGAAGAATTTGAAACAAGTAAGAAATTCTTATGCTTTTTTAACTTTTAACATATTTTTTGCATTCTTTGATTTTGATTTTATTACATGTTTCACATAAATATCATGAATGCACAATCTATACCTTCCGAACAAGCATCTTTGGCTTCACGTCCACCACTCCATTGAAGAAAGAAACCAAGAGATTACTGATTAATAAATTATACTCAATTCCTTAGAATATTTCAATTTGAAGTTTAGTTATGTACTTATGTTTGGACTTTGGATTTGGACTTGACTATTTGGAGCTTGGTTTATCACTTTATTGGTTATTATGCCTTTATTTGGTTGTTTGTTAATTACTTAATTGTTACTTGGTTAGTTGTTTTAGTTTTTTTGATTTAGAAAAACTAAAAAATGATTCATTTTTAAGGATTGGTAAATTTACCAATTACTGGTGTACTGTTACCGAAATATGGCATACAAATCGACGATAAACCAACATTACTGATAACGATAACGATAACGATAACGATAACGATAACGATAACGATTTTTTTCAATTACCATCATTTTTGGTACAGTAACTTTAATCAGTCATTAGTAATGGTTATCGTTACCATAACATACTTAGTCCTGGATTCAAGTCTAAGGTCAAACATTTTATTTGTGATAAAATCCAATCCAATATATATATATATATATATGTGTGTGTGTGTGTGTATTGGCTTGAGAGCCAATTTGCTTTTTGAATGAGGAATAAGAGTACTTCACTCTAGTACTTTTGCAAGTTTGGACCCAATTCGCGATATGTGACAAATTGGAAACCAACTAGCAACAAATTCTAATTAAGCTTCATGAACTAATTATGACTGTGCCAACCCACATTCCCAGGTCCAACTTTTGAGCATCTCCTTCACTACTAATCAACTGCACTAATGGGAAACAAGGAATCTTTCAATTAAATGATTAGTCCAAAGAAATGCAGAAATGAGGTTCAACATATAATTTGTGAATACAATTATTATCTATCTATCTATTCTTAATATATAAATTTGGTGGATTTTTGTAGATTTCCCAGGAGTTCAACCCATTTTACTTACTCTCGCGTCTGGTTGTTGTTACTCACACGAACCATATTCTCAAAATGACGTCGTTTTGAGCTTCAACGTTTTGTAGTGTCCGTTTGGATCAGAGTATGTTGATAGAGTATAAGCTCTCGTAAAACGTAAAAGCTGAGAATGTCTGAGAGTATGAGGACAGAGTATAAGCTAGCTTATACTTTGAAACAAACGGAGGCCTTTTCTTTCCCTTGTATGAGAGGCCGACAAACTTCAGTGGCACATTTCCCTTGGTTCATGTATCTCGCACTACATGCATCTACTCTAGCTACCTATACCCATTTCAAGCTTCACTCCTCTGCTCTTCTGTGTTAGAATTTTGTGAGGAAGAGATGAGAGAGTAGAGAGATTCAATCTAAACTTCTATTTTCTGTATTTTTCTCTTTCATTAGGTTACATGACAGCACCATTTTAAATACAAACAATACACAAGTCTGGAGTGTTCTACATATACACATTCTACACACACGTGACACAATGTTTTTCATTTGACAAAGCACACACACATGTGAAGCACAACACGTGTGACACTCAAACACTCCCCCTTGCTTCAAAGTGGGTGTGCATACCAAACCTAGAAATACATTCAAAACATCTTCTAATGTATTGGTTCCAGTAGCCGATGAAATAGGGAATTCATTTCTTTATCTTTGAAATTTTAACTTGAGCTTATAGCTTTTCATTCTTCAGCTTTTCTTCTTTTTCTTTTACTTCTCTGTCGTGGTGCTTTCTCAGAAAGTTTTAGTTGCCAGCAACCACAAATGCCATGTCAACCACTTCCCATTTTTCATTCTCATAAATTTAGAGTTTTGTTTTTTTCTTACCCGTCACTCCCATAGCGGCTGATAGTCTACAACAGAACCCTCCAACTCCTTTTAATGGGGTTGGAGGGTTTGTCTGCTTGACCCAAGTTCTAAGGACTCTGCTGGTCCTAAGTCGATGCTAGCCACGCTTGGGCTACACCAACTTCTTTGGTTTTTGAAGGATAACATGAATCGCCGATTTTTGGCTATCACTGGAGGTGTTCCAAACTCTCCAAAAGAATATTGTTAAATTGTCTAGAAGTGCAGATTTCATAACACCAATTCAATTTCCACTCAAGATAATTTATGGCCATATATTCTCTACTTCTAATTTTGCATTCACATATTGATCAACTATAAATAAAGAAAACCCTTTGAAAAGTGTATGTGAAGATGACCCAATCTAGTGAGAGCTGGGTTATCATCCATCAATGAGGGAAACTGTTTCTGTGCTTTCTACCTAATCATTAGTTGTAGAACTTCCTGCCTAATTAACTCCACATGCCAAAACCAAACCCAAGAAAATCAAATAAAAAAGAAAAGAAAAGCTAGGAGTAAGTGTTTATATATATATATATATATATATAGCATGCCAACCAAACATGGAAACTAAATAATGGGTGGTAATGATCTCAACCAAAATGTCTCTTCTTCTTAGTGAAATCAGTTAAACATCTCATCCAAAAATAAAGAAAAAACTGTCGTATCAAGGCTATAACGACACACTAGGATGATTCAAGGCTATAAGAGTTTAATTGGTCAGAGAGAACATAGATTCTTTGGACATTCATTCTCCCTCTTTCTATGCAAAAGTTAGTCCAGAAGATAGCAATTCCTTAATATTTGTGAAAAAAATAATCTTGAATAACACAATCTTATTCCTACGAAATGGATTACTCGTAGAATACATTGTGGGGAAAAGAAAAAAAAATGGTATAAAACAATAATTTTTAGGTTTTAGTAAGGAAAGAAAAACTAACCTGGGTTAGCTCTTATGGTTGTACTGACAGAGTAACCATTCTCAATAAGTCTCTTAATCATCTATTAAGCTATAAACCCAATACCACCTGTTACACAAACTTTACCTTGGGCAACTTATGATACACAACTTGGGTTCTTAGAGAGAGGAGACCCGAAGGAAGTCGAAATCTCGATTGGAGAGGAAGTCACGTTTTGGTCGCCTGTGTTAACCCCTTCAACCTTAACCTAAAGCAAGAGAGAATTGGAAGAAGATTGTAGAAGAAGAAAGAGACTCATTTCATTTCCAAACTTTCCAGTACACCACATACAGCTTATATACTGTATTTCTGTTATCAACGAAGATAACAGACGTCAAGATTTACTGTCTTGATCAAACAAACTAACGGAAGTATTAACACTATTAGTAACTAACAGAATAAAAGCAGCCAGTAATAAAGCTACAGCTGGCACAGTAGTTAACTAACAAAACTACACTACTTAACCAACTTGTTCACTACTGGAACGTATCAACTCATTCCTTCTCCAAATGAACCTTGTCCACTAGGTTTCATCAGTAATCTTCAGTCAGCTCTCATAACTGGAAAAGAGGAAACTGAGCCTTGAAATCATCATAGTCTTCCCATGTTGCTTCATCCTTGGTATGAGCCTGCCAATGCACCAAAATTTGAGTGCCTGCCTTATCACCCTTCTTATAAAGCCTTCTTTGTAAAATTGTCTCAGGAATCATTAGTAAAATCTTCTGATGAAACAAACCATCATTAGTAACTTCTGGTAAATCCACACTGACAGTAATATTTGATCCCAAGTGGCATTTCAAACAACTAACATGGAACACCGGATGTATTTTGGTAGTTCCAGGTAAGTCTAGCTTGTATGCTACTTCTCCAACTCGTTCCAAAATTGCATATGGCCCATAGAATCGAGGATGTAATTTATTGAAGGAATGCAAATGAAGGGCTGGCAGCTGATAGGGAACTAACTTCAAATAAACCATGTCACCAACTTGGAAAACTCTTTCAGACCTATGCTTATTGGCTTGAACCTGCATCCTTTCCTGAGCAGTCTGCAAATTAGATTTGAGCAAACCTAATAAAACATCCCTTTGTAAAAGAGTTTGTTCAACGATGTCTAGTTTTGCAGGTCCAAGCTCATAAGAAAATATATGAGGAGGAGGATATCCATATACAGCCTCGAATGGAGTGATTTTTGTGGCAGAATGGTATGAAGTATTAAAGCTCCATTCTGCCCAAGGAAGCCATTTCACCCACTGCTTAGGTTGTAAGCTTGTAAAACATCTTAGATAAGTCTCCAAACATCTATTGACAATCTCTGTTTGACCATCACTTTGAGGATGGTATCCAGAACTCATACACAACTTGGATCCTTGAATCTTAAAAAATTCTTTCCAGAAAGCACTTAAGAACACAGGATCCCTATCACTCACTATTGATGCAGGCATTCCATGCAATTTGAACACATGATCAATGAAGTGTTGTGCCACAATAGCTGCTGTATAAGGATGAGTTAATGATATGAAATGGCTGTACTTACTCAATCTATCTACCACCACCATGATAACAGTCTTGCCCCTACAACTTGGTAAGGCAACTATAAAATCCATACTTATATCTCTCCAAATCTGCTATCGAATTGTTAATGGTTGCAATAAACCAGGTGGAGCTATAGTCTCATACTTGTTCTGTTGACAGACAGAACATTCAGCCACCTTCTGTCTAATGTCACGTTTCATTCCTCCCCAATAAAAACCTTTTTTAATCCTGTGATAGGTTTTTAAAACTCCAGGGTGCCCTGCTGTAGGAGTTGAATGGAATTCATTGAATAATTTTTCTTTCCATGGAGAACTAGGATTCAAAACAATCCTGGTCTTGTATTTAAGGAACCCATTATCCAATGAAAAAACAGATTCAGCATCTAGATTGAGCAAAACTTCCTGCACCTTGGCCTTTATCCATTCATCGTGTTCTAAATCCCTTCTCAGGTCATCTAACCAGCCAAAATATGGGTAAGATATGGCAAAGTTTTCTTTAGAAACTGTTTCTTGTTTTTCTGAAGTAGAAGGCAAACGAGACAAAGCATCTGCAGCTTGGTTTTCAGCTCCATGTTTATGATGTATTTCATAATCAAAACCTAGTAACTTGGATACCCATTTCTGTTGGAAAGGTGAGTTAGCTCTTTGATCCAAGAAATACTTCAATGTTTTGTGATCAGTTTTAATCACAAAATGTCTGCCTTGTAAATAATGTTGCCATTTCTTGACTGCATGTACAATGGCAAGCAATTCTTTTTCATAGGTTGATAAGGATTGATTTCTGGGACCCAATGCCTGACTTGAAAAAGCTATAGGTCTGCCTTGTTGTTGCAAAACTGCTCCAATTCCATAATCTGAGGCATCACATTCCAAATCAAATGGAAGGGAAAAATCAGGCAATGCTAAAACCTGTAGGGAAGACATAACGTGTTTCAAGTTGTCAAAAGCTGCAGTAGCTAAATCATTCCAGTGGTAGTTATCTTTTTTGGTCAGCTGGTATAATGGCTGACAGATTTTTCCATAGTTGGGGATGAATTTCCTGTAATATCCTGTTAGTCCCAAGAACCCTCGAAGTTCTTTAATATTTGTAGGTACAGGCCAGTCTTGGATAGCCTGAAGTTTACCTGGATCTGCTGAAACCCCTTCAGCAGAAACAATATGACCTAAGTATTCAATCTTGTGCTGTCCAAAGGCACATTTTTGTCTTTTGAGTAATAGTTGATTGGATTGTATTACCTCAAAAGCATTCTGTAAATCCTTCAAATGAGCTTCCCATGATGGACTATAGATTAAGATATCATCAAAGAAGACCAATATACTCTTTCTGAGATATGGCTTGAAAATACCATTCATTAAGCTCTGGAAACTTGCTGGTGCATTTGTAAGACCAAAAGGCATTACAAGAAATTCGTAATGGCCTTCATGAGTTCTAAAGGCAGTCTTTGGTATATCATCAGTATGCATCCTGATTTGATGATATCCAGCTCTTAAATCCAGTTTAGAAAAATACACTGCCCCATATAATTCATCTAAGAGATCATCAATAAGAGGTATTGGATACTTGTCTTTTATGGTGAGACTGTTGAGTTCTCTGTAATCCATGCACATTCTCCAAGTTCCTTCTTTTTTCTTAACTAACAAGACTGGAGAAGAAAAAGGACTATGACTATTTCTTATAAAACCAGCCTGCAACAATTCTTGAACTGCCTTCTCAATTTCTGTCTTTTGCAGGGGTCCATAATGGTATGGCCTCTTACTAACTGGTTGTGAATTTGCAACTAATGGTATCCTATGATCAACTTCTCGTTGAGGTGGTAATGAAGATGGTGTCTGGAAGACAGCCACATATGAAGACAGTAAAGAGTCCAATTCAGCCTGTTGTTGGATGGTCAATTTTTTTCCATATGGCAAAGTATGCAACTCCTGGGAGTATAGTAATAACCCAAGACGAGAAGTAGACAAGTCTTTTGCAATCTGGTGGCAAGTAACATCTTTAACCATACTACCATGCTGAACATGGTTCTGCAATTGACTATTTAATTGATAAGATGCACCATTTTGAGTAAAATTCATCTGCAGGAGTTTGAAATCCCATAAAACTGGACTAACTAACTGAATCCACTGCACACCTAACACCACATCACAACCCCCAATAGGCAACACAAACAGATTGGTTTGGCATTGGTAATTTCCCATGGTCAAATCCATTTTCCTGCAAGATCCCATGCCAAACACTTTTCCCCCATTTGCAACCATAACCTCAAAGGTTCTCGATCTGTCATATGTCCAACCTAATTGTTTCAACAATTTGGAGTCCACGAAATTGTGAGTACTCCCAGAATCAATTAAAACTGTAACTGGTTGCCTTTTAAGAAATCCCTTAATCTTCATTGTCTTGGTAGACTGTTCAGATTCAATACCAAAGAAAGCACATGCACTCAACTCTAAATTTTGACATTCCAATATAGGTTCCGGAAATGTATCTGCTGAAGAATCATCTATTGCATCAAAGTCAACTTCTAACAAAAGAAGTTGTTTCTTGGCACATTGGTGGCCTCCGACAAATTTTTCATCACTGTAAAAACAAAGTCCCTTCAACCTTTTTTCTTGATATTCTGTAGGGGTTATTTTCTTGTGGACTTGGTTAGAAAAATTTGTCTTTGTTGGTGGAGGATCTCCTGATTGCAGCATTGGCAAAATTGCATTAGTGGTAGGCCTAGATGGAATCAGTCTTGTGGAATTTTGCTTAAGATTGGACAATTTTAAATCCAGTTGCTGAGCCAAAGCAATTGCATCTTGAGTTGTTTCGGGTCTCAGTATCTTAACATCATAACGCAATTCCATCTTCAATCCCCCAATAAAACAACTTTTAAGCAAGATAGGACTAATTCCAATGGTTCTATTGGAAAGCCTAGGAAATTCAGTAATGTAATCCTTAAGATTACCTGTCTGCTTAAGCTTGAATAAGGTTTCAGCACTGTCTTCAAAGTGAGATGGCCCAAATTCTTTGCAAAAAGCCACTGTGAAATCCTCCCAACGAGGAGTTGTGTGAAGACAGTTTAACCAACGAAACCATTGAAGGGCATCATCCTCCAGATTGAAAGAGACAATCACAACCTTCTGGTTTTTAGGTATTTGATAATAAGCAAAATATTGGTCAGCCTTATGTATCCAGTTAGATGGATCATCGCCCTCATGAAATCGAGGAAATTCAATCTTCTGCCATGGCATACGAGATCCAAGATTCCCACGACCTTCATCATTTATGCAAACAGAAGATGATGATCCTGGAACTTCAAGTAAACCGGTATCAACAGATTTCTGTTTGAACAAATCTTGACGTAACCTGTCAATCAAGGATTCTTTCTCCAAATGTTCTGAATCAATTTTGGAATGTAACTGCTGAATTGCAATGGAGAGTTGTTCCAAAGTAGTTTCAAAGGTAGTCATTCGTGCATCCATGACTTGTTTCCTGGTTTGATGTCGCGGCATGCAATGGAAGGGAAGTGTGGAGAAGATCTGGACCTCTGATACCAAATGTTAACCCCTTCAACCTTAACCTAAAGCAAGAGAGAATTGGAAGAAGATTGTAGAAGAAGAAAGAGACTCATTTCATTTCCAAACTTTCCAGTACAGCACATACAGCTTATATACTGTATTTCTGTTATCAGCGAAGATAACAGACGTCAAGATTTACTGTCTTGATCAAGCAAACTAACGGAAGTATTAATACCATTAGTAACTAACAGAATAAAAGCAGCCAGTAATAAAGCTACAGCTGGCACAGTAGTTAACTAACAAAACTACACTACTTAACCAACTTGTTCACTACTGGAACGTATAAGCCTGGAGAGGAAGGAAGTCGAAAGAGAGAAGATGAAGCTTCATGATTTGGTCTACTGGAGAGGAAGATGTGAGAGAGAAGTCGCGAGAGAGGATCGAAGAAGAAATTCGCGATTTGGTCAAGATGGAGAGGAAGGAAGTTGCTTGGAGAGGAGACTCGATTTGAGAAATATGGGTTAATTTAGGGTTTTGATCTGTGACCGTTGATCAGATCCAACAGATAGTGTTTAGGTGAGTAATATGGGTATGTATAAGAGAAAAACACATGTTTTATAACCCTATGTATCTCAAACCTTTTTTCTGCCACTCTTACCCCCGGATATATATCTATTGTTTCTGTAGCTTTCTCATAATTATTCCTATTCTATTTCATTAAATGTTGTTACAGTTGCTCATCTTTCCAGGTTTGGAGTTTCTATTAAAATATTATTTTGCAACCACTTTCTAATTTTACTTACCTTTTATTTGAGGATGGATGACAACTCGAATACACATGAAAGGTATTGGCAGGTCAAATTGTAGTTGAAGTACCGTTTCCCTAGAGGATCTAAAGCTATGTAAATGATTTTATCAAATTTAAGTTGTTTTCTATTTCTCTTTTATTTGGACTTCATTAATTTGCTATAATGAAATGATGCTGTGAAATTAAGATGTTCTTTTTTATATAAAAAATTTGTGTAATAAATTCCTATAAGTCATGAGGATAAAATGGACACTAAATAATGTATTTAATTGTCATATGTTTCCGCATTGTACGTTTTACTTCTCCACAATGGTTTTATTTGGGATTGCTGTAAAGTGTTGTGAGATGCGTTGTGACTCAGTATAGCATTTGGCACATCAAAACTGTGGTGAGGTGAGTTCGAGTGCAGTTTAACTTTTTTTAAGAAAATTTATTTTTAATGTAAACATAAATTACATTAACACTAATTCATTGATTTTTTAAAAATAAAACATGCAAAAAATTAAATGTGAGACAATTACAATTAAGGATAATAAATTCATTACATTTCACACCACAATTACATTAATCAAATACATTTGAATTTAACAACAGGAAGACACTTACATTTAAAAATACAAGTCTTTTATAGATATTAACATATAATAATACTCGACTATAAAACACTAATAATAATTGAACAACTCTGCAGCAATCATATCACATGTGGCTGCCATATAGAGATCCTCATATGTATCTAGCGGTCTAGAAGAATTGCTCGCTCCATAGAAACTGCTGCTGCTTTCTGTGAATGACACCCTTTCACTGTTCTGATTGTCATCAAACGTACTTAAATGTGGATCATTTATCGTGCGCAATCTGACAAAGTTGTATAGAGCAGCACATGCCACCACGATCTTCACCTGATCGGGGAACTCATAAAAGGGCATTCTTGACAGAATGTGCCACTTATTTTCCAACAACCCAAACGTCCGCTTAATGACTGAGCGAAGAGATGAGTGAGCATGATTAAATGTTTCTCTTGCCGTCGAGACCGCAGGACCGTTCCAAAACACTTCCATGTGATACCTCTGTCCCCGATATGGTGCTAAATATCCTGTTTGATTTGCATACCCAGAATCAACCAAATAATATTTCCCTGTAGCAGAGACTTTGAAATGTTGTTATATGATCAAAAAAATATATGTTAATCAAAATGCAAGAACAAATATTTTACGTTACATACCTGGAGGAGGATGTGAAAAGTTGGAATCCTCGTCTGCAACAATCTCGTTAAATATCCTCGAACCATGAGCCGAACTCTTCCAATCTGTGCAGACGAACGTGAATAACATATCAAAATCACATGCCGCCATCACATTCTGCGTCGTCATTTATTTCCTCCCAACGAATCTAGTTCTGTCATCAGTCAGGACAAATGCTGGAACATGAGTTTCATCTATAGCACCGATGCAGTCCTTGAAGAACGAATAAAATCTATAATCGTCCTCAATGTGGCTCGGTGTTCCGGAGAACGTAGGATCTCATGGCCAAACTATATCATCCGAGAACGATATCAAAGTCTTGAGCGCTTTATGGAATAAGCGGTGTACGGTCTCTCCGGAATGCTGAAATCTATCTTGGACTACCCGATTCCCAACGGCATGTCCAACCGTGTAAACAGACATCCCAACCATCTTGGGAATACTAGTATTACGAGTTCACTTCAAGTCATAATTTGTGCTCAACACATCGCATAATTCACTGAACACCCAAGGATCCATCCTCAAAATGGATGAACATCTGCGCCTATTGCCATTTAGTAGATCTGTGATGTACATATGACCGGTGTAAAGAGTTGTCCATCATGGTGTACGTGGAATGTACTCAAGAACCTCACTACTCGCTACCACAACACCCCCAATAATGGTAGCAAGTTCATCAAAATAAATAAAAAAACATTCTCTTCACCATTGTGCTCCATCTCATCATAAAAACAAAAGAAAAAAGAAAAACAATTATAGGGCAGCATATTATTCCATAACATTGAATCTCATAATATTCAAACTAAAATGTTCAGTCACATAATTTGAATATAAAAACAAATCAAACAAACCGAAACAAGTAGCAGATCATTCTACTGGAAAAGGAAACTCAACAACACACCAATAAAAAGAGTCATTCTCATCTAACAAATTAAAGAAACACACTAAAACTTAACTAAGTGTCAAGCGCACTAGGTCTCGTCTCCTCAGCATACTTCATCTTCAAATACGCAAGCTGCCAGTCCTTGCGTATCATAGCATTGAAGAACTCGCGTTCCTCTTTCTTCTGAAACAACTTGAAGGCAAATATCACCAGCTCACCAATCTCAGCAGTCTCTGGGATTTCTTTTAATATGCACATACAATCCGCAATTTCTGCCTTGGACTCTAAAAGGGGAGCAGAAGCAGGAGCTGGAGTGGTGGCAGACATAGCATGTGTCCGGCTGTTCAAAGCAGACACCAAATTACCCAAGGACTTGCTAATCTCTTCTCGGTAATCAAATGCCTTTCGCTTCTTCTTCTTCGCTCTGCTGCCCTAAGTGCTTGACCTCATCCTACTATGTTTCTGTGGCTGAGTCGGAGAACTGGTGACTTCATTATCTTTATCATTATTGATGTTGTATTCAGGATCAGAAGATTCGGGAGCTCCGAAAATCGAACATTATCACCAATGCTAGTATTGGTAGGGTCATCATTACGATTGGATGCTCCAGTAATGTATGCGAACTCCCTAGTAGCACACAACCCATCAAACATTATTTCTAACTGCTCCAAGTTCTCAGGTCTCTTTTTTCTGAACTTTGCCACCCTTTTATCCTCTTGCATTTTAATTGACAGATATTAGTGCAAGTATGATATGATAATAAGGTAACATTTTTAAGAAAGTAGGCTTTTGTTGAAAACATAACTTAATCCTTTTCTCCCACCAATCATTATCTGCCAAAATAGTGTTTCAAACATTGTCCCACCCTGTGCCCGTATCATGGAGTCTCAATTTTTGAAACAATTTGTAATCTTTTTTCAAGTTATCCCACTTATTCTTGAACTGTGGTTGATCATATTTCTTTCCAGTTTTCTCCTCAAACCCAATAATTATCCTCTGCCAACCATCTTTACTGAAGTGTGATCCAGGTCTTCTCCTTTCATTATTTTTCTATTGTCCACTTTATGTTTATCAATTCAAAGAAGTCAGTTTCTCTAAACAAAAGAATATTTGAGGTTAGCGATGACTATAAATAAAAGCCAAGGCCAAACCCTACAAAAGGTAGGCCTATATCTTCCAAAACCTGTATTTTCTCACGGCCAGTTATACATCGCAGTATCACAGGTGTCAAATTCTAGAGGACTCATAATTTTGCCCGCTAGTGATGGAGAAGATTACAGCACACACATCCAAAACACTATTGTTTATCATGAAATTTTTGATCAAATTCTACAAGGTTTGTTTATGTCTCTCTATTTTCAATATATCATTTATCCAATAATAAATTCAATAACTCGATATCTCATTTATGCAGTTGGAAACCTGCAGTGAAAGTGTGACGCCTTTCTTTCGTGACCCTATGTAAGTTCTTTTTAATATGAGAGAATTCAAGGTTGTCCTACGTTTTTCAATAAATAATTTTTTTTACCTGCATTGCTCCATAATATCCGTGTCATTGAGCAAGTCTGGCTAGCGCCAAAACCCACAATGTCGGACAGAGCCCAACGTAAATTACAGACCCAATTCCACGTAGAACAAATCAAAATTTTATAAGAAAATAAACAAAGAGCATTAACATCAAATACTTTCCTTGCAATTTTCAGAGAACGTAGAAGCTACCTGCGGTGATTCAAACTCGATCATGAATCGCCATTGGGCCATACACGCGATGAAACTTGAACCGACGATATTTACTTTTGCCGATGCTTTAAATGACGTGACCATGGCTTATTCTTCATCTCGACCGTGCAACCCTACTTTTGAAGTAGTGTATTTGTGCCATCCAACAACTTGATACCGTAAATATGTTTACACGCTTACTCTAAAACATGATTACGTTTTCAAATTACAGCACTTATATAAACGCCGTGAAACGGTGTGATTTTTGGTTTATAATACACCGCCGCTTTCCTAAGTGTCATTACATTACATGAATCACTACAAAATTTTATAAATTGACAGTCTGGATCAAGCAGGATTGCAGCTTAAAATAAACTTGAAATAGTAAAAGACTATATTGGACACACAAATTTTACGTGAAAAACCCCTAATGAACATGATAAAAATCACGGACCAGTATAGAAGAATTCACTATGGAACAGAGGGTTATAACCTTCTTTCTAATTTAACAAGAAGAGAACAATAAAACTCTCTCTTGAAACTAGAAGAAAAACCATACACCTCTCAAATAAATTTCTTTGTTTTCTTCCTCATTCTCACCCTCTCATTTCTTTTCTTCTACTTGTATATTTGTAGTGAAGAGCTCGTGTCTTTATATAGGCATGGAGTGATGGTAAATCGTATAGAATAATTCACTATGGAACAGAGGGTTATAACTTTCTTTCTAATTTAACAAGAAGAGAACAATAAAACTCTCTCTTGAAACTAGAAGAAAAACTATATACCTCTCAAATAAATTCCTTTATTTTCTTCCTCACTCTCACCCTCTCATTTCTTTTCTTCTACTTGTATATTTGTATATTTGTAATTTACAACAGTTAGATAACCTGTCATTAATGACCACAAAATTTACAAGAGTTAAGCAACCTATCATCAATGACGTTTTATGGTCATTGATCACTTGTGATGTGCTCTTATCATTGATGACTCTTGGTGCAACACAAACTATATATGTGATGAGAATTATTAAAAAAAAAAACCGTGGCAATGCGCGGGCACATTGCTATAATATATATTGTGCATGGCAAAGGTCAAAGAGGTCATAATCAACTGATCCATGAGAACTCCAAGTTCATGATTTCCGGGGAGAGAATTTCCAATATTAATTTTTTGGTGAAGGAATTATTGTATTTTTTAAATCATTATTTTAGCTGGCTTAACTCCGAAGATTTGTACCACTAAAATATGTACCACAAGAAATGTGACACGTGGCAGCAACCCAATAGAAACAGGGAAACCACCATTTATATTTTACAAAAACAAATTAGGTAATTATAATGTTGTGTGCGTTTTGTGGCTAGCAACGCTAGTTAGTGCACCACATTGGGCACTATATTTGTAATGATTCAGATAAAGATAATATAATAATAATAATAATATATTATGTACCCAATATATAGCACTTAGTTTATGACGGTGGCTTGAATTTTCTCTCACATAGCTGTCAAGGTTGGAGTAGTTATCTTTTTCACTCTCTCTTGTAAGTAAATTTGGTCATAAAACACTTCCCCACTCATGTGACTAGTTAGTGGGTATTAAAATATACTACGATTTTGATCATTAGTGTTCATAAAATTCTTATGGAAATCTTGAAAATATGTTACAGGGTTTATCCATGTATATATTTATTGAAATGAAGTGCTTGGACACCTCATCCCATGGGATTGTCTCAAAGGCTCATACAAGCTTGAGATTATGTGGGTACGGCATAAAGGTTGTATATATCATCCAATAATAATAGATAAATATTAATGCAGTGATTTGTTACCATGCAAGAGTGATAAAGCAATCGATAAAAAATTACAAGACACAAATTTACGTGGTTCATCAATATGTCTATATTCACGAGAGAGCGTGGCTCATATTTCACTATTAAATCTCAGTCGTCAAAATTCTGAGGTATGCTCTTGTATGTATGCAACTAGAAAATCTTTTTATGGATTTGGAAATGGATATAGAGACTCCCTCCAAAGAAAATATCTGCTACCATTTGTCGTCTTGTCGATGAAGAAATTGGGTAGGACAAACCAACTAATGGAGGAAATCTCAAATTATTCATCTACACTGCTTTCCTTCTTAGGGTTACATATGAAAGAAACAATTTGAACAAACAATAAGAAAATAAATCAAGAACACATAGGATTTATGTGGAAAACCCTTGAAAAGGAAAAACCACAGGACAAGCATGAGAAATTCACTATGCCGAGAAAATTGGTACAAGAGAGGGTTTTGAGAGTGATGGCCGAAGAACTATTTATAATAAGTCGAACCCTAATTACAACAAGTCCATACCGCTGGGGCTATGCCCCCGCAACCCGTTTACTTGAGACTGTAGCCTAGCACTAACCCCCAAAAAATTCTCATAAAATTCTTCACCAATTTTGTCGCGTTGCGAGTATTTCAGGTTGGACCACTGACCAAAATCTCATAAGAGCAAATATCAAACTGAAACACTGAACAAGTCTAAGCAATGCTCAAATTTGGCTTTAGGAACTAGTTTAGTCATCATATAAGCAAGATTACCGTAAGTGCTGACCTTTCTCACGACAGTGTCACTACTAGAAACAACAACATGTGCATAATGATAGTGAATGTGAATTTGCTTTGTCCTTTCATGATATATATTATCTTAAGTAACATAAATAGCACTCTGACTGTCACTCAAAAGTGTGGAAACCTCGAAGTCATCACTAATTTCTTTGAATATCCCTTTAACCACATAGTTTATTTACAAGCTATTGTAATAATCATGTATTTAGCCTCAGTGGTAGACAAATCAACTTTAGTATCTAAAACAGTATCCCAAATGACAGCACACTCTCCAAGAGTAAAGACATAACCACTGAGCGATCTTCTTCTATCTAGATCTGTAGCATAATCATAATCAACATAACCAATAATTCCATTTCTACTCCTCCCAAAATGTAAATAAACAACAAGTGCCACACAAATATCTCTAGTCCTCTCCCTAGATTTGCCATGTATCTACTAACCATGCTAATTACATATGATAAATGTGGACGTGTGCAAATCATTGCATACATAAGAGTGCCTACTAAACTAGAGTATGGAACCTGAGACATGTACTCAATGTCATTATCTGACTGTGGAGATAAATAAGATGAAAGCTTGAAATGAGCTGCTAATGAAGTACTCATCGATTTAGCATTCTGTATATTTGATCTTTGTGGCCCTTTCTCAATGTATCCCTCTTGACTAAGATACAATTTATTTACCTTTCCACTTCTTTGGATCTTCGTGCCAAGTATCTTCTTTGGAGCTCCCAAATCTTTAATGTCAAATGCCTGACTGAGCTGAGTTTTTACCTTTCTTACTTCCTTTTTTTTTATCCTTGGCTGCTATCAACATATGATCAACGTATAATAGAAGATACACAAACAATCCATCATCACACATCTTAAAATAGACACAATTGTCATGGTCACTTCTTATCAAATCATGAGTAATGATAAAAGAGTCATACCTCTTATATCATTGTCTGGGAGACTATTTCAAACCATAAATAGACTTTTTTAGCAAAACAAACATAGTCTTCTTTACCTTAAACTTCGAAACTCTCTGGCTGCTACATACTTTTGTCTTCCTTAAGTTCTTCATGTATGAATGTTGTCTTCACATCTAACTACTTAAGCTCAAGATCATTCAAAGGAACAATAGCAATCAAAGTTCGAATCCAAATATGCTTTACAACTAGTGAAAACACATATGTGAAGTCAATACTTTAAATATGGATATAGCCTTTGCAACTAACCTCACTTTGTATCTTAGTTCTTTGACTCTTGGTATTCCTTCTTTCCTTTTAAACACCCATTAGCAACGAACAACCTTCTTTCCCTCAGGGAGTCTCTCCAACAGCCATGTGCCATTCTCATGAAGTGATTCCATCTCCTCGTGCATGACAATAATCCACTTACTAGAATCTTTACAACTAACAGCCTTAGAGTAAGTAGAAGGTTCTTCACAAGTATCAATATCTTAGTGGAAGTCTAATCTCCCTTCTAAGTCTATCTTTAGTAATAGAATGTTGTAGTGGTGTGCTAGCTACACCACTCTAAAGCTCTGAGATGTAATATGAGGTTAAGAACCTGACGTAATCAGAATCTCCACATGCATAATATATTTTTTTGTTCTTTATCACAAGATTCTGTAGAAAACTAATCATGAAGTATAATAGACTAATCAAAAATAATTTTCTCAGTTTCTGGACACAATAACTTATACCCTTTTACTCTAGACTTGTAGTCAAGAAACACACATTTTAGAGATCTTTATTCCAATTTCCATTATTAACATGAGCATAGGTAGATCATCCAAATGTCTTTAAATCAAAATAATTCGCAAAAGTATCAGACCATACCTCTTGTGGAGTCATCTTTTCAATAGCAAGGGAGAGCGATTTACAAGATAACAAGCTATAGAAACGACTTTTACCCAAAAAGACAGGTAACTTAGCATTGCAAAAGCATACAACATATTTTTTCCATCAAAGTTCTATTTATTTGCTTTGCTACACCATTATGTTGTGGAGTATCCAGATGTGTCAAGTGCCTCACAATTCTTTCTAACTTGTAAAAAACATTAAATTCATCTGAAAAAAACTCAAAACAGTTATATCTGCGGAGACGCTTTACCTGCTTCCCTGTCTGCTATTCAATCATTATCTTTCACTCCTTAAAAGTGTGGAACACATCACTCCCTGAGCTTCAAAAAGATACCTAAACTTTTCTAAAAAAACTCATCAATAATTGTCAACATGTAGTTTGCACCTCCTTTCAAAGGTACACTAGATGACCTCTAAAGGTCACAATGAACATAATCAAGAGTACTCTTCGTGTTATGAATTCCTTTTGTAAATGTGACTCTTTTCTGCTTCCCAATATGTAGTGCTTACAAAATTGTAATTTGCTAATATTTTATGTCCATTAAAAAGTCTCCTTTTGCTCAATTCGGTCATCCCACTTTCACGTATATGCCCAAGACGCATATGCCAAAGTTTAGTAACTTCACCATTTTCCAAAGAGGGAGTAGAAATAGTTGCATCACCAACAACTATAGAACCTTGCAAAATATATAAATTGGAAGCTTTTCTCTGCCCTTTCATTACAACTAGAGCACCATTGCTAATCTTTAAAATTTCACATTCACTCATGTACTTGTACCCTTTCAGATCAAGGGTACTCAAAGAAACTTAATTTGTCTTCAAATTTGGAATATGTCGGACCTTACTAAGTATTCTAACAATGTCATAAAACATCTTAATTCTAACTAATCCAATACTAACAATCTTGCAAGACGCATTATTTTCCATCAAAACAACAACCTTTGACACCATTTTATATGTTGAAGACCAATCCCGATTAGGACACATATGAAATGTGCAACTAGAATCAAGAATTCAATCCTCACATGATTTTAAATTGATATAGGCAACTAAGAGATCACCATTGCTATATTCAGTCTCTACAACACTAATTTTATCAAAATATTTGGATTGTTTATCCTTGGAATTTGCACCACCTTTTTTATGTTCTTATTCAGCAACTTGTAGCAATCAGCTTTGATGCGCCCCTTTTTCTTACACGACTTAAAGATTTTGTCCCTATTTTTGACTTTGATTTGCCTCTGCCTTCAACCCCATAATTTCTGTCCTGATTTCTTCCTCGAATAATAAGACCCTCTGCTTGAGTTTTAAATCCACCAACTAGCTATTTCATCTTCTCCTTAGAAGATAGAGCATCATAAACAACCTCAAGATTGAGAGATTCACGATTGTATAATATAATATATTAAAATTTTAAATATGAAGAAAGCAGCGAACACAATAGGATTAACCCTAAATCTTCTTCTTCTTCTTCATACAATAAGATTAATTAGCGCTGGAATCTTCATTTGTAAGTGGTTCTAAGTGGGTTTCCTTTTTTTGGCAATTGAGAATGATATCAAACAAATTTATCCTTTGAAAAGTTAACATGGATCTAAACTCGAGTTGTCAGGCCTGCACATAACTTTTTGCCTGACAATAGAGTAAGTTGGGCTAAAATCACACGTGTGACTCTAAAGGTTAAGCTTGTCTAGAGTCATTCTCAATTATTAAAAAAGAAGTTAAAATAGAAATGAAGTAGATCGAGTACTTCAACCAATTTAGAGTGCGTTTGTTTCACATTTTGCACAGCTTAAAGTTGTGGGGTCCGTATAAAATGTTATATCAACCAAACACCACATTTTGTTGACAGCTTAAAGCTGTGGGTCCTACAGCTTTAAGCTGTGCAAAATGAAATGTTGTCATCTCATAGTTTTTCAAAGCTTAAAGCTGTGAGACCCACAATATTTTATAATCACATTACGTAATTGCCTCTCCAAATCTTAAAAGTTTTCAATACTTTTTTATTGTAATACATTTTTTTGTAATTTTATTTACAAAATTAATGTAACAGAAAAATGAATCAAACACTCTACAGCATTATATACAGCTTAAAGTTGTGGGCTTCACAGCTTTTTATACAACATTTTTGATAGTTTTAAGTACAACATTTTTGACAGCTTAAAGCTATGAAATGTAATTGTGAAACAAACATACCCCTAATCATCATGGAATTTGTAGTGCAAATATTTTGATTAAATAATTATGTGCCTTTACCTCCAAGAAACTCTTTGTAAAATATTTTAGGATTTTTAGGGATAAGATCCTCAAAACAAATATGTATTTGATTCAATTATTATTATTATTTTAATAGGGGCTGGTACCCTCTTTTTTTATTTATTTGAACCCTAAAAATAAAAAACCAACAAGTCACACACTAAGCATGGAAATTATATCATGATGAAATTCTCAATCAAATTTTTATTCAACGCTATACACTAGAACCATAAACCATAAGGTTCATGAAAAATTGAAAAATATTACAATAAGGACAATAAGTTTACAATATATTTTTTATTGATTGAACTACCCTTAATCTCATATTTCAATAGTTTAAACTATATTTTTACTCATTTTTTTTCTCTTTTTGTTTGAGATCATTTTTTATATAAAAAAATTAGATCACTTTTTTCTATGTTTTCTTTGAGATCACTTTGCTCTCTTTTGTTTTTTTTTCTTTTATTTAAATCACTTTTCCCCCTATTTTTTCTCTATCATTTTTTAGATCACGTTCAGTATACCCGCACCCCAGCCAACGACAGTGCGGGTGTCCTGCACGTGATTTTACACACACACACATATATGTGGTTTTAAGATTTAGGAATTTAGGGTTTAGATTTTAGGATTTTAGAGTTTATGATTTTTGGATTTAGGAATTAGAGTTTAAGGTTGTAGGGTTTAGAAAGGGTTTAGGATTTAGAATTTACGATTTAGAATTCTAGGATTTATTATTTAGGATTTTAAGGTTTAACAATTTAGGGTTTTGAGTTTTATGGTTTAGGATTTGGGCGAAGAAAAATAGCGAGTCTCAATATCTCTTTTACAAGATAGATGTGTTTCTGATGTTGGTATGAACGATTAATCACTCACTTTGATTGGTATATTTTCTTTGGCATTCGAAAGAAAACTCTAAGACCTAAAGAATTGTTTCTAATATACTTTTAGAGATTTAAATATTTTACTGATCAAATTGAGACTCTAAATAATACATGGAAAAGAGCCTAACCACCTTATTTAATTTCTTCCTATATTTTTTGGTCTTCGGTCCAACACGAAGAAACTTAGACAAATATTTCAATCTTGATTACCATAGTTGGCATTATTAATTTAAAGTAATATTAATATCGGATCACTACATTATACGCGTTTTTCAAAGTAACTGAGAAAGTCAATTTTAGATTAATTAAAATTGTCAACTCTCCATTAAATTTGATTTTAATCCTATGACAATAAATTATAGCAACTCTGCATGAACACTAAAGTCTTAGTATGTTTAGAATAATCACACATACACACATATATATAGATATATATATATATATATTACACATGAAAATTTTAATTTTTACTTAAAATAAGTTGATGTGTAGAGAAAAACTGAGCTTATAATTTAATTTTTTAATTAAGCTAGTTTATATCCATATTTAAAAAAGACATTAATTTACACGCTAGTGTATTTTTTTTCATGATAGTTGAAGATGCTAGCAGAACAGAGTCGTTGGCAAAAAATATCTGTTTGATTGAGCGTTGACACCAGCTTATACTTTGTTAACATATATTCAAACATTAATCTATATAATAGCTTATATACGGTTAGACATAAAAGTTCTACGACAGGTGATTTGTTGAATACTTTTTGGAGTATTTGAAAATTTAAAGTTTAGAAACCTGTGATTTACGTAAGGAAAGAGGTCCAACTCAAGATCTACTACGGCAAGGGATCCACTTGTTTTTTCAAGCTAGCTTACACACTTGTGGATTCTAATCCTTGTTGATTGATTGACTGTACTTGTATTTATAAACCAAATTAATGTCCAACTTTCCGGCTGATACCATTCAAAAATTAAAAAAAATCCGGCTGATAATAAATGCATACATATATATATATATATATATATATATATATATTGGAATGGACTTAGGAATCTATCAAAACGAAGATGTGATGCATTAAATATAGGTTTCAGGTAATTTATATATTTTTAATAATTATGTCTAGGAAGTCTACAAGAATTAAAAATGTGACAAGTCAGATGTTTTGAACATTTTTAGTAATTATGTCTAGAAAGTGTATATGAGTTAAATATGTGCCCTTAATGAATGATTCATCTAGTTACATATATTGAGAAAGAAATATTTGATCAAATTCTCAATGAAATTATTATATAGAACTCGTAGATTACAATTTTAATAATTCAATAATTTATGGATATGATTTTTATAATGCCACATCTCATTTTGAATTCATATTTTTTAGCAAGTGTCCTATGAATAATTCAAAAAAATAATTTGGGGGTGCTGCACTAGGAAGCCCCACCAGTTATTCGCCCTCCTTTACGTTAATCCTGCTGTCTTCCTTGCCTTGAAACAATCTCTTCGTGTATTATGGGGGGCACTGGGGTTTGTAAGTTATACCCCGCCCTCTATTTTAGAGTAGGCCTCGTAAATGTTTATTAGCCTTCCTAATGAATTCAATGATGTATTTTATTCAAAAATAGAAACTAAATTCATCGCAATAAAAGGCACTTGAATGTTTTTAAGTTTATACCTGACAGTCTAAAATTGTCATATCTTTATCATGTTGAATTTGATTTTTGTTTTGAACAACAAAAATCCTTGAATTCATTAGGAGAAATACTACATATTCATGATTTTTTTGAAAAAAATAATAAATTAGCAGAACAAAACCTTTTGGAGCGGAGCCTGCTATAAAAATTTATCGCAATCCCCAACCACTCTGCCCTACCCCATTTGGGTTCACTTGTCTTCATGTTGATGTTGTAATTCATCACTAATCTCTAGTCTTGACCATTGTTAGTTTGGAAGTTGTTCTCTTCCAATAGACCGTACTAACGATGTAAAAAAGTGACCGGTCTGGATGAAGAATTAGGTGGTTAAACTAGCTGTCAAGATGTGGATGAATAGTCTGCACAATGAACAAAAATGAACTAATGAGGGCCACGAGATTTGCTGGGGGAAAATGCTTTGACGCTCAAGTAACTCCATAGAGAGCTTTATACCTCAAGACTCTCTAGTAAGTAAAAGCGCAAGCAGTGATATGATAAACTTGGCATTGGAGGTCCACTTTTTATATGAGTTGGGGAGTTCTAATTGTAGTAGAACTAGAGCTCTCTCTTATTGATCTCTAGGAGAGTTCTTTGGAGGTTTAATCTTATCTAGATTCCCCTTCTAATTAATGGGAGTAGGATTCCTTGGAGTTTATTTCCTATTGGATCATGAGCAGTGGCTATGAATAAGGTGCCTTCAGGAATGGGTGCGAAGCTGGCACTTCATTTTTGTACTGATCTGCCATCTTTGGTTGGTATCAAGTGATATAACTTGCTCTATGGGGGATCCACCTAGGCTCAGTTCTTCAGTACTAGTATCTCTAGAGTGCCATGTGTCGCCACTCTAATGGTGGGTGATTTTTTGGCATCATCTGAATCCATAAACTTCAAAAAGGAAAAACTCTCTTTGAATTGTGAACCGTTAAAGTTAATTTATAAGAGAGAAATTAAGATCATTTTAACAGTGAATTCTAATCCTTCTGTGATTGGTTGACTGTACTTATTTGCCTATATCCTCTAATATTAATATAAAAACCTAATGTCCAACTTTCCGTTGATAATAATTACATCAATTTTACTAAAAACTCCAAGTATTTTAGGGACCTAAAAGAACCCAAACCAATGTGACAATGCCATGTTGATAGATGACATGACAGTATCCAATTTTCAAAATTCAGAAATGTTATGTGGCACATTTTATAGAGCAGCACATTTTTTAGTATTTTTTCTTGAAACCTCTTCATTTGAAATGAGAATTTGATTTCTCTAAAAAAAACATCATTTTTGATGAAAAATGAACTTCTTTGATGATCAACCGCAGCCTTATAAGGTTTTTCTTTAATATCTTTTGAAGATTTTCATGCGGATTTTGGTCAAGAACAATGAGAATAAGGTATTTCATCTTTCAAACTGAAATTTGTTTGATTTTTTTTTTGGGAAATATGCCCAGACCCCCCAAACTATGGTGTATGTGCAAATACCCCCTGAACTAACGTAAATGACAAACATACCCCCAATATTGAGTTAACCGTTAAAGAAGGCAAGAATTAGGGACTCGAATGAACCACAACCAGCTCATACTGGACATATGAGCAAGAAATGAGAACAACTAAGACGTAGAAAATGTTCCAAAACATGACACAATGTCAGAACATGTCCTAAAAAAATATTTGATTTCTCTAAAAAAAATCATCATTTTTTATGAAGTTCATGTGGATTTTGGTCAAGAACAATGAGAATAAGGTATTTGATCTTTCAAACTGAAATTTGTTTGATTTTTTTTCCAAGTATTTATTATGAAAAACAACTTCATTGATTACCCATGCTCTGGGTTCATCATTTGCAGCTAAAAGAAGATTATCGCCAAGTAAGCATCTTGAAAGAACTCTAAAAGCAAGGTATTGGATTTTTTTTTATGTGAAATTTGTTTTGGTTTTTTTCTTCTTCTAACCATTGATGATATACCCATGCTCTGGGTTCATCATTTGCAGTTAAAAGAAGATTATTGTAAAGTAATCATCGTCAGGAACTCTAAAAACAAAGTATTGGGATTTTGATGTGAAATTTGTTGGGGGTTTTTTGGTTTTTCTTTGGCTTTTCATCTTTATTTAATATTCCCAAGTGACTATCATGTAGATAATTTAAAGAAATTAGGACACAAGTAGATTGAAGCATAAGGGCTAGGGTTTCAAGGTAATTAGAAAATGTTAATTCATTGTGAAGGATTGTGTAAATCTTGGCATCATTTGGACATTACATTGTATTCTGTTGCTCTGAAATGACATTAAATCTGGTTCTTATTTGATTGTTAGTTATTGTGGGAGAAGTTCATGGTGTAGGATGACATATAACACTATTTTTTGGACGATGAGTTTGTGGTGGAGGATGATTACACTATTTTGGATTCTTGATCACACTGTTTTTGGTGGATGAGTTTGTGATGGAGGATTATTACACTATTTGGTTATTGAATACACTATTTTTTTGGTGGATGAGTTTATGGTGGAAGATGATTATGCTATTTTGGTTAAACTGGAAATAATACTCATTTCGTCCTATTTTAATTGTCATTTATTTATTTTTTAGATGTCCCAAAATGCTTGTCCATTTCAATTAATGAAAACTATTTTTTTCATTTTTTCTCGTTTTACCCTTAATTTGAAAAGCTCAACAATTAACTCAATAACCATGCACATTATAAATAAGGGTATAAACGTCAAATTGAAAGAGAATTAAATATTTTATTAAACTGTGTGAAAAAGTGAAGGGGACAATTAAAATGGGATGGAAGGAGTATAATTCTTATACTATTAAATGATGTAATGAATTCAATGTCATGATTGATCAATGCAATACACTACTCATAAACAATGTTATGAGCCAATGTAATAATACATTGTCCCCTATATTTACACTATTTTCAGTTGCTAATTATATTAGACTGATTTAATTTTTTAATGCAATAAAATGGCCAAAATAAGGTCTAGTACAATAACAACCAATAAGGGTTCCTCTTCCACATCAAAAAAATAGAGAGTAGCTTCAACACCAAACAAGAAAAGTCGAGCAAAGAAACGAGAGAAAAGGTTGTTCCCGCTGCAATACAAATCAAACCTTGAAGCTATTGGTAAATTTTTGGTGCATTTGGATATGAGTGCATTGAATTTAAGGTTAAGGAGAGAACACACACTATTTGATGCAGACACCTTTTTGGCCTTTGTTTAGCCAACAAATGGTAAGGTCGTCCCAAGGGTGAAGATAAGGAAGGATGATAACATATTGTGTGACATTATTCACAGTTACGTTGTAAAAGAAGATGCTCTTAGGTTGGGAAATAAACTGCTAGATTTATCAAAAATGGATGTAACTAGAAAAATAACGTAACAATTTAATTACATTGAGTTCCAAACCATAACAGTGTAAATGATACCCGACAAGTACACTTAACAATGGATTCACATGCCATCATCATAAGAATGTATTTACTTGTAAAACAAATCATTACACTGTTTTAACAAAAACAACATAAAATCCAGCTTAAGCACAACAATCGCCATCATGCACAAAAATTTAAGGAAACAAAGAACCTATCTCGTCGTTCGATCACCGTCGTCGAAAGAACAGATTAACCACACCGAAGACAGCTCACGGAAGAAAGATCAACTTTCGAACAAAAGAAAAAGTGACCTAAGAGAAGAAATCAAGAAAAAGAGAGAGAAACTAAACCTAAGAGAAAGACTATAGAAAGCAAAATAGAATAATAGGTGAGATCAATTGTTTTTTAAAATTCAAAAATTCTCCTATACAGCATGTCTATGTGGCATGCCACATGGGATTGGGTTACATTAGTTACCTTAAAGTTGGGTACCATAACATTTTCCTAAATACATATATATTGGATAACACACTCTCAAGAAGTGAACATGTGATCAAGGGTGGAACTAACATCGAATATGTTAAATGGCAGAGCTTTGTGTGGGTTTCTGGGGGTAACACCCTCAGATTTTTTTCAGTAATATATATCACTAATTAATATTAACAAAAAATAAAAAGTATATTCATAAATTTGATAAAACGATTATAATTATAATTATTTTTGTGTTAGAATCATGCATTTCACTGGATTTAGTTGATGACTCACGTATTGACTTCCCTTTAAAGAAATTTTTCATTATATGAAATGTTAGACTATACCAATTCAAAGATACTAAACCAATACAATAAAAAGTAGACAAAAACTATCACAAAACATGCCACAAGATTAATAAAACTACAATTTTAATGATGAACTAAAAAAGTATAATGAATTATTAATGCATAAAATATCCAATATATAAGTTTGGTAGACATAAGAGAGGTTTGGAAGAAAATATGGCTTGGGGGATGAGGAAGATAATCGAATTTGGTAGAGAATAGGCTTAAGCTTGGACTTTTTTGTGCATTGACATTAAGGGGGACATTTGGCATTAAAAGAGGCATTTGACTAAATTTTTTAATTATTATTATTATTATTATTTACATCTATTTTTTCTTTAAGGGAGCAAGGCTTGGGGTTGGTGGGGCCGTACATATATGTAACACAATATAACAATTATAGAGATCTAATTTAAAAATCACGAGTTCAAATATTTAAAAATAGTATATTTACATATTAAGTGGGGCGCTAGGGTACGTTTATCTCCAACCCCTCGTGTTTACACACTTTATGCGTCTCTGAAAAATGTATGTTGTGGATATGGTACTGAACTATGCCTTTATCAACGTTTATGAGTGTTAACATTGTCGCAAAAACTAATCGAATAATTATCAAAATGGTGTTTGTGACGAAACCTCTCAATCTAACGGTCTAACACCCTTGATCTCTAAACCCTTCTCAGCCGAGTTGTCAAAATTGAAATACTATCCAAAATGTTACCATTTTACATTGCTATTTGGTATGCTTGAATCCACAAACTTCAAAATGGAGAAGAAAAGAAATCTCTTTGCACCGTGAGAGGCTAAAACTAATTTATATATGAAATTTTGATTTACTATTTTGAGGAGTGGCGGGACTCTTTCCTTTTGAGGCCACAAGATATTCATCGGGTATTCTCCCTTGAAAAAACACATACTCAAGATGTCATCTTATAAAAAATAAAAATAAAAAGTAATGCTACCAACCTCGGATTCTCCCTTGAGAAAATACAAAGTTAAGATTTCATCTTATACAAAAAAAAAAAAAAAAAAGCTACCAACCCCAAATTTATGATCTTCATTTGGGTTTTTTTCTTCTTCAAAATAACTGTATTTGGCAAGTTAATTAGTGATATAACAACTCCTTACAATTATTTACATAAATAGTAATTAGCGTTGTTCCAAAAAGTATCATTAGTGTTTGGTTTTTAGCTCTAAAGGTATTCGACACAATGTTTTTTGTTTCTTTTCAATTTTTGCTTAATGGCGTTGTTCGGAATAACGTAATTGTCCGGGAAGTGTAGGATTAAACAACAGAAGAACCACATTTTTAGCTTAAACTTGTCTCCTTACCTGAAATCTAGTGTCGACAATCCTGTAATCTGGAGAGGATAAAATGCTTGCTCCATAATAGCAAAATTGACATTACAAGTTTTATATATTGTACTAAATGACGTTGTTTTGAACAACGTCATTATTTACGCTATGAAATGACGCTATTTCAAATAAAATCAATCTTTACGATCAGTAATAACATTGTTCCAAAAAGCGTCATCGAGTCAAAATTTAAAAAAAGAAGAAAAGAATGATGTTATTCCAAACAACGTCATAGTTATAAACCTAACACTAATGACTCCATTCAAATCAACCTCAATTGTAATTTATGCAAATAAGTATGAGGGGTTCTTATATCACTAATTAATTTGTCAAGTATAGCTATTTTGAAGAAGAAAATAAAACTCCTTCATTCTATCCTCAATATATATGACGTGCAAAAGAACAATGAGATGGATCTCTTTAGCACTTGGTGAGGGTAGGATCCGGGGGTGGTTTAGCAGGTAAAATCACTGGACTCAAAATCAGGGCACTAATTTATAAAAAAATTATAAATGTGTAATATACATCGTAACGATTCCAAATATATATTTTTTGTTCGAAATAAAATTCAAAATCATTGTAAAACATGTATGAAAATTTTAAACCGTTGGATTTAAAATATAAACATTCAATTTTAGATCACAATAATTCTGAGATCGTTACGATGTACCCTACATATTTATCATTTTATAGATTTTTTTTTAAAAAATTAGTGCCCTGAAAGGTCCGGTGGTTTTAGTCACTGGTCCTACCCAATCCGGGTAAAATATGAATCATAAATGCGTGTCTCCAAAAATTTTCATAAGAAAAAGAAACAAAAGACAATAATTAACTTCACATTTCCTCAACTGTATTATTATAATAATAAAGGCCGCCGGTACAAATGAAAGTCGCCATCCACCCTTTGACTTCTCTCCCCGTGATTCCACCACATTCAACTTGACCGGCAATACCCGGTCATCCCCAAACTGAATAAAATCTCTCTCTCTCTCTGGGTAGCCTTGGAGGATGGAAGGAGACAAAAGAAGCAACCCTAATTTGTCCGGGGGTTGAAGTCAAAGCCAAAGCCAAACCCACTCCCACTATTTCCTTGTCACTATTAAAAATTTTCAACAAGTCTCCATTTTCTCTATTTGACAGCTTGGTCTCTGCGTTTGGCTTCCTTTTTCTGCTTTTCCTTTTTTTTTGCTTGGTCCATTATTCTTTTCTTCTTCTTTAGTTTACGATTTATACCCAAGAACCCATGACTCTCTCTCTCTCTGCTTTATTTCTGCTGCTTTGCTTTGTTTCTCAGCCAAAATGTTTGAAACCACAAAAACCTTGATTGCTTTATCTGGTTCTTGATTGTACACGCAGTCCTCTCGGTTTCTTTCTCAATTGATTGATTGTGTCGGCCTGTGTCATTGCTCGCTCATATGGGTTTTCACGAATTATGGGTGTACATCATTGTTGTTGGGCTCTGCTTGCAAGCTCAGCTGCTCAATTCACAGAACCTGACTTGCAATCCTGTGGATTTGACGGCATTGAAGGATTTCTTGAGTGCTTTTGAATCAGAGATTGATGGGTGGGGCTCCAATTCTTCGACTGATTGCTGTAACTGGGTTGGTGTTTCTTGCAACTCTTCTTTGTCTCTTGGTTTAAGCAACTATACTGCTGGTTCTGGTAGAGTAACTAAATTGGAACTCTCCAAGAAAAGAATAACAGGAAAACTCAGTGAATCGTTAGGACAATTGGATCAGCTTAGAATCCTGAATCTCTCTAAGAATTACCTGAAGGAGTCACTGCCACAATCCTTGTTTCATTTGCCTAAACTAGAGCGCCTAGACTTGAGCTCTAATGATCTCTCTGGTCCAGTTCCACAAAGCATCAACCTTCCTTCACTTGAATTTCTTGACATGTCTGATAATTCTCTCGGTGGGTTCCTTCCTACACGAATTTGTGAAAATTCAACTCGAATCAGAGAAATTCGTTTGGCAGTGAACAATTTCTCTGGGGAAATTTTATCTGGATTTGGGAGTTGTAGTGCCCTAGAGCACCTGTGTCTTGGTGTGAATAATCTTACTGGTGGGATTAGGGAAGATATATTCCAGATTCAGAAACTGAAGGTACTGAACCTCCAAGATAACATGTTTTATGGGAATCTAAGCTCTGGAATTGGGAACCTCTCTAACCTTGTTTTGTTAAGCATTTCATCGAACAAGTTTTCAGGTACAATCCCGGATGTTTTCTATGGCTTGTCAAAGTTTCTGGAATTTGTAGCTCATTCAAATAGGTTTGAGGGGACCATACCTCGTTCATTGTCAAATTCCCCATCACTGAACTTGCTTAATTTGAGAAATAATTCTTTGGCTGGTTCTATTGATGTTAATTGCTCAGCGATGATTAATTTGACATCTCTTGATTTGGGTTCCAATAAGTTTAGTGGGTCTGTGCCTGATTATCTTCCGATTTGTAGAAAATTGGAAAAAGTTAATTTTGCCCGGAACAATCTCATGGGTCAAATCCCTGAAAGCTTCAAGAACTTTGATAGCCTCTCTTACCTTTCCCTAACAAATGTCAACATATCTAATATTTCATCTGCCTTTCAAATCCTACAAAACTGCAAGAAATTAGATACTCTTGTCCTCACTGCAAACTTTCCTGGGGAAGCAATGCCGGCTGATCCTGACATACGTTTTGAGAAGTTGAAGGTTCTTGTTATAGCCAATTGTAGACTCACAGGTTCATTGCCGCAGTGGTTGAGTGGGTGCACCGAATTGCAGTTGTTGGATTTATCATGGAACCATTTGGGTGGAATGATTCCGGGATGGTTGGGAAATTTTGACGATCTCTTTTACTTGGATTTATCAAACAATTCTTTTACTGGGCAGATTCCAAGAGACTTAACCGTGCTGCGTAGCCTTATCAACAGGAATATCTCGTTGCAGGAGCCTTCCTGGGATTTCCCTTTTTTCATGAGAAGGAATGCTACTGGGGGGTTGCAGTATAATCAGGTTGATAGCTTTCCACCAACTCTGGATTTCAGTTATAACTCTCTTACTGGACCAATCTTGGAAGAATTTGGAAATCTGAAGAGGTTGCATGTTTTGAATTTGAGGAGCAATAAATTATCCGGCACGATACCGAGCAACTTGTCAGGGATGACGAGCTTGGAGACTTTGGATTTAGCTCATAATAATCTTTCAGGTAATATTCCTTATTCCTTGGAGAAACTCACTTTTCTGTCAAAATTTGATGTTGCCGACAATCAACTCGACGGAAAGATCCCTACAGGAGGTCAGTTTGCAACCTTCCCAAATTCGAGCTTTGAGGGGAACAATCTCTGTGGTGACCATGGTGCCCCTGCATGTCCAGGAGAGACCCCGATAGAGAAGAAGCATAGGAAAAACCATAATGTTATAGTTGGGATGGCTGTTGGGGTAGTATTTGGGACAGCATTTGTGTTTGCACTTCTCGTTGTTATTTTCTTGAGGGCTCATCGGCGAGGCGAGGTTGATCCAGAGAAAGAAGATACTAGCACCAGTGGTAAAGATTTGGAAGAACTTGGGTCAAAGTTAGTGATTTTGTTCCAGAATAAGGAGAATTACAAAGAGCTCTCCCTTGACGACCTCTTGAAATCTACAAACAATTTTGACCAAGGTAATATCATAGGGTGTGGAGGTTTCGGCCTTGTATATAAAGCCACCATGCCTGATGGTAGGAAGGTTGCAATTAAGCGGCTCACCGGTGACTGTGGTCAGATGGACAGAGAATTTCGAGCTGAAGTTGAAGCGCTATCTAGAGCTCAGCATCCCAATCTTGTCCATCTCCAAGGTTACTGCATGTACAAAAATGACAGGCTCTTAATCTACTCATACATGGTGAACAGCAGTTTAGATTTCTGGTTACATGAAAAGATCGATGGGCCATCCTCACTGGATTGGGATACAAGGCTTCGAATTGCTCAAGGTGCAGCTAGGGGGCTTGCTTATTTGCACCAATCGTGTGAACCCCACATCCTTCACCGAGATATAAAGTCCAGTAACATACTTCTAGATGAGAATTTTGATGCTCATTTAGCAGATTTTGGTCTTGCAAGGCTTATATTGCCCTATGATACTCATGTGACTACTGATCTTGTTGGTACATTGGGCTACATCCCTCCCGAGTACGGCCAAGCCTCTGTTGCTACGTACAAAGGAGATGTGTATAGTTTCGGGGTTGTTCTTTTAGAGGTCCTTACTGGAAAGAGGCCCATGGATATGTGCAGGCCGAAAGGATCACGAGATTTGATCTCTTGGGCGATTCAGATGAAGAAGGAGCATAAAGAGAGTGAAGTTTTTGATCCATTCATTTACGACAAGCAGCATGAAAAAGAAATGATGCGGGTTCTTGAGATTGCATGTCTGTGCCTAAGTGAATCTCCTAAAGTGAGGCCTTCGACTCAGCAGGTAGTTTCTTGGCTTGATAGCATTGGCATCAGCACATAGTTCCCACATTAATTGTGTACCTGTGGATTGTATAGCTAGACATATTTCTCCTATAGCTGTAACTGAGAAGTTTCATTTCCTCATATAAGTGGTCTTTTGAATCCCGAGATCGTGATTGTGCTGTAAATATTTACTCGGATGCTTGTTGCAGCAGAATTTGCACCTCTCCCAGGTGAAGAGAGATGAATCTGACCAATGCAACAAATTCTGGGTCAACATTAGCTTCTTACAATACTGTTCTCTCAAGAATATGCAAAATAAAAGTTATTTTTTGCTCTGTTATTATTGTTCATAGCTCATATAGAAAGAAAAGCATTACTCTATTCGCGTCCCAGCTGTTTTTTCCCCCTTCCCCATTTATATGTAAACACACACATACACACACTTCTAATGCTATCAGATGACTGAATTACAGCATCTGAATATACTGAGGAATTCCATAAGCTTCTTGTTTTTGTACTTTTAATTTGGAAGGTTATAAACCAGTAAGAAAGTCTTTTACAAAGCTGGTTCTTCTGGGCAGCTGCTAATGAAGCTATCCTAACCTAGTAAGGCAATAGTAAGCTTGTGATAAATCGGATGGAAATCTGGAGATAATTAGTTACTTGTCAGAATATTTTAATATGTATTGCTAGATCCTTTGAAGTTGTTGGTAGGCTGCTTACTTAGTGACACTTTTGAAGCTGTTAATATACACTCCATATTTGAAGCTTTTTGATTCAGATGCTTACTATGTCATTTTCGTTAGAGGTAGAGATATTTCTTCTTTTGACTTAATCTGGTACTTAATAGTCATTGTATTTATGTTTATAAATCCATTATCACTTAACTATTCCTTTGACTTTGTAATTTCTAGAGGTTTCTGCTTTGCCTACCACCATTGAAATTAGTCTTGATAACAAAACTAGATAGGGTCACAAAAAGTGGTTCAACATACATATCTATATCAACAAAACACGTCTTTCAATACACATTCTCATAAATTATCCCCTAGTCATTAACTTATCACCATTACAATTGCCTTAAGAATGAACGTACATAACCTCAACAAACCTGCATAGATGAGCCAATTGTACCTCAACAAACCTGCATAGATGAGCCAATTGTGGGTCAAATATTGTGAAATATAGCACGAGTTTGTTTATGGTCAATTGAGTGCTTTACAAGTTAGAATAAGCTCTTATATAAGTTTGACCAAACATATGCAAACAATCAAAGGTTGCAGAAGTGGCGGGTCAACTCTGGCAAGCACGAACCAAAGTATCACTGTAATACGACCCTTTACGTAAGAAATCTTGTAAAACACATTAGACTTTGTGCGGCTGTGCCCTAATCCTAATTAATTGTCTTGGTGCTTTGATCCTCCAACCCCAAAACCCAATTTACGATTTACGCAATCGAATGAGTGATTAATTTTTAAATAATGATCTTGTATGTTTCATATAAAAAATTTACTTAGAAATATCGCTACTAATGATATTGTAATAGAGCGTTTTCAAAATATAAAAAATTATAAAGAAAAATTTGTGATAATAAAAGATGTAATTAGTGATGATTTTCGTGTCATATAAATAATAATAAAATAATCTGGAGCACTGTCCTAGACCCTGCTGCTAAATTATAACCCTAGTTCGGATCTTGAATCTATCACAGAGCCAAAGCTCACAAGAAGGAAAAAAAAAAAAACTCGCCACTTATTTTTTTTGGGTCTAGTTTTGCATAATTGCATTCACATATACTAACCTAAAAATTAATGTAATCAAGTTGATTGTTACCAAATTCAACCATTTATTTTTGTTTGGAGTCTAATTGACATATTCAATTGAGGAAGAAAAACCAGGTAGGAACCCAAGAACAGCCACATATGTATGTATGCATGCATGAAATCCACATCCAATATGTCAATAACGACATTTATGGCCCAAAAAACCCTCAAGTTTTTTTCAAACAAAGCACCATAAGTCTCTTTCCACAACCCCAAAAATCAACCATTTCATTCAAATATACTTCTCATGCAGCAAAGGAAATCAAAGACTTTTTTTTGGGTCTTAATCTACTTACTTGGTGTCTATGCTGATAACGCGCATACTGGGTTCTAATTGGTCTTTACCTAATCCTTGATTGTCAAAGCAAAGCAGTAGACAAAATCAAACCCAACAAAACGCGTTTAACCTACATACAACAAAGTGGCAACTTAAGAAATTCTACAGTGGATTTATTGTGTATTATATATCTTCTTTTCAGAAAAAAAAGAAAATGTCATGCTCGCTCTTAATTTGCACATATGTCAATGTGTAATGTAGAATATATTACATTATATTGACGTGTTGATTTTGTTTAATTAATCACATTTACACTACTATTTAAAAATGGAAGAATTTAGTGTGGAATCTAGGCTGATTTGAGCTGATGTTACCCTTTTGTAATGTAATGGTAAATGTATTCGGATTACATTATAATGTTTGGTATTCACTAATTTAAAAATGTAGTTTAATCCAATTACTTGGTAATGAGATTGCTTACAAAATCAAGGAATCCCAATACCATTTAAAAGTTGGTATTGTGATTTCAAAATCAAATATTTGTTCATCGGACAAATATATCCCCAAAAATTATAAATTATTTACATATGTATCCTTACATATTTGTAAGTCATCCCGAACCCGATGACTCGGGCCCAATCCCGGACCCTAGGATGACTCGGAATCGATCCCAGGCCCTGAGATGACCCGGGCTTAATCCTAGACCCTAGGATGACTTCTGCCCTTCCCAGATCCCGGGATGACCCAAAATCGACCCGGAGATGACTTGACCCATTCCTGGACCTTGGGATGACTCGGCACCTTCCCGGACCCCAGGATGACCCGAGCCTGATCCTATACCCTAGGATGAATTGTGCCCTTCCCAGACACCAAGATGAACCAAGCTCAATCCCGGACCCCAAGATGACCTAACCCATTCCCCAACCCCGGGATGACTCGGGACTGATCCCGGACCCTGTGATGACCCAGGCTCTATCTCGGACTCCGGGATTACTTGTGCCCTTCCCGAACCCCGAGGATATCAATAACTGATCCCGAACCCTGGGATGATCCGGCACCTTCCCGCACCCTGGGATGACACGAGCATGAACTTGGACATTGGAATGTCTCGGGCTCGTTCCAAGACTCCGGATGACTCGTGCGATGCCTCATTTTCGAAACGTCACATGGTGCTGCCCGCACCTTCCTAGGTCACCAATGTGATCCACATCCTAGTTCACTCAACTAGGATAACCCTATAATGAAAAATCTGACAACATCTCCCCGTATATCGGGGAATGCTCACTTGAAACAACGCAGCAATATAACAACCAATCAGATCAAGACCTAGCAGGGCCTCTTGCCCATCTATTAACATGCAAATCCCAACCTAGCAGGGCCTCAGGTTATCTAGCAGCATGGACAAATTGTTTCTCATACAAATATCACAATTTCACACAAATAAGCAATCTCAAACATCATTCAACAGGACTCAGAGTCCACCCCCGGTTCAGAAGGAAAAAATCACAGAAATTACCTTTTAACCGTCCACAAAACACACTGTTATGTCGTTAATAACAATTTAAAATAATCTCACAACTATACAAATAATATATAATGGACAAGTAAAAGTTGATCACACGAGGAGTGATACTAATAAATATACAATCTAACACTTGAATATAATTTACATATAATTGTAAGGGGGGGGGGGGTTTAAGTCTCATAACATATTACAGTAAAGATAGAAACATTAGTATTAAAAATAAGAATATAAAGTAATGAGTTTTAATTCCTGAAAATCCTTGCTAGGACTCACTATCCACCACAAAATAATCAAACAATTTATAAGAAATGATAGATTGAAACCTTAATGTTATCTGTTTTAGATGTTGTCTGAAAAGCTCTAGTTCTGGAGGAGTTTTTAATTTTAGGTAGCGGAAAATCAGTCTAGATAGTTCAAGTTACTGCTCGAACAGCTCAAGGAGTTCTAGTACTTTTTGGTAGAGCCTATCCTGATAGGTTTAAGAAGCTGTCCTAACAGTTTTGAGTTTTTTGAAAGACGGAGTCTAATATATCTAGATAGCTTCCCAAGCCTGTCCGGATAGCCAGTGTAGACTAGTATCGAGACTCCTTATTTAAAGTGTCATTTTGTAGGTTTTAAGAGCCCAATTGTTATAGTGTCATTTTAAGAGTAAATTTAATGGTAGCATTTTAGTGGTGTCAATGTTACAAGAAGATGCGGCTTGATTCTATTATCTTAGGTATTGCATAATTGTATAAACCTATATACAAGTCTAAACACATAGAATAAGACTAGAATACCCTTAGGTATTCCAACTGATGACGTCTTAAATCAGTCCAAGACGTATCAGGATAGGTTTGAACAAGAACTTTCTCGTCTGTTGATGTCCTTCCTCGGATTAGCTTCTCTCTGATAATAGAATGATCCTGTGACAAAGAGCAAACGTAAGCTAGAGGCCCGCCAGAGAGTGTTCTCTGGCGTTGGCGCTCCGACGCTCAAGTCAGATGCGAGCACAAAGGAACTCTGTGAAGTGCACTGCTCGGTGCTCTTGTAATTAGTCAAAAAATCCTCCTCTTTACCTGAGGGTTTGCCCCTTTTTATAGTGAAGGTAGTTCCTGTTTGGGTAGTTCATGACAGCTTTTTACCACTCTGAGGATGGGTACCGAGGAATGTACATCCTTCTTCTCGGTACCGAGCATGAAGCTGGTGACAACTATATCCACGTGTCGGGTTGTCATTGTAGGGGAAAATTATCCTCATCACTTGCCCCCTCAGACCTGTGATTGGTCATCGTAGGACCAATGATAGGTCTGCATGAGTGGACGTTTGAGTTCCCGAGGCAGACATTAAATGTGAGTCGTTGAACGGCTAAGATTTAATTGATCTTGATCCAGTGGTCATCTGATGTGCAGAGGTTGAGCGGCCCAGATGAGAGAAGGCAGTACGTCTCGTCATCGGGTCCGTTGACCAGGGCGGTCTTCGACTTTAAATAGCGAGGACGTCACTGTCCAATTCATTTGCTGCCAAAGTTGAGAGCCCCGAGCATTGTCTATCCGAGCAAACGTAATCTTCTTTTTCCGAGCAAATACTATCTCTTCTTCGTCTCATCAGGTACGAGAAATGTCTTCCCCTTCTTCGGATAGTAATATTAATGTGTTAGAGGAAGCCGATTTAGGAACTTCTCATTCGACCTCTAACTCTCCTCCTGTTAGGACGAGCATTAGGCTACCCTTAGCAGAACGCCCTTTCTTTGCCCCTCCTGGGTTCGAAGTACAGGAGGCCCGAGCAGCAGGTGATGGTTCTAGGGAGCCTAGGAATCTTAGCTGTAGCCTTTCAGCCTCCGAGGTGGAATCCCAACGCAAGTTGTTCGGTATTCCCTACCCTTGTAGGCCTGTGCCCGAGGGAGTATCTCCATTCCGTCCTCAACATGGGGAGTTTGCCATTTCTACCACCGCATTATCATTTGGTTGTCGGATACCGATTGCCCCAGCAATATGCTCCTTCTTTGATCGGTTCGACATTTGCCCAACCTGCCTTGCTCCCAATTCTTGGGTGTTTCTCGGCACAATTCTATACTACTGTGCCGAGCTTCGCGTCCCTTTTTCTTCTAATGTCCTTCAACACATTTTCTCCCTTTGTAGAGCTCCGAGAAACCCTGGACTTTGCTATTTAAAGTTCAAGAAGGGTCTGGTTGCTCCAAAATATTCCTCTTCCAATCATCATTGGAAGTCTAGTTATTTCTTTGTTCGGATGCCCTTGGGCGAGGACGAGGATCTTCCTTTTAGGACCTCGTGGGTTGTCCCAAAATTCAGTAAGTTCAAGCGACTTCCCCAACTTTCTCCTCAGGAGCTTGACTGGTATCTTACTCTCAGAGGTCCTTTCACTAAGCCTTCTGTGCCTATGATATGCCGAGCTGTAGACTTTACAAGGGCTCATAGGTCCGAGCAAGCGATGCAAGGTGGGGACCTGCTCTTGCTCGGTTTTGTTTATGACTTTGTTATACTAATCATGTTGATGACTGATTCTTGTTACTTCTCAGATATGTCGTCGGCCGCTGATTACCTGAAGTTGCAGAAGAAGACTGCCAACTTGGGCAAGAAGAGGAGACCTGACGGGGGTGCTGAGCCGAGCAAGAAAACGAGGGTTACCCCCGTTGAGGGTGCCCAAGTCAAACCAGGCCGAGGAAAAGACTTGGGTCGCGGTCGCGGTGTCTTCGTTTCCACCCCATCTTTCCGGGCCGTTGGATCTCCTTCTCGTACATCCGACGCTCGCTCTTCCTCTCCTCCTCGCAGGATGGGAGACGTTCACATTCCTCGGTGGAATGTGCGTCTATCTGATACAGTGACCAATCCTCGGGTGGCGTTGGAGATGCTCGAGAAGCTGTCTCTTCCCTCGGACCAAAGGCGAGCCGAGGAGATGGCCACCGAGGAGAGGATGGAGGCTTCGGCTGTTAAGCTGATGGAGGTACATCTTTCCGCTCGGAACATTGTTTAGCAAGTTTTCCTTCAGCTTGCTTAATAACTCATTTCTTTTCTGTTGTTATTTGCAGTTGACTTCGCTTCTCGGGAAGTTGTCGCTTGACATACGAAGCTCCGAGGCCGAGAAGAAGACTGCCGCCCAAGAAATTTTTCTACTCAAGGGAGCTATTGGTCGGACAGAGACCGCTTTGAAGCTGACGAGGTTGGAACTCGAGAAAACGCAGGCATCAGAGAATCTGATGGCTACGAAGCTGAAAGAAGCCGAGGATGAGCTCGCAAGACAAAGGTCAGCAGCTGAGGCTGAAGGGGCCGTCCTGTTTGAAAGCGGGCGACAAGCTGGTCTCCGAGAGTTTCGCGACTCTAAGGAGTTCCAACTTACCCTTAAGCAAGAAGGCTTTTTCTGCTTCCAGGCTGCTGTCAAAGAAGCTCGGAGGTTCCTCGTCGGCAAAGGCCAGAGCTCGGACATTTTGGATGAGCTGTGTCCAGTCATCGCGGGGAAAGACGACGAGGATGTGGTGAAGGAAGATGCCTACGAGCAGTTCCGCCTACTTCAAGAGGATGAGGGGGACGTCGAGGAGGACATCGATGGGTACACGGAGACCGATGCTCCGCCGATTCCTCCGAGGAATGAAGAAGTCGACGTGCCCCTTCCTTCTGTTGAGGGTGAGGCAGAGAGGACTGCCGAGGAGCTAGTTGATATTGAAAATTAGGAACTGGTCCTTGTTCTCTTCCTTCTTGATCAAACTCTGTTCTCAACATTTGTAAATAACTTTTTTAATTTTAATGAAGTCGAGTTCTTTTCTTCCCATTTCTTGTCTATTACTGTCCGTTTTTTTTTTCGGAAATCATAACTTAAAACGCAGCTTGTTGTAGCTGATTTGAGAACAAGTAGAGCTGTGGCCCAAATTTGCTCGGGTCGTAGCCAATTTCGGAAATCATAACTTAAAACGCAGCTTGTTGTAGCTGATTTGAGAACAAGTAGAGCTGTGGCCCAACTTGTTTCCCTGCTTGGCTGTTGTAACTCAAATTAAATGAGTTGAAACAAAACCATGTTTGCTGTGGCCCAAACTTGCTCGGGTCGTAGCTAACTTGTTTTTCTGCTTGGCTGTTGTAACTCAAATTAAATGAGTTGAAACAAAACCATGCTTTTCCTCGGTCCCCTGACCTTAGTGGGCTTGTAATAATGCTCAGGCATTGCGGCTGACTTGTGCCGAGCAACGCTTACTTTTGAGGATCCTTATAGCAAAACAAACTACTTTCATTGAATCAGCAAAATCCTAAGTCTCGTGTAAGAAACGAGTTTTGAAATGGAAATTGTGCTTAAGTACATGCCAGCAGGATGAAATTAAACATAGTATCTTCGAAGGTTCTCGGCATTCCAAGGTCTCATCTCTCCAGGCTTCTCGGGATTTTCCAGTTTGTAAGTACCATCAAGCAGAACTTTGATAACTCGGAAAGGTCCTTCCCAAGTTTCTCCGAGCTTACCTGGATGCCTTCCGGCTGCAGCAGCTTTCCTTAGAACCCAGTCTCCTTCTGAAAACTTCCTTGTTCGGACCCTTTTGTTGTAATATCGGGCCGTTCTTTGTTTGTAAGCAGCAATCCTGATCCGAGCAGTCTCTCGAGCTTCTTCCAAGAAATCAAGATTGTTGAGCAATAAGTCACTGTTACCTGATTCTTCAAACTCAGTTATACGAGGAGTGGGAACTCCAATTTCAACTGGGATAACAGCTTCTGATCCGAATACTAAGGAGAAAGGTGTCTCTCCTGTTGATGTCCGAGGCGTAGTCCGATAAGACCAGAGGACGCTATGGAGCTGTTCAGTCCAGAGTCCCTTGGCTTGGTCCAAACGAGCCTTGATTCCTTGTAGTATGATTCGGTTGATGACTTCTACTTGTCCATTAGCTTGAGGGTGAGCTACAGCAGTAACCCTGAGGTTGATGCCGTGTTCGTCACAAAACTGCCGTATATTGGCACTCACAAACTGTCGGCCATTATCAGTAATAAGGATCCGAGGAACACCATATCTGCAGATGATGGTTTTCCAAATGAAGTCTTTCAACTTGTGGTCAGTGATTGTGGCCAGAGGCTCGGCTTCAACCCACTTCGTGAAATAATCCACTGCCACTATGAGAAACTTCCTTTGGGCTGTTGCCTGAGGAAAAGGTCCTAACAAATCCAGCCCCCATTGTGCAAACGGACAAGGGTTCTCCATCACTGTAATCTCCGACGGTGGGTGATGCGATACGTTGGCATGTCTCTGGCACTTGTCACACTTCCTCACCAACTCCTTTGCATCCTTGTTCATGGTCGGCCAGTAATACCCGCAGCGCAAGACCTTGTTTGCTAAGGTCCTTGCACCGGAGTGGCTGCCGCATATTCCTCCATGAACTTCTCGGAGAGCGTAATCTGACTCTCGTGGAGCAAGGCACTTAAGGTAAGGGAGTGTGTAAGATCGTCGGTAAAGGGTGCCTTGAATAATTGAATACCTCGCTGCCCTTGCTCGGAGACTTTTAGCCTCGTTCCTGTCTTCTGGCAATTGCCCCTCCGTGAGGAAGGCGCGTATTGCATCCATCCAAGATCGTTCAGTGTTGATCTCCGCAATTTCTTTAACAAAGATGCTAGGTTTAGGAAGCATTTCTATCCGAACTGAGGAAGCATGATCTTTCTTGCTTGTTGACGCAAGTCGGGCTAATACGTCTGCTTGCTGATTTTCTTCTCGAGGCACTCTCAGTATTTCAACATTCGGGATCTCACTCATCAGCTCCTTAGCTTTTGCAAGATATTTGATCATATTGGAGCCTCTCGCCTCATATTCTCCACGGACCTGCTCGGTGACGAGCTGTGAATCGCTGTGAATCAGCAAATTGCGAACCTCTAGCTCGATGGCCAGCTTTAATCCAGCTAGCAGAGCTTCATATTCAGCCTCGTTATTAGAGGCTTTGAATTGGAAACGGAGGGCATACTCAGTGGTCATGCCCCCGGGTCCGAGAAGCAGAATCCCTGCTCCGCTGCCATCCTTGTTCGTAGATCCATCGACGAAGAGTTGCCATTGCTCCTGCGGCGCTTCTTCCTCTAAAGGATGTTGGCATTCCGTAACGAAATCCGCGAGGACTTGAGCTTTGATTGCTCTTCTCGGCTCGAAGTAGATATCAAACTCACTAAGTTCGACTGACCACTTAATAAGTCTTCCCGATATGTCTGGATTCTGTAAAATGCTCTTGAGCGGCTGATCAGTCAGCACTGTAATTGTATGGGCTTGAAAATATGGTCTCAACTTCCTAGCCGTGGTGACTAGTGCCAGGGCCATTCTCTCGGCCTTGGCGTATCTCTTCTCGATTGCAGTGAGAATCTTACTAGTGTAGTATATTGGCCTCTGAACCTTATCCTCTCCCTCGCTTACGAGCACGGCACTCACTGCATGCTCAGTGGTAGCTAAGTAGAGGGATAACGGTTCTCCTTCCTTTGGAGCAGTGAGTAGAGGTGGTCGACTCAAATAAGACTTGAGCTCTTCGAAAGCTTCTTGACAGTGCTCATTCCATTCAAAGTCGGTTGTTTGCTTAAGTGCGTTAAAGAAGTGTTTACAGCGATCTCCTGATCTGGCGAGAAATCGGTTTAGTGCTGCAGTTCGCCCGGTGAGTTGTTGAACCTCCTTCTTGTTCCTCGGGGCTTGCATGTTAATTATCGCTAACACCTTTTCAGGGTTCACCTCAATTCCTCGTTTGGAGATGAGGAAACCGAGGAATTTACCCGATGAAACGCCAAAAGCACACTTTTCGGGATTGAGCTTCATTCCAAAATTGTTTAAAACATTAAATACATCCTGCAAGTCGCCCAAGTGCTCCTCGGGTTTTTTGCTTTTAACGACTATATCATCGACGTACGCTTCAACTGTCTTTCCGAGCATTGGGGAGAACATTTTGTTGACTAGCCGTTGATAGGTAGCCCCTGCATTCTTCAATCCAAAAGGCATAACTTGGTAGCAATATGTACCCTCAGGGGTAACAAACGAGGTGTGCTCCTCGTCATCTTGATGCATCTGAATCTGATGGTATCCTGAGTAGGCATCAAGGAAACTGAGGAGACCCTTTCCCGAGGTTGCGTCTACCAATTGGTCTATTTTTGGCAGCGGGTAGCTATCCTTCGGACAGGCCTTGTTTAGGTGAGTGAAGTCTACACACATGCGCCATTTACCATTCTGTTTGGCTACCATAACAACATTAGAAAGCCATTCCGGATATTGTACTTCACGGATGAAGTCAGCATCTAAAAGCTTGTTAACCTCTGTTTTAATGGCTTCTTGCCTGTCTTGTGCAAAATTCCTCTTCTTTTGCTTTACTGGTCGGCTACCCAGTTTGATACTCAGATGGTGAGTGATAACATCAGCACTGATACCCGGCATCTCATGTGCATTCCATGCAAATGTGGTGATGTTTTCCAAAAGTAGATTCGTCAAGCCTTCGCTTAAATCTTTGCTAAGCCCGGAACCATAGTACAATTTCTTCTCCGTTGCATGCTCGACAGGAAGTGCGATGAGTTGTTCGCCTGGCGAGGGCTTCAAGATTTGATTATTCTGATCATCGACCAATTCTATGATTGAGACTGGCTTTTTCTTTTCTTTTAGATCGGTTACATACATCTGGCGAGCGAGCTTTTGGTCGCCCTGAACTTCTCCTACTCCTTGATCAGTGGGGAATTTCATTTTCAGGTAATAAGTTGAGACAACTGCTCGGGCCTTATGAAGCAGTGGTCTGCCAATCAACGCGTTGTATGGGGTCTTCACATCGACGACCAGAAGTTCCACCATAAATAATTTTGATCTCGGGTAATCACCCAAGGTTATGGGTAGACTTATTATCCCGACAGTGACAACTTGTTCTCCCGTGAAACCGTATAGGGGTGAAGAAAACTTCTTCAAGCTCTCTCTCGGAAGGTTCATCTGCTTGAAGGCATGATAGAAAAGAACATCCGCTGCGCTCCCGTTATCAATCAAGACCTTCTTGACCGTGTAGTTGGCGATGATAACATCAATGACCAACGCATCGTCATGGGGCTGGTGCAGACCATCCCCGTCTTTCTCCGAGAATGTTATCTTCTCCTCCCCCGTTCTCGTTCTCTTTGAATTCTCGTGGATCTGATGCACAGTCCGAGCATATGCTCTCCTCCCAGATGAACTTTCTCCTCCCGAAGCTAGGCCACCGACTATCATACCAATGGTACCAGCCGTTCCACGATTTCGATGACGAGGGGATTCCTCTCGCCGCCTCCTCTGTCGCCTGTCTTCATTCTCTCTTAGGCCTCTTGGATTTTCTTTTCTTCCTTCTCTTTCTCGTTTGTCTCCCACCGAGCTAGTAAAACGCTTAAGGTATCCTCTCCGGATTAAGTTTTCTACCTCGCATTTCAGGTGGCGACATTCATCAGTGTCGTGACCAGGGCCCCGGTGGAATTTACAATACTTGTCGCTCTCCATCCTACCTGGACTTGGCTTCTTCTTTGCCGGCCACCTGACGATGTCACGATCCTGTATCTCATTCAATACTCTTTTCAAAGAAGAATTGAGTGGAGTGTAGGAATCATATCTCTCAAGTTTGGCTCGGTCATCTCTTCTGGTGAATGATCTACTGAATCCACTATTTTTCCTCTCTGTTCGTCGACCACCGTCTGACCTTCTCCTCGGGGGAGATCTGTCTAAGGATTGCTCCGCTACATGTGGTTCAGCCATCATTTCGTCAGCAGTAATGTATTTTTCAACTCTTGAGAGCAGTTCGGGGATACTTTTCGGATTCTTTTTCGACAATGAATGCTTTAGCGTCACATGTCGCACCCCAGTCGTGAAGGCTGTAATGGCTATGATCGGCTGAAGGTCCGGTATCTCTAAGCAATCGCTGTTGAACCGAGTTACAAATTCCCTCAAACTCTCCTGCGGTTTCTGTCTAATGGTAACCAGTGTGGCATTGGTCTTCTTCACCGGTCTTGAGCTTGCAAAATGAGCAACGAACCTGTTTGTTAGGTCGTCAAAACTGTGAATGCTGCCTTGTGGCAGAGCTCTGAACCAACGCCTTGCCACTCCGACAAGCGAGACTGGGAAGATTTTGCAGCAAGCTTCCTGAGAGGCCCGCTGGAACTCCATCATGGTTTGAAAGCCGATAACATGGTCTAGGGGATCCCCTGTTCCATTATACTTTTCCACACTGGTAACCTTAAAGCTTGTCGGTACCCGAGCTTGTTGCACCTCGGTTGACAATGGAGTCAAGTTCCTATCCCAGTCCATTGTATCCAAGAAGGGACGACCTTGCAAAGCAGCTATTTTGCGATCCACTACCCCCTCGATGAACTTGCTATCCCCCTCGTAAGTATGAGTGGGCTGAGTTCTTCGAGCAATAGTTACCGAGGTTCCTGGAACGTCGGGATTTCTTGACTCATCAGTTTGAGAGTGGTCATTTCTCGTCTCATGAGAAATGCTCTCATTTTGGATTGGTTGGTGACCTTGCACTTGTCCTTGGATCGTATCCAGGCGTTGCGCGAGAACATTCATCTGTTGCAATAGTTCAGCGATCTGATCTTGCATCAATGGTTGAGGCTGCTGCTCGGCATTTTCGTTTGCTGCCTCAGCCTGTTGTTCTTCTCCTCTAAAAGCTCTAGCCCGAACCATAATTTTTGTTATGGATTCCCACAGACGGCGCCAATCTGATGACGTCTTAAATCAGTCCAAGACGTATCAGGATAGGTTTGAACAAGAGATTTCTCGTCTGTTGATGTCCTTCCTCGGATTAGCTTCTCTCTGATAATAGAATGATCCTGTGACAAAGAGCAAACGTAAGCTAGAGGCCCGCCAGAGAGTGTTCTCTGGCGTTGGCGCTCCGACGCTCAAGTCAGATGCGAGCACAAAGGAACTCTGTGAAGTGCACTGCTCGGTGCTCTTGTAATTAGTCAAAAAATCCTCCTCTTTACCTGAGGGTTTGCCCCTTTTTATAGTGAAGGTAGTTCCTGTTTGGGTAGTTCATGACAGCTTTTTACCACTCTGAGGATGGGTACCGAGGAATGTACATCCTTCTTCTCGGTACCGAGCATGAAGCTGGTGACAACTATATCCACGTGTCGGGTTGTCATTGTAGGGGAAAATTATCCTCATCACCAACACTCCCCCTCAAGTTGAAGCATAGATATCAATCATGCCCAACTTGTTACAAATGTAGGCTACATGATTCCCTGAAAGGTCTTTAATAAATATATCAGATATTTGTTCTCCAGTTTTGATATGTTGCACACAAATCAACCCTTTCTGGATTTTCTCATAAACGAAGTGACAATCAACTTCAATATGTTCGTCCGCTCATGGAACACATGATTAGTGGCTATATGGATAGCTACTTGATTATCACACAACAACTGTATAGGAGTTGAGTCCTTTATACCAATCTCTTGAAGCAAGTTATGTACCCACATAAGTTCACAAGTAGAGTGAGCCATAACACTATATTTAGATTTTGCACTCGACCGAGCTACCACACTTTGCTTCTTACTCTTCCATGAGATCAAGTTCCCTCCAACAAAAACACAATAACCTGTAGTAGATCGCCGATCCATTGGACAACCCGCCCAATCCTCATCACAAAATCCTTCTATTATACTGTGACCCTGATCTCAAAAAAACAATACCACGATATGGGGCACTTTTAAGATATTTCAAAATGTGAACAACTGCATCCCAATGAGATGTCTTGGGAGATGACATGAACTGACTAACCACACTCATTGGAAAAGCGATGTCAGGATGCGTTACAGTGAGATAATTAAGTTTCCCAACCAATCGCCTATACCGTTCAGGATTCGGAAGTAAATCTCCATCCTCATTTGTGAGTTTCACATTCGGTATCATGGGAGCATCACATGGGTTAGTTGTAGTCAAACTTGTCTCTTGAAATATATCAATAACATATTTCCTCTAAGACAGAAATATACCTTTCTTACTACGATACACTTTAATCCCCAAGAAGTATTGAAGAGAGCCAAGATCCTTTATCTGAAATTTAGTATGAAAAAGGATTTGAGAGCGGTAATGCCCATACTATCATTCCCAGTAATCACAATATCATCAACATAGACTACTAGAAGAATGCACCCACATGTTGAGTTGCGATAGAAAATCAAATGATCATGAGCCCTGCGCCACAATCCAAACTCAAAGACTACTTCGCTGAAACGTCTGAACCAAGCACGAGGGGATTGTTTCAGCCCATACAATGATTTTCACAGAAAACACACTTTCTCCGACTCCCCCTAAGCAACAAACCCAGTGGGTTGCTCCATGTATACCTCTTCAGTCAAATCACCACGAAGAAAGGCATTTTTGATAGCCAATTGATGCAGCGACCAATGGTATGTTGCAGCCAAGGAGATAAATAGCTGAATGGAAGCAAGTTTAGCAACAGGGGAAAAAGTTTTAGAATAATCAACACCATATGTCTGAGCATAACTTTTAGCAACTAACCGAGCCTTGAGGCGAGCCACATAACCATCCGGATTAACTTTAACCGTGAAAACCCATTTGCAACCAAAGCATGCTTACCCACCGGAAAGAAAACAAGCCGCCAAGTACTATTCTCCTCAAGAGAAGCCATTTCATCTAGCATAGCCTGCCGCCACCCAGAATTGGAAAGAGCTTCTGAAATAGACTTAGGAACAGACACAGAGTGGAGAGAGGAAACAAGAGACTGAGAGATAAGAGATAAATTATTATAAGACATAAAAGAGGAGATAGGATAAGTACATGAACATTTACCTTTTCGAAGAGCAATTGGTAGGTCTAGACTGGAAGCAATTGGAGGATTTGGATCCTGAGACGAAGAGCAGGTGGAGGGAGAACATTCGGGTTTGACGTTGATGCTCCTGGAGTATTCACTACAGGTACCACAGGGGGAAGACAGTGTGCCAAGAAAATGTCTTGGTAATGGCGGCGGCGAGAAGACTCAGAAGAATTGTCTGAAGGACTGGTATGGTAGACAAGAAACTCATCCTCAAGAGTAAAAACAGGGATAGAAGAATCAGAGACAAATGGCGTAGACTAAAAAAAGGTAACATCAGTAGAGACTAGGTATCGTCCTAGAGCAGGAGAAAAACACCGATACCCTTTTTGGTGTCGATTATACCCTAAGAAAAGACATTTCAAAGACTGGGATCGAGTTTGGACACCTGTGGTCTAACATCCTGCACAAAACATACGCAACCAAAAATACGAGGGGGAATAGAGAATAGAGGACGGTAAGGGAATAAAGTGGAGTAAGGAATACAACCATCAAGAACTGAAGATGGCATGCGATTAATCAAATAACAAGCAATATTAATAGCATCAGCCCAAAAGACTTTGGAAACTTTCATATGAAACAACAAAGCATGGGCAACTTCCATCAAATGACGATTTTTTCTTTCAGCCACCCCATTTTGTTGAGGGATAAAAACACATGAAGATTGGTGAACAATACCATTGTCAGCAACAAAAGAAGAAAAAGAATGAGATTAATACTCTTTAGCATTGTCACTTTGCAGAATACGAATAGAAGCATTATGTTGTGTTTTGATTTTAGTATAGAAAACACAAAAGATAAAATACAACTCATCACGATTTTTTATTAAATATAACCAAGTTACACGGGAAAAATCATCAATAAAAGTGACAAAATACCGAAATCCAAACTTAGAAACAATAGGACAGGGACACCAAATGTCAAAATGAATCAACTCAAAGGGGGACGCAGCCCGTTTATTGACTGGAGGAAGATAAGATGCATGATGGTGCTTGGCAAATTGACATGCCTCACACTCCAACTCAGACATGTACCGTAAATTAGGACAGATACGTTTTAATACATTTAAAGAAGGATAACCAAACTGGCAATGCATCTGGTAAGAAGAGAGACTACTTGTTGAAGCAATGGACTGTGCCACCGATGAAGAGTCAGCGGCAAGAACGTACAGACCATTCGATGCACGACCTCTACCAATAATCTTCTCCGTCACAAGATCCTGAAAGACACATGAATCAGGAAAGAAGTGAATAGAACAATTCAAAGCACGAGTAAGTTTACTAACAAACATCAAATTAAAAGGAAAATGAGGTAAACAAAGAACAGAGGACAGAGATAAAGAAGAAGTAGGAGAAGTAGTGCCACTACCAAGAACAGGAACACTAGAACCATCAGCAAGTATGACACTAGGAAACATGGGAGATGACTAGAATCAAGAAATGATACCTGTATTACTTGTCATGTGATTTGTAGCTCAAAAATCAATGACCCAATTGGGTGAGGAGGAAGTGAGACATGTAGTGGGGTTACTTGACTAAATGAGAGTGGCAGCATGAGCAGAATTTTGGGTGTCTTGAAACTTAGCAAAACGAGCATAAATCACAATATGACCATCAGAACTCACGACTCTACCAGGAGTAGGTAACAATCCATCGTAGGTTACAACATTAGCTACTCTCTGAGGAGCAGTCGGTTTCCCATTCAACTTCCAACAATTCTTTTTCAGATGACTCTGTTCCCCACAATAGGAACAGACCCTTAGGACCTCCACATCCTCCACCATCACGACCACCACTGCGACCACCTCTACCACCACCATCTCGACCATCTTGAGTACTTTATCCAACTAGAGCAGAAGCCTCGCCCACACTGATCCTTCGGGGGACTCCCGAGTGGCATCCTTACAAACCATTCGCAACCGAGAGAATGCCTCAGTGAGTGATGGAAGATTTGTGTCTGTAAGAAGTTAAGAGCGTGGCACATCATAAGTAGAATCTAATTCGGCAAGAAAACATTGGACAATTATCTCCTCTTGTTGTTCCTGCATCTTCTTCACACCAGCAGTAATAGGGTACAAAGTCTTCATCTTTTCAAACATTTTCTTAAAAGTAGTGTAATAATCTACCAAGGTTCGGCCCTTCTTATCAGCACGATACAATCCAGACAAAGACTCATGAACATGAGATAAATTTTTCTTGCTCGCATACAGGGAGTCGAGATACTCCCAAAATTCCTTGAGCAAATCACAACGACCCTCCATATCATCCACCGAAGGATCCATAGTATTCTGAATCAGATTATAGAGTTTTTCATCGTCCTTCATCCATTGAGCCTTAGCTGTGGGTTCGGTTGGAGGATCATTGGTTAGATGTTTCTCCATATCAATACCCGATAAATACCGACGAATGATGCGCTTCCATTGTTGATAATTTGAACCATTCAATTTCCGATCGATAATCCGGGTGGTAGTGGCAACAATGTCAGTAGTAACCTTCTTTTCACTAGTGTCTGCCATTCTTAATCAAGAAATTTAGGAACAAAATAAATACCACACACTACCACTTAAACAAGGCAGACAAGCAATACAGAACCAGAGCAAAAAACACACTAGGCCAGCCTTCTCTAGAAACACAGAAACTCAGCAGCCTTCTCTGGAATCACATAAACTCAGTCTTCTCTGGGTTCACAGAAACTCTAGGTAAGGCAAAAAATCAAGAAGCACCGGAAATCAAATCAGAAAGTACCAGGCAGTCGCACAAGGCCTGCTCATGAAAGATCACTGAAAACCTCTGTCCTCCGCACTAGGTTAGCCCAAAACTCGCACTTGGTAACGCTGAGACTGGCGCTGGAACTCGTGCACACGACGCGCAACACTAGAACACGCGAGCTCGCTACTTGCGTTGCTTGCAACCCGGACGACTGGCCTTGCAGTGCCGGACAACTCTAACAGAAGAACATGCAAGCTCATCGGAACACACCGGCCTCCGATACCATGTAAATGTTACAAGAAGATGCGGCTTGATTCTATTATCTTGGGTATTGCATAATTGTATAAACCTATATACAAATCTAAACACATAAAATAAGACTAGAATACCCTTAGGTATTCTAACAAGTGGGAAATAGATAATGTATGAGATTGTGTATTTTTTTGTGATGTGACTGTATTAAAATATGTGTTTTATTGAAGTGACTGTATTGGGAGATGTGTTTCGTTGATGTGTATGAGTATGTAGCTTGACTTTTTTTATAAAAAATGTGAGACTCAATATTGATTTTTCTGTAATTTTGTTTGAGAATTGATGAAATAATTGAAGATTAGATGTTTAGATAATGATCTTGTATTGATAGATGTGTTTTGCTAATGTAACTGTATTGAGATATGTGTTATGCTGATTTAATTATATTGAAAGATGTATTTTGTGTAATAGAAGTGAGACTCAATAAGGGAATGAATACTTATATTGTTGCATTTGCTCTTAGAGAGAGAAACACCGTGATTGAGAATTTGAGTAAGTTAGAATTATTGTATTGTGAGTGATTTTTCCACTTGTAATATCTTCTTCAATATAGTGCTACTATGTTGTAAATTGATACACAAAAGACATAAAATTCAGTTTTAATTATCGTAAGTCAGCACCATTTTTATGCTTGGTCCATCAAAATTCACTGCTTTTTTTTTCCAATGCCCCGGTCAAAATGTAATCATTGTGATTGTTAGCTGCCTTTTATGAATTTAAGAACATCATAAAACATCATAGTTTCCTTAATTTATAAGTTGCTCTATTTTTCTACTCTAATCACGACACTAATTGAAACTCGACAATCTAATTCTTATGAGCATTAAGAAATGATATCATCATAAAAGAAAGTTTGCACCTCCCTTTTTATTCTTTTCCACACAACGATTATTACAACATGGAGCCACATACCAAAGTCATGGTCTAGACGCAATAATCCTGTGCTTCCAAACAGTTTAGCGAGATTTAGGGATTTAAAATCTCCTGGATAATTTTCTACTCAGCATCCACAAAATCAAAACCTCACAAACAATTAATGGTCAGATCACATACAACACATTATGATGACAAGTTTGATCACAATATAGCATTGGACTCCACATCATCTTCCATCTCGCGCACAGATTGAAGGGGATCGCTTCCGAATATGAAACCACTTTCCGAGAGATTAGTAAGAGGATCATTTCCGAATAAACATACTTGAGGCTCAATCTGGTTCAAGCGATTACACTCATCGTCTGTTAGAGACCAACTGAAGATGTCGATGTTTTTCCTTATGCGATCAGGCTTCAAGCTACAAGGCAAGACACTAGTTCCTCTGTGCAGTCCCCACCTTAATATAACCTACAACAGATCAAAGTTAAATAATCAGTAAATTTATGTTAAAAGCAACAGATGAACATGTACACACACAATTACTTTGACGGCCAAATGTTCAAGTAATATTTCAGTTAGAAGTCCTTCACTTTGCTAAACCAATTAATGCCACCGAGAGTTCAACCTCGTGATGCTGCAATTATCAATCTAGTCACTCACTCTTTATCCATGTTCTTACCCCAGTTGTGGTTCTGTGGTGCAAAGTGTTTCTATACTATGAATTCTTCTAGTTGACAACATAAATAAGTACACATTTGAAAATCTTACAGAATAACTAATATGATGTGTTCAATGCAAAACGCTAATTACTTCTACCTTATGCAGGAAGTAACAATGAATGGACACACATTGCTAGTGAATGATCATTCATTTAAAAATGAAAGGGTCACCATCTGGAAAAAGAAAAAAAAAATAAAAAATAAAAGATTTTCTTAGCAATGAAAGAGGCTCCAACTTTTGTGCACCTTTGCCAATCCTCAATGCAGTGATCACGTCATTTTTCAGTCTTTTTATTATTATTTTTGTTTACTCTTTTTCCGTCTAAATGATGCGATTTGGCTTTCTTCAAGAACTCTAAAATCAAATCTAATAGTAAATTACGTTCCAAAATGAGAAGAGCTTGCCCCACCATGGCACAAACGAGCTCTTTGAGCATGTTACACCTACTTATATATATTCTCCAACTTCTCAGTCTATGTTTACCTTCACACAAGGCTAGCAAATCCACTCCACATTAGTTCTAGGTTCCTTCAAACATTATTTGTACTTTGTTAATACTTCCAATGCTTCAGTAAAACTTCTAGATTTTCTCTCAGTAATCTTGACATATTAGTCTGAAACAAAGAGCATCCACATTTTTTTTTTTTTTTTCAAATGTCAAGAAGCATATGGTAGCTTAAACCAATGAATCAGAAGTACCTCCCCTGAAACGTGTGGTACAAATTAAGTAATAGTTGCTTTCAGATTCGAATCCTATCTAGGGATGCCTATGCTAAATATGCAGTAATGACCTGCCACTGGCCCACTGCTTTACCAATACCACAGCATTTATCTGACATGCTGTTGGCCCGTGTTGTATACCCTAAGCTAATTTCCAATGTCTATACAAATCTTTAGTTAATTCAAACAGATTCCCACAACTAATTATCAAAATTCACCTGCCATAAAGTGCCACATGAATTTATTAATATCAATAAAATGCACTTCAGATCAGGCAAGAAGTTGACAAGTTGTATCCTTGCAACTATATGTCGATCTACGAAAATGACATTCTCAAAGATCAACTTCGATAGCTTAATATTTTGAAGCTACTAGCAGCTCCTAACCTCCCTGTTAACTTCACCTTTGAATAACCCACAATTCTTTTAATGAAGTCTTAAACCCCGATTAAGGAGCTAGGGGTAAAAAATATAGCACATGATCATAGGATTACGGGTAGGGACTTGGAAAATATGGTGACTCGTGTAGATTACTAAAATCAGTTTACACTATGCTTAGACGAACAATAAACATAATTTTTTTACAAAGAGACACTAGGGTTTGACAAGTGGAGGGACTGGATGAAGGCACGTGGAGTTTGGCTATTAGGATGAGCTGTTATTTGTCCTACTCTAGGGTTTATAGCCGAGCATGGCAGAGGAGTCTATTAGGTGTTTTATTAGTGGAATTGTCTGGGAGGTCCCAGCTCCTCAAAAGCTAGGTTTATCTTGCTATCTCTTATTTCCTCTTTTGCTAGCTGAATCAAATACAGGTAGACTGTTTTCCCTCTAATCTTGTTATTCATTGAAAGTATTATTGTTTGTTACCTATCAATTGGTATCAAAGGAGTGACAGTTCAGGTAAGCCAAAGTCATGAATGGAGGTCAAAACATAGGAATCTGATATGGCGGAGATGAAATCCACTATGGGTGTTTTGGAGGATATGGAAACGTTGAAGCTATACCTCTTGAAGGTATGTGATTTGTTAAAGGTAAGGGAAGCAACTATGTGAGGGAAGGAGAAAATCACTGGTGGGTCTTCTTAGCAAGTTGATGGTGTGCCTTCACACGCTGATGATGCCGTACCAGACAGATGGATAGTTGAGGATTGGGATTTCAGTTGTCGAAAACTTGATTTTCTAATATTCTTAGGCGATGACCTGATTGGATGGTTATTTAGGGTGGGCAAGTATTTCACTGTGAACTAGGTTATTGAAGAAGAAAAAATCATTGCTCCTATTGTGTTTGGAAGGGAAAGCTCTAAGTTAGTTTCGGTGGGTTGAATTGCGAACTCCGATTCACTCTTGGTTAGCTTTTCATGCCGCCTTGTTACGGAGGTTTCGTAACTCCCAGTAGGGCATGACTATGAAAGTTTGGTCGCTGACTATCAAGAGAAATTTGAGCACATTTCAACGCCGCTACATGATGTAAGCAGACACGTTTATTAATGGGCTGAGTGTTGTTATATATATGTTGAAATCAGAACGAGCCCACCATTAACCCTAACGTGCCTAATGGAGCTAGCCTAACGAATGAAGAATATGAACTTGGTTTTGTTCCAGGTCAAATCCCTTCAGCCCCAGTGCTTTTCTTCATCAGGCTTGAGTCGCCCAAGCTCATCTTTCAACAGCCTTGGTAGACCCCCAGAGTCCAATCGATCAGCACCATCAGCTAAGATCGACACTTATGATAACAAGGCTAGTTTGCCTCTAAACCCCAACAATCAAGCGCGATTCGTATCAACGTTTATCAAAAGTGGAGGCGCAACGGCATCATGAGAAGGGACTTTGTTTCCATTGTGAAGAGAAGTACCATCTTGGGCACAAGTGTAAAAATTGTAATCTGCAGGTTCTAATTGTGTCGGATGATGAAGATTAGGTCGAAGAACTAGTGGCACCTCAAGAGGAATTACTAGTCCCATCGGAAGAAGATAAATCCATAGAGCTTTCGATGGACTCTATTTTGGGTTTTTTCTAACAGTAAGAGTACCCTTAAGGTTCGTCAGTACTTGAATGGCAAGAAGGTGATCATTCTTGTGGACAATTGTGGGTTTTATAATTTCATCTCTCTCGACGTGGTTAGTTTATTGGGCATCCATGTGGATAGTCACCAGAAATTTGCAGTCCAGGTTCGCAATGGTGTTTTTGTCAATGGTGAGGGTATGTGTCGTGGGGTAAAGATTGGAGTGCATGGTGTTGAACTACAGGATAACTTTCATGTCTTTGATTTGGGCAGTCCTAATTTGATTTTGTTGCATGGTTAAGGACATTAGGTGATATATCTACGAATTACAAGAATTTAACCATGAGATTTAGTTTAACTTGGAAATCAGTTGTATGGCAGGGTGATCCGACAAGGCAATGGTATCTCTAAAAACCATGATAAAGATTATGAGAAATAAAAATTTGGGATTTTCGGCTGAATTTGGGGCTTGTCAGGTTGTTGAAGAGCATGTTTCAAATCCACATTTGCCCAAGTTATTTGCAGAAATGCCACATAAGCTGCAGGTTGTTCTTCAACAATTTCCATATGTTTTTTCCTCTAGAGCAGGGTTACCAGTGGTGCGTTCCCATGACCATGGGATCACGCTTAAAGACGAAGCTTCCTCTCCCAATATTCAACCCTACAAATATTCTCACTATCAAAAAATGAAATTGAGACCTTAGTTAAGGAGTTATTGTTTGCAAGGCACATTAAGCTGAGCACGAGTCCATTTTCCAGTCTAGTTTTGTTAGTCAAGAAGGACAGCGAGTGGATTATCGAGCACTCAACAAGCTCACTATACTAGACAAGTTTCCCATTCCAATCATAGATGAACTATTGGATGAATTACATGGTGCCACTCTATTTACTAAGCTTGATCTCAAATCTAGATATCACCAAATTCATGTTCGCAACCACGATACATAGAAGACAACATTTCGTATTCATGAAGGGCATTACGAATTCCTCGTTATGCCATTGAGTTTGATGAATGCCCTCTCTACTTTCCACGAAATTTTCAAGCCCTACCTCTGCAAATTTATTTTGGTATTATTTGAAGACATCTTGGCTTTCAACAAGAATTTCTCAATCCATTTACGCCATTTGGAGGTTGCTTTTTATATTGTGTCGAGGCATGAGTTGGTGGTTAACCACAAGAAGTGTGTGTATGCTCAATCTAGCATCAACTATTTAGGACATATTATATTGGCTGCTGGAGTTTTAGCCATGGTTGCAAAAATCGCTCTAGTCGCTAGTCAAGGCTTGCCGCTTCGACTAGACAGCAATCAGGTCCATTTAATTGGTAATCAGATTGATCAGCAAAAATCCCTCTAGTCAGCCTAGTTGGAGGAATGTCACGGATCAGCTTGTCTTCATCAGTCGAGAATAACACTGAAACGAAATTAAAAACCTAATCTTGGCAGAGAGCGAGCGAGCGAGGATTTGGCAGACATAAGGCGAGGATTTGGTAGAAGAAAGAGAGAAGGCGAGTTCTGGTAGAAGAGAGAGGGAGAGATGAGACAAGGATTTGAGAGAAGAAAGTAATCGAACTCACCTCATATGGATCTTCTTCCGAGTCCATCCCTTCTTGATCAGCTTTCTTCCTTCTAGATCTTCATCCGAAATTGTAGGATAATATTAGGGATACATCCGAAATTGTAGGATAATACTCACATTTAATCATTTATGGTATATATATATATATCAAAATTAATGAGAATAAATTAAATGGTTTCTAGCTAAAATTAATTTTAGCGCCCATATATATATATATTAATTAAAAAAACTCACAACGATTAATCTAATTAATCCCCGACCAATCCCCGATTAATCCAATTAATCTTTACTCCCCGCAAATAGCCTAGCGACCGACTCGTGATTTTTACAACCATTGTTTTAGCCAACTCCTCCAAGATCAAGAGTATGATTAGCCGGCCTCCTCCCACGATTCTCAAGTCCTTGAGAGGATTTCTCGACCTAACTAGCTTCGCAAATTTGTTTGAAATTATGGGAAGCTAGCTATGGCTCAAACGAATCTACCAAAGAAGAATGCTTTTGTTTTGGGATTGGAGGCACAACAAGCACTCGACAATCTCAAATCTGCCATGGCCAGTGTACCTGTTTTGGCACTTCCAAACTTTACCAAAATATTTATAGCTCAAATCTACGCTTTAAGTAGCGGTGTTGGTGTTGTTTCGAGGCGAGAAGAGCATCTCTCGATCTCTTTCAGCGAAAACAAATCAGTTTATGAGCGGGAGCCAATGGCAATTGTCTTTGCCACAGACAAATGACGACACTACTTTTTGGGAAAGAAGTTTGTAGTGCGAACCAAGGTTTTAAAAGGCGCGCACGAGGCGCGCGTCCTGGCGCGCCTCCACGCGAGGAGGTCCCCTTTTCTGGTGAGGCGCCTGCAATTAGGCGGAAGTCACCGAAGGCGCATCTGAGGCGGGTTTCAGGCGTGAAAGGCATACGGCAAGGCGGGCGAGGCTTACGTCGAGATCGCAACATCACGACTGTCTCTCTCTTCCGGTAAGCTGTTTGTCACTGTCTCTCTTCTGCTAAGCTTCTTCTCTCAAACTTCATCTCTGATTCTACTGTCTCTCTCCTATGGTAAGCTTCTTCTCTCAAACTTCATCTCTGATTTTCTTCTGTTCTCAAGAGGTGTGTCTGCCTCTTCTTCTTACACGCCTGTTCTTTCTTCATCACCTTCTTCTCTCTTGTCTCCTCCATTTCTGACACTGAGCCAACTTGGGTGCATAGGAGGAAGAGAATAGGTGCGTAGGAGGAAGAGAATGGCGATCGGTATAGAAGAAGGAAGAGGATGGGTGCGTAGGAGGAAGAGGATGGGGGATGGGTGCGGTGCAGCTGTTTGATTTTGTATCAAATATATATTAGACAATGGGTATTCCCACAATACCCACAATAGACAGTGGTATTCCCAGAATACCCCTTATGCCTTTAGTCTTATATTCCTAATAGTTTGAATGCCTTTGTAAGAGTACTTTTAACTAATTATGTTGTATACTTGTAACTTGTATTATCTATAAAAAAAATCACAAAAGGCTTACGCCTCGCCTTGCGACTCCAAAAACGCCTCGCGTAGCGCTTTCGCGTTTTAAAACTTTGGTGCGAACATATCAAAGTAGTCTACGTTTCTTGTTGGAGCAAAGATTGGTCCATGAAGGCCAACCAAAATTGATAACAAAACTGATGGGATTCGACTTTGAAATACACTATCGCCCTAGTCTTGAAAACAAGGCAGCGGATGCCTTATCTCGGATGAAAAATACAGATTCTAGTGCAAGTACCTTCCAACTCGCAGGACTATCCATCGCAACTTTTCCCACTTTTGTTGTTTTACAAGATAAGGTGTTCCATGACTTTTCTTTTAAAAACACCATCCAAGCTTTGTTGTTGGATGCTGCTAGTCAGCCGTGGAGGTACCCTTCATCACGGTCGGTTGGCAATTCCACGACATTCCCCCAAAATTGTAGAACTTCTACTGGAGTTCCATTCAACTTCTCAAGGCCATTCGGGTTGTTTTCGAACCTTGAAGCGCATACCCCATGTTTTGTTTGGGGTAGGGATGAGAAATGATGTCAAGTATTATGTGGCTAAACATGATGCTTGCCAAACCCAATGTTTGTTGTTAGTTTTGGAAGGAGACGTTTAAATTGGCAGGCACTACTCTCAAGATGTCTACAACGTATCATCCTTAAACAGATGGTCAATCGGAGGTGATGAACCAATGTTTGGCAGGGTCTCTTCGACGTTGTACAAGCCAACATCCGAAACAGTGGTTTAAATGGGTGGGTTGGGTTGAATACTGGTATAACACTACCTTTCACATCTTTGCTAGAATGACTTCCTTTGAGGTACTGTATGTCAATCCCCTCCAAGCTTGTTCAAGTTTGTTGGCGATGGATCCATGGTAGAAGCGAACCTTCTTAAGAATGATCGAAATGCTATCCTAGGGCAACTGAAGTACAAATGGGTGGGTTGGGTTGAATACTGGTATAACACTACCTTTCACATCTTTGCTAGAATGACTTCCTTTGAGGTACTGTATGTCAATCCCCTCCAAGCTTGTTCAAGTTTGTTGGCGATGGATCCATGGTAGAAGCGAACCTTCTTAAGAATGAACGAAATGCTATCCTAGGGCAACTGAAGGACAATCTGTTAGCAGCACAGAATCGAATGAAACAAATGGCTGATAAGAAGCGCCACGATGTGGTTTTCCAGCTGAGGGATCGAGTTTACTTGAAACTACAACCCTACAAATTTAAGTCTCTTGCGAAGCGACCTTATCAAAAACTCAGTCCACATTACTATGGGGTCATTTGTGATTCTGGAAAGGATTGGTGCAGTGGCTTATCGCCATAAAATTCCTCTTGAATCTTCTATACACCCTGTGTTTCATGTCTCTCAATTGAAAGCCTCACTATCCCCTGATGTGATAAGCCAACATCTTCCTTCAGCCTAGAATGCTGATCTGGATCTACTTGTTTTTCCTGAGGCTGTTACAAAGCTGCAACATCTGCTCAATGACCTGAGAGAAGTGTCAATAAAATGGTGTGGCCTCCCTGAGTGAAAATTCATGGGAATTGGTTTCGAACATCCTGGAACAAGTGCCCACCTTTAACCTCGAGGACAAGGTTAGGCTTCTAAGGGAGGGTATTATTAAGCCTATTGATAAAACATATAAGAAGAAAAGCAAGAGACACCAGGGTTCGACAAGTGGAGAGATTGGATGATAGCACGTGGAGTTTGGCTATTTGGATGAGCTGTTATTTGTCATATTCTGGGGTTTATAGCCGAGCAACGCATAGGAGTCTGGGAGGTCCTAGCTCCTCAAAAGCTAGGCTTATTTTGTTATCATATATTTTCTCTTTTGCTAGCTAAATCAAATACAAATAGACTATTTTGTCTCTAATCTTGTTATTCACAGGAAGTATTATTGTTTGTTACCTATCAGACTGAAAGCCACATAATGGTAAAAACGAGGACGAAGAGATTGGGAAACCAACAAAGGATTCAGAAAAAATATAACCAAAATAATCAAATGCAGGAAAAGAAAAGTTGAAACTTAAATCATATTAAAAAATGGATTTAGAAATTAACATAGTAAGAGGAGCTATTTCTATAGGCTACTCAATGGAGAATATCAGCTGGAGAACCTAAGCAAAATTAATGTTCCTTTTGAGATAAAAATAAGTTTGCAAAATGTATGTCATAAGTGTAATTCAAATTAAGGAGATTCTAAAGAAGGTTAAGGGGTAAATATACAGGACTTGATGAAACTCCTATTGCGGTGTGGAAATATATGCGGAAGAGTGACGTAATGTGCTAAAGGATCCCTTTAATAGAATTGTAAAGACTACCGTAATGTTCAATTTAATCAAATTGCAGGAACAAGTACACCATCACAATATTAAAATCCAAAATATATAATCTAATCTCCTCTAGTCTCACACGTTTTGAATTTCGATTTCTATTCTTCTAAATGGATTGTATCAAAGAGAGGTCAAAGTAATAACAAAACAATCTCTTTGCTGGCCTGCTGACTCAACAATGACTAAACTTCTATTTTTCAAAATTTCATTGCATCCTAACAAGAATGAAATCACACAAAATTCCTTAAAGAAAACTAAACAATATCTAAACTAGGATGCTCCATTCTCCTCTCTTTGATACGAACGACAAATCAATTTAGTACAAAACTTGGTTCCTTGGCGAAAATTTCAAAAATGGAAAACAAGGCAGACTCTGTTAAAAAATTATTAAATAAAATATTGAATTAAATATCAGCAATTCTAAAATAAACACAAAGACACATGACATTTATATTCAGAAAGAGGGTTCAGACATGCACAAGTAAAATGAAATGTCAATGTGTGTGACTCCTGGCACTTGTGAGGTCTATGGAGGGGCATATGTACATAAAATTAGACTCCATTTGCAACAACAGAGCGACCTTATTGTTGTGCCGAGTGCTGACTAGTGACTATCAAGTTTACAAGAAATTTTGTGACCAGAATTTACTACCTCCAACTTTTTCTTGAATCCAATAACACAACAGGTACATTGCATCTGTTCCATGAATGCTAATCAGTGTTGTTGTGCGGAACCAAGTATAGTTAAGTGCCAAGTATAGTAAAGTGGCATCCATCAGAAGATGGAGTACACCGTTCTTGTTAAGGGCTTGGAGTCTCTTGGAAAGGTAGAAGAGTAGACTGGGTGACGCCAATGCCTACTGGGCTCCAATAAGCGGAATGTGTGGCATACGACTTGAAGATTGGTACACGAGACTAAACCATGGATGGCTCTAATGCATCTTATTAAGGACTGTGACAGTGAAGCCAATTGAATAGGGGTTTTTGGCTAGGATTGAAATAGTGCAACTAGCATTGATAATGAGTCAGTCAAATTTCTCGATTTCAAAGTAGACATAGCATATAGGATCTAGATATTAACAAGAATCAGAAGTGAGAGATATTCGTGGCATTTATAACAGAAGAATCCAGCATTGGTAATGAACTCCTAGCTGATAGGCGCTTCCACGCTTATATGATATACTAATGATATTCATATGCTACTGGAGTAAGTTTTTGGGTGCAGATGACCTGTGGACCAGAAACGTGATGGCTTAAGATATAGTTTAGTACAATTTTTTCCAAAGATCCCAAGAATACCAGCAAATTATACATCACCAGAAAATATGCAGTATCAGACATATTGCACTTCTCAAGCATGGTTTGTAAGCTCCTACACATCCTCTATTCTCAAAAACCTAATGAAGCATCATTGTTCAGATAAGAACAGGAAATGTATCCAAGTAGTTAGCTTTATTGGCAGAATAGGAACTCCGATAATATTCAAAAGAATATAATGGACATAATGGAAAATATATTAGAAATTATCAGAAAGAAAACTGTGTTGAAATACCTGTTCAGGCGTCTTTTTGTGAATCTCCGCTATCTCTGAAACAATGGACAATTTCAGCATTGGTCCATGTACTGATCTTGATCTTCTAAATGATATGCGGGGAGTTCCAGGTTCATCTTCACCAGATCCACCATCAGATGGTCCAGGACTTGAAGGAGGTACTCCTAAAGGTGTGTGCGCAGATACATGAATACCTTTAGCTTGACAGAACTTTACTAGTTCATCCTGCCTCCAAAAAGGGTGTAACTCAACCTGAAAGATACAATAATTATGAACCTCAAATTCGTGCCGAAACATCATAAGACGATTATGCGAATTCATGGCCAAAACATTTGAACAAAGTATTTGTTAACAATAAGATACGAGAGAGAAATGCTATATTCTTAACAAAATTATTTGCTAACAATAAGATGACACGAGAGAAAATGCTCTACTATTCAGAAAATTACAGGTCAGACAAAATAGAAAGTAGGGAACTCACAAAACATAGCCTTCAAAATCTACAGGTTTACTTCCATTAATATACAGCAATTCATTGAAGAAATAATTAGAGATGGATCATGGTATTGCAAAATCCATCATATCAGCGAATGGGCTAGAACTTAAACAAAATTACAGGTCAGACAAGATAGAAAGTAGGGAACTCACAAAACATGGCCTTCAAAATCTACGGGTTTAATTCCATTAAAGTACGGCAATTTATTGAAGAAATAATTAGAGATGGATCATGGTATTGCAAAATCCATCATATCAATGAATGGGATAGAACTTAGAAGACCCATAACTAGATTACAGAAAAGAAAACATATTTATGGGGCGCGCAATTACATGCAATTTTAACTCGAAACATTGAGAAGTTCATGTTTAACTCAAGTAGTGGGTTGAGTTGATTTCATGAGAAGGAGCACTAGTGACAAATAGCCACAAATCCCGAAAAAAATCCTAGCTTCATCAAATATCACTTCTAACAGTGGTTCGTGTGTCTGTAATCAGTTCCATAAAGATGCCTTAACAAATTAAATACAATAGTGCTGCATAAAATAAGTAGAGGAAGAAAAAAGTTAAGTGCATGTGGATCTATGCAACGAAAAAGAACAGAACAAACTTGAAAGATAAGGAGTAGTCAAGGTCTTCTGGTCAGTACAACTTAAGCTTCGCAAGCTAGATAATGATAAGTAACTGCCAGTATGTCATAATTACGCTATGCCACTATTTCATTCTTCATGTTCCTACCAACTAGATTTCTGCTTGTTCTTAGTTGAGCTACCTAGTTCAGAGTAATTACTAATTAGGGGGTTCATTTTTACCCAAAACTGAATACCTCTCTCAGTCATGGCATCCAAAATAAGTTCCAGCCACACACTGGAAAAAGAAAAAAAAAGAGTTCGAACCATGAGCACCTTAGTAATCCGTAAATGAAGAATTTAGATGGATCAAATGGTATGTTTGAGAAATAGAACTAGGTTTTTTGCTATCAAAATAGACCTGTGTTGGTACTTGGTACTCCACAATGAATTGAATAGCAACTTTGAACACTTTGCACTCAATACTTAGCGCAATTGGAGGAGGGTTGTAAAAGAGAGGATATGAAGTAGGAAAACCTTGTATAAGCTAAACAAGTTACCACGTTGATTGTGTTATCTTGTGACACAAATTTACCGTCCTTCATATAAGTATTGTACATAAAGCAAGATGCAGCCAATCAAATAGACTTCCATTTATAATGCAAATCAGTATCACGACAGAAAGATGAAGGAGGTCCCCATCATCCATCCGCTGATGGAGAAGACATTTTTCAAAATCAATCAAACATGATTCAATTCAATATGTAAGATAAAAAAACTGGAATTCAACAAGAATGAACACAATGGAGCCAACCTGATTGACAGCTGGTACAATTTTTGCAAATTTAAGCAGTGCTTTCAACTGTTGAACATTGAAATTGCTGACACCAATCGCTTTAACCAAACCTGAATCAACTAGACATTCCATAGCTTTCCATGCTTTCTTCAATCGACTAAGAAATTGTCTATACTCGCCCCCTGACTTTGAAGGAGGGTCAGTTGCATCCCCAAATGCAGAGATCTCAGGCCAATGCATCAAATATAGATCAAGGTATGTGACACCAAGATTCTTAAGTGAAACTCTAACATAATTCTCAATCTTATTGAGTGAATTCATGGTACAATACAGCTTAGAAGTCAAGAAAACCTCCTCCCTTTTCAATGAACCTTGAAATGCTTCAACCAGCGCTTCCCCAACTTCAATCTCATTCCCATAAAGATGTGCACAATCTATGTGACGATAACCGACAGACAAGGCCGTCCTAACAGCTTCAACACAAAGGTCTCCGCCACTCTGCCATGTTCCCAGCCCAATGGCAGGGATCTTGGCTCCTGTGTTCAACACAAAGCGACTTCCTGGACTGCTAGACTTTTCTTTCATCTCCTTAACTTGATAGAAACCTAATGAGCAATGATCCAGATTTCAGAAATCACGGCTATGGCAAAATACCAACAAACTAGCTCCGCGGCGGCGTTGTTTGGAATTCAACCAAACAAAGTAAACCAAAAACAACAGGAGTACAAATGTGATTTCCAATGCTTGCGAACAACTAGTAATCAAAGACCCAATTCAAAGCAGTCAGCATTAACAATTGAAAGTACGCACAAACAGCGTGCGAGAATTTGTGATGGAAATCCAACAAAAGAGACGGCCAATAAAACAAGCCATCCACAACACGTTTTTCTCAACACGAAACTGCAGGACTCTCACATTAAAAAATCAAACTTACGATTCAGAAGAAAAAAACCCTCCAAATTCGAGATGGTAAAAAAACGCAGATGTGCCATATTTAGAGGATATTTAATTCGTTTAAAATTTGGAAATCGATTCTACATGGTATGATTTTTATTTTCAAACCCGTTACCGTTACGGATTAATTTTCAATTTTTATATTAGGTGTAAGATACCCGAACTAATTAATTAATAATTAAAGTACCTTAATTGAAATTACCCCGAATCTGACTATATTATTATTATAAATTTAAAAAATATTAGTAAGTATTTAGTAAATGTATTTGAATCTCTAATTTGTATAAATTTTGAAGTATTTCACTACTAGTCCAATTGTTTATTTACTGTTATAAATTATTCTTAATATAATATATATGTGAAAAAAATTAAAATAAAAGTTAACTGATAAAGGGTATCCGAAATAAACGGTTATGAAATGATTTTGATTTTGAAATTTTAGATAAAATTTTAAATGATTTTGGTATAAATATTGTGCATAAGAATTAAGATAGAAGGAAATGACAAGCAAAATAGAAATTTGGGTTATTGACAAAAAAAAATTACAAGACCCTATGATGTGTGTATTTTATACCACATTTATATGCATATTTTTGTACACATTTATATTATTTTAAGTTAAGATTGAGTTGATACTTTGAGATTTTGTGTGTTTTGTATGTAGGAGGGTTGAAGTGAATTTATGATTGAAATATGGCTAAAAACCAGTGGAAAACGCCCTTTCAGTGCCCTACCAGCGCTCCAGCACTCCATAAGACATAAAACCAGGAGAAATGCCCTTTCAGCGCCCTACCAGTGCTCCAGCATTTTTGAGGCAGAAGAAAACGCTCTTCCAACGCTCCAGCGCCAGAAGAGCACTCGCACCAGAATTTCATTTCCAGAATTGCTTAAGACTTAGTTGACTAGGTTTTTAAGTCTTTTACTTGTGTAAACCTAGGGGAAACCCACTTGAGGTATAAATAAAGCCTAAAAATAGAAAAGAAGGGAGCCAAGATTGACTGGAGAGAGGAGGGACGGCTGCATCTTCATCAACATCTTCATCTTCTTCCTTCATTCCCTTGTTCATCCAAAATGGTTTCTTCTTTCTTTTCTTGTATATTTGTTATTATGGTTTGTAACTAAACTTAATTCTAGGGTTTGACCTAGCCAAGCATGAATGTTATGAGATGATTTGATCTATATTCCAAGCTTTTGATTCAATTCTCAATTCTTGTTCTTAATTATCATACTTCAAAGTATGATTTCTACATAATTGTTTGATCATCAATTATGTTGTTTATTATACTCATCTAGCCAAATCACATAAACGATCCGTATTTATGTATTTTGGTAGAATCGGAATTAAGGAGATTAATTGTCGAATGCTCTGATCCGGGTTTAGGGGATTGATTGGTTGTTTAGTTCTTCTAGTCATAATGGGTTATTTTTACTAAATTAAAGACTGCGATCAAACATAATTAATTTGGTATCAATAATACGTGTTATTGCCACGATCAATGGAATGACATAATTGAGTAAGGAATTGACCCTTGAATTAGAATTGTTATCAAATGCTTAACTTTTGTATCTCATAATAGGATTGCTTGGTAAGGTTGTACCCTAGGTTTTTCTCATTGTAATTGTTAAAACTTTGTTTGCTCATTGTTCTAAAGAATCAAAAATATTTTCCATATATAATTGTCATTGGTTTACTCAGTTAAGTGCATTATTCGATTAAACTTGTCCCTGTGGGATCGACCTTGTACTCACACTTTGTGCTACATTAGTACACTTGTGCGCTTGCAAGTATTTTTACATCACCCTACACCTAACAAAAGTGCAAGCGTTAGCCTGGATCCACCCACCTACTATGGATTACCGGAGTTGTAAATTCATTTACATCATTTTTTATTTTTTTAAAAATTATGATTGTATTTTAATTAGAATTATAAGTCCAATATTTTTTTTTGTCTCAAACAAAAATCAAATGGAACGTGAAAAGAACATGAAGATTATGAATCATATGTCGTTCGACTCATTATCTTGATTAGAACATAATCTAGACTCATTATCTTGATTAGAACATAATCTATTCAAATGGACTTACAACCTATACAAATTTTACTGTAGATCACCATAATCCCACATTTACATTCATAGTCACTGACACAAAGGATTGTCATTTGGCAGCTCGCCTTATTTTCTAGCCAGACATCTTAATATTCTATTTTATTTATATATTTTTCTTAAACGAATAATGTTTCCCAAAATATCTCAACATTTTTTTATCCCCAAATCTACATATAATATGAAATAATCATTGATTTTAAACACACACAAAAGGCCCACATAACATCTAACACTTTACGTTCATTAGAGTCAAAATATTTTGAGAATTGTCATAATCGGGATCATGACATGAGGTTGACCATATGGCCTACTCATGCACTGTTTGAAGTTACCATCAATTGAATTTTATAGATGCAACTGGACGCCTGATTTGTGTGGATAAGACCTAGTTTGCATTATTTAGAGATTCTCATGGATTTGGGAGTCATTTAAGTATGGAGAAGGTATCAAACACTCAATGGCTTATGTTCTATGGAACAATATTGTGCATGGTTGCCTGTAACACCCCGTATCTTTGGATAACATGGTATGATAGATGTCGTAAGATAGGTGGTGTCATGTGTGACATAAGATAGGTGGTGTCATGTGTGATAGATGTCGTAAGATACGGGCGCAAGAATTATCGGAGACAGAGCTAAAACGAAATAAATATGAATTTTGGAAGATTAAAATAGAATAGAGTTTACTTAAATAAACAATGGCAAAGTCGTAAATACAATTAGTGTTACGCGTAATAAAATAGGAAGTAGGAGGGCAGAATGGTAAATGATAATGAAATCAAATAATATATATATATATAAAAAAAAAAGGAGAAGCACGAAAAATCGAGGTAGTCTAGAGAACCCTAGATAGGGCGGCGAAGGAACCCTCCCATGGCGCCGCCGGCGATGAATAGCAAATCTGAGACCATCAGAGGAACGATCACGGCAGCAAGAATCAGTCATGCCATTTTTGAACGGAATGAAGACGGTCTTCGTCGTCAATAGAGGAGATAAGTCACAACCACCGTGAGCTTCGAAAGCTGAATTTCACAGTTTTCCAACCATCAAAAAGATAAATGGCACCAGAGGTGCACTCATCACGTCACGTCGATTTCATTCATGGCCACCGGCGCCTCTTAATCGACGGTGACCCAACATTTTCTGGAACTGGGCATGTTAGACCCGCGTGCAGGAGAATCGGGTCGAGCTGACCCGGTTGAATATTATTTTAATTAACTAATTAATAATTAAGGTTAATTAATTATATTAAGATAATTGTTTTAAGTTAATTGTATTAAGCTAATGGTATAGATAAAATAAATTGATTAAAAGATAATGGTATTAAAATATGAATTTAAGATAATAGTAATAACAAATGATTATATGTGTATGAGTTTCAGGAAATCAACGCGTATAATTGAATTATCGGTATTCATGGGAGTACATCACTGTAAATAATACTCAACTGTATTACGGAACAATGCAATTTATAGATTGTACGTGCTATTGTGTGTGTAATTTGTTTGGCTATTGATACATATTTGATTGGAATTCTATGATGACTTATATGTGAATTGTGATATGAATAATTCATTTATGTCATAATTGTATTGAAGGTGTTGTTTGTTTAGCGTAATTGGACGACTGAACTGTTAATGTATTTTTGTGTAGAATGTAATGTGTACTGTTATGTGTTTGAACTGAATATGGTAATGAGTTTGATAGGATGAAAATTTTGATGTTCTTAAAAGTGATTGGTTACATATAATTTATTAATGTATTAAATATTTTTCATAAGCACGATGCATTGTATTACATGAAAAGGAAAAGTTTAGTTTAAGAAAAAAATGTTTTTACGAATCAAGTATTACTGCTACAGGGAGGGTGTACTGAAAAGAAAAGGGTTTATAGGGTACTGTTAAATTAAAAGAAAATGAAAAGAAAAATGAACAAATGATACGGATGTTAACTGGATGTGCTCTTTGGTAGGGCATTAGATATAAATCTCGATCGGTTGCTCTAGCAGTTTACTTAGGTTAAGGACCTCTGTAGCAGTTTACTTAGGTTAAGGACCCAAGTATTGGAAGAATGATTTTAAATAGTTGACTTTTTTGTCTAATGATTATGTTCACGTGCATTCATACATAAGTATTACTTGTTGGGTCTCGGCTCATTATGTTATATGATATAGGTACTGAATCCTTTGATGATTATGCTGACCTAGGAGTTGATGGCGTCGCGGATCCATGAAAAGGATGATCATATTCGGAAGTTAGGTTTTGACAATCCATTACAAGAATATTATTTTTTTTATTTAGGCTTTAGGATTGTTGCTAGTATTTCAGATTATCGTGATCAAACAAAACAAAACGAGGTCAAGAAATATGTATTGTACGTTACGGATTTAATTACCATTATGAGATTATAATTGTTAAATGCTCATCGATATTAGAATCATTGATTTGAGTTATTTAATGAGTTTAGTTAATTAGAGGTAGATGATGCTAGCTAAATTTATTCTAGCATTAATTGGGTTCTTATTATATGTAGAATTAGGTAGTGGTGATGGATTGAGATGTAATATAGGTAGCGTTCTGGACTACGAGTCCGTGAATTAAGATTTTGTGGAATGGGGCGTTACATTGCCGAAGTGAGTGGTTGAAACTTGAATAAGGGTTTTGATCTCATTTTTCATTCACACATATCTCGATTTTCACTTGGTTTGCTAGTATAAGTGGTCGAAACTCAAATAAGACTCCTTTTGTTTGAATGTTCTCATTCTCCACCCATGTTAACCCATAATTGAAGGTTACACCAGGACTTCAAATGAGATGACATTAGCCATTACACATGAATGCAATTTAAATTAAGTGTGAATGTGCATGCATATGCAAGTGTGTAGAAAATGGGATGCATATGATAGGAATTTACTCAGTAGACATTTGTGTTTGTGAAAAGGAATTTACACGTGAGAGATTTTCATGAGACATAATTTACTCATAAAATGTATTCGTGACCACTAGTGAGAATTTACTCGTTGGAGATATTTAAGGGTGGAAGGACTTGCAGGATCTCTTCACCAACCCACAAATTTCTGGCCACTATGAAGGTGAGTGGCTCAAATATGTGGGCAAGAAAAATTCAAGTTTGTGCAATCCAATCTATAAAAGGATTAAATTAGGTTCAGTATAAAGCTATTAACTATCATATCAGTCTAAGGAATAACAATCATTAGTTCAATTTAAATTCATATCACACAAATCAATATTTTTCTCCGAGATATGACCATCAACTAAATTCATCAAGAAAAATCCATCAGCAAAAGATGTCATTTTACAATGGATCCACAAAATCCGCATATCAATAGACATGTATCTATATCTCAAACACACTTACACACATTACTTTCATAAAATCCAAGATATCTAACAACATTTATAATAAATTTAAATGTGTATGTTCTCCAAGTCTACTATTAAATATTCATTTTCTATTTTACCTGATACATAAGTAAAATTTAATTCTGTAATTGTCATCAACATTATATCTAATATGTTTCTATCATAATTCTCAAAAAAATACACTGATCAAGTACTGCCAAAATGATGGGGCTAGTTGACCATATGATGCAAACTAAATGACTGTAGTAAAATCTTTCGACAAATTAATTCCATCAACCAAAACTGATAATCATAACATCAATTGATCAAATATAATAACCATAACCAAATCATCCAACCAGACATTTCATTTCATCACCCTACAACTTTAATGCATTTCATTTTAAGTCCTTATCTAATTTTTTTTCTTATTTTATTTATTTTTTTACTTATTTTATGGGATGATGTATTATATTGTACGGAAACCAAAGACAAGGTTTGCCTTCACAATCGAATGAAAATGTCTTCCTTCTTTTGTCTATGGGGTATTAAAAGCTTTTCCTTCTTGTTGGGTGGCCAAGCACATTTTTATTATTGACAAGACTGGTTAATTTCATATTTAGATAGTAAATTTGTCAAATTACTCCACCCACCGAGTATTATTCGTCAATATTAGAGTAACTTCAATGTTTTTATTCCTTGCTTTTAGGTGATCGTGACCTTTGGATACTTTAAATCATTTCAGGGATTCCATTATGCCCGTGATCATTGTTGAAATTAGTTGTTGTTTGTGTTTGGTTTTAGCAGTATATGCAAAAGAAGGATTGATTGAGGAACTTCTTCAAGAAAAAAAAATCTGGTTGTCCTAGTTGGCATTATGGTATGCAGTTCATTGAAGAATAAACCAACTAAGAACTTGAAGATATAGCAATGTTGGAACACATTGTGGAAGAGGTGGGTAAACCTGAGCCCCTAAGGGTTTGCAAACCCACATTCATTAGGAGGGATCATATACAATCATACAATGATCTCATACATAAGTATTCACATAGGCCTTGTCATTGGGTCTGGCCGGCCTAATTTTTAGTAGCCTGGACCCGGCCTTGGCCCAGGCCGCGAATAAGGCTTTAGGCCTGGGCCAGGTTTGAGTCCAATGGTCTCGGGCTGGGTCTCGAGCTCGGGCCTAGGCCCACATGAATGTTCATTGGCAAAATTTCCATTACCTTGCCCTTTAAGCACAATAAGACAAACATTGGACATTTAGACCAATAAGACAATAATATTACAAGATTCCAAATTTCATTTTGAGATAGACATGTGATCATTTGACCAAAATTATTAAATACATAAACTACAATTTTTATGGAGAATTGAATTTGAATTTTGAGATGTGTCGACAGTGTTAGTGTCATATGTACAATTTTTATGGCTAATTAAAAAAAATAGACTTGAATAATTGAATAATTTTTATTCATTTAATTAATTTTTTGGAGAGTAAAAATGCATCATATATATTGAATATACATCCCAACTAGGTTGGCACCTATAGACAATATACTTATTAATCATTTGCATCTCTCATTAAATTACAAATAAAATAAATACATAATTATTTATGACTAATCATTAGCATCGGTGGAACTATCTTCAATCCATTTCGATCTTGACAACTTTAATTGATTCATCTCTTCAGTTTAGCTACTCACATTTGTTCTTGCATTCCTTGATTTGCTAAACTCCAATCTTTAAAATAAATTAATGCTTCAACTATTGAAGGACCAAGTTTGCACCGAGTTTGTGACACAACTCTCCCACCAACACTAAAAGATGCTTCTGATGCTAAAGGTCAAAACTGGAACGATTAGTAGATCACGTACCATTTTGGAGAGTAAATGATACCAGCATCCTTGTACTTTTCACCATACTAATATATCAAATTAGGATTATCCTCAATATCAAGCAGCATCCTTGTACTTTTCACCATACTAATATATCAAATTAGGATTATCCTCAATATCAAGCACGTGTTGATCAAGATACCGTTTTAATTCAGAAGTGGACCCACTAGATGATGATGAGAATTGTGTTCTTCTACTTTTTAGTAATGCTAAACCTCCTAAGAAACTAGACGAGGAAGAAAAACTCATACTAGAAGTATTTTGTGGTACCATATGCTCTCCTAATTGATTTTTATATTCATCATACAATTGATTCAAAGAACTATTTATTTTATTTAGGTGTGATTTGACTTTATCTACATCATTATCATATATGATTTCTAACCATAATTCTAATGCATCAAGTTTACATGTAGGATCCATAACAACGGAAATAGCGAATATAGTTGGTAAGGGATCAAAATATTTTGCAAAATTTTCTCTCATGACCGTCAAAGCAATTTTAAAAATATCAAGTTATGAATAACGATTAAATGTGCAAAAAATACTAGTCAATTGCATAAGTACTCGACAGGATGAAGGATAATAAACAAAACAAAATATCTTGGTTGAAGTATGAAAAACATCTAAAAAATCTCTAATTATTTCCGCAATTGTTCAATCATGTTCGCTAGAGGTTTGAATATAATAATTGAGATATTTTTCTTTCATTTTCGCACAAAATAAATCTACAACTCTTCTATATTTTATTACCACTTATAGGAGAAAAAATGTCGAGTTCCAACGTGTCGTCTACTTTTGTTTTATGTTGCTCAATTTCAATTTTTGCTTGGCAAACTTTCAATGATGTCCATGCAATTATCCTCAATTTGAGAAAGGGTGTGAGTTGTCACAGTCTAGGGCATGGACATTTAATATGTAATGAAAACACACTTTCTCACAATATACATGTGTTCTCAACAATTATACGATTACCAAGTTGGTTTGTTTGTTTGCTTGAGAAGTGTACTATGCTTTAATATACGCGACGACTTGAACAAGTTGCATAATATCTGGTAAACAAATATTACAGAATGTAAAACAACAAAAGGAAGCACTAAGGCAGAATTTTTTTCTTATTCAATTCATAATCTTATTTCATTCACAGTAAGGCAAGAGGTTCTGCACCCTCTTTGAAAACCTTGAATGTGACTCCTCTCTTCACCATCGTAGCTTTTCTGGGAAGTACTGGAACAATAAGAGTAACTATATGTTAACCATTGCAATTAGTTAGATTAGACAAGTTATGACTTAACTCCTTTGGCATATTTACCTTTTTGATGAGGGAAAGGTAATAAGGCTTCACTTTCTCGACATCAATTCGGACTTTGCTCTTGCTATAAAGATCGTACTTGCTGCAATCAATAAGTTCGTATTAATTTTAACTTGTTTGGCATAGCAAAAAAAGAAAAAGTACAAAGATAATCTCTCTGGAAGGGTAATGAACATTTTACTTGAATACTTTCAGCCACTTGAGATTCTCAACATCTTCTTCATTCATCAAGTGCCTATATGCTCCTGCCCTATGTAAAGCTGCAAAAACAAGCAACATGCTCAGACGATCCAGTGACGTTGATATATTCATGATTGATCATCAATATCATTTAAGTGGTTACTTACCATAGAAGGAATGATATCGGATAATGAAGAGGCCTGCGGAAGGAAGAGTGGTCTTATTCTCCTTGGCAACCTGAAGAAATGGCACAAGAATATGATTTTCTTCTGTGGAAGTTCCCTGAATAATAGATTTTCATATTCGAAGGAAGGCGAAGGACTGCGAAATTACCAAGTACATGTAGTCATCGTGACCGAAAGACATCAGCACATTGTCAAATCCGCAACCCTCAGAATACACTCCATATTTTGTGTTATAAGCAGGGTTATTGTAGTCTGGATTTTCCTTGAAGTACTGTCAAAACATTCGCAAATATAATGTTAATGAGAAACACTACAGGAACTGAAGATGTTGGATTCTTGGTGGTTTATTATAATCATGTTGTTAATTGAGATGAATGACCTTGTGGTGAACAATCGACTCATCGAAGGCGCACCCAACAGGATATGTGTCACCTATAGAAACAGTCTTAATCATTCAGTGACTGACAGTAGACATAAAGAACGATCACATAATCAATCTTAAAAAAATTGCATGATCAAGATTCAAGAACTAATTTTCCTGACAGCATAATCTGCTGTATATATGGAGAGAACATTACCTACAACAGCCCATTGAGGAAGTTCGCCAAAAGCAGGATGAAGAAGAACCTTTCCAAGATCTAAAACCCATTGAGAAACAATTTTTAACTTCTTTCCTCTTCAAATACTACAGTCATATACTCAAAATGTAGTACTAAAGAAACATAAATTATCATAATTACCATGGATTAGGCCAGTCAAGTGTAGCCAGTCTTCATTGGGATAGTCTTTTCTAATGGCCTCAGCTGTCTGAAGCAAGTGCTCAATCTGGGGTTCATCCAAATCAGGATCACTCTCATCAACAAATTCATTGAGAAGCTCACAGCATTCCCAAATGCTCATTTCCACCCTGTTCAATTTCCCATACTCCTCTCTCATCTTTCTCACCTGAATTAATTAATTAAACATAAACATCAACCGGACTGACGCGCATATTAAAACACTTCAATAATCAGCACCATAAAAATTGCTTACAAAGTCATAGGTCTGGTTAATGTGATTGACTCTGTAGAAATTCTCGACGAGATCACGCCTCTCACTCTCTGCATCATAGTCCCTGTCAATGGGTAACAAAAAACAAAATGAAAAAGATTACTGGAGGCCAGCACTTTTAAACAAAGCGCAGTAGGTTTTTCTGGAGAGTTTTTAGGATGATGATGGATGCAGAATTATCAACCTAAAAGTGAGACCGAAGGCATTGGAGTCTGGCACCACAAATCCGGCGTCCAGAACCAGCTCATTCTCCTCGGATACGACCTTCCTCTCCTCAGTTTCAACTCCTGCGCACAAGTAAATCAATCAAAATTAATTCAAATAAACTCCTCAGAAGTCCGAATATAATAAAAAAACTCCAGATTAAAACAAAAAAAAGTACCGAAGTCAGACTGCCCGACGACGATAGTCATCCTGAATCGCAAAAGGAGAAGGAAACCCAAATACACGGAGAGAAGAAACAAAAGAATAATAACAGGAGGAGATGGTATTGGTAGTGATAGTCAGACATGATTTTGGAGGAGTATTTATAGTAGCCGGAAAGAGTCCTTCCCTGCGAATTCCGAGAGTCGAAGCCCTTGTCATATTTTCCCTCCAAGGACTCCTTACCAGTCATGACTCCTTGCCTTGAAATTCTGTTCTTTTTTCTTTCTTTTCTTCCTTTGTTAATATATATAATTATATTTTTAAATATATTTATAAACCAATACCAGACAAAACTGCCCACTTTGACACATTAGCTGGCAACCAAATCTGTTTTTTTATTAATGATATTTGTCCAAATGGGTCCCCGATGTACTTATCTTGTTCCGTCAGCTCCGCGTCAGCTCCACCGCTGATGTGATGTCTTGATTGAGGCACCGTTTGGTACAGAGGTTGGTTTAGAGAAGATAAGCGGGTGTATAAGTTGTTAAATTAAACTACTTTAAGCTGAGTAAGTGTTTGACAGTGCTAATTTGTTCATAAAGTAAAAACTGTCAATTTATTAATAAAGGTATTTAAAGTAATTTAATAATAATACACAACAAATAAGTGTTAATTTGTCATATTTAATTATCCACACAAATTTCAAAATTACAATGAAAATATTAAACACTAACACCGACACCTAATTTGTCATTTATTATTTATCAATAATTAAAATTTAAACTTTATAATATAAGTTCATTAACATTAATTTATATAATATAAGTAACAAAAAAAAACAACTTTAAAATTGCAGTAGAGGAAGACTTTTTACTTTTATAGAGGAATATGATGGTTTTACTTTTTTGCACAGTTGTTGGCGAAAGGTTGTCCTCTTTTACTTCACCCGTTTCAATATTTGTATAACAACTGTTTATATATGTGAGGGCAATTGAGGAAAAATGGCAAGCCGGTCTAAAAAAAGCTCCTATGATCAGCGGTGATTTTTTGAGCTGTATACTTTGACTTATAAGCCATTGTTTAACACCCGTTTGACAACTTGAGAGGTGGACAGCTTATGACGCTGGCGTTAGACTTTTTATGGCCCGAGCTGACGTGATATTCTGGGATTAAAAAAACCCTGACCTTAGCATAATCCGCGGTATTCAAGCCATTTAAAATTGGAAAATCGCTTTTAAAGGAGTTGGAAACGATTTTAATTTTTTAAAAATTTATCATGATTTTCGAGTCGATTTTGATATTTGATGTCAGGTTTAGGTTACCGAACAGATTAATAAATGGTTAGGATACTCGAACAAAAAACTAACATAAATCGTATCCAAAATCGTAATCGACCCGATCTTACCCTTAATTAAAAGTAAATTCTTAAAAATATTAGTAAATCTGTTAAAAAAAGGATTTGAACCTTACAAATGTATAAAAAATAAATCACTTAACTTGTTTGTTTTTTGTTATAAATTTTTATAGTTTTTAATATATATTTTAATGCACGATTTACGTTTTGGGTTAGGGTTTGCGTGTTTGGAAATGATTATCCAACCAATTATAAAATAAATTGAAGAAGTTAAACGGTAAACGGTTATGAAACATGTTCGATTTTGGAAATCTAAATAATTTTTTAAATACTTTTGGAATAATTTTGATATATAATACATTTAATGATAACGGTTTTGATATTTCTTAATTAGAAAGGTATTCAACCCTTGAGCCTTATTCAATCTTTTGAAATGCGTTTCTCTTCCTTCATATGCAAAGGAATTAAGACAATGATTCAATTTACGATAAACGACATCTTACTTCTCTTGCGATGTTTTACTTTTGTAAATATATTGATTGATTTTATTATTTAATGAATTAAACAATTATTTAATTCAACAATCAACAACTGTCGGATTATATGATCAGGGTCGGACCTGTACTTCACGGGGCCCAAAGCAAACTCTATAAATTGGACCCTCTTACTTGTTAAGTTAGTGTTCTCAATAGTAGAGCTTTTTTTTTAAAAAAAAAATCAAATTCCTAAAAATATTTATATTATAATCAAATAAAGAAATTGAAAAAGTTCAATACAATCATGTAAATACTACTCGCCTTACGGTTTTAGAGGCAAAAATATTAATCAAATTTGTGTAATCTAGTTGTTCTATCATTTGTTTATCAATTGATAACATAGAAAGTCCATTCAGTCTGTCCTGTGACATAGTTGATCGGAGATAACTCTTTATCAACTTCAACTCAGAGAAACTCCTTTCTGTCGATGCAATTGTAACTAGTATGATTAACAAAATTTTGTAAGCAATGTACGCATTTGGAAAACAGCTATTCATTTCTGTCAAATAATGCAACACATCAGTTGTACTTTTTGTTTCTCTTTCCAAATATAACCTCAAGCAAAGCAATTATGTGCAAAAATCGTCTCCATTAATGTCTGAGCATCCACCGTGATTTAGATATTGTGCAATAGTCTCACAGGACTTTAACAAGCTGTAAAAAGGTTAACACTTTAACTTCTCTAACTTGAACAAAAACACAAAGATCTTGTCTTATTCTTTAAATTGTTCAAATCGAACTTCAAGTGAAGAGTGAGTTTGATCAATTCTAAAGACAAAATAATCAACTCTAAAAGCTTCTTCAAGAGATTTATGTACTTCATCACTCCCACTTTCATCAAATTATTTTTTTCTCCGAATGATGCATTTTTCTCTAAATGTAGGTTCAATTCCATTACTTTCTAAAGAGAAAGTAATCAACTCTAAAAGCTTCTTCAAGAGATTTATGTACTTCATCACTCCCACTTTCATCAAATTATTTCGTTCTTCGAATGACACATTTTTCTCTAAATGTAGGTTCAATTCCATTTTTTTTAGCTTCATCCATGGTACAAGCAAACCCAAATTCTCTATAATCATTGAAAAACACAACACGTCCTTGCAAAAGAGAGATAGCAACTTCAATATCCATGTTTTCAGCTTGAAGGAATTTACTCACATTATTGATTGCATACAACAAACTGTACCAAATTGTTGTGCCAAGTAAGAACTCAAAATTCTCAAGTTCATATGTTGCCACAGACTCAGCTTCACTCTGTATTTTAGGATCTTCACTAGTTTTAGCCAAGTCAAGTAAAACATCTCTTGTTTGTACAGTTTGTTATTTAATAGCTTTTACAATTTCAACATTACTTTCCTAGCGTGTTTGTGACAATGGCTTAATTGTGAGACCTGTCACATTATCTTTGAAAATTTTCCATCGTTTAGGAGAAGAAGAGAACAATGTTATATGTGTTGTATCACTCCAAAGAAAGATCAAGCCTTTATACAACAATTCGCCATATTATAGATTGCAAGATTAAGATTATGACAGTCACATGGAGTATAGAAAGATATGGGGTTCAATTCAAGTAATCGTCTTTGTACACCTTTATGCCGCCCACTCATGTTAGATCCATTGGCATACCCTTTCCCTCTTATATCATCAATGTCAAACCCAAGTTTGGTTAACACATTTATAAGCTCAATTGAAAGTTCAAGTCCTGTCTTATCATCTACCTTCAAAAATTTGACCCAAAATTCTTCTATTTTCGATAAATTTGTTGAATCATTCATACATCGTACTACTAGTCACATTTTCTCCTCATGACTTGCATCTAGAGTACAATCAAGTATGACTGAAAAATATTTTGTATGTTTAACTTTTTTTAACAATTGAACTTCTAACATCTAGCCTCACCAGCCAACAAATGTATCAATTCATTTTGAATTTTAGGGCCAAGATATGTATACTGAATCTCACGTGATTGGGCACGCCGAACATGCTCTTCCATTATCAGATAAAACTCAGCAATCATTTCTATCATTTGGAAAAAAGGCCATTGTTATCAACATAGAGCTTCTCATGATCTCCTCGAAATGGCAAGGTGTTTTTAGCAAGTCTTTTCACTATAGCAATTATCCTTGCTAACACTTTTCTCCAATACTCTTTTTCTTTGTCGATTTGTAACTGCATGCTTGCATCAATTGTCTTTTTCCTACGAAACCTATTTTCCAGTTAATCCAACTAGCCATGCAATGTAATTGTTCATTACTCGTTTCATGACTTTTAAGACGACTATGTATATTACGCCAATCTGTAAATCCATCATTACCTAGTTGACCAATTCTATGCATCATTTCTTGCGTTTTAAACAACTTGCAGCAAAAGCAATAAGTTTTGTCCAAGGAGACTGAATAAACTAGCCATCTTCTATCATTTTGTTTGTCCATTTGGCAGTAGCCAAGTATATTGTGATGAATTGAAATTTCTTTTGGTACTATCTTTAGGAAACAAGATACCATCAACTCTTTTTGTACCCATTTCAACTAAATAATCCCTCATCTTTTGATCAATATTTTTCCAATTCTCAGGATCCTCCACATTCAAAGAAAAAGAACTTTCTCGATTTCAGGTTGAACCTCAGCAGCTGCAAGTCCAATTATTTCCTCATTTTCAATCGATTAATTCAAATCGACAAGTTCAACTTGAAACACTTCACCATTCTCGTTTGATCCATTGACACTGTTATTTTCATTCTCTTGTTGTTCCTCCTTCTCATCTACCAAAATTTCCACTATTTCTTCTTTGTCCAAACTTCGCTGCTAGTGAAATTAAAGTACTTATTAATATCTCCTGCTTGACTTTGAATTAATGCCTCTTCCCATTGTTTCCTCTTTCTTTTTTGAGCTCTAGACATATGTTTAGGAGGCATCCTCTCTGTCACTGTTTATTAACTCATATTTAGCCATTTAGGTTACAAAACAGGTAAACAAGGCAAGCAAAACTGCCTAAACAAACTAGAAAAATAAAAAATAAAAATAAAAAACACTTAAACATAACCAATTATTCACTTCCCTAATCCCCTTTTTGACTTCCTCTAAAACTCTAATCATTTAAATACTTACTAGAGAATTCCAATAAGTAATCACTAAATCAGTAGGTTAAAGGTTTAGTAGATTACCTGTCGGTCCTCTCTTTGGAGCCTTCGACTAATGTCACCAATCGACGGTATCAAGTTATCGAACCTTCGTCTTTAACTCTGACTGTCGACTGAGTCTCCTCCTCCAGGACCAGGACCTCCACTCCAGTCCGGCAGTCCTCTATCCATCGTAGTAGTCAAGACTCACTCCTCTGGCTTTGACTCTTTGAGTCCTCTCAAGTCTCTCGATTTCAACTTATGTAGATTGGTAGATGGTAGGCCGTAGGCGGTAGCGGTACTGTCTCAATTAGTCTTCTATTTACTATATTTATCATTTTTTATAAAAAAATATGGGCCCCCATAAGACATGGGCCCAAGGCAGCCGTTTGCCCAAGTCCAACCCTGTATATGATATCTTGAATCTTGATGTGGCAATATGATTTCGCTTAATTTTGACCTTGATTTAGAATATATATGTATTTATTTAAAGTTTGTCATATATTTTGGAGAAATAAATCATTTTAAAAATTCATTTAAGGAAAGGGAAAAAGTCCAAACTGATAAGTCAAGTGCGTGAATGTTGGAAAAATGAAAGAAGAAAAAAATGCCAATCAAGATTTTATTATCCATAATTTCTTTAAAAGAAAAGGACATTTTAATAATTGCTCATCTATACTATCTATCTATCTGTACTATATAACTATAAAGTACAAACATTTTTGGCCTCCTCCAAGTGAGTCGCCAATCTTTTCTCTACTATTGTGAATGATTTACGTTTTGGGTTCTTACCCAATGTCGATTGTTTCTCTGCTTCTTCATATGGGATATTATGACTAAAGTGCCCTTAAGTGGTTGAGCACTTTGGTCAAGCATTTCTCTCTTTTTTTGTTATGTGACTTTTTTTTTATTAAATCGGACAAAATTTTAATTTGTGGTCGAACATTCAATTTTAAAAAAAATCCCTCATGCTATCCGTTGCTAGGCAATCAAAAACATTAAGGAGGCTAACAACTTCCTATGGATATAATTGAAAGGAGCGAAGATATTCTCCTGAAGGCAAAGGGTGGTCTGTTAAAACTCTGGAGAAGCTACATCAGTAGATGCAGCTTCTGCAGAGTTCTAAGGGACCACCCTTCCCCTCCAGGTCAATTTCCTAGCTGCATTCGATTCCATCCATAGCAATTTGTTAGCCTGCTTAAATATTTTCGATTCCCCAGAAACGCAAGGAACACTCACACAAATTACATGAGGACTTTTGTTAAAAAAATTTGTTCAAAAACATAAAACAAATAAAATATAATATATAAAAAGAAAAGGATGATAAATTCATGCTCAACCGTAAATGAAGAAATACCCGACTATAATATTGTAATACTCTAACATAATATTGAAGTGCTCGACCAGGAAATGTTGAAGTGCTCGACCAGGAAGTATTGAATTGCTCGATTAGGGGATATTAAAGTGCTCGACCTAATCAACATAAAAATAGAACAGATCACTACACAACCAAATAAATGATCAAATCAAAATGTGAATGAATAAATACTTGACCACAAAAAAAGTGCTTGACCTCATTCAAAAGGCAATTTAAAAAAAGAGAGAGAGAACTTTCATTATTAACAAACATGCATGCGATATTATTGACTTCAAGTAAGACGTGGGTACGTGGGTGTTTCATTGTTGTGAGACCACCTACTGGAGAATATCCCTTCATATATATAGCATGAGAAAGAAGACGATTCTTCTTTATGGAGAAGTGGAAAGAACAAAAGAAGTTAATGAGAGATTGGAAAGAAGCGACGAAGTTAATGACAAGTGAAGGCGAAAAAGGTTTGAGAAGTGGAAGAGGGTTTTTTAGTATTTTGGTTGTAAAAGTAGGTCATTTATTTAGTTTTTAAAAAAGCAGGTTAAATATGGATTTTCGATTATCGAGGAGGTCAATTTTGCAAATTTCTCTCTCCATATCCACCGTCCTTATTAATAATTGCTCATTCTTATTCTAATACATGGGAATCTACAGTCAAATCTATAGGCCCGCACAAAAGTCTTGATAAACTACCATGATGGGTTTGCATAAAAAACAATATGATATGATGGACAACCACAATGGTGTCAAAGTTAATAGGTCATTAGTTGTTGATGTGACTGTATGAATAATTGTGTTTTGTTGATGTGGCTATATGAAGATATGTGTTTTGATGTTATGGATGAGTATTTTGCTTGACTTTTTGATAATAGAGGGTGAGACTGGTTCACAATTAATTTTAGTGAAAAAGTATGGAGAAATGAAAATTTAGTGGTGTGACTAATGAGATTGTATTGGAAGATGTGTTTTGTTCATGTGGTTGTATTAAAAGATGTTTTGCTAATTTGGATAAATATGTGAGACCACTTTATGTGTAATAGAAGTGGGGTCCAAAAGCAAAGTTGTTGGGTCATTAGGTTGCCCAATAAGTTCAGCTAACCATTGGTAAAAATCGAACCTACAATCTCTAAAAGGATTTTCTTTTTCTCCCCAAACCATTTGCTTAAGAATTGATTCCCAGATAAAAACACTATTTTAACAATTCAAACCTACCACCTAATTTCCAGTTTTCCAAAAAAATAATCAGACCTACGAACCATTCAATGTATTTATAATTTTTTGGTAAAACCTAACTTTGAAAAAATCCAATGATATGCACAAGGAGTTTGAATGGTAGTTAGTGGAGGAACGTTGTCATTCATATAACTTGACTGCCAAAGTTATCTTCTTAAACATTCTAATCCTCCTTCAACCATTCACCTTCCCTGTTATACAATCAAAAAAGATTCCAACCATTACAAGGGAAATGCCAGGCTCATCGAGGCAGGCATTGCAGGGCAAGCGTCGTGCAAGTCCAGGTTCAATCCCTTGGATCTTAGATTACATACATTCTTAATTGCCGCATTTGATGTAGATACTATGTTTTATTCCTTGTTCCCCCTATCAAAAAATTGTATGCAGGATCTCATATTATCTAGGTTACAAGTTAACCTTTATCATGTCGATCATCTTGCCTATTTCTAAAATTCAATATCCATTGCAATTAGAAGATAAAATGAAAGGTAAAAAACCGCCATGAGTTAACAGAGTACATTATCATCCCTAAACACTAAACACACATAAAAATCTCAATGACAAAGTACTAGGATATTTTCTTCTCCTCAAACCCCAACGGCTGTAAACACAACAGTCTATATTTTGAATCTATGTCCAACAAAGGTAGTGCATGGAATGACTCATGTGCAAGCCTGGTGTGGAGTCAAACCTACTGTGGATCACCTAAGGATATTTGGATGCATATGTTACATGCATGTCCCAACAGTCAAGAGGTCTAAATTGGATCAGAAGAGCAGAAAAGGCATTTTTGTGGGATATAGTTCTAACTCTAAGGCCTATCGGGTTTTTGATGTGGAGAACAAAAAATTGGTGGTTAGTCGAGATGTTATCTTTAATGAAGAGGCTCATTGGACATGGAAAAACTCTGATGATCAGCCTGATGGATCAAGTTTTGGACCTCTTACTACCGAAGGAAGTGTTAATGAGGAGGAGCTCACTCAACCAGAACCTGTCAATAAGGAAGAGATGACTCAACAAGAACTTCAGGTTCCAGTTCTGCCTGGAGTAAACTCAGAGGAAGAAGGAGATCAAGAATCGGAGTCCACCCCAATGAGAATGAGAAACCTGGAAGATATATATGAGACTTGCAACTTAACTATTGAACCTGAAAATTTCAATGAGGCTAAGACAACTCCAGTATGACAAACAGCCATGCAAGAGGAGATCACCATGATAGAAAAAAATAACACCTGGGATTTAGTGGACAGACCTCAGGATAGAGATATGTGGGGGTCAAATTGATATACAAGATAAAATTACATCCTGATGGCAGTGTCCATAAATACAAAGCACGTTTAGTTGCGAAGGGATTCACCCAAAAGCTAGGGGTAGATTTCCATGACACGTTCGCACCAGTGGCCAGACGACAATGAGAGTCGTTCTCTCTATTGCAGCTCAACAGAAATTGAAGGTGCATCAATTGGATGTAAAGTCTGCATTTCTAAATGGCACACTAAAAGAGGAAGTCTACATTGCTCAGCCTGAAGGGTTTGTGGTTGAAGGGGGAGAAAATCAAGTGTACAAACTAAAGAAAGCCCTGTATGACCTGAAGCAGTCTCCTAGGGCATGGTATTTTGAGATTAACAAGTTTGTTAATCAGTAGGGTCTTATCAAAAGCAAAATTGAGGTAACTCTCTATAGCAAAATTGTAACACCCCGAATCTTCGGATAAATTGTAGTGGTAGATGATGTAAAATAGGTGATGTCATGTGTGATCTAAGTTTGATTATAATATTTTTTATAAATTCTATAGTGGAATTATGAGTTGTGGGCGCAAGAATTATCGGAAACGAGATTAAAATGAAATTACTATAAATTATGGAAGTTAAATACAAAAATATAATAATAAATACGATAATGGCAATCCTGTAAATACAGATAGGTAATTTGTGTAATTAACTGGTAAAATCAAGGGCATGATGGTAAAAGACGAAATAACAATTAAGATAAATATTAAAAAAAATGGCACAAGGCCCGAGGTGAAACCCTTGGCCAGAGGAATGACCGGGTGTATGGTGCGGCGGCGACGGAAGGGGCTTTTGGCGTTTACGGAGACGGTTTGCGAAGATATCGGTGCCAAAAGGAAGCGGACGACACGGGAAGTGCATGGACGCCGGTTTCGGATGAAATCGGAGAAAGAACTCCGAGAAACGGCCAGAAGAACGTAAGGTGATACCGTGCCTTCTCCGTCGTGATTCTTCCAATTCCGACCACGAATCAGGTATATGACACCACCAATAGGATCGTCGGGACACACTCTACAACCCAGTTCATCCGTGGCCGTCACCGCTTCCATTCCGGCGGTGACCCGCCTTGCGTTCTAATCGGGTCTGTTTGACCCGCGTTAGTGAGGAGACCGGGTCAGGCTGACCCGGTTGAATATTTTCCTAAATAATTAAGCTTAATTGTATTAATTAATGAAAAATCACTATAATTCATGTTAAATTATATTAATTCAGGGTAAACTATTAATAAGGACAATGGATTGATTGATCGGTTGAATAATGTACTAAATAATTTTAAATATATTAATAAGAGAAATGGACTACAGATAATAGTACAAATAAATAAGGATATTGTATGGTTTCAGGAATAAATCTTTATAATGGAATTATCGGGATTTACGAGAGCATACTACGGTAAGTAATACTCAACTGTATTATGGAACAATGCAATTTATGAATTGTATGTGCTATTGTTTATGTAAATTGATTGGCTATTGATACGTATTTGATTGGAGTTTTCATGATGTGTTACGTGTAAATTATGATATGTATGGTTAGTTTATATTATAACTGTATTGAAAGTGTTGTTGTATACTGTGAATGGACGACTGGTTTGTAATGTATTTTTGCGTAGAATGTAATGTGTACTGTTATGTGTTTCAATTGATTATAATGATGAGACTGATATGATGACAGTTTTGATGTATTAAAAGTGATTCGTTATATATGTTTCATTGATGTATTAAATATTGTTCATAAGCACGATGCATTGCATTACATAAAAAGGAAAAGTTCGGTTTGAGGAAAAATGTGTTTTTACGAACCAGGTATTGCTGCTACAGGGAGGGTGTATGGAAAGGTTAATGTTGAGGTTATTATTGAAATGGTATCTTTGAGATACAAAAGAAGAAAAATCCCGACCGGTTGCTCTGTAGCAGTTTACCTAGGTTAAGGGCTCGAGTACTGGAAAGATCATTTTAAAGGCAGACTGTTTTCCTAAAAAAGAGGTTCATGTGCATTCATGCATAAGTGTTATTTGCTGGGCCTCGGCTCACTATGTTCCGTGATACAGGTAAAGGGTCCGGTGATGATTTTGCTGGCATAGGAGTTGATGGCGCCGCGGATCCATGAAAAGGATGCTCATGTGCAGAAGTTAGGTTTTGATGGTCCATGACAATAATATAAAATTTATTTAAGCCTTAAGGTTGTTGCTAGTATTTCAGATTTATCGTGATGAAATTAAAGTTCGAAAAATGATGTCAAGAAATATGTATCGCACATTATTGATTTAATTACGATTATGAGGTTATAATAGTTAAATGCTCATCGGAATTAGGATGTTTAATTTGAGTTATTCAATGAGTTTAGTTAATTAGAGATAGATGATGCTAAGCTAAATTTATTCTAGCATTAATTGGGTTCTTATTATATATAGAATTAGGTACTATTGAGGGACTGAGATGTGATATAGATAGCGTTCTGAATTACGAACTCGAAAATTAGAGTTTCGTGGGACGGGGCGTTACAAAAATGGAAGGTAGTTTTGTGCTAGTTGTTTCAATCTATGTTGATGATCTCATTATTACTGGTAATAGTGAAAGCTTGATCAAAGAGTTCAAAGATAGCTTGATGGCAACTTATGAAATGAATGATCTGGGCCTACTAAGATATTTTTTAGGCATTGAAGTGGAGCAATCTGATAAGGGAATTTTTATTGCTCAAACTGCTTACATCAAAAATATTATGACAAGGTTTAACATGAAAGAATCCAATGTTGTAGTAGTTCCTCTAATCGTTAATGAAAAATTTAGAAGGGATGATGGATCAGAGAAGGCCAATGCCAGTGTGTATCGTAGTCTCATAGGTAGTCTGCTGTATCTTACTACAACAAGACCAGACATTATGTTTTCTACAAGCATTCTGTCTAGGTACATGCAGGAGCCTAGTAAGCTTCACTTTGGGGCTGTAAAAAGGGTTCTGAGGTACTTACATGGAACAACTGAGTATAGGGTGATGTATGAAGCTAGTAAATCTTTAGAACTTCATAGTTATTGTGATAGTGATTGGGCCGATTGTTGAGATGACATGAAAAGCACCTTCGGAGCAATTTTTAGTCTGGGATCAGGGATGTGTACGTGGCTGTCAAAGAAACAGAAGGGAGTGGCTTTGTCTTCTACAGAGGCTGAGTTTGTGGCATCTTCCAAAGTTGCTTCACAAGCAGTCTGGCAGAGAAAAATTCTGTTGGACATTGGCATTGAACTATCTGTTCCTACTACCATTTTCTGTGACAACAAATCAGCCATTGCCATTGCCAAGAATTCTGTGGAGCATTATATAACCAAGCACATAAACATAAAATACCAGTTTGTGAAAGAAGCAATTGAGAAAGATCTAGTAGAATTGAAGTAGTACAGGATTGATGAGCAGTTGGCATATATCTTGACCAAGCCTCTACCAAGGGATAAGTTTTGCTTTCTGAGAAGTTTGCTTGGAGTTGTCTCAAAGATGCATTTCAGGGGGAGTTTTGGTTGACCTGCATCTTTGTTATATTTATCTAATGTGTTGTTAGTTAATCTAGTTAACCTTTAACTTAAGTCTAGTTAATTATTGTCTATCATGTCCTTTCCTCCAAGGGTAGTTTGGTATATGCCCATGTAAGGGTTTCATCCTATATGTGTATCCAGCCGTTTGTAATAGTATGCAAAAAACTATGATGAACAACTAGAGAAAACATAAACTTTGCTTCTGCTGGTTATTGGAGAGCTCTACTTTTCTTTCTCTACATGTTTTATATCAATAGAGTGCCCAACTGCCTATACAAAAACCTTTACTAGAGTAAGAGGCTCTAAAACAATTCACCTTATGTTGACTCTCCACATTTATAGAATCCAAAAGTGCACATAACAAGTGAAGTTTACATCGAATAAATTATCAAAGTGAAGTTTCCATCAAATAAATCATCACGCAGTTCTAATCCTTTTTTTGGCTCTGTTACTCAAGGCCAAACAAGCATCTCATTTTGTCACTTCTGCCCTTCACTTTTCCTCCCCCCTTTTTCCTTTTTAACAACAAAAACATAATTGCTAAAAAAAGTATTGGATGCATAGGCTCCTAGATTCCAGTACTGACATTCATGCATTGATACACGAAAAAGATAAAGAATAGTTTGCTTTATTAATAACATCCCACAGTCCATGGAGGTGTAGAATGGCCATGTACATTATTTTCATCCTTAGAATTCTTACATGTTAAACCACATCAAGTGCAAAGAAAGACCACTAACACCAATCACAAACAGACGGAGCAAGTAGTCAGCCAACTGAATTCAGATCCTAAAAGCCGTGTTCTTTATCCAGTGAGGAAATCTTTCTTCCCCAAAGTGAAAACACAGTTGACAAGATATCTATTGCTACATGTCTTACTTAAAAAAATTTAAATTGCCAAATGTTGCAAAGCCACTAGTATGCAAGTTTCAATACAACAATATTCATTTTCAAATATGAATTGAAGAGTACACAAATGCAAACCTGTAGCTTTTCCATCCAGCTACCACATGGCATTAGGAAAAATAAGTCAACCTTGCTGAAAACTAGTAGATATGGGAAAACATGCCATACATATTATTCCCCTAATTACTAGCTAACAAGCATAAAGATAACAACACACCATAACTTACTAGGTAATAAATGAAATTTAGGACTGGATGATCCAAAACATCTAGATCAACATCTTTATCAAATGCATTAAAACACTCATGAAACAGAAAAACAAATACAAAGATTACAAGTTGAAGCTATAACCCAGGGATATATAAGTTGTTTCTTTTTTGTTTTCACATTTTCCTCTTGTTGCTGCTTCTTTTGGGAAATTTAAGGTTTACATTGAATCAATTAAATGATACAAGTATTTAACAATTTGAACAAATTACAGGTTTATGGAAAATGTTGGGTCCCTGAAAATTTTACATTGCTGTAGATGTGATTCTCATCATTATCATATCTGAGGGTTATCCCAAAAGTTTAGGGTTGGCAACATGAGCCTATGAGAATATCAAAGGAAATCTACTACTTGTATTCATTTCCACCATTCATTTATATCCAAAATCATACTTAGATAAACTCCTATTGAATCCATAAAAATTGAAGCGCAACCATATATCAACTCCTATTGAATCCATAGAAATTGAATACCAACACTCAGAACCATACATCACCGCCGGTCATATAGCCGACCTGTAAAAGTTTCCCTCCAAACCTTAAAAAAGAATTCTTTGGACTCATAATGGCATAAGACTTCAGATGCACTCCTCCACTTCCTCCACACCCATTTTTAATCCTATTAACTACATCTCCACTAATGTCTCTGTCATCTTGAAAAATGAAGCCAAGATATTTAAAAACATTAGATTTCTTTTATAGTATCCATGTCTATAGTAAAGATATGGTATACTGGTAGTTGAACAAGCTCCATGACTAATCACTAGCTATACACATAACCTTTATTCCATCCATAGGACAACACGTACGACGATATAGTGACATTGTAAGCTCTTTATAAAAGGGTTTTTTTCCTCAAAAAATAACCCTCTCAAAATATGATATTATAACTTTAGCACCACCTTTTTCATAATTTCAAAAATAGCGTTTTAAGCTTGTGAAATGTCTCCCCTACCCTCCAATCCCATTTACCAATTAAACAAAATCTTTAGAAAATAAGTAAATTAGTTCTCCACCCATCTCTCAACCCAAGTCACGGTCTCATCCTCTCCTTCGGTTCATCACTCCATCTGACCTCACCGAAAATGAACTACTCCGACACCGCACCTCAATCTCTCACCGTCTACGACTATCTCCGTCTCTTTTGTTTAGTTGTAATTTTCTTTGATTTTTGGGTAAGATTTTTGGGAATTCAATTTCGATCGATTAATGTTTCAATTCAATTTTGATGAATTTCTGTCTCCCCTCTTAACACTAGTTCAGTAATTCACAAATAGAGAGTTGCTTTGTTGTTGGAGACATTAAAAGGGAAATCGAGAAGCTTTGGATAGAAAGGAAACTTCCCTTAAGGTATTGTACGAGACATTGAACTTGCTTAGTCATACATTGATTATTCAATGTTCACAATTGAAATTTAGATAGTGATTTTGCTCACTGATATAGACAATTAGAGTCACTGATATAGAAAAATTTTGTTCATTGCTGAGGTACTACGATATTTCGAGGCTGTTTGGTTTGTGTTTTAGTTTTTAGTTTTTAATTTTTAGAGTTATTTTCAGCTTACTGTTTTGAGGGTCTATTTTCAGAAAATTGAAAATTCGTTTGGTATGATTATTCTGAAAAACTATTTTTCAAAATGAAAAATGGAAAATGCATTTGGTTTACAGTTTTCGAACAATTATTTTATGATTAAGATATTAATCATATAAAAGTAACAAGTAACACAATATTTGAAGTTACAAACTCCAAATAATACATACATGTTTTAATATGAAAGGCAAAGACTGCAGGAAGCTAGTTATGATCGTCGATATCCTTGATCAAAACAGGGTATAATGGCACATTTGTGTTTGAATATCTTACTTTCATATGAATAACCATTAGTTTTATGCTTCGCTAGTAGTAGTAATGGAAGGTCTGAATTACAATTTTACTCTTGCTTGAAGCTGTTCGAGATGACCATTAAGTATATGGCTTTATTTTCCATGCTTCTTATATTAAGTCAATCGAGAGGGATTGACCTATTGTTTTGCAGTATGTTTGCCTTTAATGTTATGATGAACTTGTATGTTGCTAGGATAAACTTTGTACATGATAATGTTTTGGATAGAAATTGATGTAATAAATAGTTCCTCTTACCAGTTAACTATTGAATTGTACTTTCTATTCGGTTTGTCATTCTTCATTCTTTCGTTATTGTACGTATCTATGATTTGAGTTACAATGGCAGTAGTTTGATTAGCAGAATAACCTTTATTGGGAATTTCTTTAGAGAAGTTGTAGGTATCATTTGAAATCCCATTTGTATAAAATTGTGCTTACACCAGTTGATACATAATTAGGTGGTTTTCTTCTTTTCCACATTTTCACTATTTTGCAATTGCATGCCTCCCTTCTGGTACCTTTCGTCTTCCCATTGTTAAAACACCTACCATACCACTCGTTCCACAGTCAAGTCTAAGCGTCTCTGCCTCTAGTCACAAGCCTCGCTGTCATTCTCAGCATCCTTGGGCCATTCGATCGGTGACTACTTATTCATTCAACACCATCGAATGTGCTTTTTGGTGCGTCCTTCATCCTCTCACTTTACCAGAACTCACTCCCATTTACCAAACCCCTCTCTTCAATGTTTCAGAATTGTGATACGATGTTCATAAAGATAAGAGAGAAGGAGATGAGAGTTGCAGAAGAAGAAAGGTTGAAAAGAAGAGAAAACCAGTTCATCAATAATTCATAATCATTTGGTATCTTCGAATACAATAATACAAGCTAATAAATATAGATCTCATAGCAACGGTCACTGACATGTGACTGTTGTCTGCATAGGAAAATGAAATGAATGTTCTGACAGGAAGAAGAAGATAACAGCAGGCTGGGTACACATTGGAATAGGCCCAATATCATATCATCCAGATTCTTCTTCTTCTTCTTTGAGAGCTTCTTTGAGAGTTATCATCTCTTCTTCATCTTTATTCCTTGATTCCTTAACACCCCCTTCAAGCTTAGCATGGCAATACTACTTTTGTTTCTCATGTTAAGCTTGGATAGAAAAGCTTTGAGTGTGAGAGTAGGAATCCCTTTCGTAAGAATATCTGCAGGTTGATGCTCTGATTTGAGGTAACAAAGTTTGACTAGACCCTGCTCAACCCTTTCTCTGGTGAAATGGCAGTCTAGGTCAATGTGCTTAGTTCGTTCGTGGAATACATGGTTATCGGCGATGTGAATCGCCGCTTGGTTGTCACAATGAAGAATCATGGGAAGATTAGTACGCAGCTTCAATTCGGTAAATAGGTTGTAAAGTCATTGCAATTCACTTGTTGCTGCTGTCATCGACCTATACTCTGCCTTAGCTGAAGAACGTGATACAGTTTTTTGCTTCTTGGATTTCCAGGATACTAGCGCATGACCAAGTGTGACACAAAATCCAGTGACAAACCTTCTAGTATCGACACAAGCTGCCCAGTCAACATGACAAAAGGCCTAGACCTGCAGGTTAGTATTTGAAGGATAGAACAACCCTTCTCCAATTGTTGTCTTTAAATATCTAAGGATTCTATGTTCTGCACTTAGATGAATGTTAGTAGAAAATTGCATATATTGAGCAAGATAATTTAGTGAAAAACTCAAGTCAGGTCTTGTTATTGTAAGGTACATGAGTTTTCCAATTAATTTTTTGTATTCTAATGGATCTTGTAATTTCACACTAGTATTAGCAGGTATGAACGGGCCAACAATTTATATAACATGTTTCCTTAAGTAGATCAATGGTATATTTTCTCTGATCAATGAACAAACCTTTAGCTGATCTATGAACCTCTATGCCTAGAAAATATTTTAGGTCTCCCAGATCTTTTATTTTGAAACAACTATTCAGGTACCTTTTAATGTCCTCAAGGAGTAGATGATCATTCCCCCCAAAGGCCATGTCATCTACGTATAAAAGTAATAATGCAACATTGTTCCCTTTTCTATATATAAACAATGAATAATCTGACATAGATTGATTAAATCCATATCTTAGTAGTGCATGAGTACATTTGGCATTCCATTGCCATGATGCTTGTTTTAATCCATAAATGGATTTATTCAGTCTACACATACAGCCTGGTTTGACAGGGTAACCAGGTGGTGGTGTCATATAAACAGTTTCTTCAATATCTCCATTGAGAAAAGCATTGTTTACATCTAGGTGATATGCATGCCATTTAAACATACTAGCTAGGGCAAGAAAAATTCTCACAGTAGTTAACTTTATTACAGGTGCAAAAGTTTCATTATAATCATATCCTTCACACTGATTATACCCTAAAGCCACAAGCCTAGCTTTATGCTTATCTATTGTACCATCTGATTTAAACAAAGTTTTGTACACCCACTTACATCCTAGAGGTTTCTTGTCTTCTGGTAAAGGAACTACAGACCATGTGTTATTTGCCATTAAATCTTGCATCTCAGAATCCATAGCCAAGACCCATTTGGGATCTCTAGCTACCATCTTATAAGTCTTAGGTTCAATATGTGCAGCTACATTGTTTATAAATGACAAATGAGATGCAGATAAATTTTTCACATCTACTATTTTATTCATATACTTGTCTTTGACAGTTATTGTGTTAATATTGCAATCATAGTCTCTCAAGTACCTAGGTGCTTGTCTAATTCTTTTCTTCAAAGTAGCATCACTCACTTTATCCTTTTGTTTCTCCTGAGCACTCTTTTCTATTTTGGTAGTGTCAAGAGTGTTATTGGAGTTGTCTTCTTCTAGCCTTTTATCTGTGACTATTTTACCATTATTTTTACATTAAGTGGAAACACATTTTCTTTAAACATCACATCCCTAGAAATGAATATCTCTTGAATTTTTATATTATAAACTTTGTAGCCTTTGATCCCTAATTGATACTCCAAGAAAATTCCCTCTCTGGATTTGGCATCAAATTTAGAACTCATAGGTGTATTATCCTTTGCTATACAATAACAGCCTATTGTTCTTAGAAAACTATAATATGGTTTTTTCTTATATAAAATCTCATAAGGACTTTTCTTACTCAGTGTTTCAGAAGGAATTCTATTTACTAAAAATACAGCTGTTTGGACACAATGTGACCATAACATTCTTGGCAACCCAGCCTCTAGTCTTATAGTTCTAGCAACATTAATTAGGTGTTGATGTTTCCTCTCCACTACCCCACTTTGTTGAGGGGTATAGTTACAAGTTTTCTGGTGTAAGATGCCTTCTTGCATATAATAGGCAGTCATTTTGAATTCTAACCCATTGTCAGTCCTGATTTTTTTAACTGTTTTATTAAACTGAGTTATTTAACTTTTTTAGTTTATTTGAAGATTTCGGATGATTATGAATTATTGATGAACTAGTTTTCTCTTCTTCTCAACCTTTTCTTCTTCTTCTTGTTCAAGTACATCAGTCAGCAAATCACAAGTGCATTTGCCACATTTCCACTTAGCCCTCTTTCTATACTTATCATATTCATCCCAAAGTGTTTTCAATTTAGTGTAATAATCAATTATGCTTAAATCACCTTGCTTAATATTGGAGATGTCTCTGATGAGCTGCTGCCTCCTAGTACCATTTTTCTTTGTGTATCTTTTCTTCAAATTGTCCCATAAATCATGAGCAGTTATCACCCTCTGCAAACTTGCAATAATCTTTTCTTCAACACATCCTGATATCCAGCCTTTCACAAGCAAATTGTTTGTCTTCCAGAGTTGATAGTTGGGATCTATTGAAGCTGGCATTGTCAATGTTCCGTCAGCAAATCCCATTTTGTTTCTTATTTCCAGAGCATCTGCCATGCTCCCACTCCAAAAACCATAATTTGCACTAGTAAGTTTAAAAGGAATGAGGCTTGTAATAGAGAAGTCAGTTTGTTGGAGATTGTATGGACTAAGAAAATTGTATGAGGATGGGTTGGGTAGAATCCCTTGACCAGCTCTAGAAGGAGAGGCGTTGTGATTCATTTTTCTTCTTTTGTATATGTGACTGGACCCGTCCGATACCATGAAAAGTTTCAGAATTGTGATGCGATGTTCATAAAGATAAGAGAGAAGGAGATGAGAGTTGCAGAAGAAGGAAAGGTTGAGAAGAAGAGAAAACTAGTTCATCAATAATTCATAATCATCCGATATTCGAATTCAATAACATAAGCTAATAAATATAAATCTCATAGAAATAGTCACTGACATGTGATCGTTGTCTGCACAAGAAAATGAAATGAACGTTCTAGATAGGAAGAAGAAGATAACAACAGGTTGGGTACATGTGAATTGGGCCTGAGGAAGGAGGCCCAACAAGCAAAAACTGCCATACACATTGGAATAGGCCCAATATCAAATCATCCAGATTCATCTTCTTTTTTGAGAGCTTCTTCGAGAGTTATCATCTCTTCTTCATCTTTATTCCTTGATTCCTTAACAGGTGATCATCCATTTTTCTTCTTCATCCTTCTCAGCCAATCTTTGCAGTCACTTCTTCATCCATCTTGGCCAAGCTTTGTCGATCGAGGAGGTTTGTTTTGGTTACACCTCTTTGTTCCCTGTTTTCTTATACCTAGATCCAAAGGATAACTGGATTTTCAGAATCGAGTCCTTAACCTCCCTTTCCCAAATCATGCGATTGTTATTAACGTTCTTGGGTACCTTGTTCCTTTTGTTTTTGAAAGTTCTTACGGTTTTACTTTTAGGAGCATGTCGACTCCACCTTGGGACGAAATTTCTCCTGTTAACATAGGTAAGTTCCTAGGTTAAACTTATATTTTCTGTTGATTTCGTTGGGTTATGCTTTGAATCCTGGATTTTGTTGCCCTTCAGCGTCGTATCTCATCACCTCTTTCATGAATCACCTATACTAGACCCTATCTACGGGGCTTTCTCTTGGTCGTCGTAATAGTTTCAGAATCTACAAGTTTTGTGGTTACTGTCAATGAGTTTCTTCAGCTCAGATTCGATTATTTTCTTCAATTTATGTGAAACTTGCTTCACTGAATTTTCAGCTTCATATTTCCCAGTATCTCTATATAATTCAAATTATAAATGAATCGTTAAGTGATATTGAGGGATCCGGAGGTTGTGCGGTATGACTGTCCGGTATGAATGCTCAGTCATTTGATTATTTTAAATAGATCCAACGGCACATAATTGATTAATCAGATCTAGAAAACAGCAAAGTCAAGTCTTCCTCCTTCCACCTTTCCTAGCAAACTCTTCCAGATCTCTGTCTCTTCCCATGCTTCTCTCTCTTCTCATCTTCTCACCGCTTCTCTCCATATTTTTTATCAACAAATCGCCACCACAACCCATACCCCTCTCTCTCTCTCTCTCAACTTTCCTCCGCAAGTCGTGAGACAAAAGCATGGCTGATTTCATACATGAAAGATCGGCTAGATCAAGCAACATTGTCTACAGATCGAGCAAATCCGTTAGACAAAGCATACATGAATCATAGGCGGTGGAGTCACACGAAGCATCAACTTAGTCTGAGCAACATCGTATAGGGATGGATTTAGATGTCAATTTATGTGTAAATTAGTTGGAATAAGCTGTAATTTATGGATTTCAATGATATGGTCTATTTTGTGGCTATTTGACTATCTATTTGCTGGATTTCAATTGGTTTTTTGGGCATATTTATTGTCATTTTTTTGGAACAATTGATGATTTATAGTGAATTTTTGTGTGGGCACAATTGATGCTTTCAATTTTTTTCTTGGCAAAGATTTGTGGCCATCTTGGCACACATATTTTGTGGCTATTTGATTATCTGTTTGCTGGATTCATTCACTTTTAAGTTGGTACAAAAACTGACAGACTAAAATTACCAAAATAAGGCTCAAGGTACTACAAATATTGCCTTCATTTCCATCAGCTACTTTCAAACTAGATTTACAATCAAAATTTACAAGAATTCATTCAGTGGCTGCACTTGTTAGTTGATACCAGAACTGGCTTCATATCATGTACATATTTTCAAACTAGAATCAAAATTTACAATAATTCATCCACTAGTTGCACTCCCAATAGCTACAAAAATTGGTTTCATATCTAGTAGCTTAGTTCTAAGTTCTAATAGCTACAAAAATTGTGGGTCTTATCTGGGATCAATATTGCTCCCAGCTGCATTTCCATTGCTAGAATCACAAATTGTCCTATATCATGGCGTTGCTTCATATCCAGGATGTCTGATATGCAGGGCATCAAATCCAAGCAAGGGACAAGGCAGGGCACCATATCCTTGCTGTGCATAAGTCAGAGCATCATAGCTATGTTGTACATAAGGCTGATCTGTATACCCTTGTTGTACATACTGCTGAGCTCGATACCCATGTTCTACATAAGGATGTACAATATGTTGAGAAGTTGGTATTACTTGCAAAATTAATTCAATAGTTAGAGAAGTTAGTATTAGTAGGAGCATTAGAGATGAATCCCAGTCAGAGAATCACCACTTCTTGATTAGGCACTAAATTTAGGTCAAAAGTAGGTGGCTCATGTAAAGCAACATTGTCTCCTATATTTGGGCTTGGGCAATCCACCTACAAATAAACAAAACAGTCAAAAAAATTGAATGATAAAAAATATGTGTTCTATCATTACCGTATTGGAATTATAAGTTTTTTTCACTTTCTTTTTACGTTTCTCATGTTGTGGCTTCATTATTCTCCTCCCCTTTTGACCATCCTTTTTCTTCAATCCTTTGATGTTTTCCATTTGCTTGATAACCGTATTTTCGAGCACTTTCTTCGTAACAACTTCCATACCCATTGTAAAATCTTCAAGTTTCTTACTACACTCGTTTATCATTGATTCCATAACAATACGCGAAGATTTTATTCATTGAAGCTTGGTATGTTAATCGTAGGAGTTGTGATTGAACTCTTCGAATCCAAATTTTACAATCTTCTTCTTCAATGGGATGGACATCATCTACCACAATCCGACTCTTGACAACCCTCGTAAGTCTATTGTAAATATATTTTTCCGGAATTTTTGTCATATTGAGACGACTAAGCACTCTCAATATATGACAACACGACAACCCCTCACTTTCAAACTTCTTGCAACTACATGTCATCACATCATTGATAGTGTCACAAAACACTTTGTACTCCTCTTTCTTCCAATGTGAAGAAACAACATATATGTTGGCATCAATGCATTCATCCTTCACCACATATGAATCAACACAACCATACTCCTCTTTGAAGAGATTAAAAAATTTAGGAGTATACTTTTTTTATACTTGTTTCAGGATTGGAGACCTGGAGAAGCCTAATGAAGGTTTATATTCTCTCATTTTGAACTCCGACTCTAACTCCTTATTTCTCTTTTGCTCCACCACTCTATCAAAGTTCTTGAAAAAATCACCAATGCTCAATGTGCTTTTCAAATAATCCTTCAAATCACTATTGACACTTTCACTCATTTGTGTCCTTCGGATACCCAATGTGAAAGAATTTTTCATAAATGCCTTAGCCCATTTTTTTCTTTTTTCATATATGTGAGCCAGCCAACTATTCGCCACTAAATTGTTGTCATCAAGCATTTTCTTCCACATATTTCCGAATTCTTCCTCATCTTCATATTTGTATATGCACTTGTTAAAATTTGTCATAAATGAAGATTTATTCTTCATGTAACACCCAAGGTGCTTCAATGTATTCTGCCTAATGTGCCAAGTACACAACCCATGAGATACTTTCAGCCATTCACTCTCTAAGGCACTCGTCAAAGCAGCATCTTGATCCCTAAATATTGTATGAGGCATCTTAGCCCCATGGGCATTCACAAAAGTGTTAAAAAGCCATTTGAAAGATTCAGCAGTCTCATCATACAATAGTGCAGCTCCAAAAATCACTATATGTCTATGGTGGTTATATCCAGTAAACAATCATAATGGTCTCTTCCCTTCATTAGTACCAAATGTGGTATCAAAAGTGACAACATCATCAAAAGTAACATAATCATCCACCATTTTTGCATCTGCCCAAAATATATTTTCCTGATCAACATTGTCAAGTTGTAGAGTTAATAAAACTTAGGATCATTCATATTCTTTTTCTCAGAATAAGAGAAAATGTTACCAAGCTCCCCATGAGCCATATCTCTTTTCCTTCTTGATCTTAAATATGATTTCTGGTCTTCAATAACAAACCCGAGCTTTTCCCTACCACCAGCATCCCTGCTCATTAATTCTTGCGTTACTTTTGGAGTAAGCCATGAATCATAAGCCAAATCAATAGCAAATGCATGAGACGAACTGAGCTCTCTATGCGACCTAAGCATGTGAGAAGTTGTTGGAGGTTGCAACTATGATTATGTTCCTCCACAAACTCTTTCACTATATATCTCTCTCTATTTTTATCTAAAAATACTTTTAACCTCGCTTTGCAATCAGTCCTCAAAACTGAGTGAGGCCGAATCATGTCAACATCATCTTGCTTAACGCTCTTTCGACCCTCCTTTGAACGCACAAATAATTTGTTAAGAATAACCCCAGTTTTTTTTGTCCTTGTTATCATAATCTTTCCTAACACCAAACCCCCTCCTTTTAGAATAAGCTTTCCAAAACTCAAATGCATCATTCACTGTGAGAAATTCCATACCAATCTCAGGAATCCAATGTTCCTCCTCATCGATTGTTGAATGACTATCATCATGAATTCCAATACAAGTTTCCATACTGCAAAGAAGATCAATAGTAGTAGATTGCAAAGTTTAATCCAATAAATTGTTAAAAGAAAATTAGAGAAATTGTAAAGTTTAATCCCGTCAATTGGTGCCCAAAAAAGTAAAAGAAAATTAGAGAAACACATAACAAAATGGACTAACAAAGTCATATAAAATTCCCTAATAGATTATACACCCCAACCCAAACTCATCAGCATATAAACCTTGAACATCAAGACACATGTCCATCCCAAGCAAACCCAAAAAAAATGCCCAATCGAACAGAGAAAAGCTCACCAAATTGCAAATAAAACACTCCAACATCATCATTCATCAATCTAAACCCGAGAAGCATCAGCTTCCCTCTAAACCCAAAAAAGAAAGATGCCCAATCGAGTAGAGACGAGATGCAGAGATGAAATAACTTTAAACGTTTCATTACCTTTCAATATGTGGTTAAGAGTGATATGATCCTCGGAGGTTGCAAAGAATGAGAGGAGCGAAGGTTATGAACGAACGAGTTTCGAAGAAAATTGGTATTCCGCTTGCAAAACTTGTCTCGCGTGAAAGAACCCCAAATTTTGATTTAACCAATTGTGTGTCGTTAGATCTACTTAAAATAATCAAATGGTTGAGGAGTAATACCGGATAGACATACCGCACGGCCTATACCGCATAACCCCCAATCCGATATTGAGTCTCAAAGCATTTAGCTCATTTGTAATTTTGTGATATTGGTAGCTTCTCGGGAAAGCTGTTGGAGTGAGAATTGGTAGAACCTTCTTGTCTCTCAGTTAACTCTCTCTATGTTTGGATCACAGGTGACAAATTACTTCAAAAATGTGGCTTATTAAGGGTGGTTGAGACTATCTAGGTTCATATTCGTTCTTGCTACTTTTTCTTGGTCCTTGGTCTCTTTGATTTTCAGGTGATTTCTCTTTTGTTCATACATTTTAATTGTCTTCGAACTATTTCGGTTGCGGTTGCATTTTTTTTTCCGTGGAACTATTTCTTCTTGAAGTTCTGTTGTTGCCTGCTTCTTGGAATTTTGGGTGGCCATCTGACTTTGAAATGGATGTTTATGGTGTTTTACTTATTCAATGTATGTTGTTGTGCCACGTGTAAGAGGTTTGTTTATATTGTTTGAGTTGCCTCATTAAACACTAGAATCTAAACTTGATTTTAGTAGAAATTTGAGCAAAATTCTGTGTTTAGTTTTACTAGCCAATTTTGAAGACTCTTATTTAACCATTTCTTCTTGATGTATAGATGTGAGAAGATCAATGACACCAATCTAGGTAATTTTCATTAATAATTAGTTATGCTTTTCATTTCTATAAATGTATATGATTCATCTAGGGTTTTCTTTGTGGTTTTTTAGTGCCTCTTTCTCATATTTATGAATATTGAATTTTTTAATTATTTCTTCTCCATTGCAATAACCGCAGAGCAAGGTCTATCATTTGAAAGTGTGACTCATAATTTCTACTTTTTTCCCTATCTAATTCCCCAAACTATATAGTTTCTATCAAAGATCTTGATTTTCTTTAAGGTAAATTAATTAATGCTTATATGATAAAAACTGTGAAGATCGTGCTATTTTTGAAGACCTAAATTGAAGTTATGCACCTTCATAATTGATGCAGTGGAAGTTCTAGGAATAAAAACACAACTCAAACTTGTTGATTCCCTTAGGAATTCCAAGAAAGAGACGAGAGAAAGCTTCTCAAGGCTTCTTTAATTTTTTACCAAAAATCCCCTTACCTCAGACCCCAAAGGCCAACAGAACACAAACCTAACCAAACAAAATTACAAAAGAGTCCTTAAGACAGAGACAGGGCTAAGAGGAAACAGAACAAAGAAAACAAAGGCAGAAATGAATAAAACAAAAGGGAGAGCCAATCTCAAAACTACCACTTTAGTTTATTGAGTCGATCCCATTTGTCCATGAAGTGGGCCGCATCAAGATCACATTTGTCTGAAAACAGAACTACATCATCCGCGCTGGGTGGAGAACAATTCGACCATGAATTAGGAACGGGAGCAGAATCATCCTCAGAGTTATCACCATGAAAAGGCACCAAATGCTTGACATTAAAAACATCGGAGGTGCGAATATGACTGGGCAATTTGAGGCGATAAGCATTGGGATTAATTTTCTCTACAATCTTGACTGGACCCAGTTTCTTTGCTCTCAGCTTATGGTGTTCATGAGCAGGAACACGATCTTTGGTGAGCACTACCCACACAAAATCTCCTACCTCAAATTTCAGGGAGCGGCGTTCCTTATCAACAGCCTGTTTGTGGTAAGCAACGATAGCCTGTAAGTGCTCACGAGTCTGAGAATGAACATCTTGCAATTGAGCAACAAAGTCAGCAGCTTTGCCATGAAGTCGCACCTTATCAGGAAGAGGAATTAAATCCACAGGGCAGCGCAGAACAGTGCCATAAACAACCTAGAAAGGGGAGAACCCAATGCTACAATTTACAGTACGATTATAGGCAAATTCAGCCTGACAAAGCCGCTGGTCCCAAGATTTAGGGGCATCACCCACTAAACAGCGCAATAAGTCTAATTTAGTATGCAATAAATGCCACAGGCTTCGCCAAAAATGTCCCAAAAAATGGGTGTCCCTATCAGAGACTATAGATGTAGGTAACCCATGAAGGCGATACACCTCACGAAAAAATAACAAAGCAACATGACTAGCATCGGTGGTCTTCTTGCATGGAATGAAATGGGTCATTTTAGAGAAACGGTCAACCACTACATAAATGGAATCAAAACCACGTTGAGTCCGGGGAAGACCCACAAAAAAATCCATATTCAGATCAACCCAAGGCTGAGTCGGCACAGGAAGAGGACGATATAGACCTACATTAGTGGTAACACCCTTAGACAGCTGGCATGTTCGACAACGTTCCACAAAGCGGGACACCTCTTTGCGAAGTGAAGGCCAATAATAAGAGGCAGTAAGCAATTGGAGGGTACGATCGCAGCCCATATGACCCTCATTATGTAATTCCTGAATAAGTTTCAAACACTACCTGCTAGAATGCACAATTGATTGCCCTTAAAGAGGAAACCATCCACCCAAACAAATTCTGATGAGTCCCACTCTGAAGTTGCTAAATAATATGCGAAAAAAAAAGGATCAGCAGCATATATATCACAGAGATGTTCAAACGCAAGTACCTCTACCCACAACATTGCCAACAATGAATGACGCCGACTCAGAGCATCAGCGACTTTATTCAGAACTCCGGCAGTGTGCTTAATGACAAACGTAAATTGCTGCAGGTAAGCTATCCAGTTAGCCTGCCTCGTCAACACTTTATCTTGACTGCCAAGGTGTTTGAGGGCAACATGGTCAGTATACATAATAAATTCCCGCTGGAAGAGATAATGGTGCCAATGCCGCACTGCCTGGACAATAGAATAAAATTCCACATTATAGGTACTACAGCGTGCTTTCGGACCAGTAATTTTCTCACTAAAAAAGGTCACTGGATGCCCAGATTGTTGTAGCACAACACCTATACCAGTCTTGGATGCATCACAGTGGAGCTCAAAAGGTTGGGAGAAATTGAGTAAAACCAAGATAGAAGCTAAAGTCAACTTGTGCTTGATTAATTGGAAGGTTGCTTCAGCTTGAGAATTCCATTGAAATCTCCCCGCCCGAATACAATCAGTAATGGGAGCCATGATGCCGCTAAAATGTGAAATAAATCACCGATAAAATGAGGCAAGACCATGAAAGCTACCGACTTCAGTAACTGTAGTTGGAGTTGGCCACTGTTGAATAATCTTTATTTTCTCAGAATCCACAGCTAAGCCTTGGGCAGAGACAATGTATCCCAAGAACAACACCTTATCCATAAAGGAAACACATTTGTTCCGAGTGGCATAGAAACTGTCCCTGTGTAACACAGTCAGGACCTCCCTAACATGCTGAACATGGTCAAAAGGATTAATCGAAATAGAGAACCACAAATTTACCGATAAAAGGGCGCAAAGTTTGATTCATCACAAGCATGAAGGTACTTGGAGCATTAGAGAAACCAAATGGCATCACTAGCCACTCATAAAGCCCCTCCCATGTTTTGAATACAGCTTTCCACTCATCCCTCGGACAGATACGAATCTGATGATAACCACTTTTCAGGTCCAATTTGCTAAACACACAGGCCCCACTAAGCTGATCCATCAAGTCATCTAAACGAGGAATTGGGAAGCTGTAACGAACAGTAATCTTATTAACAGCTCTACTGTCCACACACATTCGCCATGAGCCGTCCTTTTTAAGTGTAGGTAAAGTCGGCACGGCACAAGGACTAAGGCTCTCTCGAATGTGTCCCTTCATTAAGAGTTCTTCAACTTGCCAACGTAACTCTTCATGTTCACTAGGACTCATTTGGTAATGTGCATGATTGTGTAAAATGGCATCTGGCATGAAGTCAATATTATGCTATAGTCGTGAAGAGGTGGCAACTCTTGTGGAAGTTCATCAGGAAATATATCATTAAATTCCTCCAGCAAGGGCTGCAGGTCACCTAGAATGACTGAGTGCGACACAACAGCTTTGCCGATCAAAATAAATACCACACCCGATTCAGCCATGGCAAGTTCAAACTTAGACTGAGTTAACAAGGTACTGCTAGATGCTAAAACAGGGGTAAGCACATTTTTAGAAGGCATCAACACAATTTTCTTTCCCCCATACATAAAGCTATGAGTATTTGTAAAGCCATCATGTACAGAATGATGGTCATACTGCCATGGCCAGCCTAGCAACAAGTGACAAGCATCCATCTGCACTACGTCACAAACAACTTTATGTTTATAGGTAGAACCTATTGAGAAGGAGATCAAGGCACGCTAAGAGACTGTGACATCAGTGCTCGTTGTTAACCAAGCAAGCTTGTAAGGTTTAGGATGTTTTTCAGTTGAAACCCCCAGTTTGTGAATAACTTCTTCATCCACAACATTTTCACAGCTACCAGAGTCAATAACAAAATGACACACCCGACTGTCAATAGTACAGGTTGAATGAAAAATATTTGTGCGCAACCAATCACTGCCATTATGTGGGGGAGTTAAGAAATTATGTCTCACCACCAGGGCTAGCCCTACATCTCCAGAAACTTGTTCCACACAATCATCGAATGGCTCCTCAATCACCTCACTATCAAAAATAGGACCGCTGTCAAAGTCGCCAATGATTTCTTCCGTGAACAACCCTTTGCGTCGAGCCTTAGGACACTCAGATTGATGATGTCATGGGTCCCCACAATCGAAGCACCAAAAATTACCTCCTGACCTACCCGTCACATGCTTGACAGGACTAGTTGGAACTGTACTCAAAGGTAGAGGTGACAACGTTGGTTGATTATTAGAAGAACCTTCTCTGAAAGGGGTATTGAAAATTCGATGAGACAACTGCTTTTCAACATGGAACGCCCGCTGGTATGCTTCCACCACAGATACTAGATCAAACATATTCAGGAATTCTAGAATCTGAGGACGCATACCACCCATATAACGAGACATCATCTGCTCCTCCGACTCCATGAGATCAGTTTGCGAGCTCAACATATAGAATTCAGTAGTATAATCTACAACAGACTTGGTCCCTTATCATAAATTCTGTAATCGTTGATACATCATCCGAGAATAATTAAACGGTAAGAATGCTGCTCGCATATACTTCTTCAATTTATCCCAGGACACAATCTTTGGTTTACTAGCTCGATTCCTCATCACCTTAGTCTGCTGCCACCATGCCGCTGCTCGACCCCGAAATCGAGTGGCCACCAAGGACACCCGCTTGTCAAGAGGAACTTCTTTGAACTCCAAAATCTCTTCAACTGCTCCCAGTCCACAAATTCTTTCGGTTGCATTCCACTTGTGAACTCTAGTAGATCCACTTTAAACCCAAACTCCCAACAACGATTGTCATCCTGTCCGCCAACTCTTTTACGAATTACACCCTTTGGACCCAGATCTGGCATACCGAATGGGTTCTCGTCTTCAGACTCCCGATGAGGTACAACAGTCGGACCAGACTGGTGCGTTACAAGGGTGGCCATCTGCTGAGTCAAAATTTCCATTTGGTGACGTAACTGCGCCAACTCGTTCTGACGGTAAACATCATCCAAACCTAATTTGCGTGCCTCCGGTCATCTCCTAGGCGGCATGAAACCTGGCTCCGATACCAACTAATAGTGGAAGTTCTAGGAATAAAAACACAACTCAAACTTGTTGATTCCCTTAGGAATACCAAGAAAGAGGCGAGAGAAAGCTTCTCAATGCTTCTTTAATTTTTTACCAAAAATCCCCTTACCTCAAACCCCAAAGGCCAGCAAAACACAACCCTAACCAAACAAAATTACAAAAGAGCCCTTAAGACAAAGACAGGGCTAAGAGGAAAGAAAACAAAGGCAGAAACAAATAAAACAAAAAAGAGAGCCAATCCCAAAACTACTACTTCAGTTTATTGAGTCGATCCCATTTGTCCATGAAGAGGGCCGCATCAAGATCACATTTTTCCGAAAACAGAACTGCATCAATAATGCCTACAGATTTATATGGTAGAGGATGCAATAGTAGGTGGTTCTTCATGGCAGCTAATTGGCTTTCAGGTTTCAGTTTTAGGCCCAAATGAGTATAGTAATATTGATTGGTTAATGTGCTTCTCTTTTTGTTGCATAAAATGTCTTTCTTACTAATATTCTTTTTCATTATGTTCTATTCTTCTGTGGTTAATACTTGCATTATCTACAGCTTTGAAGGTGTTATGGTTGATTCTTTTGAAGCAAAAGATACCATTTCATGGTTGGTGAAGTGGATTTTCTCATGTTGTGACCTGTAGAGTTACAATTGCTTTGGGCATAAGCTTGACAATAATGAAATTGCAGCAATATTGGACTCCAGAAAAGAGCAAGGTTCAAGTGGAAT